>JAHFWI010000061.1:0-1200000 GCA_028554975.1 Himalopsyche kuldschensis | reverse complement strand
ATTATTTTTGTTTGAAGACAAGAGGTCTTTGTGTTCCTCCCACCCTGCTGGTCCCAATAAGCTGCGTGTGGCGAATGCTATTAGCCTAACAGTTTTCCTGTCCTAGTTCTCGTATGCTTTCAATCCTTACTCTTCGAAAGAGAGAGGTTGAGGAACTGAGTAGTTCTCGTAGAAAACGTAAATATGTTGAGATTTTTATTACCGTCGAGATAATTATTAGATATTACCCATAAAATAACGTATCCAATTCATTAAAACTCATTAATAATACGATAAGAAAAATAACAATAGAAATAGTTCTGACGAAGGCGTAAGCCGAAATAGCTATCAACAAATATATAAAATAATTTATGTAGGACTAAAATACATTGTTATTTTTCTTACCGTATTATAATAGAGTTCTACCAAGTAAATGCCTACTCAATCAAAAAAACTCATTTACATCAAAATATTTGCGAATTTATCCAGTTTGCGATGTTAGTTAGCACTTGAACTTATTGACTTTCTTTTATTCTTATATATCAGGGTTTCAAATTATTTACCATGCGTCAGTTGAAGTTTATCCGTGCACTTGAAATGCCTAAAGATGTCTGAAAGACGAAACCCGTGCTGTTGGCTACAAAACTCATGCAAAAGTACAAAATTCAAATTTGATATTAAATTTTCACCAAGCACTTTAAGCTGAAATCATCAATAAGATATAATTACAATTTAGGAATAAAAACCTTTCTCAATAAAGAACTAATAAATACCGTATGTATGTATGTACAGTAGAAGTCAATATTAATCTGTATTAACCCTAACAAAGAATTGCTGGTAAGGCTGAGAGTTTGCTTCACTGACTCTTTATTACTTCATTCATTACTTACTCAACGATTTGCATAAAATCATTCATGTCTTTCTTAGCACCGATATAAGTATTCAGTGATGTAAATTATGGTATGCTCCTATACAAAATAATTGCATGCTTTAAAGCAGAAGCAAGGATACACGAGTGCATAGTATATAAAGTCATTCTGGTACATGTACGCCACGTGAAAGCGGAAAGTAAAACACAATAAGCTGTTGCCGTACGTGATGTAAGCAGTCACTACTTTCCGCTAGTTTTAATTAACTATTTTACCTTTTTTGTCAAGAGCGAATTTACTTTATTTCGTACGGTAAGAAAAATAACAATATATTTAAATTCTACATAAATTGTTTTATATATTTGTTGATAGCTATTTCGGCTTACGCCCTCGTCAGAACTATGTTTTAAACGTGTATTAGAGATAGCCTTATATACTTAGGCTAGACAGGGTACACCATACATCCCCTCTCCGCTCAACCATGGAAATCATCTCATCCAACCTATTATAATGGAGTTCTACCAAGTAAATTCCTACTGCATCAATTACTGTTTTCGTTTAATTTATAACAGTGATTCACTACCTATTTGGTTGTGGTTGTGAGATAGCTTATATACCTAGGCTAGACAGGGTACACCATACATCCCCCCTCCGCTCAACCATGGAAATCATCTCATCCAACCTATTATAATGGAGTTCTACCAAGTAAATGCCTACTCCATCAATTACTATATTTCGTTTAATTTATAACAGTGATTCACTACCTATTTGGTTGTGGTTGTGAGATAGCTTATATACCTAGGCTAGACAGGGTACACCATACATCCCCCCCTCCGCTCAACCATGGAAATCATCTCATCCAACCTATTATAATGGAGTTCTACCAAGTAAATGCCTACTCCATCAATTACTATATTTCGTTTAATTTATAACAGTGATTCACTACCTATTTGGTTGTGGTTGTGAGATAGCTTATATACCTAGGCTAGACAGGGTACACCATACATCCCCCCTCCGCTCAACCATGGAAATCATCTCATCCAACCTATTATAATGGAGTTCTACCAAGTAAATGCCTACTCCATCAATTACTATATTTCGTTTAATTTATAACAGTGATTCACTACCTATTTGGTTGTGGTTGTGAGATAGCTTATATACCTAGGCTAGACAGGGTACACCATACATCCCCCTCCGCTCAACCATGGAAATCATCTCATCCAACCTATTATAATGGAGTTCTACCAAGTAAATGCCTACTCCATCAATTACTATATTTCGTTTAATTTATAACAGTGATTCACTACCTATTTGGTTGTGGTTGTGAGATAGCTTATATACCTAGGCTAGACAGGGTACACCATACATCCCCCCTCCGCTCAACCATGGAAATCATCTCATCCAACCTATTATAATGGAGTTCTACCAAGTAAATGCCTACTCCATCAATTACTATATTTCGTTTAATTTATAACAGTGATTCACTACCTATTTGGTTGTGGTTGTGAGATAGCTTATATACCTAGGCTAGACAGGGTACACCATACATCCCCCCTCCGCTCAACCATGGAAATCATCTCATCCAACCTATTATAATGGAGTTCACCCAAGTAAATGCCTACTCAATCAATAACTATATTTCGTTTAATTTATAGCAGTGATTCACTACCCATTTGGTTGTTTATCGATGTTCGGATTTTTCATAAGAATAGTGATTAAAAAATTTCGATACCTGTATAATAAATGTATCTAGAATACTGCAATTATTTATCACTTGCATAGTTTCACGACTGAACTAAAATATCGTCGGCTTAATTCTAGCATCGCGTAAGTCAGTTTACCAGTAAGTTTGAATTTTGTACTTTTCCATGAGTTTTGTTGCTAACGACCCGGGTTTTGCTTTTCGGCATCTTCAGGCATTTCAATTGCACGGATGTACTTGAACTGACGCGTAGTAAACAGTTTGTATCGTTTATATACAAAAATATAAATAGATCACTAAGTTAAATGGCTATTAAAATGTAAATTAGCAAAAATTGAATGTATACAAGTTTCAATGAATAAAGTGGGTTTGTTATAATTATGGGGATTTTTGAAAATATTAATCACCAGATAATAACAAAGGAATATCTAAAATTAATCTAGGTTTTTATCCGACCTATTATTAATGATTTGATTGATTTAAAGTCTTTGAATTAATATTTAATGTTAGCAAGTGCATGGATTATTAATAAATGACAATTATTTAAAAGGGTACAACAATGGTGAACTAGGAAGCTGAAGTTGCTCGTTCAAAATTGGCAAATTTTAAGCTGAGCTCGATTAATTTCCAATATTTCTAAGTAAAATAATTTAAACTCGCCCCTGTTAGTATGTAACAAATCAATGCCTGAGTCAAAATTAAACGTATGGTTTTCAATAATAAATGCTCAGCCACTCTTATATTTAAAGTTGTAGCAGTTTCACCTCTATAAAATCTGGGACAACTATCTCATGGAAAAGTACAAAATTCAAACAATTCAAATTTTATATTGAAATTCCATCTAGCACACTTAGTCGAAATCCTGAATTTTACCAGTAAGCGTTCATAAAACAGTTAAAACTGAATATTTCAACTTATTAAAGATATCAGAATATTGGGATTCTTTTTTTTTTAGATAAAACATATTTGACATTACAGCTGTTGCCAGTGCGCCAAAATATTTTTTAAGTATGAAAGTCGTACGAGATAAATAATGTATGCATCAAGAACGACTCACATACACCCATGGCCATTTCCAAGATCTCCTTTTCAATTGAAAAATCTAATCTTGCCGGGACTAGAACATTTCTCAGTTTAAGTACATTCGTGCACTTAAAATGCACGAAGATCCTAAAAGGTGAACATAGTGTCTTTAAAATATTTATTCAACATTTATTATTATTATGGTTCTGAATATTTATGTTTGGCCCACTAAATGCTTCCAGTTGAGCATTCCTGCTATAAAACAATCGAGTTAACTAGTAACGTTGTACATATTTCATTGTAATGTGTTTTGAACATCGAAACAAAATATCGAATAGATAATAAATATCACAGCCATTTTACAAGAAACAAAATACACGTAGAGATAGCGCCAAAAAGTTCGGTGTTTGCGATATAAGAACTATAAAGGAAGCCCGTGCTTTGCTATTTCGAAGCACATGTACACAGCAGTAACTATATTTGTTTTACAAATATGTACGAGAAAATATTGCAAATGAAATGAAAAGAAAAATGATTTGAACGAATTTAGATAATATGAAAGTTTTTCAATTGTAAAATAATGCACTTGTTTTATTATTAAATCGTTAAAAATATATAAGTACGTCGCTAACGACCCGTTAGGAAAAAATAAGTTCACCGGCCAAACTGTTTACTAGAATGCCTGAAGATGCCGAAAGGCGAAACCCGGGTTGAACTGACGTTAGTCGAAATACTTAATTAAACAAATAAATGCCTGATTGTAAGTATGGGCGGCTCGATTGCGAATATAAAAAGATTTTTTACACAGATTCGCGAGATGTGAATACTTTCATTAAAATATTGTTATTAAAATGTCAATTAGCGAAAATTGAATGTTCACAAGTTTCAATGAATTATGTGGGTTTATTATAATTTTGGGGATTTTTGAAGATACTTATGACCAGATAATAACATAGGAATATCTTAAATGAATCTAGGGTTATTATTTAATAATAGATCGGCGTCAGTTCAAGTATATCCGTGCACTTAAAATGCCTAAAGAGGCCGAAAGGCGAAATCTGGGTCGTTAGCGACAAAACTCATGAAAAAATTCAAAATTCAAACAATTCAAATTTGATATTGAAATTCCATCAAGCACCCTCAGTCGAAATCCTTAATTATATAAGTACGTGATAAAAATAATAAAACATTTTTGTACTTATTCCATAATTGATATGATCAGTTGAAAAAATAATTACAAAAAATTTAGATAAATGTAGAATTCAAAAAACCTACCGAATGAATGAATAAGTAGTCAACCCGTTCGACACTTCGATTTTACGATTTTTCACTTTGAGAAAAATCACGCTCATCGATATGTCGTGCCTTTATTTCGTAAATTTATAAATTTAATTAAGGAGATAATTTTGAAAAATATATTGCGTACTTTAACGTACACATGCATGCAAAAATACTTACGTTAAGTAAACCTCAACTACTGTTCCATATTGAAGCAATATCGGAAGGAACGGCGATAAATCCCACCGTTCGCATCAAAGCCGAGTTATTGGCCAGTACCACATACATAGATGTGATGTTGTTAGATCTTCCAACAACACAGTTCAAACGGGTAAAATACTCTTCGGTAAAGTGTAAACTGATCGACTAGAGTAGTGGTCGGCAAAGTGCGGCTCTTTGGCCCCTTAAGTGCGGCTTCAGAACAGTCAATAGACTTCAACTTCTGTATTCAATAACTGGATGCAATAATCTTCCAGCAATAAATATGACAAGTTTTGTTGTTAGTCAAGAGAATGCTAAAAGAGGGAAACCGTTCTCAGACGATGAATACATATTTTTTTTTGTTGAAATGGAGAGTACGCTGATCTGCTTTTAAAAAAGGTACGTTGGTTATAGAGGGAACGTTTTAAACCGTTTTGTATCAATATTGCCAGAAATCAAAGCATTTCTCCTTGAGAAAGATGTTCACTATCCAGAATTAACAGACGATCAATGGATACTAAACTTTTATTTCATGGTAGACTTCGCGTCTCATCTAAATCAGTTTAATAATAAAGTACAAGGGAAAGGGAACGCAATTTTTTCGTTGTAAGAAGAAGTAATTTAATTCGAAAATAATTTTTTGCTTTGTTCTCAAGATTTTGAAAGTGAAACATTGTTTCACTTTCCGAGCCTGCTGAAGCATTGCCAAGAAGATAATTCAAATATTAATAAACACTATTTTAAAACAACCATTTAAAATATAAAGGAAGCATTTCTCATCAGGTTTCAAGAATTTAAAAACAGCAAAGCGACCTAAGCATTCGTCAAAAACCCTCTTAATGCTACTAAAACAAACTTTCTCCTTTTGTCATCGAAATTTGTAAATTTGAAATATAATTGCTGGATTTAAAAAACAAGGAAATATGGATCTCAAAATTTAAACGTCTCTGTATTGATTTGGAAATACTGGAGAAAAACAAATATGAACTTAATTAAAAATGCAAGTGGTCTGCTTTAAAAGACCTGGAAAAGGAAGACATGATAATTTTCAACGCCTAGAATAGTATTCCTGACTCTTATGATCAGCTGAAAAAACTCGCGTTTGCTGTTCTTTCCCTTTTCGGTTCTACGTATTCATGTGAAAAATCTTTTTCAAGCATGAATTTTATCAAGAGTAAGGTCAGAAGTCTTCTTATTGATGAGAACCTGGAATCGTGCATAAAATTAAAAACAACCCACAAACTTTACTCAATCAAACTTTCAAAGGAAATGCAAGGTAATTGTTCGCATAAAGTGTTTGTCAGTAATTATTATGTTTAATTTAAATTTAAGGATACCTTTCTTTCATATTATTTTTTATAAATATAATATATAAATAAAATATTTATTAAGTATAAAATCGAGCTTTATTCAGTGTACCCGTAACTAATGAAGGTCTAAATTTATAATAAACGTGTATTAAATTAATAGAGAGATTTGGCTCCCAATTTTTTTTTTAATCGTTGCAATGTTGATATTTGGCTCTTTGTTGAATAAGTTTGCCGACCACTGGGCTAGAGTAAGAAGAAACCACTCAAAAATTCACGGCAAGTGTTTTGGCATTCTCGATTTTGACTTATTTTTAACGAAATTTCAGTATGGGCAGGATTTACTGCTAGCCGCTTTCTGAATATTTCTTTACCATCGTTTGATGGGAACAAGAAATCTACATCTATGTATACTTAAAATTAAAAAATGCAATCACTTAACATCTATGGAAAGTTTAATAGATCTCTACCATATATTCTCAATAGAAAAACAAATATGGCATTTATAGATTTGTAGTTTAGCGAATTCCTTAAGTTCTACATTAGGAAAATATGTCGAACTTTGAATATAAGAGTGTCTGAGCATTAAGCCCCTTTTCGATTAAAAAAATACTTCAACCTTCGCTAATCATTTACTTTTTGGAAATCACGCATTCATTATCGACTCAGGCATTAATTTATTACATATTAACAAATGACGAATATAAATTGTTTTATCAAGAAATATTGGAGATTAACAGGGATTAACCAACCCCTACTCTTTTAAAAAGAAAGTGATTGGGCAACTGAGTAATACAAGCAATTTATCTCAACAGAAAAACATGTTGAGATAAACTCTGTAAGAAGTACAAGTGTTCCAAGTTGGGAACCGCCATGGTTAAAAATTATTTAAGGATTTCGACTGAGGGTGCTTGATGGAATTCCAATATCAAATTTGAATTGTTTGAATTTTGTACGTTTCCACGATTTTTGTCGCTAACGACCTGGGTTTCGCCTTTCAATTTTAAGCAGGTTTCAATGAATTAAGTGGGTATGTTACAATTATGGGGATTTTTGAAAATACATGTCAGTTCAAGTACATCCGTGCACTTGAAATGCCCGAATATACCGAAAGGCGAAACCCGGGTCGTTAGCGACATAACTCATGGAAAAGTAGAAAATTAAAACAATTCAAATTTGATATTGAAATTCCATCAAGCACCTTCAGTCGAAATTTTTCCAAAGCTAATTTTACATAATAACTTACAAATACATATAAAAATGCTTATTTTCATTTTGAAATGTTTGCGCCTAAAATACGAACACGCAGATTCATCTATCTATCACAAAATCTCTACTCTTCGAAGAGTTCGCACATCCGAACCGGAATTTTTGCCAGTCTGAGTTTTTCAACATCCGCCCTGGAATAAAGTTTGTTTTACTTTATGTATCATTCATTATTCCCCTCCGCTGTGGCTCGGTTCGTTTCGATAAAACGCCAACCCGTAGTCATTAAATTAACATGAGAAATTCGCTTTATTTTGCCGCGGTAAAATGTACACCACAAAGAGGATTTCCTCACAAATAATGCATCGCCTACAATAGAATTCACATTTTCGTGTTATCACGTGTGGGTTTATTGTTTTTTTTTGTGTGTGAATTTGAAGCAGTATTTTCACTGCCAGTTTTTATGACATCGTTTTCGACAAAGTAACCAAACGATTTTTAAACTTTACTCGTGTAATATACCGTAGGGTAATTATTTTATATCTTTTTTAAAATGTAGTAATCGGTGTATCTAACATATCAAATACAACTTTGAATCGATTGAATTTTATAGGTTAAATTGCTAATCTACCTACATGAATAGTTTATCTTATGTTTATTCATCTTAGTAATATTTTCATGCGACAATCAACCATGCTACTCAAGTAAAATATTCAAAATATAATATCTCACGTTACGTATTCTAAGAATCTGAAACGACCTAGCTCTCGTCTCTCTTGGAAATCGAGAGACAAACTACGTCCAGACACTCAGAGAAGGAATTTAAGATCTGAGGGCGTGAGGGGAAGGCTCTGATTGAAAAGAGATCTGAAGCGTTTTAATACACCGCACTCTTTGGGACTAGGTGGATTTATTTTCACACAGCTTAAATACACGATTACAAGAAGTTAAGTTAGAAGAGATTATTTACGAAACACAAAAAACACAATTAAACACAGAATTAATATACTCGATATTTTCTAAAGGAAGATGCAATCGCTGATCATTATACCGGGCTGATTTTAGCAGCTTCCAATGAAAAGATGCGTTCGCTGGATGCGCTCCATACCACGTATCTCGCGTCCCCAGTTGGTGAACAGGTCAACTATATCTAGGGTGAGACGGCGGATCCAGTATCGACCTGGAAACGCCGCTTTAAGATGACAGAGTGAAAAAAATCATTTTAGAAACTCCAAAAATTGATATCGCTATAAATCGCAATGTAGAGTCTATCTAGAATGAATTAATTACTGATAACAATCTTAAACTCGTAGTTCTAGGTAATAAATAGATCGCTCGAGAGTTCTCTGAGTGCCTTCAATATAGGGTTGTGAGTGACACATCCAATTCGCGCAATTCAAAAATATATACTACCAAAATTTGAATCGTTTGAATTTTGTATTTTTCGATGAGTTTTGTCGCTAACGGTTTTTAAGTTTTGCGTTATAAATACATTGCTTACTATCTGTGTATTCGCTTTTGTTATTTGTGGCTTTATAATTGTTTTAAGAACAGTTTCACAATTTTAGTCACGGATATGCACAATAAAATCACTTATTTGGCATTTCACTTTACTTACATTAATTTGCAAAAAAGTAAGATGAGCAAAGGTTAATAAACGAGTGAAAACTTTCATAATGTATAAATGAATAATACCGGGATGAAAGAAATTCGCTTGCCCTCAATTCTGTACCTTAACAACATTTGAATTTTCCGAGAAGGCTCCTCGTTCACCTGGGGGGCTCTTTACTTGTTTTCCGCCAACTTTTTAAGCGCAGAACTTTTGCTCGGCAAATTGTGCGAGCAGTAGTACTGCTTGAGCATTCTTTGCCTTTTGGTTTTGATATGCCATACGCCTGGATGATATTTATGTTTTTGTGTCTTTGGCGGAGATTAAATGTTATCAAATATCAGTTATATTTCAACAGTGTGTAATATGCCACAGGTCACAGGGATGATTTACATTTTAAATGGAAAATAACCAATCATTTCTACTCAAATTTAAAGTGTTCACTGCCAATACTTGGTGGAAAAGCATTACAGTAGAACCCCAATCTAACGTTCTTGCATAAACAGTTTTCCGCGTGGTTCGTTCATTTTCCGATAAGCCTCGGCGAAACACCTATTATTCCGATTGACCGTTTACTTTGAACATTTCTCATAAGCACATTGGACCCCATCCAATCGGCTCGTAGAAAAAAACTGAGACTGCAAGTGTGCAAGTTAACGATTCATGGTCATTATGTTTCCGGTGATGATTCACTTACTGAGCACCTGTGTCCTCTGTAGAAGAAGATGGCGAAAAACGCAATATTGAATCTGTAATGTAATTTTAAGAAGCGTTATTGGTTTTCGATAAAATACAAATATTTTTCGATACGATATAGATGAATCTGTTATTAGAAAAACATTGATTTTTATATAAAATCCCTACTGTAAGTATATTTTACTATTCCTCTAACCTTTGCGCAAGTGCAAGCAATAAGTTGACAAAGTTTTATCGCAATCGGATGAACGGTATGGCAACGCATAAAATACGAACAAAAAAACATTGATTGTTATATACTAGATTAAAAATAACTTTGATTGCTTTGAATCAAATCAATGCTGTTTCTGAAATGCTATGTACATGATACCAATCAACATTTTTTTTCATATCTCACTGCTTATTATTCAACGGCGAATATATCAATGCAATATGCCTGGTAAAAAAAACATTGACTGCATATTGCTTTTAAAGTCTGAGATAAAAGACTGGCATATAGCGCTGTGCTATCCTAACGGAAAATAATACGTTTTCCCTATTGTGGTGACGCCTTTCATAACTCTTGTCGTATGCGGATATACGCTGAAATATACATACATGTCGTTTTTACCGTAGGCATATTTATTCATCATTATCGCGAACCGAGGCTTATGTACACTAAAAGCAAAGGCTTAATACACGCAGTTAACGCCAAGAGCTTACATAACATCCGATTAGTATTTACTGTAGAAAAATGTGACTTTTAATACATTTTACGTTGCAGAAAAATCTTTTGTTGAAATTGTACAGCGGCATCACTCTTTTTTGTTGTATATTTTAATGAAGGATTTCAACTGAAGGTGTTTGATGGAATTTCAATATCAAATTTGAATCGTTTGAATTTTGTTATTTTTATGAGTTTGGTCGCTAACGACTCTTGTTTCGCATTTCGGAATCTAAACTGAAGGGACGGTGAGAAAAATAACAATGTATTTTAGTTCTACATAAATTATTTTATATATTTGTTGATAGTTATTTCGGCCTCGGCTCATGCCTTCGATGGACTTCTACCAAGTTAATGCCTACTCAATCAATATACTGAAGGTGTTTAATGAAATTTAATATCAAATTTGAATCGTTTGGATTTTATGCTTTTCTATGAGTCACTCACGCACCGAGTTTCGACGTTCAGCATATTTAGGCATTTCAAATAGACGTATGCACTTGAACTGAAGTATAGTAAATTTTTTGTGTCGTTTCCGAATACAAATAATATCACTTTTAAGGTGGTTACTATCAGTTCTTGGTGGAATGGCATTATAATAAAAAGAATAACACATTTTTAGTACTTATTCCATATAAAATTTATTGTATCAGCACCGGCTTCGCTCATGGCGAGCATTATCGACTGATCATTACTGTTATTCTGATCACTGAGCTTTATCATCAGTTGATAACGTTCGCTATGAGCGAAAACGGTCCTGATCCAGTAAATTTTATGTAAGATAAGTACTAAAAATGTGTTATTATTTTTATTGTAATATCCAGGGCTGCGGAATCGTTAAAAAAGCACGACTCTGACTCCGACTAGAAAAGGTTTAATTTTCTCACGTTTTTTTCCTACTTTTCCTATTTATGTGTATTCAATTATATTTCAACCAACTAATCCGGCCAATAGCCAAATTTGACAAAATAAAAAGTTCAAGCTTTTCGAAATATCCGACTCCAAGTACGATTCCGGCAAAAAACCCCAACTCCACGACTCTAACTCTGACTCCGACTTCACAGCCCTGATAATATCACCATGTTTCAACCATATTCAAAGGATTCATAAAAAAAGTACCGTTAATTATCGTTGGGAAATAGGTAAAATGAAAATACTTCTATGCATATAAAATCCGCCTTTTTTTCTTTATCGAGCTTTATGTGCGTTATCAAAATTACATGTATATTTCTTCGGTGCAGTGGCTTCATGATTGGCAATTCTAAATCTGTTTGAATCAAAAAGCTCAGTAAAGCGTTAATAATTCGTATTAAAAATAAATATGTGTTCCCACACAACTTCCATTTAAAAAAGATCAAAAAGATTAATTTTAAAAAATTCCTCTGCGAATGAGTGACTTATTAATTACATGAGCGACTACGAGCTTTTTTGTATTAATAAGCCAGGCCTTCCGGGCAGTATTTGTAAATCAGTAAAAAATCGAATTTAAATAATGCTTTGCTGTATTTTTCATTATAAAAAATAGGTATGCTTTAAAATGTTGTTTGATACATTTTTCTGTGTATTTTTAATTAAACATTTCTTTTGTGTACCAAAGATTCATTAACACAACCTTTTATAAAATATATTTTCAATTTAAATATTTTTATTAAATAAATATTTTTTCTAAAACATTTTCCAATACTTGGAAAGAGAATTCATTGTTTTTGAATCAGATTTCTAAATATATGATTGTTTCTGACCACAGCTTTTTTATGATTGTTTTCTTTTGTTTGATTGTAAAATACAAATTTTGGTTTGGAAATAAAATAATAGAATTTTTGAAAAAATGTTTGTTTTGCTATTTTATACATGCGCATTTTTTTTGTTCGGTAAAATTGAGTATATTGTTACTTAACTTTGAAAAGGTTCTAATTGTAATTTTTGCCTAAAATTACATTTTGATCGGAAAATCTTGTATTTACCGCAATTTGTCATGTATATAAATATCATAATTATCTATGGTTGAATAACAGAGTTAGCAGAATTCCAGAATTGCACTGCATCTGCACACTTTTTGTACTTTATTTATTTGACAATGTTTTATAATTGTCTTCATTATTTCCATCATTAGATCTGTATGATTATTATTTCTCAGCAAGAGTTGTGAAAAAATATGCTTAAAATAAGTAATTTGAAACATTTTTACTTGCTCATTGTTTTAAGTGAATTTTAATCAATCGAAACTTCAAACGCTCATATCTCAAAACATTTTTAACAGCAGTTAGAAACATTTCAAAGAAATGTGTCGATATAACATAAAGACTTTAATGCATTAAAATTTTTAATGTACAAGTCATAGTGGATCCGGTTTTTTAAAGGTGTATTTTGTAATATTGATACGATACTGATAAATCTTCAAAATATCTACTTGCTGTGTAACTACGCGTAGCAAGTGTTTGCACCATTTTGAAGAGAATCTTCAAATTCAATGTATTGTACGAATATTAAGCATCGCGCTTGCTGTAGAGGGATATTTGTTCGTGAGCCGCACGTGGAGTGGAGGAAGTTATAATTACTTATTACTTCCGCGGGGTAGGGGTTATCTCAACTGGAATAAATTGAAATAAGAAGAGCCACCCGTCTAATTTGAAACGTAATTTTCTAAGATTCTGCTACTATTAACCTTTTCTGTGCCGCCGATAATTTTTAAACATGTACGCAATGCCGTAACAAATTTTCTAAAGTTTTTCATGTAAGTTTCTTTCCAAATAAATGAATTTTTGATATCACAACTAAACGCAAAATACTTCACTGCCATATCAGTTTAAATCTACTTCTTAGTACTATATAATTTTTGTGGAACTTAAATACATCGATATTTTTTCACCGTGTTATAATGGAGTTCTACTAAGTAAATTCAAATTCAATCAATAGTTTACTGTGACTGCTTATGACTATCGTTGAAATGATTATGAAAAATCCGTGGATCAGTGGTCAACGTCGTCGGCTACCGTATCGGACCGCCCAGGCTCGATTTCCGATACGAGCAGATTTTTTCAGTCGATAAATCGATAATATTCAAAGACAATAGGTGTTTGTGTTGTCAAAACTCCCTTCCCACCTTTCCGATCCCAAAGAGCGACGCATAGTGTCAGTGATAAGCTCACCACTAGTCCTGTCCTAGTCCACGTATCATTTCCCTCACTACTTTCCTATAAAAAGAGCGATTGAGGAACTGAGTAACAAGCCATCCTCGTAGAAAAAAATGTTGGGATATCTCCGTGAGGTAGGGAGCTGAAATGGTTAAAAAAGGTTGTTAACTGTCGATTCATGGTGGAAACGAAATATATTTTTAAATAAAATGAAACATTTTTTAGCTGATTTCACAGATTTTATAAAGCGTTTCTCCCAACAAGTTCATAAAATAAATGGGTAATTAATTGAAATTCGGTATAGTTTTTTTATTTTAACATTTATTCAAATAAACACAAGTCTCTGTCTCGAAAAATTTTCCTCTCGTATTATGTTTGCGTAAATCTTGTTTTGAAACGGTACCGTAATGCGGAGTGAAATTATGTTTTCCGCTACTAAAATGAATTTAAATCTCGCAGCTGAGTAATAAGCGTATGTTTTTATTACATTTATTATTTAGCTCGATTGTTTTAAATTAAACAATTGCTTTGAAATGATTTAAAACTGTTGTGTTTTGTTTTGTAAATTTGATGTTTGAATCAAAATCAGATATCTTTTATGCGCCCTTCATTCCCACCCCAGCACGGTAATGTTATTATGTTACGTTATCAACCGAATTGTAATTTCCACCCCTTTATATTCAAATGTTACTATGCCGATAAAATCACCTTGTGTTGTTCATTACAGTTTATTGCACATCTCCATTACTCGAAACAAATAATTTTCTGCAAAGCAAATATTTATGCTAGTTTTTTGAATTGTTTGATATTGAAATTTCATCAAGCACCCTCAATCGAAATACTTAATTAATGCTAGTGTCAAGGTTTTTTTTGATGGTTGTATTGATGAAATACGTCATCTTTTTTATAAAATCCATCATCGGTCTTAAATTTTACTAAACCATCTATGTATGTCTAAAAGTAATACTCTTTCACTATACCCTTCCTATTCACAGGGATCTACCACTTTTATTACCGTGTCCGCTTCCAACTTGGAGCATATGAACTCCGCGCGGAGTATATCTCAACACGGTTTACTAGAAGATCTGCTTGTTTACGCTTCACTCAATTTCTCTTCTTCGATGAGAGTATAGATTGAAACGATACGAGCACTAAGTCAATTCTAGTGGTTAGCTTATCGCTCTCGCGATGTGCCGTATTTTTGAGATCGGAAGGGTTGAACAAGTTATTTAAAATCAAATTATGTTCATCACAAATCACCTTATTTTTAATTGTTTGCTTCACGCAGAAATATATTTTTAAATCTAGTAAATTTGAATGAATTGGATAATCTTATATATAAAACCGAAACGGCGTATGTATGTCTGTGGGTCTGTAATTCCCTGTTGCATTGTTGGTCATTAAGTTGCCATAAAAACGAATATGTAAGAAATTATGTTTGAATTTTTATCGGCGAAGTCATTTAGTCAAAATGTAATAAATTAGTCTTCTACTGAAGTTTTCCCGGCTTTTATTAATATAATAATGTTTATTATTTACGTGAAGGCATTATTTGACATTTATTTGACAGCAAATTAGATTTTTTCCTTGAATTTGGACATTTTAATGGGCGAGAATGGGGCTGTCATCAAATTAAATAAAGTTTGTGATTTTATTTTAACTCTATTTTGGATGTTAGTTTTGTGATATAATTATGTCGAATGATATCACATTAAATAATTATTAGTCGCTTAGTCCGAGCGACGCCGGGTAGCAATACTAGTTTATTATAAGGGTTAAAATGCCCATAAATTTGATTAATGAATAAAAGAAAGTATTAATTTAATTAAAATTTACTTGATAGAACTCCATTATAATACGGTGAAATATTTGCAATGTATTTAGTCCTACAGAAAATGAATTATATATGAAGTCTAAAACCCGGGTCGGAAACCACGAACGTTATAGAAAAGTTCAAAATTTAAACAATTCAAATTTGCTTATTTAATTGTTTTTATTCGTTTTTAATCGTGTCTGTATCAAATGAAGAAAGCGTTAATAGGAAAGACACATCAGCATTTCATTTATAATATTAGCAATACATTTCGTAAAAACCTTGTATCAACACATTATTTATCGTATTTCCTGCTCTCAAATATTGGCATTTGACAAATATTTGTCCACAAGAAGTTACCAAGATAGCATCCGAGCCGTTCGTGATTTTCTTCATGCTTATTTATTTCTCCAACAATGCAAACTTGCTGACGTTTTACAATGTATCGAAAAACTTGTGACTTATGACCCAACTTTGCGCTGTAGATATAATCTTGCGGGATTTCCACACAGCGAAAGAAAACAAAAAGGCAAACCGGGCGAGTGACGCTTTTCTGAAAAGCTTGCGTTTTCAAATATCGCAATAAACTTAAACCGAGCTTAAATTTTAGCTTTATAAAAGTATGTGTGTAAATCCTCCTTATGTAAATTTTATCACTTTTTAATGTCCACTAGAGACTCCAATAACTATTTTGGTACATCGAGTAGTTTCAGATGTACCAAAATAGATATTATTAATTCAAATATGTGTATATGTTGCAGTGAAACTGTATTCTCAGTGTAATTGTATCAAGTAATAGATTTGTATGACAACATGATTTCACTGGTCACGATCATTGAATTTATTGGCCCAAGTCGATGATTTGCCGGTCTAAAATTTTGGTTTGCTCCAATGAAACAAAATCGGTAAGTAGTCCCTTTCATAAAAAGATAACCAAAGAAAAACATAGGGCTGAAGATAAGGTGGTCTAATTTGATTTCAATGACAGCTTGGATATATTTTCACTATAACACATATAAATAAATAAATATTTTATCTCTTGTCATCATAGACTCTCATCATCATAAACTTGTCATTTATAAGAGAAGTCAGCAGGATCCAAAGCATAAAGTAACAAAATAAATTCTCAAATAACATATTCCACGGCAAAATTATTTTAAAAAAAATCATCTGATTGTAAAATCCACGCGTTAGACTCAGTTAAACGCAATGTTAAACATTATATATTTATTTTTTAAATTAATAACTAAAATTTGAAAAAATATTACTCGAGTCCTTTTCAAAATTTTAAAATACTCAAGTATCGAGTATTTACTCTAAAAATGGACGAGTATTCTCGAGTATCGAGAATTCTATACTCGAAAATATGGAGTATCTAGTGTCCACTGTCAAAACTTGGCAGAAAGCCATTATAAGAGCTCCTAGAACTCTTATGTCGAGTCATCAATCGATTAAACATTGTTTGCACTTATTCCTTAATTAGTTAATTAATATCAGTACCGGTTTAAATTGTCCTTATTTCAAAGACCTTTATAAATTGGATTGTGTTACTCTTGCCTACGCTTGCTACCATGCGTTTTTTTTAAACCGAAGGGTATTTCGTTTCACCATGCTAATAAATACACAAACCCTATATATCAATCAATTTCACAAATCTATTGTTGAGTTCTGAAAGGAATAAAATGATTAAACATTGTTTGAACATTCTAATCGACCGGTTAAATCTGCTTTATAAATTAATTGTGTTACGCCTACGCAGGAACGGAAACTTTCAACCATCGACGTTGACCACTGCACCACGAACGTGAAATAAATATCACGACTGCTTTGTATACTTTTTCAAACTACTTCTTTGATTCTTGATAATTTTATTTATTTCTTTTTGTATCCCGAATAAATTTTTAACGTTTTAAATACTGAACATCCAAAATTTATAGTGGTGAATGAATTTCTGGAACGGCTCTCATTCGCTTAACATAAGTACAACATTTCACTTCCCAAGAGGTACGCAGTACCTCTGATATGTTTGCAAACTGAACCTTTAAGGCTAATCGTTCTAAATAAATCTTCGAGAATTGTGGTCGCTAGGGTTTCCAATCCCGGGATTAGGAAACATGATCCCAAAAATTTCGGGATTGATTTATGTATCAAGGATAAATGATTTATAATTTTAAAAAAATCGAACATTACGTGTACTTGCACATGTCAGCATTGGAACACTGGATGGTTGAAAAAAATATTTTATTTGCGTTATGCATTGATGACAGCATCGAAAATAAACGTTTTGAAATGAATTTATAGGACGAAAAATATCAAGTAACAGAACTGAAGCTCATTAATGGTGGTAAATACGTAAAATTCTTTGCTTGATTATTGTGAATAGTAATGGATTTGCTAACAATAAAACCGTTAAAAATCCATTAATTTGCAGTAGTTTTAATAATGTGAAATTTAAAAAAAAATGCTCTACGCTAGTTGCTACATATGTATGTTAGTTTTCAGATCGCATTCGAACGAGATTGATGCTTTCGTACATAATATATCAATACAATACTTTCGCTATTCAACGAAAGATAAACAACGGAAATGTAATATTCCAGAAAAAGAAAATGACATCAGTTACTTGTAATGATAAATTAACGTGGTTAATAATAATAAATGTAATAAATATGAAAATTATCGACTACTAACAAAATATTCTAAATCCCGGGACCAGTCCCGGGATCGACTTTTTTCAATCCCGGGATTGATAACCCTAGTATTAGCTATTTGCTGCGTATATTTCCCTAAAATCGCCAAACAGCCACTGTTCGTTGGATTATGTTTTTAACTTGCGACACAAAAAGAATAAAAGACATAATATCCATCCCACTTCCATATCTGTGTATAATAAACGAACTTTTTTCTTGAAAGGCTATCCATCTTTGACGATAGTGAAAAGTAAACTTCCTTTATTCTTTTTATATAATAAAAATGATTTTATTTAACTTGAGCTTTGTGCGCATTTAAATAATGTTTCCTTTGATAGATTTATCATACAGCTAGCTTTCTTTAGATATTCTTAGTACAATTGCAGGATTTTGTGTATATATGAAGTAGGGCCTGTCGGTTTTCATAAACCGGCTTTAAAAATCTGTTTTTTTTTCAAAATTTGTGACATTTGAAAACCGTTTTTTTTCATCTTTAAAACCGGGTTTTATCGGTTTTCATAATCGGTTTTTTTTTTTAAATTTTGTGACATTCTAAAACCGGTTTTTTCATCTTTGCAACCGGTTTTTATTTAAAAGAAAAACGTTAATGTTCTGACACAATAATTCCAAATAAATAAACAAAATAAAACAGAATTCAAACTTTGTCCGTCTATTTTAAATGAATTATCCATTTTTTATAAAACTTCGAAAAACCGTTTTTTTTTGCAAAAGTCGGTTTTTGCATAAACCCCTTATACGAAGTGTATAAACATATGTATGAATTACATTTCATGTCATAAATCGTTTAAAGCAGAAAATTCGAGTAGCATATTATTCTTGTAAATAAAACGTTTTATATGACGAATCTTTTATTCAAGATTTTGAATGAAATATAAGCCGTTCTTTCCTTTAGATTTCAAACATTTTCATTTCTAGTGCACTCAATCAAACTTCTTGCCACAAAAGAGGTTAAATATGTACATTAAAACGTTTATTTCATACTAGCGAGCACCTGGTATGCGTTGGAATGCAAACAAAAAGAAAAGTGTTTATGTTTTAATTCTGTTTTTTTGTAAAGTGCTTTTGGATACACATTTTTTTTGGTTTTCTGTCTGGTGCGTATTATAATAAATCAGAAGGTTTTTTCAACGCGTGAGCGTGCCACATACAGTTGTCCATGTGAGAAGCATGGATGTTTGTGCTTTGTTGATGTGTCATTGAAAATGCACGAGTTGCACCGGAAACTGCAAACATTTTAATTCGAATGGTATAACTAGTTATTGGAATGCGTGGCAACAGTACATTTTCGAAGTTTCCATTAAACTTAAAAAAATATCATGAATAGAATATACCGTTTCGCTGGTTTAATGATTAGATCAGGTTAATGAAGGCATCAAATGTACGATGAATATTAACGTTGTATTTGAAACCATGACAAAATCAAGTCAAAATAGAATACAAAGCTGAAAATAAACCGGTTTTCGAGTGTCACAAATTTTGCCACAAAACCGGTCTTTAAATACCGACACCATAATTTAATAAAATACCACAAGAAAAAAAAAATACCCCGCGTAGCTACTTACCCTTGCGTACCCATTTGATATTTAATTTCTAGAGCTTTTGTAAAAGACGACTAAATTCACACGAATAACGACCCAAAACACCCCAAGGCATTCGTTTCTAACGTTTAGGAAGCAGACCGTTGTAAAAAAAAATGACAGAATTCACTGCGCAAACACTTTTTATTATTAAATTATATTTTCCATGTATAAATTTAGAATTATCCACCAATCCATAATAATATAATCTTATTTTTTGAATATTTATATGTTATTTCATTTTGTTTATTTTCGGGTATGTTAATTTAATTCTATTCGACTTCCTGGATTTTATTTATAATATACTTTGTAAACAGCATATTTTTTAATAAATACACCAAACGTTGTTTGAAAATATATTCCAATGGAAATTAGTTCAACAGTTTCATGTTTCCAAAAGTTCTATTTTAATTCTTTATTGATTGAATTGGAATTGACTTGGTAGAACTCCATTATAACGTGAGGGAAAAACAGCAAAGTATTTTCGTTCAACAGAAATATTTATAATTTGAATTTAGTACTTTTCCATGAGTTTTGTCGCAAACTTCAGGCATTTCAAGTGCACGGATGTACTTAAACTGACAGTTTTTATCGTTTATATACAAAAATAGATGTAGATCACTAAGTTGTTATTAAAATGTAAATTAGCGAAAATTTTGTGTAAACGGGTTTCAATGAATTAAGTGCGTTTGTTATAATTATCGGGATTATTGAAAATAGTATCTCCAATACTCATGACCAGATAATAACAGGAATATCTTAACAATACATGTAGAGTTTTATCTGACCTATTATTATTGACTTGATTGATTTCAAGTGTTTGAATTATTAATAAATGGTAATTATTTAAAGGGGTATAACAATGGCGAGTATGGAAGATTAATTTGATCGTTTAAAATTGGTAAACTCTTAAACTGAGCTCTGTTTATTTCCAATATTTATTGATAGAATAATTTATATTCGCCCTTGGTAACATTGTAATAAATCAATGCGTGATTCTTAAACAGTTATGTTAATCATCAGAACAAATGTGATGTCACACACAATTGCGTACAACTTATTTGATACGTAAAATTACCAACCATATTTATTTGAGGAAGAATAGATGTTTCAAAAATCCGCCAGTTGAAAAAGCTGTCCGGCTGATCATCGACCAGCTTACAGAGGTGTATATTCAGCAATATGTCCAACCTTGTAGCTATAACAGATCTGATTTTAATGAATGTTTTCTGTCTTTTCAGGATCCCCAGGCATCATATGACGTGAACAATCACGACGAGGATCCTATGCCGCGGTACGATATGCTGGACTCCAACCGTCACGGAACAAGGTGTGCTGGAGAGGTTGCTGCGACGGCCAACAACACCCTGTGCGCTGTCGGCGTCGCCTTTGGTGCCAGCGTAGGAGGTATGAAAGTCGCAAAACTTATAAACTTTAAAGCTACAAACACGTTTGTATTTTTTGGTATTGTTTTGGAGAACTACGTCACTTGTATATTTTCCCATAAATCTTCTCAAAACATAGAGATTTTTGTTTGTTTAGTTTACAATTTTGCAAACCAATCTGTGAACGTTTTTACAGCGTAGCGTATTGGGAGACTGATTTTACTCCTTGGAAGAACTAACAACACAGTGTACGGCCTGAGTGGTAGCGTTTTTTTTAACATCGTATTGGACAAACACGTGCTATCGTCTATAAAAAAGATTAGCGGCGGTAGCGGAGGGTTCGTCAATTACCTGAGCCAATGTGCTCATCAAAATTTTTGTAGCACGTGTTTGTCCAATGCGCCGTACCCTACGCTGTCAAGATACCGTTCACATTATTTGTTCTTCCAAGGAGTAAAACCAGCTTGCCAATATGGATACCACGAGAATGAACTGTAACGGTTTCAATCAGTATTTTCATGGGATTTTGAAATTTTCCACGTGGATATGAATGAGTTCATATAGGTATTATGATTTTACATTTTTTATTGAAGTTTTGATCTTTTTTAAACTTCGTCTAAAAAAAATATATTTAATAGATTGTTATGGACTTCGGCATATTACACATATTTTTGTAGGCATTTGGAAAATAGATAGATTTTTCTCCATCACTAATCTTGATTTTGTATAATTGACAAGTGATGAATGCATACATCTTGAAACTTTATCCTACATGTCTTTGTGCCAAACGACAGTGTTTACATAACTTTAAATATAACTATTACAAACACCTACATCTATTACATAAATCTTCATTCAATTATAATCATTTTAAGTTGAAAATCATGTCCTATCAAATCAAAAAACTTGTATAATAATGGACGTGAGGGGCTCGCTATATGAAAACGTGTTCAATTCAGTACGGCGTGTAAAAATGCATATAAATAAAATCCGATGCGATAAAATTGCTTTAAATAACACATACGTTCCAATCACATTAGTCGATTGAACATTTCAAAATATATGTGCTCAATTTTATCGAAAATCTGTATGGATTATATGATAGATCAGTGAATAACTTACACTTTGTTTTAATGAGAAGTGTTTTCGATAAACTAGTCTCTGAATTCACTATCACAGAGGTTCTTGGCTAGGTGGTGGTTGCGTGATTATTTTACTCCTCTTGGTAAATATATTTTATTTTTCCTTTTGATTTTTATTTTCTTCAGCCACCATTGGGCATCGTTAGAGACGCGTATTTTGTGCATCTATTTTTATGAGGTGTGAGGCTTCAGTGTCAGCGTTTTTTACAGCCTAGCCTACAGTGCCATAGACAAACGAATTCAGGTTGTCTCATTGCCTCGTTCCCGTTGTCCCCTTTTTTACCGCCAATGAAGCCACCGGTATTTGAACTGTACGCAGCGCTGAAAACTCAGTCACTCAGGCCGTACACGAAGAGTTTATTTCAAATAATAAACAATTCGATGAATCCTAAACAATGACAAAAAAACAATTAAAAATGTTAAAAATATATATATGTATTTAACTGGATGTGGGTTAATGAAACGGATAGAACAAAGGCGAAGTAGAAAAAAATATTTGTTCATTCAATATTTGCAAATTTCAATTAGAAAATTTAGTAAGTAAGGTGTAGATATCTCAAAACAGGGTCAAGAGCAGTGGTCTCCAAACTCATTTTGGATGTGAGCTACTTTCAGAAATTGAAATTGTCTGCTGAGCTACTAAATATGAAGGCGTTGGAACCAAAGTTAACTTTCTACCAAAAAGCATTTTAGAAAAAAAGCTTGTTTTTATGCAGTTAAGTTCAATGCAGAATTTTGATTTCCTCTAAATTATGGTCAGGGCTCTTAACACATAACATATTGATTTTTTTACCTACAAATAGAGTTAAAAACTATTTATAAAATCCAGTCATTCTGCCACACTTTTTTAGATATTTTAATACAAAAATTTTCAAGACTGCTGTTTTTACACCCAAACGATTGATACACTTTGATCCTAGGCAAATTTATAAATATGCTACAATATCCTATGCAAGCTACTGAAATTGCCACCGTGAGCTACCGGTAGCTCGCGAGCGACCGTTTGGCGATCACTGGTCAAGAGTTTTTCGAAATTTTATCAAATAATACAATTTCCCTGAAGCTGTTTTGATATGCTTACGTATCTATTAAAATTGTTATGCTTTGTATTATAAAGCTTTCGTTTCCGTTTGTGTCCTTCAAATATTATACAGCCTCGTCCGGTGCTTTGTTCACGGGCCGCATAACTGATTTCACCTCGTATAAATTCAAAGTAAAGTTGAACGTAACTTGCAAATAATGTTGTAAGCTTCTGGTTCACGTCGATCCCTCTGTCCCTGATTTGTTTGACCAAAGTTTGATCACAGCCCAATGCTCTGGATTAGCAGGCGGTCAATGAAAGGTGCTGCTTTATATAGGGCCAGTGACGTCATTAAATGTATATACTGTGTACTTGTATACATTTAAACATCTTGAAAGCCACACCTATACCCGTTCAAACATTTTTAATGTTACTTCATTTTGTGTTAATCAAAAAAAACTTTAACAATTAAATGACATTTGAATTAAGCTTTAATCACCTTTCAACGTACAATGATTTAACCGTTTTCACATTGCAAAAGTAATAATCTTAGAGTTTATGATTTTTTCGGTCAAAAATTATAGGAATTAAAAAGATATTTTTTATTATTGAATTTTATTTTTTGTTTTTAATATAAGGCTTAATTAATTATAAAAATAAAGTTAACACGTCAAAAGTCATTTAGCTATAAGTATACATATGTATGTATGTAACTACAAAATAACTCATTTTATAGACAAACAAAGCTAAAAGCTTTAAGTCTTGTATTAAGTGACATTAAAACACATCAATATTTATGTAAATGTGTGTTTGTCTATAAAATTAATTATTTTGTAGTTAAATACATATACATAAACATATAGAAGATATATTTCTGCATGTAGCTAAATGACTTTTTGACTTTAAAACTAAAAATTATAGAAGATATATTTCTGAATGTAGCTAAATGACTTTTGACGTGTTAACTTTATTTTTATAATTATTTAAGCCTTATTTATATTAAAAATCAAAAATAAAAATTTTTGCAATAATAAATTCTATAATTTTGACTCAAAAAATCATAAACTTTTGTTCTAGCAATCGGGGATTATTGCTTTTTTCAATTAAAAAAGAGATCTTGGGCTGGTGTATATTTATCGTTGATTTTGTGCACAACTGATTTATTTATCCGTTAATCTCGAAAATTGATAAGAATGTCAACAGATTTGCATTTTCATAAGTTGAAAACTCTCGTGATAAACGAAACCAGACCTGATCTTCATCAGAATAAATATGGAAATAATGCTATGTAAAGTGAACTTTAAAAGTAACGAGTACGTTCAGACAAAAATAATTTTAATACATAACAAAATAAAAGTCGTCTGACTCACTCACGTTCACGTAGAATATGTCAAATTCAAAAGCAATCTGTTAAAAATTATTAAAGTTCACCCCAGTGGAGTCACTTTCGAAGGACAAATAATTCCAGTCCAAAATTCTTCATAAAAGTATGTTTCTCAATGGAGTTGTGGTACATTTCTCTTCGATCATTCAAACTATTGAGCGTAGGCATGCATAAGATAAAAGCAGTTGAACAAAGCCATCGGTAGTATAATCATTATTTCTCAAATAGAGAAGTGTCAAATTTTATTTTTACCATAAGACTATATTTTGCACCTCTCGGTGCCCTAACAATCGACCCACTCTCTTCTATATCGATATTTCAGATCATAACGTAATACAGTGGAACCCCGTTCTAACGTTCTCGCATTAACCGTTTTCCCGCGTGGTTCGTTAATTTTCTATAGTCCCGGTGAAACACCCATAAGAACAATGCTAAAAAATCCCGCAATAACCGTTCCCCGATTTATCGATTTCCTTGATTTATCGTCGAAAAATTATGGTCCCGTCACAAATACTATCCCGATTGACCATTTTTGTTGAACATTTCTCATAAGCACATTCGACCCCATCCAATCAATTCGTAGAAAAAAACTGAGACTGCAAGTGTGAAATTGTTAATTTTCCATGGTCTCAATGTTTCCGATAATTACTGAGCATCTGTGTCTTCTGTAAAAAAGATTTCGAAAAACGCATTAATGAACCTAGAATGACATTTACAGAAGCGTTTATTGGTCTTCAAAAATAAAAATATTTTTCCACTCCAAGGATATAGATGAATCTGTTAGAAAATATGCGAATTTGAAGGGTCTTTCTAAAAAATGAAGTGCCATACTGCAAAGAAGCGTAATATTAAAGACTTTAAAAAAAAATGATATACATAAGGTACAAGAAGACAGTCTGATAAATAAACAAGTTTTTGAAAAGTTATTTTTTTAGTTCATATTTAAAACTTTCCCGCATATATCGTTTGTTTTTTACGGTCCCTTAAAAAACGTAGAATCGCGGTTTCAGTGTACTAAAATATTAACTTGTAAATAGATTGTTATATAGAAATTGAATGATAGAATTCATTATTATATTTTATCTTGATAGGTTTTAACCTTTAATACGCCACTGAAATAAAGAGCAGTGGGCGTAAATTGTGCAGTGGTTAAAGTTTGAACCAAATTTTCTAAATACCCGCCCGGACCCCAAACCGTATTTTAGTTTGTATGCGAGTGTTTAAATTACGGGATTCGTATTTGTCACTGTTTTGCCAGTGAAATGTTTGGGGTCGTTAGCGGAATTTATCATTGGTTTATGGAAATTTGTTAGACTGGACTAAATACGTGGTAGTATTTTTTGTGCGGTATAAAAAAAACAGGCCTGCTTCAAATATGAAGTGTATGTTTATTCATTATAGAGTGTATTTAAAAAATAATAACAAGCTATAAACATAGGAATTAATCACTTTTAAGGTGTTAACTGACAACTCTTGATGAAAAAGCTTTGTATTGAAATAAATAGAACACATTTTTACTTCGACCACATATATTTTATCACATGTCCGGTCCGTGGTGCAGTGGTCCACGTCGTTGGCTACCGTGTCGGACCGCCCGGGTTCGATTACCTGTACGAGCAGATTTTTTCAAACGAAAAATGGATTCTGCTTAGAGGCAATGGGTGTTTGTGTTGTTTAATCCCTTCCCACGTTTTCGATCCGATAGAGCGACGCATAGTGACAGCGATTAGCTAACCACTAGTTCTCGTATCCTGTTCATTCCTACTCTCTTCGAAAAAGAGAGGTTGAGCAACTGAGTAACAAGCAGTTCTCGTAGAAAAAAAAATACTTTGAGATAAAATCCGTGAGGAGTACATATGTTCCAAGCTAAGAGCGGGCATGGTAAAAAAAAAAACATTTTGGAAAGATCAATTTGTATTTAATATGAATAGTATTTGTCATCGTTTTACCCGGTCGTTAAAGATATTGGAATGTTTTTGCTATATTGTAATAATATATATTTAGAGGCTACGCTACAATGGAAACTAAATATGTTTCTCTTGATAAATTAATATTTTTATTTGACTTAAATGAGTTCTTAAAAATATTGTCCTTTTTTCTTAGTTATACCATATCGCTTTAGTACACCAGTAAGGTTGCTAATTAGCTAAATGGAAATAATACCTTCAGAATTTTTAATATGTAATAGAAAAATATTGAAAAGTATCATTATTATGAAAGCAAAATTATTTGTATACGTGTTAACCTAACCATTTGGATCCCAGACCGTTTTGAAAAGTGCCCGCGAAAACATCCAAGTCATTTTCTCGCAAAAAACAGTAGTCTTAAGACGACCACGATTTCTTCCCAGTCTGACTGCGTCAGACAGCATCCTTCCAAGGCTTTCGGTGAGGGAACTTAGGGATAGGATGGGGAGAAAGGTGTCTCTTTTAAAGATTTCAATCGGTTTCTCTTGGCCAAACTCTATCCCAGAGTTGGCGAGTTTATTTTCACAATATTGATTGTCGGTTACAAAAAAACACAGATATACAATTGCAATTACAACTACAATTATAACAGGACCAACAGGCCTAAACGAATAAATTGAACTCCTGCCTGCCGAGGCAGGAGCGGCGACGACCGTAGAGTTTGAAAGAAGGATAACGACTGGGCAAAAATGGCTTAAGACACGCATATTTATGCCCTATGATTTTAGTGTGAAAACGCGCTTGACCAATCGACGCAAAGCGTTCGGGCCTAAACTGAATTCGACCAATCGACGCAAAGTGGTCGCGGATGACTTGGACGAGAGACGTCGTTTCTAGAAGTCGGTTATATGATTTTATAACATTTTACTGAATTTATTCGCGTTATATTAATCGTTTAGGTCCTATTATCATTGATTGAGGTGATAATAAGATGGTTCGAGAGAGTCCTGATGACCTACAATATCAGGCGGTATCAGTCTTTACTATATTATTTATCTCAGCTGAAATTAACTTATCAGCGCAAATTTTTTGCAACGTAATTTTATTATGTTTCATGTAAAAAATAATTGTATATATTTGGGTTGTAAAAGCATGCAAATTAAAAAAAACAAATTCCGTAAAAGTTTATAAAACAAAAACTGTGGCCAGTAAATTGCCCTTTGGATTTTTTCGCATATATTCGCGGGGCCGATAGATCGGACCCTTGGGGCTTAAAGGGTTCACTATGATCGCAAATGACACCGGTCTAGATCTTTACAAAATGAATGTGGAAGTAGTTTAAAACACACGAATTAATCTAAAAATACCTTCGATGCTTTTCATTTCTAAAATGTCTTGAAGATACAAATGATCTTTTTAACATGAGAAACCTTTTTCTTTTATTCCTAGGAGTTAGAATGCTGGATGGTGACGTAACTGATGCAGTGGAAGCACGTTCTCTCAGTTTGAATCCTCAGCATATTGATATATACAGTGCATCATGGGGACCAGATGATGATGGTAAAACCGTCGATGGACCAGGAGAGCTTGCCACGAGGGCTTTTATTGAAGGAGTCACTAAGGTCAGTATGAAATCAATTGATTGAACCCGCATTTACTTATTAGATCTCCATTATAGCACGGTGAAAAAATAACAATGTATTCTAGTTCTACAAAAAATATAAAATACTAGCCGACAAGCGTTGCAATGCCACTCAAAGAAAAAAAGTGTTTTTGTTTATTTAAATGCTTTCGGATGCACAATTTTTTTCTTTTTCTGTCTGGGTAAGCAAATAAATTATAAGGTTTTTCTAACGCGAGAGCAGGTCACATACAGCTGTCCATGTGAAAAGCATGAATTTCGGGAACGAAATAGCTTTCAATGTTATGTGTGTTATTAGGGGATAACGTGCTAACTGCAAAATATTGAATTTATAGAAAGAATATTCCAAAATTTAAATATGAAAAAAATAAGTTATTTTTTCACAAATCATCGAAGTTTCATCAGTTTGTAGAGAGAGTTAAAATATAAATAGCATTATTATATCAAGTATCATTCCACTACACTTTTTTTCAAAAATCATTTATCAGGTCATGCCCAAACAAAAGAATAGACTGCTATTTTTTCTTCGTGGTATAGAATTTCAAAATATATGTAAAACGTAAATAGAGTTAAATTCTTCGTTACGACATAATTTACTATCTATTTATTGATTGAGTAGGCATAAACTTGGTAGAACTCAATTATAATACGGTAAGAAAAATAACAATGTATTTTAGTTCTACATAAATTATTTTATATATTTGTTGATAGCTATTTCGGCTTACGCCTAAGTCAGAATTATTCTATCTAGTTCTGAAGAAGGCGTAAGCCGAAATAGCTATCAACAAATATATAAAATAATTTATGTAGAACTAAAATACATTGTTATTTTTCTTACCGTATAATATCTATCTGGCTGAGCATTCTAATTTTACTCTGAATATGTATATATATTTGAAAATTTACATTTTCGGACTGATGAATTTATTTGAATGCTGATGTAAGGCGCATGTTACTATTAGGGATTCCAACTATTCATATTCGGATGTCGAATAGTAAAACTTAAGCTGTCTGGATATATTCGGATGTCCGGATAGTTTTGACATGGCTAAATTCTTGTACAATAGTATCACAAATATGATTTAAAAAACATACTTCAATTAACAAGAAATGGCCACTTACTTTTGCAAGCCGACGGTGGTTTCGATTTGTAAGTTTTTAATAAATAATTGTATATTTCGCACGCAAATAGAGATGTTGCACGATCAATGTTTCCTTGTTCACTTATATACATTTTATAATAATTTAATACTTAATCTTTTCCCACTTTTGTAAAATCGAAGATAGAGACAAAACATATAAATACACATTTAAATACCGTTCCATATTTAAGATTTGCAGCTGCATAATAAATTAAACTACGACAGTAAACGTTTTTTTTAGACCCGAGTCCTAGCCCGTCCGTTAAAGTAAAGTATTATGATAAGATATTGATAGCACACGAGTTGGGCGAAGCCAAAAAAAACACTACCTGGTATATTCATTATTATTCTTTAAATTTGGAGAAATTGTGGTCTTTTCCCAAATATCGAATAGCTTAAAAAGGGCCAAATATATCCGGATATCGAATATTCGAATATCCGAGTTGGAATTCTTAGTTACTTTGTTTTCTGCATCAAGTACATATATCACCTTAATGGAAATATTCGTCAGGGTGAGGTAACCTCACCTAAATTATTTACCGCGTCTTACGAAAATCCCTTTGGGCAAAACTTGGAGCTTAGTAAGTTTCGTATAAACGTAGAATTACAAAGTCAATACCAATGACATTTTCGTCTACTCAGAGAAATATATTATGATCTCGGTATATACTGCAGGAGCTTTTACCAGAAGTCCCATGGAAGACATAAAGATAGATGATAAAAGTAATTCTTAAATGTTTCCATATATCAATTCAATAAAATGCATTATTTAAAGCAACTCGTATTGAGCTTTATTTACTCATTAAAAAGATTTATCTTGAAGATCTTGCATTTATAATATTGCTTCAATGGAGTGAGTGCAAAAACAAAATTTCAAATACAAAGGAAAAGTATTTTACAAAAACAAATAATAACCCTTAATGTTGATTGGTGATTGAATTGCCATTTACTTGGAAGAACTCCATTATAACACGGTGAAAAAAAATTCAATGTATTTTAGTTCTACATAAATTATTTCTGTTAGTTAGAGATTGGAGAGCCTTGAGTGTGCACTTTTGAGCCAAATAAATCTTGCAAGATTGGTTGAGGTATCCTCCCATTTGAAGTCTTGGAAAGTAGCCTTCAAGCTCCCAATCTTCCCCCTAAAGAATAAATTAGCGTTCAAGTTCTGATATCGTCGTCGCAATCGCTATAACTGTGTTTTTTTTATCTTTTAATTTAACTTCTGTGTATGCGTAACGTAATTTTCTGTAATGTGAATGTAAATTCTGTGAATAACTGTGTTTTATGTGTAATAAATAGTGTTGTGTGATAATCGCACTGGTTCAACACTTTGAGATCGTGTTTCATTTATAAGAGCATCTTGATTCTCATCCTCCGATCCAAAAAATCCACTTCCCGAGTGTCGTACCGGAGGTTCTTTCTCATTTAACGAGAGAACCATAATCAAAGTCGTCTCAATTGGCTATATTTGCTAATTTTTTATATTTGTTGACGCCTTCTGACGCCTCGTTCTAACGATGTCGTAAGCCGAAATAGCTCAATCAATATAAAAATAATTTCTGTAGAATTAAAATACATTGTTATTTTTCACCGTGTTATTTAAGGTGTTCACTATCAATTCATGTTGGAATGGTATTATAATGAATATAACAACACATTTTTAGTACATACTTATTCCGCATTGAATTTATTGAGATCAAATGATTTTTGAAATCGTTGGGGGTAAAGCTAATATCACCGGTATCTCTCAGCCCATGGGGCCATGGAGCTATTGCTAGATTAACATGTCATTGTTTTGTTAATTAATAGCTATAAACTAACATAAATAATTTATTTTATACATATATTGTATGTAGTTTGACTTACGACCAATTAGACATACGACCAAAGTTCAGGGACGTATCTCGGTCGTAAGTCGAGGACTATGCGTACTTGTATTGGAGACATACATATTATGTATTTGAATGATACAGTATCTTCTTTAATAGATTATTTAGACGTATAATATGTTCACAGGATAATAATAAATGATTCACAATCACAATTTCGATAAAAACTGGTCATAAAATATCTCTGCGCTTAAACAGCTATCATTTTGGAGCATTGCGAAATCAATACATTTATTATTTTATTACTTATTTAATTTAGTTTATAATTATTAAGTCTTTATTTATGTACAGTAAGTATTTTGTTGACAACCTTTTTTTATTACAGGGTCGTTCAGGAAAAGGATCCATCTTCATCTGGGCTTCAGGCAACGGGGGTCGAGACCACGACAACTGTAATTGCGACGGCTATACAAATTCCATTTGGACTCTTTCCATCAGTTCAGCGACCGAGAAAGGGGAGGTCCCTTGGTATTCAGAAATGTGCAGCTCAACATTGGCCACCACTTACAGTAGCGGGTCTATGAACGAAAAACAGGTTCGTTTTTGTTTGCTTCACATTATATTTTAGATATTGAGAAGTGACAGGGATTTTTGTCGTTATTACTTATCAAAACAATAATGTTATTTGGGCTACTTTTTTTTACTCATTTAAACTTTAACTGCCTCTCAAAAAACACTCAAAAAAAGCGAATACCATTGTTCCCAATTAAATTTCAAATTTAATTAATTTTAGTTATAATATTTAGCTTGGTCCGTGGTCAACGTCGTTAGCTACAGCGTCAGACCGCCCGGGCTTGATTCCCAGTACGAGCAGATTTTTTCAGTCGTTAAATCGACTCTGCTTTTAGGCGATTGGTGTTCGTGCTGTTAAAAATCCCTTCCCACCTTTTTGACCTAAAAAACGACGCATAGTGACAGCGATAAGCTAACCACTAGTCTTGTCCTAGTCTTCGTATCATTTCCATCCTTGTTCAATTGAAAAAGAGAGGTTTAGCAACTGAGTAACAAACAGTTCTTGTAGAAAATCATTTTTTAAAACAAACTCCGTGACCAGTCCATATGCTCCAAGTTGGGAGCTGATATGGTAAATCTATATATATATATATATATGTTTATCTGAAAAGGAGCTTACAATGAAATTTTTCGCTTCCTATAATTTCATAAATTATCAATGAATTTGATGACATCTATTATATGTTGTTAGTCTTTATAATTTATCGATTAAATTGGCATTTAAACTCTATTTTAAAATATGGAAAAAATATAGTATCGATGAGAATATGAATCGTTTACCTCTTCCACGCCAGTACATAAAGCTAAATCGATGATGTTTAAACATACTTCTGACGAGGGCGTATGAAATAGCTATCAACGATATATGATGTAACTAAAATACACTGCTATTCTTTCACCCTACAGCATCAATGTATACCTAGATTAATCCGCAGTGATCCTGTTAAGTAATTTCCGCACCAAAGAATGCAAATTTTTCGCCTTTAATATGGTTTTACGACTAGAACAATGAGCTGTTCTATATTTCTGCATTCATAATTTGTTGCCAAATTTGCTTCTATATATATGCCTCATATATTAAAATTTATTGTTTTCGCCACAGGTGGTAACTACTGATCTCCATCATTCCTGCACGAATAGTCACACTGGTACGTCAGCGTCAGCCCCCCTGGCCGCAGGGATATGCGCCTTAGCTCTTGAAGTCAACAGGGACCTCACGTGGCGTGACATGCAACATATTGGTGAGTAAAAATGAATCCGCCTGCATGGAAGGTGACGTTGAGAAGTACTCCATACTGTAGCACTGATATTAACACTCAAACTCCCGGTCTCGCGCTTAAGCTGAAAATTCCCCAATGCACAAACGCCCAGTCCCAAAGAATTGTGAAATGCGAAGGTGGATTTTTCAATCTGAACTAGCGCATTATTTATGGTTGAGAATATTTTTTTTAAAACGATATTTATTACTTCACGTATGTGTGCTACAAATCATGAAAAATTTTTCGCTTGCAGATAAATCTTCAGATTTCCTTAGTATCGCAAAGGTTGCTTAGGTTAGCGATATGTATTGCATCAAAACACTTGATTCAAACTAGACTTTATTTTTATTTTAACCATATGCAGCATTTAAAAAACACATTGCAAGCCGTTCAATATCTCTAAATATTACTTAGTTAAATATACCCAAACTGTTTATGGGTTCATGCTGTATGTTTGTCAAACTTTTCTTTTGATTTCGGTTATTATCAATGAAGCCGACATATGTATTTGCGAAATAATTTTTTTTTAACTTGCCACGTGCTATTTTATTAAACCATTCATTATTAATTGTCATAGAAAATACAATTTTTTTTAAGAAACTCATGAAATAAATAAAAACATGTTTTTTTTTAAATCTACACGTGGATCTTTGTTTAACTTTTCCTTAAAAATGCCGGGTGCTTGAGTGTCAAAACAATCAGTTGTCAAACTGATGTTTACTTAAATACATTACGATTAACGCTTCACCTCTTCTAAATCCTTTGACAAGCAATAAACTAAAAACAATTTAAAAATAGATGCACTTAAGACATTGCAGATTTTAAGTGATTTCACACGATAAAAATAACCCAAAAATACCCAGATTATGTTCTCACAATTACGCTAGACCAATAAATTAAACTTATTTTAATTCTTCCATGTGACGTTGGTATGGTTTAAACAGAGAGAGGATGTATGGGGTACCCTGTCTAGCCTAGGTATATAAGCTATCTTTAATACACGCTTAAAACATAGTTCTGACGAAGGCGTAAGCCGAAATAGCTATCAACAAATATATAAAATAATTTATGTAGAACTAAAATACATTGTTATTTTTCTTTCCGTATTATAATGGAGTTCTACCAAGTAAATGCCTACTCAATCAATACAATCAATTGAATACATTCGTCGAACTACTGGTGAATGGCAATTTGATTTTGAGGACATAAATATCAAACAATAATGAACACATAAATAAATAATACGGTGAAAAAAATAACAATGTATTTTAATTTTACAGAAATTATTTTATATATAGTTAAAATACATTGCTATTTTTTCTCCGTATTATAATGCAATTCTATCAAGTAAAATGCCAATTCAATCAGTACATTTTCATAAACCAACAGTTTCAAATAGTTTTTTTTCCACGTAATCCATTTACAAGTTCCAACAAAAAATACTTTTTTGCATGAACAATACCGAGATTATGATTACAATACAAACAAAAAATATTTGTGCTCGATTGAGTTTTTGCAATTTCATTCGAAAGGCATAATTTTTTTTTAAAAAACAGACTTAATCAAGTCCGGTATCCGAGTTTCCAATCGTATGAAAAAAACATATATGGAAAATATCAAAATTAAATTAACGTTCATTTTTTTTTTTTCGCAAGTTTCCACTTCACATTTTTTTCATTATTTCGCTATCCTAACAAATATATCTTTTCCTCAAAGAAAAACTACAAAATGTATTTTTTTCAATTCTTGTTAAAAACTATCCGTTTGGTTAGACTATTTATTTTATTACGATTGTTTACGAATATTTGAACAAGGATTTATAGCTTTGATGTTGTATTTCATGAAAACGAAAACATCGACGGGAAACAGTTAAAATCATGACGACTGACACGTGAAAGAAAAGACGATTTATCATTTATTTGAGTTGTATTTATTGCTAATATAAAATTAAATTGATTGCTTCTGTTACACCACGTATCGTGTAACAAATAGAGACACGTGATTCGTCTATATAAAAAGCATCATCAGACTTACCATCGCAAGGTTACTTCTTCGTTTGAATTTTGTACATTTCCGGAGTCTTGTCGCTTACGACCCGGGCTTCGTCTTTCAGCATCTCAAGTGCGCGGATTTACTTGAAAAAGATAAAACTCATATAAAACCTAAAAAAATGCTTAGTGGTTCGTTAGCCTTTTGCACTTCTCAATATATTATTATTTTCTTCCTTCCTGAAACTCCTCAATAGATTTGATAAATTAATTTATATGACAAGGTTTGCGTATTTATTAGTATGGTAAAACGAAATACCGTAAAATATACCACATTATAACATGCAAAAATTTTTACCTTAGGCACACAATCCAATATATGTATACGATTTTTGAAACTAAGAAAATTTAAAATTCATAAAAAATATTTTTCCAAGTTGTACAATGTCGAGCAGGATTTGACATAGGAGTTGCGCGTCACCTATAAAATGTCAAGCTAGACTCTATCTATATAAGACCTAAGATTTCTGGGTTTTCGAAGTGTTCCGTCGCAGAAAAAGTTAAGGAAACCCTGAATAAATGAGTGTTAAGCCACCTGTTCTATAAATAATATGGTTTTTAGTTAAGTGAATGAAGAATAAGCAAATTTTGAAAATTCCGGTTTGTAGTTTAATACGGTCACAATTCTCTAATCGTAAATTAAAATGTAATTAACAGTTGAAGGAAACTAATTTTCAAGTAATAATTTCACCATCATAGTGGCCGTAATCGCAGGTCATTACGCCATACAGTATATCTCAATTAGTTGGAAGTGTGAAACTTTACGTTGAGGCGAATGCACAAAATGCGTTTTAATCATGAAAGACATAAGTGCTTTGTGCTAAGTTTGCCCACAAACTAAAGCTTTAGTTATTAACCTTTAAGCGCCCGAGCATTTTTTGCGAAATACCGCGCAACCGGTAGCTCATATAAAAATAATTATATCTCTGAAACAAGTCAGCCTATGTGAGTAAAATAAAAACTTTAGCGAAATAAAAGATTGCTTATAATTTACGAACAAAGACCATCACCGCAACTTTTACGCTTTCTAATTCTCTAGGTTAACAAACTATCGAATCCATTTTAGCTACAGCTATATTGAAGAAAAATCGGTCAGCCCCAAGGATAAATTTCTAGGTATGGAAAAAAATCTGTATCTGCATTGAAATATATAGTATAGTGTAAATAAAGCTGATTTATTACAGTCAGCCTGATATAACAACGCATATCCCAACATTCAACCTTTTAACGTAGATTTTTATATTCCTCATTATGACAAAAATATTTAACGAAGCCGAAAATAAAATTATGGATCGGTATCTCAGAGACATTATTTATGAAAGCTTATATTCATATGTTGTAAACTATTAAAATAAATCAGTGTAATCCGATAGCGAAATGCACCATAATCACTGGTCCCATGCGGGACCGTTAGAATTTTACAGGTTAATATCACGAAACGCTTGTAATTTCATAAAGTAAACCTTCGCCGAAATGCACAAAACCGTATTTAAATTCATCATAATTCGTATTTGCATATAACTCTTAGGTGCATATAATATTTCGACACTTTACCTTAAAAAGCTTCTAACTGCTCTTGAGACTGTTTGGAGATATGAGCGTTTGAAGATTCGATTGATTAAAATTCACTTGTAACCAATGAGCAAGTAAAAACGTTTCAAATGAAAAATAATGATCTTAAAGATCTAATGATGGAAATAATGATGACAATCTTAAAACTCCGTTAGATAATTCTGAAATTCATATTTATGCTAGAATACGGTAAATACAAGCTTTTCCGACCAAAAGGTCATTATAGACAAAAATGTCAATTAGAACCTTTTCAAAGTAAAGTAACATTTTGTGGAGTAAGTCCTAGACTTACTACGATTAATTCGTTCAAATGGTTTTCGTGTTATGTAGTCGAGAAGTTTTTTTAAGCAATACTTTTTAAAATAATATATTAGTTTTTAAACAGGGTTGCCAGGCGTCCCTATTTGAGCGGGACTGTCCCGAGTTCAACAAACAAATCCCGGAGCCCGCACTGTTTATGAAAATCCCGACTCCGTTAAGAATTTATGACCAAACAAATTTTTGATTACAATTGTAATGACTTAAAAAAAATTATCAAGTTAAGATGGCGAACATATTTTGAAACAAGTTAAAAGACAGGAAAAATCTTATATATAAAACCGAAACGGCGTATGTATGTCTGTGGGTCTGTAATTCCCTTTTGCATTGTTGGTCATTAAGTTGCCATAAAAACGAATATGAAAGAAAATATGTTTGAATTTTTATCGGCGAAGACATTTAGTCAAAATGTAATAAATTAGTCTTCTACTGAACATTTCCCGGCTTTTATTATTAATAATAATGTTTATTATTTACGTGAAGGTATTATTTGACATTTCTTTGACAGCAAATTAGATTTTTTCCTTGAATTTGAACATTTTAATGGGCGAGAATGGGGCTGTCAATATATGAAAGGGGCTGTGAAATGTCAATGCCAGTCTGAAATGTTCATTTTAATTCCATTTTAATTGACCTAGACTTTTGAATTTTGAAAAAAGTTGTTTCAACTTGGCCTATCTGAATTTACGTGCCGAGGTGAACATAACCCCATACTGGTCTGAGCGAAGCCGGGTAGCAATACTAGTATTTTAATAAAACTATCATGATCAATTTATGCACTTAAGTCAAGCAGTAATTCCTATAATTGTAGCTTATCAATATATTTTAATAACTGTGATTCTAGTGTATAATTAGCTGACTATTTAATAAATATATGTTCTCTTCTGAATACATATGTATATACACCCATCCCTCGCTTAACACGATACTCGTTTAACACGGTTGCGCTTTAAAACGGTTTCAGTTTCAATCAAAAAAAATGGTTTTCGACGTTTTTGGGTAATAATGATATTGAATCAAGATAACCTATAAATATGGAAATTATTAATATCGCTCGTGCAATAGGAAGTGAGGGATTTGAGGATTTAGCAATCAACGATATTGATGAATTGCTTGAAGAACAAGAGTTAAATGAAGAAGAATTAATTTATATGACTACAAGTGTTCCTCCTGAAATCAGAAGCGATACCGAAAGCGACACTGAAAGTTCTGGACCAATTTCAACGATTACTGCTCGAACAATTAAAGATGGGTTGCAAATGGCAAGAAAGATAGAAATGCATTTCCTAAATAATGATCCATATATGGATCGTGAATTGAAATTTCAACGATACATTAAACAATGCGTTGCATATGAAGAGATTTACAAGAATATCAAAATAGATGAACAATCACAAATTACCGTATTTTTTAAACAACGACGGAACATAACAGAAAATGTAATTGAAAATTGTAGTGATGATGACATTCAGCCAATAAAAAGAAAGCAAATTCCTATATTAATATCTTCTAGTGATAGTTACATTGAATAATATATTTTATCCATGTTAGTAATATTTCAATATATTTTCAGAAGTTCTACATATCTATTTTTTTCTTAATATTTCTAAAAAAGAACCTCTCTTTTTCATACATTTGTTAGACTCGCTTAGCACGGTTTTGCTTAACACGGTCATCTAGAAGAACCTATCTTCCGTGTTAAGCGAGGGATGGTTGTATTAACAAGCATCCTCTCCTTATGATATTATTCAATAATAATTCTTTACTGTTAATACTTTTATTTATTTCTAAAAAAGCTAAACTATTCATTTTTATACCCTTTCTATTTATTCGGTTGAGTATGTCTGTTGTAATTTTACTCACGTATTGCTTTGCTAATAAACTGCTTTAAGTCCCGAAATTAATTATTTCCAATAATTTGCAGGTCGGCTATTTGTTTCTATTCAAAACCATAATATCGTGGAATAATTAGCCAATTCATACGTCACTTATGGGATTGACTACCCAATTCAAGTAGCATTCGTGTGTATGGTAAACTGTATTATGCGGTCGGTCACCTGCGGTGATCTAACATAACTAAACCTCGTAGTTCACCTGTGATTTTGGTTTACATGTGTGCATAATAATTAATATGTAAGCCAGTAGGAATTAGCGATTAGTGCTGCATGCTAACTATGACTCGAGTGGATCTATTAACACATGTACAAAGGGAATTATACTAAGATTATTGTATTGTATTATAAACAACTCGATGGAATTAAATATAGTTTTTACGAGAGCATTTTTTTTATTTCGTCACTCAACCAATATTTTAAGTAAACAAATAACTTTGAAGAAGTATGGACATACAGTGTGAAAAATAAAAATGCATTTTAATTCTACAGAAATTATTTTATATATTTGTTGGTAGCTATTTCGGCTTACGCCCTCGTCAGAACTATGTTTTAAACGTGCATTAGATCAAGTATATATAACCCGCTTAGACGAGGTACACAATACATGTTATTAGAGACTCCAATTCGAGTATCGAGTACTCGATACTCGAGTATACTCGTCCATTTTTCAAGCCTTCGAAACTAAAGTATTTTGAAAAATACTCGAGTAATACTCGTTTTATTAATAATCGTCGAAGTTTTTTCTACTGAGAGAATTATAAAAAAAACATCAAACAAATTTAAAATTTAAAATTTGAGTCGTTTAATTCTCTATTATTGTTGAAATATATGTTGCATAAATGGAAATAAATTTATTAGTAATAATCAATAATTTTCTTCAATTATTTGTCATTTATAAATATACACAAATTCGAATTAAAAATGTATATTTTGGTACATCTGAAACTACTCGAGTATACTCGAGTACTCGAGTATTTTGAAATTTTACTACTCGATACTCGAGTAGTTGAGAAGTCGAGTAATTGGGGTCTCTACATCTTATTCTCTGTTCCACCATCTTAATTTTATATGGTAATAATAAGTTATTGAAAATGACAAATTGATTTGATGTATTTTTGAAGTGAAAGCCAATCTGGGTTTTTACTAAGTGGGAATATACGTAAAATTAGTATTGTATCAAGTTGATTTATTTAAAATTGCATTTACGTTTATTAGCGGCTTAAGAAGTGGTGATGCGTTAATTGCGATTCACGCATAACCCAGATCAGCTTTCACTTCAAGAATACATCAAATCAATTTGTCACATTCAATAATATATTATTACCATATAAATTTAAGATGTTGGAACAGCGAAAAAGATGTATTGTGTACCCTGTCTAAGCAGGCTATATATACTTGATCGCTGAAAACAAAGTTTGACGAGGGCGTAAGCTGATAATTTGCCAGTAAATTCCAACTCTATCAATAGTATGGACATTCGTTTGGTTCAACACAGTAGAATGAATTAGATTCAATATAAAATTGAAATAAACTTTGATTTTTCCACGTATTGTGTTACTAATTGCGGCACGTTTTTCGCTGTTTCCAGAGGTATTTTCGGACTTACTATCGCAAAGTTTGCTTAAGTAATAAAGTAAGATTATGTTGATTTAAATTCAGTATCAATATCTATTCACTCCTTAAAGCTTAAAATCAGTACATATGAGCTGATCACGCTTACTTGCGGTACACATCACGGGAGATGGCAACCCACGTAAAGAGCTCGCAATCTGATTAGGGAAAGCTGGAGCAATTTCCCATTAAATGAGAAAAGTCTTAGACTCACAGTTGTTCCCAGTTAGAACCAAGTGCGACTTGTTCTACGCATGCATACTGACTGTGTTGCTTTACAGATGTTAACGGTGAATATTAGGAGTTGGTTGTTTGACTTTGTCAGGAACATAGAGGTAAGAGAGTGGACAAACCAGCCATTTATTGCGTTCAAAATAAAAAGGCGACGATGGACCTTTCTTAAATATATGCTGTGGGCTCCCCAGGGAGGTCTGCATCTTGCTTATCTCTTCTATCAACTGGATGGATTCCGTCACTCCGAAAGACCGCTGACAACCATCCATAGGATGTACTTAGCGGAGCTACGGGACGCTGGGTTAAAATTATAACAAATAAACTTAGTGACATCTTTTAATTCTTATATATATATATACGATACAAACTATTTACTACGCATCATTCAATTTCTCTTGTGCACTTGAAATGCATGAAGATGACGAAACGATAAATCTTTAATAAAAGTACAAAATTTATACCTACATCTATTAAACTCTTAACGATTGCTTACTCAAATGTGGTTTTTCTTCTTTCAACAGTTGTTCGCACTGCCAAACCAGCAAACCTCCAAGCCAGCGGTTGGAGAACCAATGGAGTAGGAAGAAATGTCTCCCATTCTTTCGGCTACGGGCTGATGGATGCATCAGCAATGGTTCAACTTGCTCGCACTTGGAGGACGGTTCCAGCTCAGCATAGATGCGAAGTCTCTGCCCCGCATACTGACAAGTTTGTTGCTTTTCCACAACTTTTACTGTTAATCATAATAGAATAATACATGTTTAACTGTAGTATACTGCAGATACCCCAGGAGATCGTGCGGTACTATCCAGAGAGTATGTTCAAAGCATCTTAACCTTTCAAGGGCTAATGTCGAATGATATACACCAGGGTTGGCCAAAGCGTCGATCGCGATTCCTAGTCGATCGCCTATCTGATCTGTACAAATCTTTGGTGCCTGTCCCAAGGAGCGTGCGAAACAAGTCGTGTGACAGGGAAAGCACGCTAAAATCTCGAAGTTAGCCGATTATCGACGAAAATCTCTGTCTAAAACCCAGGTCAAGCAAGGGTTGGCAATTAAATTAATATAGGCTTTAAATTACTACTTTTAATGTTGGTGGATCGCCGCCAATAATTTCAAACCAAAGTCGACCGCGAGCAAAAAAGTCTGGCCACCCCTGATATACACGCTACCATTTTAGAACCTTTCCCTGAATGATTTTTTTTTTAATTTTAGAACATGCTTCAACAATAAAATACATCAATTATCAAATAAATAGCTAAAATCAAGCTGTGAAGGCAAATTCAGAGTTCCAAAATTTCATTAAACTATCTTTTGTTTACGCTCGTTGGTTCGCGTCGCGTGATCCAAGGTCATGCGTATCAATTACTTCATAGGTTCCAAACCCTTTTCGGGTGGCAACCTCTTTTTATAATAGCCATTAAATATATATTTAAATATATATATTATAGACTGTATAAGTTTGTGAACCCACAAAAGACCCGCTGCGACCCGCTTTGGGTTGCGATCGATAAGTTGGGAACCATTGAGTTATTTGATCAATTATTTGCATTAAAACTGGTTTTTTTATTTATTGTTTTTAAATTTTAATCATTAATTAGTATTTTTAGACAATAAATAATGTTGTTACAACCCTTACTTTTGCATAGATTTTCGCACATTTTCGCGAAATTGGATTTAAAAAAATGCTTCTCGGCTTCTTCATACGTTTCAAGTGCATCAATAAACTCGAAATGCCTGAAAATTTTGAAAAACAAACCCCGGGTCGTAAGTGAGAAAACTCATGGAAGATTAAAGAAATGTTTAAGTCGTCATATCGGTATTAATAATCATTGTTTCTTCCTACATAAGGTCGATTCCTGCAAAGAGTCAAGTTGTTCTACAACTGGCTGTGAATCAATGCGTTGGAGTTAATTACTTGGAGCATGTCCAAGCGAAGATTTCCCTAACCGCTGTACGACGTGGTGATCTTCAAATCAACCTGACATCGCCTGCTGGAACCCGGGTCACTTTGCTAGCAACGAGGTATATACTAGCAATATTCAAACATTATATAAGTTGGTGACCCCAAAGTAAACCAGCCGCGACCCCTTTGGGGGTCGCGTCCCATGGGTTGGGAACCCGTAGTTTAAAGTAAGAAAAAATACTGTCCATAATATTTCCATATGCATCGACTTTGTTCCTTAACGTATTTTAAATAAATCTTTAACGACCCGTGGTGCAGTGGTCAACTTTGTTAGCTGCCGTGTCGGACTGCCCGGGTTCGATTCCCGGTACGAACAGATTTCTTGAGTCAATTTGATTCCTCTTCAGATTCAACGCGAAGTAGATTAAACTCCACGGATTCTCAGTATACAGATACATAGGATACTTAATATCACTCTAACAAAGTGGCTGAGCAAGTGACATTTTCTTTTTTATCTTATTTCTATTTTTCTTCTCTTTAAGCACCTTAGTGCATGGTTAAAAGATCAGTCCCGTGCAGCTCTGTCTCGGGCCAAGTAAGTGAGGAGTAAATAGGTTTCTTTTCTTGATCGTATAGCGTTATGGAAGGCGGCTGTGAAAAACGGCTGCATACACATAACGGAAGGGTGGTGGGAGAACCAACTTGTTCACCCAAATATATAAATCAATTCTGCTCAGAGGCAATGGGTGTTTGTGGTGCTAAAAATCCCTTTCCACCTTTCCGATCCCAAGTAGCGATGCATAGTGACAGCGATATGCTAATCACTAGTCCTGTCCTAGTCCTTGTATCTTTTTCATCCCTACTCTCTTCGAAAAAAAGAGGTTGAGAAACTGAGTAACAAGCAGTTCTAGTAGAAAAAAAACATATGTTGAGATAAACTCCTTGAGGAGTACATATGCTCCAAATTGTGAGCGGACATGATAAAATAAAAAGTAATTAAAATGTTTTATTCATTTTATTATTAACGTCCTTTTAATATTATAAATCTTACATTGTAAAATATTTCAAACATTCTCATTTCGCAGGTCTCACGACATGTCACGTGCCGGATTTAATTCTTGGCCATTTATGACAGTTCACACGTGGGGAGAATCCCCTTATGGAATATGGTTGCTAGAGATTCACAACGAGGGTAGATATATGGGTGAGTCAATCGATGCTTGTTTTACTGTGTTGAATGTTCGCTACTAATATTAAGCAGTTACGATGTATATGTCATCTGTTTATGTATAAAGACCAAAAAATTTAATATTTTATAGGAAACTAATTATTTGGTCAGTATCTAATTTGATTGACGGTCAGTAAAAAAAAAATGGTCAGAATTTTTTTAACGTCAGTAAATAAATATTTTTCGTCAGTATTTTTTTGAAAAGAGTAAGTATTTGTCTAATAACAATCCGTAATTGGCAGTGGGAGAATGATTTGGCAAATTAAGGTAAGCTCTGTCAGGTTTGCGTTAAGACTAGCTTTCAAATGTCTTAACTTAAGAAATCATTTCAAGTGTCATATGAAAACTAGATATTTATTTAAAATGACTGACAATTTTATTTAAATACTAACCGTTTTCATTAAATAACTGACCACATCCATACTGATACATTGGATATTGACCGTTTCTAAAATTTACTGGCCAAAACTTGAATTAGTAACTGACCCATTAAAAACACGCCTATTTTAAAATGTTAATTGTTTGATTGAAAACCGGCGTCTCGAATTATAAATTCGAACTAAATAAATATTGTCATTTTGTTTTTTGTCAAGTGATTCATCCTAACAGCGATGGTATGTTGTATAAAATAGTAATGCTACCGTGTCATAATATAATTGCATTGTCACTTCGTATCTCTGTAATTGTGTTGTCAACGTTTATAGGGAGAGCCACTCTGCAAGACTGGTCGCTTATATTTTACGGCACCGGAAGCCCTGCCGACAAAAATGACCCCAGCCCGTACAGTAACGCTCACTACAAAATAAACATATCTCAATCCGTCCTTGTGCCTTCCATAACATTACCGTCAAACAAAAACCGAAACAGCAAAAACTTCAACAAGAACCAGAACAACGGGAATAACATATCCCCTCCTTATGTGACGGGAACGAATACGAATCCAAGAAAAAATAAGAACACTAAAAATCAACACAGAAACCCACAAGGGAAAAACAAGACTGCGAGACCAACAATCACAACTCTGAGAGGAATATCAAATAAAACCACAGCAATTAATAAATATGGTAATGGTTCACAAAGACAGATCGATTCCAGACTTACTTCTACATTTGTTAGACCAAATTTGCAAGTCATTTCACCGATTGACAAGTTTAAATTAGATGCAACAACTTTTCCGAGTATAACGAAAGTTCCAAGACCAGAAAAAACAACAAAACTATCTAAATTTAACAATCTTGACGCAGCTGGTTTTTATCATACAACTAAAGTACAGAAAAACGTCTCGAGGCAACCCAATACCGATTTGAGTGTTAACCTTAAATCTGATAACCCAACGTACCGAGTTGATTCTATTGCTAAAAAATCTGAAGTTAGAGTCACTGAAGAAATGTCAGCTAGTACAAGGTCTTACCAATTGAGTACATCAGAGGCCACGACATACCCACCGAACTTCAGAGGATTTATATTTATAGACCAACCTCCGGATGGTCACATTACACCAAAGAATGCGAAATTCCCTTCGTTGTTTCAAAAGTATCCAAAAATACAGCGAATTTACCCAGCACTCTTCCCTTATTCAAAAGTGGAAGTTGTTGGAAACAAACCGTCTAGACAACATCCACCGTTATCTCAGTTTCATCCAGAGTTGATTCTTGGTGGACTGGCGCCTCATAGTTCGTTGGACAGCGAAATGGATCGTGATCATCTTGGACTCTCGTCTGATGACAAGGGTACAGAGCACACAATTTCGTGGTTGTTTAAGTAGAATCGTCCTTTTATCTGGCTGCACAATTGAGCTTAATGTTTTTCCTATGTGTACACGTCTTAATTTTGTTATTTTTGATTTTTGTCTTCACAAATTAGTATCGTATTATAAATAGACGTTGCTTTTTTTACTGATTAATACTGTTTTATTTTACGTATCGTATGATTTATAATTTTGTTACTTTCTTATGATTAATTAATTATATAATAAAATATTCAACAACCACACTATTATTAATCACATTGTATCGATATTTTCAAAATAAATTGCATCCATATTTGTATTGAATGAACCGACATCAATGTACAATCATATCAAATGATAAATTGAATACACTTTTTTTTTATTTACCCTGGTATGGCTTTTACCTATGAGATGCCTGCTTTTTTTTCATCTGCATCATTCAATAAATATTGTCACGTATTTTTTTTTCAATTATGTTTTTTTAATTTTTAGTAGACGCATGGTAAATTATAAAAATGATTATATTTAAACATCATTGAATTGCACAGTAATAAATATTTTAAAATGTGTAAGAAAAGGTTTCAAAAAGTGTCATGGTTTACCGTTGTTCATAATTCGCTTGGAATATCATTTTACACCTAAACTTTTTTTATGCGGTTGGTGCGTTCAGCGGAAAATCGTAACAAACATATCTATGACTCAATTTGTTGAAAGACGCACGTGTCAAGGTCACATTGTAATAAACAAGTGAATCACTGGATTTTGGACGAACAGTATATAATTACATTATAACATATGTACGTTTATTTCGTCGCAAAATTATATTCAAAAAAAATAAAAAATGCATTAAAAAAGTCGCACAAAAAGTGGTTTGAGTGTACTATGAACCGAGTATCCTTTTTTTACACATACACAAGACGTGAAATTAGTATGTTATTCAATATTATAATTGTATTAATTAGATATCAAATAGCACACTAGTTTGTGAAGTAATATATATTATTACCATAATGTAGGTATATTAAATTCCATTACAATTTATCACATTTTCTTATGTTTGACAGCAAAATAGTCTTTTAGAGTTTTCTACTGATACTTAGATATTTATTTTTTATTTGAATGCCGTGCTACATTTATTGAAGTGTTATTACTAGTATCTTTGTTAAAAATCTTACTGAATTAATTAATTCTAATCTTTTTTTATAATGCTCTATTTTTTAAAGAAAACAATATTAATAAAATATAAATTTGAAATAACTTAGATTATTCCACGTATTGTGTTCGCCTCTTTTAGAGGCATCTTCGGACTTGCTGTCGCAAAGTTTGCTTAAGTAATAAAGCAAGATTAATTGTAATATTTTAAAATGGAGTTTGATATACTTTCTTTTTACGAGAATCAAGGAGAATTCAAGGAGAAGAAGTATTATTAAATAATATCCTAAATAAGACAGGTTACTCGCCATTGCTTAGTCTATTTCCAATGGGATTAACCATTCCCATTGATTGCATATCATTAGTTAATATTTTGTTATGCTAATGACATTAGTAGTATAATTATTTGTTTGCTTTGTTTCTATAACCCCTCCTTGCTTTCCGTTAAAAGGAAACATCGCAAACTCCATTTTGCAATCAATCTTGCTTTATTACTTAAGATAACTGTGCGATAGTAAGTCCGAAGATGCCTCTGAAAGTGGCAAAACACGTGTCATAACTAGTAACACAATCCGTGGAATAATCAAAGTTATTTTAAATTTTATATTAAAATGAATTTACACAAAGCTACTGCCGAATCCATCGAAAATATTGATAATCATGAATTTACAAATTAAAATCATTAATTTTCTTTTAATTATGTTTGCCACGACTTTTATAGATGAACTTTTTGTTTTATCATAAAATTGTCGCTCGATGTAAAGACAATAAAACCTTTTTTGTTATTGCAAAGAGAAATTTTTATAATTTAGGATTTCGACATCAAATTTGAATCGTTTGAATTTTGCAATTATCCATAAGTTTTGTCGCTAACGATCCGGGCTTAAATTCATTCGTGCACCTGAAATGCCCGAAGTGAAAAATCGTGGTCGGAAGCGAAAAAAATCTTACAAAATTCAAGCGATTCAAATTTGGAAAGCTTTCTGTTCGACGCGATCCTTCTATGACTTTTAATCCATTGTTAATTCACCTGTATTGTGTAGATTATAAATTTAATTTTCTTTTGCAGTGGACATTTCTCAATGGGATATGGTGTTTTACGGGACGGACGTGCCTGCCCAGGAGACCGATTCCCCGATAAAGCCGAAAGTTGACGTCATCAATTCGGGTGGTGAACTAAGTATCGGTGAAGGGGAAGCCGGTCAACACAATTCACTCGAAGAGGAAAAAGCTAGCAGCAAATGGAAAGACAGTCAAAGAGTATGATTTTTTGTGAAATATTTATAGATGTTTAGTTTTTTAACCCATTGACTGCCAGCGTCTTATACGCTAAGACGCTTTCGATTGCGAAGCGTTGCAAATTAATTTTCAAAAATAAATAACATTTTATTAAACATTATTAGTACCACATTTTTTGTACTTATTCCACATTAGATTTATGAGGGTGTGCCCCGGTTTCGGTCATCGCCAGCATTATCAACTGATGAGAAATTCAAAAATACAGTAATTTTTATTATGAGTTGTACACATAATAATTAGAGTTTTTCTTAACCTTTTAAGAATTATTTTTTGTTTTGATACAAATGATCCAAATTTATGGTTTTATACTTTTATGTAGACTTTTAATCCATCCCATCTCAGCTAGCATAGTTTTTGTTTACAAAAACTAATTGCTAAGACAAGGAATGTCGGAATATAATAATATTGATTTGGTTAGCCCACTCGCTACATCCCGCTTTTAGAAATGAATCGGTGTGGGATGGAATTTGAGACAACACTGACATTCGTGCTTTCTGATTAGATAACAATAAATCGTTTCAAAAATGAAAATGACTGTACTAAGATACGAGCCTGAAAACTTCGCAACCGAAGACCCAATGACCAGGGCTATGGAATCGGTAAAAATAATTTCGACTTCGACTCCAAAATTTACCAAAACCACGACTCCGACTCCAACATTGACCAAAAACAAGACTTCTACTAAAAAAGTTTAATATCGTCACTTTTTTTTGCCTAATTTTCCTATTTATGTGTATTCAATTAAATATCAACCATACCAATCCGGCCAATAGCCAAATTTGATATATTATATGTAAAAATAAAAAGTTCAATCTTTTCAAAATTTTCGACTCTGTCCAAATCGCCGCGACGACTCCGACTCCACAGGCCCTGCCAATGACATTCACACTCGACCAAACTCATTTTGCATTTTATGACAATGATAATTAATACAAATAACATATTAATAATAAAACCATTTTTTTATATAAATCCGGCAAAAATTTATAATTAAACATTGTAAAATTATTCGTATTATGAAATAGATAAGATTAAGTGTTGATATAAAAAATCAATTAATTGCCTCTTTGTTCTTGGAAATCTGAATGTTATTACATCTTCATTTCGACTAATTGATGTATTAATTAATCATCCAGTCTGTAATATTATATCACATCGAAAGCGCTTGGCATTGTGTATTTTTAGTGTGCTTTATGCCCGATTAATAAATAATAATACATTAAAACGATATGAATTTATCTACAATGTGGCATTCTTTATTTATAACGCGGTACTTAATCTTACAACAAATAAATATTATCTCAGTAAAATAAATAACAACGAAAAAATAGTCAGAAAATGTGTTTTTAAGAATTGACGCTTGCTAAATATTGAAGAAAATGTGGCTTGTATAGGTCTTTCTATAAGGACGTTTACTTGTGTAGAATGTCCATGGTGGCATGTGCTGTGTGGCACGTAGCGCTGTCCTGTTGGAACCACATGTTATTAGTATTCATATCATCCAGTTAAGGCCACGAGGAGTAACTAATCATCGGTCTGTAGCTCGCCATTGACGGTTTTGGCATTGCCAGTTTCGTTTTTCAAGAAAGGCGGACCGATGATTCCGCCAGACTAAAATCCGCATCAAATAGTGACTATCTCGGGATGTACTTAGCCTGGTGTGTATGAATCGGAATCGCTCAAAATCTGTCAATTTTCCCTTGCTCAAATATCCATTTATCTTTATGTGGGCCTCGTTGCTAGTCATCTCTAATGTTTCTTGAGAGGAGCAGTGACTTTGATAATTAAATTTGATGATTTGCACGCGTTGTTAAACGTTATAAACTTCCATGGTGATTTTCCGTACACTACTTAACAATTTTCATAGTGAAATTTGACAGATGTCACTTTAATAGCATGGCCGCTATAACTTAACAAATTTCAAGCGTCACTATTGAATGACTCTGTTGTTAAGGGGGTATTCTGCTCTAGAGGCAAAAATTTTAGTTATTTAAGTGTAATATAAAAAGAGGAATAACATTTTCAACGTCCATTTACCAGATATTTATAGAATATTCAAAACTAAAAAGTTAAAGGCTGGTAAATTGGGGGACGTCAAAAAAATGACATGCCCTGGTTGCCATAATCCCAACTCTTCTAGTCTATGTTTTTTTCTAGGAAACGTCTTTTTCAGAACCCTAGACCGAAATACCCCTTTAATGAACCGTTGAAGCATAATCTCGCTACGCAAAAGTCGTTTCCTTATTTTGAAACCTTGTAGATCGTTTTTTTTGTTTGGGCAACATCTGCAAAACTGTTTTTATAAATTGAAAGATATTCATAGACAGTGCAAGAAAGATGTGTTGGAAACTGATTGATTCAAAAATTCTGTCATTTCATGTGAAAGAAGTAATTTTTCTGATGTCTTTGTTTTTTTCCCAACAGGTTCGTGATGATGGAAGAGTTGAGCTTCAGCCAGAAAGTCCTGCGTTCAACGGCGAAGATGCGAGCGCATCAGGTTGCCTAAGTTTCATTTCAACGCAGCCTCAGCACTGCATAGGTTTGTGTTTAATACTTCTTGCCTTGTTATATGCTTTGAATAACCCTTCAGAGTATGCCCCGAGACACGAAAAGATTTCCAAGCGGAACACACGGAAAAGTGGCAATGAAGAAAGAAAACGTCGCAACCCTGAAAATGCAACTCCAGCCAATTTTAAGCAATCAAATATTGCCGCAAACCAAGACAATATTAACAGTAAAGGCTTCGCACATATTCATTGCGAGAAAAAAAATTCTACGGAAAACATCTACATTAATAAATATACCATGATATTTAATACTGTTTGTACTTCTAATATTAATGATAAAAAAGCATTGATAGCTATAATAATCCATATGCAAGATAACGTAATCGTAGTTATTAATGCGGATATCTTTTTGTGTGAGCTTAGAAGCAAAAAATCTAATGATGAGCTCGTTATGAATCTCTGGAGCAAGACAAGCAATTTATGTAGTGATCAAAAAAATCTCATTTTTTATTTTTGTAACAACGTTTCATGCAGTTTTCCTGTATTAACGTTACAAAGACTGCATGAATTTTCGGCTAGCCCATCTCAGGGTTATTTTGACTCACTCATTTCCGAGATCAAAAATCTTAAACAATACAAAAAAAATGATAATTATTTTTCCGGCGTTCCGTGTTCACTGATATGTGATAATGCTTTTCAAAGGGTTGAAGAAGCATATATATGAGTTAAATTAATTGCTTATGTAGACCTAATATTGTAATTAAAAGTGATTGAGGTATGTTTTATACTTTTAGTTAGACCATTTACAATTTTGGCGATTATCAAAATTTATAAATAAATTCTTTTTTTATGTGATTAATGTCTCTTCGTAAAATGCATAATTTTATTTCTATTGTTATTAAATATTCTCTTAAACTTGTGATAATATTCTTTTCTCTTTATTTTAGCAATGAATAATTCTTTGCTACATATTTTTAATACATTTATTTCATTGTGTTGGTATGTTGTGTAGCAAATACGTTATTAAATTTAAGTACAGTGTATTTCTATCAATTTCTTATATGTATGTAAATATTTTTCTGTGCAAAGCTTTTGTTGAATACGTGAAACTATTATTCCCATTATTGTCTGCGAATTAAATGAATGTGTTTCATCCAATTGGATTAAGAACAAATCAAGGAATCATAACTGAAAAATCGATACGGTTTTTTTATACAATATTGTAAATTTACTACTCGAATAAAAACTTGATCGATTCTTATGATTTTTTTTGTATATTATGCTTTTATTAACACATCGGCTGCGGGGAAATATGACAAAAAAAACACTGCGGCAGGGCGGTTTTGCGTGAAATTGCTAAGAGTGCGCGGTTATATTTAAATCATCATAACTTTTACTATAGCGGGAAATATTTTTTGAAAATTGGCGAAATGTTTTATCTTTACCTCCACACGGATAAAAAAGGATATTCTTTTTTTCGAGGATTATTGCAATTGGATAACTTTGTTATTTTTGTTTTGGTATTTTTTTTATTTCAATTGAATAACAAATATTTGAGAGTACCGGTTAATTCACTCGATAAAATATGCTCTTATTGGTGACATGTTTTGTTATCATAAATGTCTGACGTAAGCAATAAAATATACACAAAAACGTACACGAAAAATTGTATATCAATAGAGAATTTCTTACAAACATTAATAGGTAAGAAAAAAATTATTATGTTCACTTGGTTACTTATTTATTGAACAAAATGTAATACATGACATTACAGCTGACGTCAATGCGCCATGCATTAGACAAATATATACATATTCACACAAACATATATTTATATAAGTATGTGCATAAAAATCACAAATTAAAAGTTTAATTAAAACATTTTAGTCATCAGAAGAGACAGAAAAAAATCAAATTTCATTGCAAATTGGTAAAGAAGTCAACCGAATGAGTTCCGACAAAATAAAAATTTACACATAAAAAATATTACTCGTCTGAACTTACTCACGTCAATGTAAAATATATTGACAACCGAAGAAATGCCGTTCAAAATCGTTAATGCTCTTCCTATTGGCATCCTCATTTGCAGATTGGTTCTTCTCCTTAGAAGAGCAAAAACTCACAATTTCTCAATAAAAATATCAGGAACATAAAATTCTCATTCTGGCTAATTTGATTTATGTTGACTTTTTCGAGTGACGCGCTTTCCTTGTCCTCCGTATTCTAAGACCTCAGTCAAATGATGCGTATTTCACACCCCCGGCAGCCAATATGTTAATATAATCTACCTACGTTGATGCTTTCATATATTCGTTGTGATACTTCCGTATTCTACCCCCAAAGATGTTTTATGTGAAACGTAATAATAATCATTGCTAATTATAGTATTATCCGTAATAAATATCATTACTCAGTACTTAAGCTTCCTATAGCGGAATAATTTGTGTTCAACGTGTTCGGTGCCAAGTGTGTTGCCTGCGAAGGCGGAATTTAGCTGTATTTATTATTGTTAATATTTGACGCTCTTTTTAATGGACGGGGGTAAATAAAGATGCCAAATTTTCACCTGAATGTACCTACTACTTGATTTCGCACAAACGTTATTTAATAGATATTTTGATATAAAAAAAAAACACTTCCATATCATTGTTACAATCTCAATTCACCAATTTAATTATTTATATATCTGTCAATTCCCGATGGAAAGACGTTACATAAATACATATAAAGATGAAACACATTTTTTTTGTACCGATTCCACAATTTAACCCGTCTTATGCCGGTGGGTATACGAACGGTCGTGCACCGAAGGAACGATTTTCTTTGAAAAACTAGCGACTGATTTTGGACATACAAGGAAGCTCCCTTTAAAATTGATATTACATTGATTATAATACAAAATATTTCAACTGTGATTCTAAGAAATTTCACTCTGTGTATAAAATGTTTTTTTGAATCGTCGACCTTGTCCGGTATTAGTGGATGTAAAATTTCATTTTCGCGCATTTTCTATGGCCGGCACTGCGCTCACGTAATTGTAGACCGTAAATATTCGTTTCTGGCATACAACCGGTTAAATGATGATCAATACCGGTTTCGCTCATCATATAAAATTGTGAAATCAGTCCGTAAAAGTGTGTTTTATTTAAGGGGAAAAGGTATTCGTAGATGTTTCATAATTGTACTCACATTAGAAATGTATTGTAAACCAAACTGCAAGAATGATATTAAAATGTGTGTTTTGTTATAAATACTGTCACTTTTCTCAATTGCTTAGCAACCGAATTATAGTGGCTAATTTTACTCGAGTGAATTGATATTATCTTTTTAGTATGGAACTTACGTAAATCGAATCTCTTTTTGAATCTATGTTCAGTGTGGGAAAAAGTTTACCCATTTCACGTAAGAAAGGTACAGTGTACAATCTCAATTTGTATATAATTGACTCATTTTAGTCGTATAATAAATACATTATATATATATATTATGGATACGTGCATTATTTAAACAGTAATACCGATTCTTTTAACGTTAAGAAATATGTTACTTGCAGTCAATGTTTTCTCTAAGCTTAGAGCTTAGCTGCGTGGAAAATTCAAAAGTTGAGGGAGCCAATCCAACAAATGCACGGCATAATTTCAAACAACGAGCAACTTCTTTTGAAATGCTTCATTGCGTGACCATATGCTGCACATTGTGGCGCATATTGATAAAAAAATATTTGGCATGACAGCAAATGCCAAATATTTTTAATTGTAAAAGTCATACGAGATAAACTCGATGATAAATAATGAATCAGTCGTGATCAACTTTACAAAAAATCTCTTTTTCAATTAAAAAAATCTGACCTTCCAGGAATTGAATCTGGGCCCACCTAATCGTTAAGACAAAAGCTCTTGCCACTTGACTACAGAGGCCCAATATTATTATGTTTTATTTTCGCGTAAGTTTTTGCTTAATTAATAAGTGCGCGCCAACCTAGTACCAGTGCGCAGAGGCTTTCAAACTGTTGCGCGGCAACTTAGAGGGAACATTGTTAGCAATACACAATACCATTCATTGATGTAGGCCTATATTATAGTAATAACAAACAAATTAAACATGGATTAATGCTTACATTTCCCTCACTGTGTAATTTTTTTTTATGAAATTTATCGTTAATAGATTGTTTGCAATATTGATAAATTTATGTTGATGCATTATATTTTAAATTAAATTTATATTTACAGTGTATATTTAAGTAAAATTTCTATACATATCCTTTATGGTTAATAATCATTATTATATATATTAAATATGTTTCCTACGCGAGTTAGATGAACTTTATGAAATATAATTTGATCAATTCGTCAAATTTTCAAAAAAAAAATTGCTTCGGACAAACCTAGCTTAAGAATCTTAAAATTATGTTCATTCTATTTAACTTGCAAAGCTAAAATTTTGGGGATATTTATGAATGCAAGATTGCAGTCACTTTTTTTTGACCATATGAACTGTTAACCTTTTGACTGCCAGTGTGTCACACTTTGAGACGCCTGATTACACCGTGTTGTAAATTGATATTAAAAAATAAATAGAATTTAAAGTGTTTAAACTATCATGGGCAATTTTGCATTTATTTACATGACTGTATTCAACACAAATACTGATGAATTAGTTGTTGGTTTTCATAAAACGTCTCAGCAGGAAAGGTAGTGCGAATATGGCAAAATCTAAAATAAATGTTTTCCACCACTGCTACAATTTTTTTTAAGAATTCCTATATGACGTATAATTCAAAACAGTTTTTTAGACAAGTCTTAATTCAATCGATTCCTATTTACGTTAGGCTTGTTTTTAGTTCTAAGTGATTTAATAAAATAACAACTTTACTGTTTGAGGCATAGCGAAACCTTAATTTGAAAAGGTCCTAACTGTTCTTGACACTGTTTTGAGATATGAGCGCTTGAAGTTTAGATTGATCATACTATTTAATTCAAATGATAAAATTCACTTGTAACAATGAGCAAGTAAAAATGTTTCAAATCATTTATTTTATGCACCTTTTTTCACAACTCGAGCCATTCTGCTCAGAGACAAAAAAGTGTGCAGATGAACTCCGTAATTCAATAATTTATGATTCTGAAGCTATTATGTATGCTAGAATACGGTTAATACAAAAAAAAATCAAAAACGAAGTCAGTTAGAAACTTTTCAAAGTATTCTTAAAATAGTATAAATGGAATTTCAGCCTATAATATATTCTATTAGAAAGCTTGAATTCAAAAATCGATACTTTTCATAATTTTTTATTTGCTTCAATATCGACAAATAAAATCTGTCAAAAATTTCAAACGGAATTCAATATTCAAGACTGTGCATATTTTTAAACTTTATTGTTTGTGATATTAAAAAAAAAAACGGTTTCTTGTTAGTGTATGACGATGTATATAAATGAATATTAAACGAAGATCGTGATTACTTTATTGGGTGTGAATTAGAGACTCCAATTCGAGTTTCGAGTACTCGATACTCGAGATTACTGGTCCATTTTTCAAGTACTCGATACTCGAATATTTTGAAATATACTGAATTAATACTCGTTTTAGTAATAATAGTCGAGAGTTTTTCTACTGTGGGAATTTTAAAAACAAAACCAGTCGCTTAATTTTTTTATTTTGTTGAAATATATGCTGCTGAAATAATTGTATTAATGAAATTAAATAAGCTTGTTTGTTTATTTATCTTCTATAAATATACACAAATTCAAATTAATAATATATATTTTGGTACATATAAAACTACTCGAGTATTTTAAAAATTTACTACTCGATACTCGAGTAGTTGACGAGTAATTGGAGTCTCTAATGTGAATGGTCACCTGTAAAAATAATTTTTCACCAATGAGGATGTAGCCGTTACCCAATGATTATTATAATGTCCTAGTAAATACGTTTTATATTGGACGATGCTACAAATCAGCCCTCCAGAAGTGAACTGAGCCAAGTGAGATTTTTGGAAAAAATGAGTTAGTCGCAGTATCATATTATTCAGGTCTTAAAGATGGTCCGAAATGATATTTCATGCGGCTCAATATGACAAATAGTAATTATCTTTTTCTCTTCAGAACTTTTCACGGGCGATGGAAGGACAATATAAAATTTTCAATTTCACATACACTAAAAATAATTTAATTACTTTTGCCCATGCGGCCCTCGATAAATCTGAAAATTTATAAGCTTGCCCTTCTCCCAAAAATATTTTGCATCACTGTCTTGTAACGTCCTTGAAGTGAAGTGAAATTATTAAAAACTTACTGCAATAGTGTTTTTTTTTAAGAAATAAAAATATTCTCTGAGCTAATATTTGGCCACTTGGCTCACTTCACTTCTCAAGGGACCTAATCTCTCTTTTTTCTGATCGTTTATGTTGTAAGCTTCCACATAATGTTAAAATTTTAATCTACGTCCTCAAAAAACGAAGTAAAAAATTACTTAAAAGTACAATAGAATATTTTCACTGTGCTTAAACTTGGCTCACTTCACCTCTCAAGGGCACAAATATTGTAATTTTGTTGCTTTAACGATAAAATTGCCTAGCTCAGAACGTGTTTCAGGCGATATTGTATTTTAACCTCAAAAACACTTAAATGACAGTTCTTGAGTTATCTTGAGTTATCCATTGAATATCTTTGAACAAAAATTGTTTTAAAGGGGTAATTTAGTCATCAGTGTAATTTTTTTATAAATATAAAAATGTCGATCGGTCTTTATGATATAAGATAATCATTTATTGTTTATTACTATAATCATACACTGTGTCATTTTCAAAAAACAAAAAATACAGTCAACCATCCTATGGCGCACTCTACTTTAGTGCTCCCTCGTAGAGCGCCGTTTTCTACAAAATATTCTACAGAGTATTTATCATTTAAAATATGTATGTGTTGCAAAATTTGCAATTTACAAAATACACTAAACCAAACATAAAATTGTGTATTTGTGCCTGGTCTTCTATAAGGCTGACGCTATAGCAGGGTTGGCTGTAATTTTTGAAATATATTATAACAACAGCGGAAACGTAAATTTACGTTTTTTTATATATAAAAAAAATCATATCCATTAAAATACTGTAACCTCAGAATTGTTTGTTTTGCTTGATTATGTGTATTGGTGGTGTTAAAAGGTTAATTGTCGATTTTTAATCATGAATTTTACGAAAGGTTTCTTTTTAAATTAGTAATCCTAAAAAAAAATGATTAATTTTTAAGTTAGGGTGACTGCTATAGTTATTGGACACTTCAATTTTACGCATCTAAAATATTTAAAAATTCTTAGAATTCCCGTTCGTATGAAGAAGACAAATGTATCAAGTTCTTCACACCAATGATAACTCTAAGCAATTTTATATTTTGGATGCTTAAAATTGAAGTGTCCAACTACTATAGCAGTCACCCTATTTTTATTATTTTTTATAATATTCATTTCAGTTGTGCAACATATACAACTGATTCATTCTTGCAAATATTTGTAAACTTAATTTGTTTATTTAACAAGTCCAAGCGAGCAATATCGGAACCATTATGTTCGTATATTTAAGGAACCAAAACTTTCAAGAAAAAATACATCCATTACCCTTTTAACACGGCACTTACTTATTGTGTTGTCATTGTTTATACGCTTTTTTGTTATGTCTGTCGTCATTAAATATTTTTCGTATATAAATCTGTCATCATATTATAAATCATAAAATGTAATCAATAAAAATACACATGTCATGAAAATAACCTTCCTTCTATGCATAATAATATAAAGTGGTGAGTTATGTTTCATGAGTGAAACAGATTCGATATTTATCTTTAAAATGTATTATAAAAACTATAATTACGTACGAAAGACTTAAATAATACAATAAATTGTGAGATGTTTTAATACATAAATCAATAATATTGTTTTATTATAAATCCGCTTAGAATATTAATTTTCTTCCAATTTTCCATTTTTATATTTTATTTTTTAACCTAGAACACTTCCTTTCTTCCACTCCAAAAAGTATTTTTTTACTTATCCTTTTTATCATATAAAAGTGTTGAAATGTGTATTGCATTTATTCTCTGCCTTTCACTAAAATAAGGTACATGATATAACAAGTATTTTGGTAAATATTGTATTGAAAATAGGCAATTGCGTATTTGGTCAGTACTTTATTCGATAATCGGTCAGTAAATATTAAATAAATGGTCAGTATTAAAAATATAAAATGGTCAGTAAATATTTAATTTTGGTCAGTATTTATTGGAAAATAGTATTTTTTTGTAAAAGGGATAGTAGATATCAATAAACGGTCTGTAATTTGTCGTGTAAGGACGATTTGGTTTGGTTGGTTTTGGGTAAAAAAATTCTGAAGCCTTGGACCTGGTCATAAATTTCTTTTTTACGACCATATTTGATCAATTTCACAAGCTTATCTAAAATCTAAAACCAGTCATTTATTTTGAATGTCTCACCATTTGATTCAATTACTGACCGTTTAATTTAATTACTGACCATGTAATTCATACTGGCTGTTTATAATATTTACTGACCATTTAATTATTTTACTGACCAAAACTCAAATTAGATACTGACCCGTTAAATACGCGCATTAAAAATACAACAGTAGATTTTTACCATGCATAATATTATATTCCGTATATTTATTTACCGGCAAATTACGACTTAATTTGCACATTTCTTAGACATGTAGTTTCTATATCAAATCTTGTTTCAGGCTTGGGAAATATAAATTCTTAACACTAGACTCGAATGTGAAATAACAATTTCCCTCAATAGATTTATTGGAATTTTGATTGTAATCACGTAATATTTCATATGAATAATTTTCCCAAAGTTAACATATTTTAACATTCCCCGCTTGTACTATCTTCAGATTATATTTCTATTGTGTAGACCAGAACATATTAGACTTGGGCAAATCATATAAACAAATAAAATCTAACATATACATTGTATATGACCACATTTAAAAAAAAATGTTGCAAAAGGCGTCAGTCGTTTTGTATTATTTTGTGTACACTCCACTTAAACAGTGGTGTCAAACATACCACCCGATATATAAAAAAGTATTACTAATTTCCATTTGTTACATGACTATTAAATTGATTTTTCAAAACTTGCAAATGAAACAACAAAATTAATTAAAGCATTCGAAAACAGATTCTATGCAAAAAGATACAGAATTTTAGATTTAACGTGAAACTGGAATCAGTGCCTACAAATTTACAAATGATGTTTGTTATTTTAGGTCTTAATTGTCGCTTCTTGGTGGATTAGAGTTATTTAAATAAATAAAACAAATTATACAGTACTACTTCCACATATATTCTTATTACGATTAGAACCGTCAGTCACCAGTTGGCAATTCTAGCGATGAGTGAAACCGGTCCAGATCTTTCAAAGAATATTCATGGAAATATAATCACAGTCGGCCCCTGTGGTCTTGTGGCAAGAGCTTTGTTCTAGCGAGCAGGTGGCCACCGGTTCAATTCCCGGCAAGGTCAGATTATTTCAATTGAAAAAAAGATCTTGGGCGGGTGTATGTAATTTATCGTTGAGTTGTTTCACGGCTGATTCATTATTTATCATCGAGTTAATCTCGTATGACTTTCACAATAAAAATATATTTGGCGCACTACTGGCATTAGTTATATTCTACCAAGAAGTGACAGTGAACACCTCAAATAGCATCATTTGTATTTTTTTTGGCATTGATTCTAAGAATAACAAGAAAAAAAAATGAATCTATTGCATCAATGATAATCTACCGTCGAATGCTTTAATAAATTCTGTCACACTATTCGTATAATAATAATATATAATAGTTATGCTTTCTAAGTTCGGATAGAATAAATATGACTTTCAATTCTTGATGGAAAAACATGGTTTTTTTTTATTACTCACACGTGTAATTTTATAAAGATCAAGACTCAGGATTAGCTAATAGAGAGTTTGTTTAGTTGGAGTTGCTTACATTGATTTTTCGTAGTTAGATGAAGCCACGCCAAATTTAGATTGAGCAATCTATCAGTAGGTACCTATCTGCTTGTTGTCCTTTGTTTCTGTCTGTTGTATTTATTCAGTTAACAGGTGGCGGTTACCTCTACTAGAATCAGCTCCTTTCATCGAACGAATTAAAAGAAATCTAATATAAAAAAAAACAAATCTTAAAAAGTGTTTCGTGAACTACTCATAGGGCAATCTGCCGCAAATCAAAGGATTTATTTTAATATGTTCTATAACGACAGCGAGAATTGTATGACCGCATAGGAGATAGAAGGATTTGATTATTTACCACCTGGAAATGGAGGGTGAGTTTTACGATCAACCTCCTCTCCTTAAAATGTTTGTTTAAAAGGTTGCTTTTGCTCTTTTTCTGTTTGAGTTTTTTTTTTCACTTTCCTTATTTCGGTGTTGTATTTTTTTTGTTCCTCTTTCGCTTCTAATTATTTTAAAATCAATTGTATTTATCTGGTGACGTGAAATAATTTTTGCTTTTCTTATTAGTGTGCCCTTTAACGCTTTTTTTTGAAAAATATTTTATTAAAAATCATATAAAACAAAAAATTGTAATGTATTTTTATAAAAAATAGATAGATCAAATGACGAATTTTTGAATGAGTTTTTAACTATTACAATTTAGTTTACATAAATTCAAGTCGATAAGTCTGTATAAATTAAATATTTAATACATATACTGCCCATTCAAGGAAAAGGTCAGTAACTTAATTTATGAAATTGAGCTATGATTTTCATTTGATAAATATTGTTGAAAGCTTTATATGGTGCTCACTTTTATAGTAGTAAATATAATTACTAAATTACTCATTTGTGAAAAAATGGACATGTGCTAAAAATATGAGAATTTCTTAACAAAAAAGCAGGAACTCTAGATTTATTTGCAAAGAGGCAGTCAATTCATCTTCTTACTGCTTGCTTACTAAGAAACTAGTTCATTTTCGCATCAATCACCTTTCATAAATTATAAATACTAAATATTGATTAAATTTGGCATTTACTTATAACACGGTGAAAAAATAGTAATGTATTTTAGTTCTACAGAAATAACATGATATATGGTTGCCAGCTATTTAGGCTTACGCGTAATTCTGACGATGGCGTTAGCCGAAACAGCTATCGATCATATATCGTATAATGTCTGTAAAACTAAAATACATTGCTATTTTTTCACCGTGAAATGAATACTGAAACTAAAAAAAACATTATGTCATTTTTCTCAAAAGTTTGGCTTACTTCGCTTCTTGCCTGGAACGGCAGTATTTAGCAGCTGCGCTTAAATTAACGTCTGTCTTTGAAACAAAAACCTGACTTAGATTTTTACAGTTATATTGCTATAATTTTATATGAAAACCAGAAATTCGTTGTATAAATACAAATCTATTGATATATTTGCATTTTTATCTAGGAATCTAAGCATTTTTGTGTCTTATTCGATACAAATATAATAAGTTTGGCTGATAGAATTAAAAAATCCTAATAACTACATTTTTGAAGATTACAGACGTGAAAATATTGCACGCTTTAATATCTGATTTCAAAAAAACGGTTTCTGGTCTTTAAAGGTTCGCTATTAATTATTTCACGACACCGTACCTTAGATAAATCATTCGATCCCTCTATTCATTGTACGAATGAAAGGATTGGAAACGAACATGAAAATTGTGACAAGACCGTATTTCTCAAATACATATGAAAATCATTCTTGATTTTCTTAAATTCATTTTCTTCTTTGGCACCTCTTACAAATCATATATTATTTAAAAGCCTGCTTTTATTTTTAATAATATCAATTATATACTCTTTCTATTGAATATTTAATTTTTACTATGCATGTTTTCCATTAACTTTTATTTTGCATTTATTTCTTCTTACATTTATATAATTATTTTAATTAGCTTGTATATTTGCTATAGTTATGGTATTATTGTAATTTTAAAACAATTATAAATATTACTTTAATAAATAAAGTGTTTTCTTGCATTTTTTTAAACGTAGGTTGAAAATTGTTTTATATTGTACTTAATATTTTTATAAGAAAGATTTTATACAGTTTTGAAGTTACATTTATTCTTATCTGTTGACAGAGTGCCACCAAGATTTCTCCCTCTTCAACGGACAATGTTATTCGAGCTGCCCCAAAAGAACCTTCGCAACGCACACGTTTTTGTCTCAAATCAACCATCTGAAACCCAAGGAAATCACCACAGCTCCAGGAACTGTTGATGCTTCAGTCTCGACTTCATTGCGTAGAAAAAGAACATCTTCGCAAAAAAAGCACAATAAGATAACCCGGGAGACTATGAAAAACATGACTCATTTAGATTTTAATTATATAATGAAACGTAATTCTCAAAGCGTTCTTAGCAATAGGGATATTGTTTCACGTAATATAATGCTTCCACAGGCACCGAAGATTTGTATAGAATGTCATTACTCTTGTTTTACATGTTCGGGTCCGTATAACTATCAGTGCCTGACATGTCCTATCGACGCTGAAATATACAACGCGACGTCCGGTACCGGAAACGTAAAAGAAACTTACTGCTATCCTTCGCAGCTTTTGCCTCAAATCGAAAGCACGACTTGGATTTATAGATTGTATCTGATCTTTGTTATCATATTGTTCATTTTTGTTTGCGCCATCGTATACTTTTTACTATCGTGGCTTTTGAGGAAGTACGGTTTTTGCAAATGCTGTTTGCCGTGGTGACGATTTGACAACGATTAGCTACAACCGATTGGGACATGCTGACGAATACACAGACGGTGGGAAAAATATTTCGAAAGAAATCCACAGTGCAATATTCAATCACAGTGAATCGGAAAGTGAAGAATAATTTCACACTCCAGCACAAAATAACAAAAAAGAAAGCAAGACGCTTTCGTTAAGAGTAGCTGTTAAATTCGTCTTAGGTCATTAAGTTAATTATTTACCATTTCGACACCTTACTTTGAAAATGTTCTAGACACTGTTTTGAGATATGAGCGTTCGAAGTTTCGATTGATTAAAATTCACTTGTAACAATGAACAAGTAAAAATGTTTCAAATTACTTATTTTAAGCATATTTTTTCACAACTCTTGCTGAGAAATAATTATGGAATTAATCATGAAAATCTTAGAGCTTTGTCAAATAAATTAAGTAAAAAAAGTGTGCAGATGCAGTGCAACTCTGTTATTCAACAAAGATAATTCTGAAATTCATATATGTATAAGATATAATGCGGTAAATACAAACTTTTACGACCAAATGGTCATTTTAGGCAAAAATGTAAATTATAACCTTTTCAGAGTAAGGTAACGATTTCTTAAATGCTTTCTTCTCATATTTAGTCATCAGTGTCATGATATTTAAATTAAATTTATTTTTTCTTTCATCTAGAATTATTGAACGTGTTTCACTTTTTATTCAGTTGATTTTTTTTTGTGTTGCTTCATCTAAACTAAGATCGATAATCGAATACATACCACTATGAAATGATCGATGACAATTCGTCACCTTAGAAGCAAAGAAACTTAATTAATTTTTCACTTCTTTTCAGTAAAGCCATGGTTTTATCAGTAGTTAACGCTACCTATCTGCTTAAAATATACATTTCTTTTATTATCTTTGAATGCTCTGCTTAGGATTTTTGATTTATTTGTTATATATAAAATAGTAATTTATTCTAATGTGTTGTTTTAAGGGTTAATGGAGCTATGAACAAGAAAGTGGTTTATAGAACATTGAAAAATTTTCGTATCCACCTATCATTTAACTCAAATTAATATTCATAACTCAAAACCAGAAAAATCGAGATACGTTTCTTTTGTCTTAATAGACCGAATTAGCTGTGACCGAGGTCTACGATTCTTACCATTTAAATAAAGTTACATTTAATTTTATATCTTTTTAAATCATTGCAAGGTAGTGTTACACGTACGGTTTCTAAATCCAAACGTTTTATACTCTTCACGCTAAAAATGTATATATCGAAACTAAATAACTAGTAACCGCCTTGTTCTGATTACTTAAAATTATTTGAGCTTTTTCGACACACTTTGAGATTGAATATCAGTTGTAAGTAAATTTATTTTTTATATTAGTTATAAATAAAAATAATTGATAATCATTGATTGTCATCGACATTTAAAATCACTATTAGTCAATTACTATTTGTGATATTTATGACATTCCATTTTCATAGATAATACCAGCGTTTTCCAATCTTTTATCCGGAGTGTGGCTTTTTTTAGTTTTCCACCGTATCGCGCAAAACTTCTATAGCCTTTAGTTATTTTTGACTGATAAAATTTTCCGCACTGATTTCGTATACAATAATAAAAAAAACATTCAATCTAACGCAAATGTAAAGAATTAAACTACAGTGGGTGCAGTCATGCCGCTTAACATTGCTATAATCTTAAAGTTGTGAACGTTTTGTTGTTAGAACCATTTTCAAAAATTCCAATTCAAATGTATAAACTTACTTAAAAATGAATGTGAATTTTGATATTGAGTCAAACTTTTAACTATCTTCGTCAAATCAGGTTCCTGATTACTACGGGTTACTCTTAATTGATACGCCGTCAAGGTGAGAATCAGTAAGCCGATTTTTACATACGCTCTTCGCAAATTCAATTTTAGAATATGAAAAGTCACAGAGATACGTAGATGAGAATAATGTGAGCTGGGCACATTTTTGTACAGTTTTTGTACCAACCGATTGCAAAAACACCAAAAAAGAAATATTGAAAACAACACCAAAAAAGTATTCGGTATAATTATTTTGGGCCGCAGGTTGAGTATGGTTGTACTAGAGTATACTCCAGAGGTTTGAGATTTACCCAAATATATATTATTAATTCAAATTAGTGCAAATAAACATATGATAAATAAATTGCATCGTGTCATCACAGACTCTCGTCATTGATAAGATAATGCAGCGGGACCAAAAGCAAATGTAACAAATGAAATTCTCGCATAGCATAATCAACGCTATATATATATATATTTTTTTTTTAAATAAGTAAATAAAATTTGAAATAAATCTTCGTTTATAAATTACGAGTATTATTTGAGTATTTTTCAAAATACTCGGGTTTAGAGTATTCGATACTCGAATTGGAGTCTCTAGTTACGATCTTAGAAAACGCTGGATTAGACTATAGAATGATGTATAAAATAATCCTTCTTTAGATATAAGATTTTTTGCTCATGCGGTATCTGAAAACTCGAGGAGAATAAATAATAAAAAGTTAAGTAGTTACATACTTCTTAAAGTACTGTTTCTAAAGTACCGTCTTTTAAAAAACTAAATTGAGACTGCTGTAATCGCTTTAATGTCTCATAAGACGTAACCCATTAAGGATTAAGCCAATTCATATCGCATTCGATCAAAATTACAAGGATATATAAGAGATCGCTTTACCGTTTGCTCATTAATGTAATCTTCCGATTTCCCTGGAGTTTTCACCTAACCTGCTACTCCCACATCTCACTAACAGTAATCAATACATTCGAAGACATATGTTTGTATTCATAAGCCCAACCAGTTTCATGTTAAAGTAGTAAAGGTTACAAAATACAGAAACTAATTGAAGTTAATAGTATATCAAATCGAATAATTCAATGGCTCCTTTCAAATTTCATTACAATATTTCTTCATTTTTAAAAAAGAACTTTTCTTTATATGTTTTTTTTTTCATTGAAACAAGATTACAATACTGAAAATCATAATAAATAAAATAAAACATTTTTATTACATACTTATTCCACATAAAATTTATTGTATTCCGGTTTCGTTGATAAGAAATACAACAAAACAGTGATATTTATACGAATATTTATTTATTAAATGCACTTATTTTGGTTGTATAATGATCATTAATACTTTTTTGATTTTTGATGCAAAAGATTGTATTGCTAAAAGATCTTCAACACGTTGATTAAAATCTATTTTGTTCGTATTGTGCTTCAATTTATTTGCTTAGTTGTAATACAAATTAATTGACATACCTTGTAATTCTTGCTTAACTTTTTTTATAAATATCGCTGTATTGTTGTATCTCTTATCAGTTGATAATGCGCGCCATGAGCGAAACCGGTCCTGTTCCGATAAATTTAATGTGAAATTAGTACTCAAAATGTGATATTATTTTTATTATAATGCCATTTCACCAAGTATTGACAGTGAACACCATAAAAGTAATAGTATATCAAATCTAACAATTCGATTTCAGTATTGAAAATCATGTCTATTGATATTTTTGAAACGTTAATTTTTTTTTACAGTTTCATGAGATAACCATCACATATAAACACTTTAATTTAATCTCAATTTTAATCAGTTTCTATTGTCTGTATAATAACTTTTTTTATTTATTCGTATAATTCCTGTAAAAATGAAAGATTTGCTGGTTGGGAATGTAGTTTAATTAAATTGTTATTGATTTTTAAATACATTTTCATTTGAATAATAACAATTGTTTTTTGTCATAATAAAAACAAATGTAGTTAAACTATTAAAAATAATTTTATATTAATATAATTCTCACGATAAATCATTCGAATAATAGTTCCTGTAATGTAATTAACAATATTTTTTTGTTTATAAATAGTTTTGTTGCTTATAATATCAGCTTATTTTATTATGTTTTAATATGTGTAAGTTGTTCAATGTCAACTCAAGTCTTGCTTTAATACAGTGATGCACAACCTGCGGCCCTCAATGACATTTATGCGGCCCGCAATGGCAAATATCACTCACCTTTTTTCTTCAGATTTTTTTCCGCATGATTGAATAACAATATAAAAAAAAACTTCTAATAATATCGAAAAATTGATCAGTTTTACCTATGCGGCCTTCAAACTCTCTGAGAATCGATTATCTGGCCCTTCTTCTAAAAAGGTTGTGCATCACTGCTCTAATACATATGTAGCATACGCGTGGCCCGCAGACCGTATATGGACCGTGAGGAGTTTATTTTTGGACCGCGGAATATGAACAAAAATTTTAACTTGTATACACATTAAAAGATTTCCATAATGTTTGTTCGTATGTTTAACTCCTAGAATTTTTATGTCGAGTCTTGCTCTACATCTTATAAGTGACGCGCAACTATTTCGAGTCCTACTCGATATTGAAAAACTTGGTTGGAAAAATATGTTTTTTTAATTTTAAATTATCCTTATCATTGGATTGTGTGCCTGAGATGAGGTTTGTAAAATGCCATAATTTTTTATTTTTTCGGTTTTTTGTTTTACCATGCTAATAAATACGCAAGCCCTGCGATATCAATCAATTTCTCAAGTCTATTGAAGAGTTGCTGGAAGGAAAAAAAAGAAAGTGTATTATGCTCCTGGCAATAGAGGACAAAAGTTCTATCAAAGCAGTTAATATTCTTCTTAAAGTCTTTTGAAATGTTTAAAAATGATAAATTTTTGTTTGCTTTGCGTAATTATAAAAAAAAATGACAGTTAAGATTGTGGCCCGGTAAGAAATTTCATTTCCAAAATCAGGCCCGGCTTCTGAAAAGGTTGGTCACATATGCTCTATAAATATGTATAAAAACATCAGCACTGAGGTGAATTGACGATACGAAAAATAGTAAATTTTAGTTTTGGTTGTTTTTAAATGCCATATTTTGAATTCGAATAAAGAGTTTTGAATGAGAAGTAATAAAGACGAGCATTTGAACAACGATTTATATTTTGAAAACATAGTAAATCTTGTGTTTTATTTTCAATTATTTTCTGACCTACAAGAAACTTAAGTCACGATCAAATTTTATAAATAATACATATATCATGTATAGTGTATTTTACGGCGAAATTGTGTATTTAAATTATCCAATAAATAATTATTTATTAATGTGTAAATATTACCGCTGCTTAATATAATTTTGGTAACATAATGGAAACACTTTGATTAGACAATTTAATAAAGAAATTGAATGCCTTAAATAACGGCTCGTCAACCTGCTCGGTACCGCGCACTAGTGGGCGGTAAAGGCTTCCGTGGTTGGCGGTGGGCGATATTGCTTTTACCCGAAAACCTTTAGCTTACATTTTTTCATCTAGACAATGGATTGCAAAAAAGCGATGTTGTGGGTGGTAAATAAATTTTCCCATGAAAAATTAGCAAAAGTGGGCAGTATGCATAAAAAAGTTGATCACACCTGCCTTAAATAAATGAACATAAATTAATTTTACGATCATTATAAGTTTATTCACTCGTTATATGAATTATTTTTTGTCACTAATTTTGTTTTTTTTAATCTTCACCATTTAATAATGAATATTTTTTTGTTTTGTTTTTCATTAATTCAATTTTTTGTATATTTTCAGCTGTATGTATATTATTTGAAATAAATGTTGAAAGATTTCACAATTAACACGTTTTTTTATTGCCTACTAAACCTTTCACAATGAAAATACATTACCATACAAACCTTACATTACATACCTTTCTAATGAAAAAAAAAACTATTCCCACTTGGTTAAGCTCGATCGTAATACAATTTGAATCATTTGAATTTTGTACTTATCTGTGGTTTTTTTTTCCGATTTTAGCCTTTCGGCATCTTTGTGCATTACAAGTACACGAATAAATTTGAACTCATGGAAATATACAAAATACAGCGATTTAAATTTCATAACGAAATTCCATCTAGTTTCATAATCTTCAATACGGTCAGCTTGAAAACATCAGTTTTTAGCAACAAAAGAATGGAAGTTTGTTTAAGATTTGGCGTTATAAATAAATTATATTCAACTAAATATGACGTAGGACATGGGTTCGAGTCCCTGTATGAGTAGATTTATTCAGTCAATGTATCGATTCTATTCGTAGGCATGGGTATTTGTGTTGACAAAAATCTTTTTCCACCCTTCGATCTCTAAAGTTCACTTGTCCTGTCCTATTCCTCGTATCCTTTCAATCTCTACTCTCTTTGAAAAAGATAGGTATAAGCAACTGATTAACAAGCAGTTCTCGTAGAAGAAAAAACATGTCCTTTTTTATTTTTACCATATATAAGGGGTATTTCAATAGGGACGCTCAAAATATGTTACTTTGTCCTGCTGAGTAGATTATTCATTGTTTAGTGGCCAAATTTGAGTCAACCAGTTTGGTAAATAATCGGCCAACACCTACCTGTACCTCATCAAAATACAATATCTGGTGAAAGCATTTCTGCTGTGTGTGAAAGTGTACAGGAAAACCCAAGGCAGCTTATTTCTCGTTGTTCACAAGAACTTGGCTTTCCTGCGACTTCAACTTGGCGAATTTTGAATCGAGCCTTATGTCTGCACCCGTATAAAATCCAACTAACCAAGGAACTTTAGGTAAACGACCACAGACAACGCCTGATTGGGTTCTGGAGCAGTTGGAAGTTTACCCAAATTTGTCAAAAAAGTCAACTTTAGCGACATGGCTCATTTTATAATGAATGGATATTGGCAGACATTTGATGCTATATTCCATATTTAATGCCGTAAAATATACTTACAAATGAAATTAAAATTTAGTCGAAATCTCACAAACAACTTGTTTATATACATTTCAAAACTAAGCGTCCTTATAAAAAGACCCTTTACATACAAGCATTCACCGCTTATATAGATTAACCACTAATGGCGATACCTGAAGAACGTTGAGCAGGTATGGAAGTACGACCATGTATTGGTTTGTATGGACTCCGCAGTTGGTAGAGTATGACAGTAATTAAACACACTTACAATTAGCGTACAAAAGGTTAGCAAAATTCCTTGGCTTTATACACGAAGCTGTTGAAGACAGACATCTGTTTGAAACTTAAAGATACTCGTACAATGGTGGCATATGAGGAGGCTTTCATTATAATTATATGTGATGCTACATGGTACGTGTGTAGTTCTTCATTAATTATAACCACTATTCGCGAGTTCGTTCGTGAAACCTCTCAAAAGTTTCACGGGCAGTGGGCCATCATTGTAGCCCAACGATCTCTTACCTGCACAATTATGACGAGAAAAAAATTGACAATCGCTTTAGACCGAGAAACATTCTTTGTGATGACCCTCCATATGTAAGAAGATAAACTAAGCTGACCTCTTGAACTGCCTTCACTAGGGATTGCTCACCACTACAGCGATCGCGCCCTCTTCTGGACTGGGTCGAAACATAAACTATTAACCAGGGCTGTGGAAGTTTGAACTTTTTATTTTTGCATTTAATATGTCAAATTTGTCTTTTGGCCGCATTGATAGGGTTGATATTTAATTGAATACAAATAAATAGGAAAATTAGGGGAAGAAAGTGACGATATTAACCTTTTTTTGTCGGAGTCGTGTTTTTGTTCAATGGCGGAGTCGGAGTCGTGGTTTTGGTAAATGCTGGAGTCGGAGTCGGACTTTTTTTACCGACTCCACAGCCCTGCTATTAACTAAGCTATACAGACTGGCGTAGAAAAGGTACACACTGTATTCTAATTCTCATCTATTCTAACATTCTAATTTTATTTTGAAAAATATATTAATAAATTTGTTTTTTTTTTATTTCTTGAAATTAAAGCAAATCTGCCTTTTTGTTGAGTGATGATGAACGTTTACATATATATTTTAAATTCAGTTGATTTAAGTTAAATAGCATTAGCCTTACTTAATTTTCTGAGTAACGGTGATAGGTTAATGTTTGTTTGCTCATTACGAAAATATTCTTTTAGATATTTTCCAATTGACTTTTACTGATTTTTAAATTATATTTTTTAAAAAATCTTAAAACGGCAAGAGCTTGTCCTAGTCTTATCTTACCCTAGTCGAAAAATAAGGGTTGAGCAGTTGACTAACAAACAGTTTTCTTTGATAAAAGTCTTTAAGTATTCATTTACTTCACATTAAGAGCGGACATAGTGGAAAACAATTCGCTCTACTTGTATAGTTTGTAGGATTTTCATTTGTATCGCTCTCTGTCATTTCCACTTATATAAATCATTAAGCCAGCAGCAATCTTATATATAAAACCGAAACGGCGTATGTATGTCTGTGGGTCTGTAATTCCCTTTTGCATTGTTGGTCATTAAGTTGCCATAAAAACAAATATGAAAGAAAATATGTTTGAATTTTTATCGGCGAAGACATTTAGTCAAAATGTAATAAATTAGTCTTCTACTGCACTTTTCCCGGCTTTTATTAATATAATAATGTTTATTATTTACGTGAAGGTATTATTTGACATTTCTTTGACAGCAAATTAGATTTTTTCCTTGAATTTAGACATTTTAATGGGCGATAATGGGGCTGTCATCAAATTAAATAAAGTTTGTGATTTTATTTTAACTCTATTTTGGATGTTAGATTTTGTGATATAATTATGTCGAATGATATAACATTAAATAATTATTGGTCGCTTAGTCCGAGCGACGCCGGGTAGCAATACCAGTATATCATAAAAGATATTATTTGAGACGGATAAATCAACAAATCAATTTGTTGACCACGCTTTTCTTGAAGTTTTGGTGATTTTTTCGCCAATACATAAACGCTACAAAGATTAATTGCTGATGTAGCAATTTTATTGATCGTTAGAATTCTCATAAATCTGTTTTATTTCAAGGAACGTTTTATTCGAAGAAGAGCAATCAGTTTCATATTGTTAAATACGTGTAGATATTATGTTTTTGAAAAACAAGACTTTCTATCCCGGAGCCGTGTTTTGACGTAATATTCTGTCTCTTCAAATATAATCGTTTTACTGCCTTATTGTTACTATCTAGGTAAATATTTTCTTAACATTAGCAAGTTATAATAATAGTAGAGACCTACACCATTCGAAATATGGTTATTGATATTATCGACTGAAAATTGCTTTGTTGATTTTGAGTCGGGAATCAAAGTGTTAATAGAAGATAATATATTATGCTTAATAATATTTAAAATAAAAAAAAAACATTTTTCTTGTACTTCTTTTCCATACAATTTGTTAAGGATCAATACAGATTTTGTTCATCGCGAGTAGAGACTCCAAATACTCGACATCTCAACTACTCGAGTATCAAGTAGTAAAATTTGAAAATACAGAGTAGTATCAGTGGTAACAAAATATATAATAATAATTCAAATTTGTGTATATAATTTGATAATAAATAAGCTTGTTTAATTGATTATGCCACAGCTGCATCCATTTGTCGGTAAATCAAAAGATTGTTTTGAATATATCATTTTTTCTTCTGTCATTGATAAGCTAAGTCAGCAGGACCCAAAGCAAAATTAACAAAATAAAAACTCGCATAGCATATTCAACGACAAAACCATTTAACAACCTGACAGAATAATTCACGCGTAAGACTCAGTAAAACGCAACGGTTAATTAAACATATATATTTTCAAATAAGTAAATAAAATTTGGTATTTTAAAAATACTAGAATATCGAGTACTTGAAATATGGGCGAGTATTCTCGAGTGTCGAGTACTCAATAGTTAAATTGGAGTCTCTAATCGTGAGCCATATCAGTTGATAACTTTGTTATTCCATGGAAATGTACAAAATCCAAACGATTCCTTCAACAAATTCTTCAAAGTCAAAATCCTCAAGTATAATTATACTACATAAACATAGCAAATTAATGAGTTTTGTTTGGGAGGGTACATCACATATAAAATCTTTTTAGCAGTGGTGAGCCATCTGCTTTATTGTGCTGTTATCAACTATTTATTTCTGTTAATGCTTTTATTAATTTTCAAAAAATCTAACTGCTAAAAATTTTTAGTAATTATTCCACATACAATGTATTGGATCAGGACCGGTTTCGCTCATGGCGAGCATTACTAACTGAAATACAAGGTATGACAAACTATTGGTATTACAACTAAGCAAATAAATTGAAGCAAAATAGACTATAATTAAAATTTTGAAGACCTCTTAGCAATGCAAGATATGACATCAAAAATCAGTATGTATGATCATTAACAAAGTAAAAACCAAAATAAGTGCATTTAGTAAATCTTATATATAAAACCGAAACGGTGTATGTATGTATGTATGTTTGTCTGTAATTCTTTGGGAATGATATAACATTAAATAATTATTGGTCGCTTAATCCGAGCGAAGCATTATCGTTATAAAATAAAAAAGATCAACTCTGCGTCCGAGATTCGAGCCGGTGCCCGGGCTATCGCGACGGTTGGAATCTCCGACATCGACCGCTTCGCCATGATAGTATTGCGTGAAGCTCGCATTCTGTACTTACATATTCCAAATCAACGGAAAAGGAAATTTTTGACGTGCGAGTTCTTAATATCTTATATATAAAACCGAAACGGTGTATGTCTGTAGGTATGTAAATCTTTGGGAATGATATAACATTAAATAATTATTAGTCGCTTAGTCCGAGCGGAGCCGGGTAACAATACTAGTAGATAATAAATCTTAATGTCTGTAATCCAAAATGAGTCATGGAAAGTCCGGGAAGAATACTCAGTCCCACGCAAAATATCTGTGAAAATATTTAACGCGACTATATTAATTCTTACAAATCATGGAAACACAAAACTCAAGAGAAATAAATTTATACAAATAAAGAAAAATAATAAGCTAGAACAAGGTCAATGAAACGAATATAACAAAGGCAAATATAATTTTTTCATTGAAAATTTGGTGTTTATTTATTTCTAAAAACTCTTGTTTATCGAGTTTTAAAGATTTATTATTAACATGCATGATTTTAAACTTTTAAGAGATATCAAATGAATGCTTGTTTAGGAACAAATGGATAATATAGATACTCAGTTTCGTTCCAAGATGTTTTGTTATACTTTAAGATGAATCAGCGATTAAAGCATTTCGCCATAGAATGAATCTCTCACACTCACCAAACTCCTGCGAAGTTATGAACACTCGCTATCATTTTACATTAACAATTGCCGCAACATCTGCTTCCACCTTTTAAACTGAAATTTATCACTTAAATTTAAGCACACGTGGTTATGACAATCGTATATATAAATTTTGAATAATGGCCTCAGTGGCTTTGGACTCTCGAGATTAAAGCAAGGTAATGTTTTAAAAAAAATGGAAAGGCGCTAATGGAAACACATTAAAATAATCTTCGAAAGTATTTTAATTACAATATATGTTACTTTTGAATGAGTGGATCTCCTATCCATATACATTTAGGTTTTGTTGAAAATTCAATAATTATATATCTAGATCTTAATGCTAGAAATGCCTATGTAAAATTTTGGCCCATTCGGACTTATGCTTGAAATCCCTATGGCATTCGTTTTAAAATGATTAAAATACTAGGGCAGATAATTTGTATGTCAAAATAATGTTGCAAATACTTTTCACGCAGAAATGTCCATGTTCATAAGATCATAAGTTGAGATTTATTAGTGTCAGATATGTGAGTATGTTCATTTGGGCAGTTATAATGTGAAGAGTCATCACTGTTCTAGAGTACATAGTGACACCGCCTTATGTGGTAGGTCATCAGAACTCTCTCGAACGATCTATTTTTCACCTCAGTCTATGAGTTTAAGTCGATATCAGGAAATAAATTCATTCTTATAATAATCTTTATTGAAATCTATAGCGATTCAATATAGAGTTATTTCAATTTCTCTTATCTCTTGACGCCCGACAGTGCATGTGCTTCATAAAAAGTTCGTTAGGCGATAAATAATCCCTTATCGGCGGGCGCACATGTTATCGATTTTTGAAACGGCCATTGTTTTTTCTTTCTAAAGTAACCGTTTGTTTTCATACAGCAGTTAGAGACTGGGTAGCAGGGAGAAAGCACGCGCTTGCCAGAGAAGTCTTACAGTTGTGGTAAGCGCTGGAAGTGGCCTGCAAGCTCCTAATCCTCTTCCTAAGGATAACTTCTAGTAAATTCCTGATTTCGCCTTCGGAATAATAATAGTCGTGTATTATGTGTTGTAGAACGTAACGTGTATTGTTAATCTATCTGTGCTAAATCCGTGTGTAAAGTCTGTGTAAACTATAAACAATTAAATAATGGATGCTAACCGCACCCACATAACGCTTTGAGATCGTCTTTTCTTTATAAGAGTACCATGTGTCTCCTACTCCGTCCCCAAAATCCCTCTCCTGAGTTTCGGATAGGAGGCTCCTTCTCGATTTACGAGGGAGCCGGAATCAAGGTCGTCTCAATAGATACCATAAATTTCAAAAAGATTTAAGAAACATATCGCCAAAATATTGTTTTAACAAAACATTTGATTTATTTTACAAAGACAATTTTAGCGTTAAGCCCCATATACATTACAAATATCGATAAAGTCTTTTCGGCGAAACACGTTTATTACTTGGTACACAATACATGGAATAAAAAGTCATCAATTTGGATCATCAACATACATTGAAACGAACTTCAACAAAAGATGATTTTAATTTTGACACCTTTCTAAGAATTACATAATTTTACAAATTGTGATAGACCGAGAACTATTCTTCTCGATGACTCTCCATAGGTAAAAAAATAATGTGACTTCTTGAACTGGCTTCACTATGGATTGCTTACTAATACAGAGATCGCGGCCCTCCTTTCAGCAATGGTGGTAAAGGAATGGAACTTTAATATAAAAACAAAACTTAGAGACGAAGGAGACGGGGAAAATTATGACGCTTTTAAACTTGGAGCTTCATCAAATAGATATCCAAAAAAAATATCTCTAGTGTACAAAGGTATTATTTATTTAATTTGCATTTAAGTCGTTCAAATTGTATATCTTCAGAAATCATCAGGCTTTCAAGCACACGGATGCATCGATCTGATAGCCAGTGAATAGCTTGTATCTTATCAACTAAATGTAAAAAACAATATGATTAAATTAATTGCTATTACTACAAAGTCATGGAACTGAATTTGTTGATTTAATTTGCAGTAACTCTATTATAACACGATGAAAAAATTGTATGCAATGTATTTTAGTTCTGATATAAAACTATGAGCTTAATTTCTATTATAATGGAATCTTAAATGGTTCGATTAAATCATTTAATACTCGCTCAACATTAATATAAATATCAGAGCTGTGGAGTTGGAGTCGAAGTCGGAGTCGTATTTGTGGTAAATGTTGGAGTCGTGTATTTGGTAAATGCTGGAGTCAGAGTCGAACTTTTTTTACCGACTCCACAGCCCTGATAAATATGCATACATATGTACATATATAAACATGCACTGACTTTTTTTTATATGTTTTCGTGATTTTTTTATTAAGTTTCCTTCTCGCAAAGATTCAAATAAATGAACTTTCAACCTGCATTGTTTATTTCTCTCACACTTCACTGCAAATTTTCGGAATAAAAGGTCCCCACAATCTGTGTGTAATATGGTTTGTTTAATGTTTTAGACGGGTAGCTTTGTCTGCCCAGGGCTGTTCACAGGCGGTCATAATTTGCAATTCAATCATTGAAAATTATTCACCGGAAACTATTAATTTGGTTCACGATATTTCAATACAAATTTTCACAATGAAAGTGATTCACAAACACCTTAAAATATGTCCTTTCTTTCACAGTAAAGGAGTGGCTTTCCAATATCGAATGGACGTCAAAATAGAAGTGTTCTTTTGTTGTCAAAAACTTATGTCACATTTTTATTTATATGTTTTCTTTTAATATAAAATTGGTGGTAAGGTATACATTGTTATTTTACAATATCTCTTTTTGTATGGTCTTAGTTAGATTAGCTTTATTTATCTTTATTACAAGTAATGAATGTTCACATATTATTTCCCGACTACAAGCCATCTCGTCGGGCTCATCTTAACAAAAACTTTTCTCCGAGAACTGCTACTTTCTAACTCTCTTTTGTTAAGACAGTGGGAATACAATGATATGTCTAGGACAGATTTTAAGCTTGGAAGGGTGAGTATTAGAGACTCCAATACTCGTATAGAGTATACTCGTCCATTTTTCAAGTACTCAATACTCGAGTAGTTTGAAAAATACTCGAGTAATACTCGTAATATATAAATAAAGATTTAATTCCAAATTTTATTTTGTCTTAAGCAGCGGACAGAAAAACTAGATAGCACAATTTAATTGATTGTTAACTTTTAAGCCAAGGTCCACAGCAACAGAGAGTTTTTTCTACTGCTGGAATTAAAAAACTAAAATTTGGACCAAATATAAATTTGAGACGTTTAATTCTCTATTATTTTTGAAATATATGTTATTAATTATAATTAATTTTAATGTAGTAAACATTAGCATGTCGAAGCCAACAAATGAAATTTAATTATTTTCGGGTCTGTAATGCAGTGGACAACGTCGTTTACTTCCATGACGAACCACACGGGTTCGAGCCCCAGTACGAACAGAACTTTTTCAGTCGATTTATCGATTCTGTTTGAAGGTACGAGTGTGTGTGTATACTTAAAATTCCTTCTCACCCATTCCACCCTTATAAGCGGGGCGTAGCACGCGCGATTAGCTAACCACAGTATTCATAGTCTTATGATCATCCTTTCATCGAACTAAAGGGCGGTTCTGCGACTGAGTAACAAGCAGTTCTAATCATTATTTTCTCACCGTGTTATAATGAAGTTCTACCAACTAAATGCCAATTGTATCAATTTATATTATATGTTTATATAAGTTATTAAAGAGTTACGTGACAAATATCTGGTAAGTAGTTGTATGAAATAGATTTTTATTATACATATCATATTTTCACCCGAACTGGTTAGGCATAAGACCGTAACTAATGCTGGCGAAATTTACTTGACCCATGTACAAGGCATAGCAGATGCCGCATATGCCTGCTGTGAGAGTGCTTTATGCATATATTAGTTCCGTTAGCTGCACATGATATTAATTTGAAGATTCATTATTTTAGGAAATGTTTAATGGAAAGTAATTACCTGAATATTTTTGGGTTAGTCAAACAATCGGATATGTTTTCCTGTGAATGTTTCATGTATTGTTATGTCAAAAAAAATATTTAGTCAATTCATTTTATTCCCAAGTAAGCAAAGTGCATTTGATCACAAATATTTTTGACATCCATAATGTTGTTGACAATGCTAATTTCAGTTGACAATGCTCGCCATGAGCGAAACCGGTCCTGATCAAATAAATTTTATGCGGAAAAAGTACTAAAAATGTATTATTATTTTTATCCATAATATACTTAAAGTAATTTAAACATTTTTAATGCTTATTTCACATAAAATTTATTTAGATCAGGACCAGTTTCGCTAAACGTGAGCAATACCAACTGATACAAATGTGTTATAGTTTTTATCATAATGCCATTCCACCAAGTATTGACAATGAACAACTAAAAAGTAAACATAATATCATTGAAATATCGATCGATTTATGATAATTATATTAATTACGAACACATATTATACGGTCTCTTTTTATGCGTTCAATGCAAAATAATAAAAAAAAATGTTCTTATGCCTCAAACAATTTATTAAGATCTTAAGATTCGCCTCAGTTGAACATACTTGCGAAGAGCGAAACTGGTCCTAATCTTAATAAATTAATTATGGATTAAGTACAAATAATATTATAATAAGTCATTAGTCATATGCTGTACATTTTGAGCGGACATGTTACCAAAAAAGTTTAATATTAACCAAATGATTGACCACTTTTTAGGTGTTCGCTGTCAATGGCATGGCATGTTGGAATGGCATAATAATAAAAATAATAAAGCATTTATAGTACTTATTCCACATAAAATTCCAATAAAATCGGATCAGGACCGGTTTCGCTCATGGCGAGAATTATCAACTGATGATAATCATTTGAGCATTATGGAATAAGTACAAAATTTTGTATTCCAAATCATTGAGGCATGATTGCTTGACAGTGCTCTTGCTTGAATCAAGCAAAAAAAAAATTGCAATGAGAAAGAAATACAAAAATGTATTATTTTCGTTCAGTGTACTGAATTCTTCACGATTACCTCTTAGATATGCTCCATATTGGGAGCTGGCTTGTCTTAAATAATGTAATGATGATATTGTTGTAAAGATAAATAACGGTTTTACTGTAAAAAAAAATACCATAACGCAGTTGGCAAAACGCAAAAAAGCATATTGTCCGACTGCATGCTGGAAAAATTGATTTTCGGCTGAGGTCGACATGCATTTCCCGTTGATATTATTAAAACTAAACCACTTTGGAAATGCTTTCTAGTATCATGCCGTAGCTGAGTGTATAGTGTAGATCAGCGTTTCCCAAAAGAGGATGAAGTAGGAGTTCACTACTTGTTCAACATTTTTTTCTTATCGGATACCCAGAAAGAAAAAACATAGCACACAATAAACCATTATCAAACGTGTATTTAAATGTTCTAATGTTCAATTAAATGTCAAATACAATTTTACAATAAATAAAATAGATATCAGGGTAAAATATTACCGTATTTTGTATTTTTTTTTGATCGTCTATTTGGAGCAATACTTATTACGAAATAAGAGTTTTAATATTTTTATTTGTTCAGTTATTATTTGATCAGCTTCTAATTCGATAAATGGTCAGTAAATATTTAATAAATGGTCGGCTAAAAATAATAAATAGTCAGTTGAAAATAAAAAAATGGTGAGTAAAAAATTATAATTTACCAAAAATATATGGTGTTCATAACCTCGCTGTGATAAGTGACAAGTGGTGAGATGAAAACAGTACTGAAATGATTCGGTGTACTTTACAACAGAAAAAAAAATAGATTTTTATCATAGCCAACCGTTTTAAAATTGAAAAGTGAAAATCTAGTCAAAAATAACCGTGAACAATGAAGATAAAAGTTTGACAATATTGCAAAGACAATTTTACATAACTATGTTTGCATATTTTTATATGGCAGGACGTTTTAGGTTTTGATTTTCCCTCATTTACGGTGTAATATTCAGGCGATAGTTTTAATTTTTAATAAAGGGTATTTCAATAGGGACGCTAAAAATATGTTACTTTGTCCTGCTGAGTAGATTATTCATTGTTTAGTGGCCAAATTTGAGTCAACCAGTTTGGTAAATAATCGGCCAACACCTACCTGTACGTCATCAAAATACAATATCTGGTGAAAACATTGCTGCTGTGTGTGAAAGTGTACAGGAAAACCCAAGGCAGCTTATTTCTCGTTGTTCACAAGAACTTGGCTTTTCTGCGACTTCAACTTGGCGAATTTTGAATCGGGCCTTATGTCTGCACCCGTATAAAATCCAACTAACCAAGGAACTTCAGGTAAACGACCACAGACAACGCCTGATTGGGTTCTGGAGCAGTTGGAAGTTTACCCAAATTTGTCAAAAAAGTCAACTTTAGCGACATGGCCCATTTTATAATGAATGGATATTGGCAGACATTTGATGCTATATTCCATATTTAATGCCGTAAAATATACTTACAAATGAAATTAAAATTTAGTCGAAATCTCACAAACAACTTGTTTTATTTACATTTCAAAACTAAGCGTCCTTATAAAAAGACCCTTTAGCAAAAGCGCAACCATAGAATACAAAAATATAATTATATGAAGACAGAGCGTGTATATATGTTGCATGAGAGCAATATGTATGTTGAAAAACAAAAAATCTAAGCATACTGGCTTATAATTTTATGTTTTGACTTTACTCTTTGAGTTCTTGTGGATTATTATAAAATGTGGAATCAAAAAATTTTAATCTCAAAAGAATATTACTGATTATTGTATTAGTACTGAATTTATTTTCGAAATTTTAAAACGCATTGTTAGGTGAAATGTAAAAGTTTTACTTTCAAATAATTATCAAGAAGCTGTGACGCTTCAAATTCGAATCTAAATTTTTAATGCATTGATTTATGAATGTGTGGTCCTCTGAAACGAGCTGAAATGTATTTTTACGCTCAAGAATAATTTTAATGGCTGTAAAATTTGTTCATAATATTAATTGACCATTTATTTATTTCACTGACCAAAATTGAATTAGATACTGACCCATTAAATAAACGCCTTATATTTTCTTACGCTATGTTCCACAATAACAACTTTATCCTTGCGCACAAGATAATTATTGGTGTAGGTATGCATTAATTTTATCCATAAGATTCATATCATGGATTACTTAAATACACATTTAAGATCAAAAAACATATTTAAATTTTTAAGCACAGCCGTTTGTACCGATGAGAAAAACAGTTAGTTTCTCGGTGTATTTTAAACTTGTGCCAGGTTACTTATCGCGAAAAGTCCCTCTTTCACTATTGCAGTCGCGTGGTTTCGTTTTAATTAACAATTTGCATAGATTACACTGCGTCAATTTCCACTGTAATTTACGACGAAAGTTGGAAATTATTCGCACTACGGGAACAAAACATTTTTGACAAAAACACGACGGAAATGTTGCATAAAATGTATTTTGCATCACACGATATGTTATCTTACTTTTTATATCAGTGGTTTCCAAACCATCGGGGTGCGGGCTTTTGAGAGGGAGGCGACAATTTGTTTATAACAAAGTGTTGATGCATTTTTTTAAAAATATTTCTCAAAGTTCTGATGAGTACAGAATCCCTTTGACGAATTTAAGCTGACAACCATTGAAATGGTTATCAGGAAATTTTGGAAGAAATTTGGTATAGATTTGAAAAAACAACCATTTAAAACCTACATTTTACTGCAACAAAAAAAGAGTGTGTATACATACATTGACAAAAAATTATATTAAATCATTCACGAAAACTTTGAGTCTAATACTGTGAGAGTAAATATTATGTTTGTTAAAGAAGAAAATTTCACTGTTTTGTCATGATTTTGAAAGATTTTAAGGTGAAAGCTAAAATCGCCCACCGCCCACCACGGAAGCTTTTATCGCCCACTGGTGGGTGGTACGAACCAGGTTGACGACCCGTTTGTAAGGGTAACAAACTGATCGCGAAGAAAAACACTTGTTGAGATAATTTCTATCACGATAACATCATTATAAAAAAGATTTTTTATATCGGCTTAGCGAGTTTTTTTATAAAGAAACTGTACAGCTTTCGTATTGAAAGAAAAGCGTTGTTTTTTGATTTGTAATACTGAAAAAAGCACGTTTTGATAAAAGCAAAAATGAGTACGTTCAGTTTGTAAAATCCCTTGTAAAGTATCCTAGAGAAGGAATTTCTTGGTTGCTGTTAATTTTACGCTCCAAGAAAAGTTCAAGATGCATAAAAATGGTTTTCCCTGTTGTGTGAAGCAGGTAATATAATATAATATTAAGAAAAGCACTTTTTCCCTTCAATTTATTTGTAAGGCGTTTAAAAAGCTTTCTTATAACTATATTGATAATCTACCTAAATAATTTTTCCGTATACCTATACTAAAAACTTTAAATTAGTATCGTTTTAATTTTGTGTTTTCCATGAATCAAGTTTCACTTGACCTGGCTATTCAAACAATTCACTGTTTTCCCTAAAGTTTTTTGTATTTTTATTTTATTTTTGAAAAAAACATTCTAATTTATTCACGATGATACATAAAAGCTTCATCCAAAGATAAAGCTTTTATAAAAATTTCATTTTCTGAATTTTTGTTTTTCATTGTGAAAATCTCATTTCAAATTACAAAAGTAATTTAACGTGTAATCTAAAAAAAATAATTACACTTCTTTAGCACTTATTCCACATTTAATATTGAGACGACCTGGTTTCGGGCTCCCTCGTTAAATGAGAGAGAACTTACTTCTCGGGGGATAGGAACTTAGAAGAGGGATAATTAGGATGCTCTTAGTAAAACGATCTCAGATTCTCAAACACAGTGCGAGAAGCACGCACATTTATTTACACAGAATTTACACAAGATTATTGGATAATGTTTATAAAAAAAAGCAAGCACTAGAAGGTAGTTTTTGATACAAAATAATATTTGTAGGTAAGTACGAGAAGTTAGTGTTTAAACGATACAACACAATTAAAAAAAATAAACAATAGAAGTCAGGTCTAGATGATACCATAACAACATTTGAAACAGCAAGTACTGGAAGTTAAGTTTACGCGATACAAAATAATATTTGTATAACAAGCCCGAGACGTTAGGTTTACGACGAGACCATAACAATTTACGATTTGCGATTCGCGGTACCGATATCAGGATTGGGAATATGCGGATTCCAGGGGGAGAAGAAGATTTTGAGTCTGATGGCAACTTGCTCAAGACTTGATTTTCACCAAGATTTATATGTCACAAGTGCTTCTCAGGGCTCTAGTCTCTGACTGGGATAGGTTTGGGGGCAGAGGGCAACTAATCCAAATCTTTAATTATGGGAGGCGAAGCCGTCGACCAAGTTAAAAGCTTTATATGGCTGTATAGTGCACGCTCCAAGCTCCGCAAAACCTGCAGACCGATTGACTGAAAAACCCGCTCTTATGTACCCCATATCGGTCGGTTGTAGCGAGAGACGCCTCCGTAGGCCACGGTCCGAATGGAGCAGAAGTTGCGTCCACGGTACCATTTTAGAGGAGGCTGCGTGAAATACCACGTATCTTACGCAGCCGTGATAGATAGAGTGAGAAAGCTGTGCGTATACATCCCAGGTTTCGTTGCGCCTGGATGTCGCTTTTACAAATATTAAACAAATTACTCTATATTGGATCGCTATAGATTTCAATATAGAGTATTATTAGACTGATTTTAATTTCCTGATATCGATTTAAACTCATAGACTGAGGTGACAAATAGATCGTTCGAGAGAGTTCTTATGACCTTACATATAGGGCGGTGTCAATATTTAAGATCAAAACCGGTTGCGCTTATTGCGAGAATTATCAACCCAACGATAAGTTGTAACTCATATTTGTTTAGCATATTGCCACTCCAAATATTGACAGTAAATACCTTAAAGTAAATTTTATAATCAGTGATTTTCTTATGTTTAGGTAAATAATAAAATTAGTTTATAATGCGCACGATGAGACTAACCGGATGAGGGATGGTCAAATGTGCAAAAATAAAAAAAATAATACTTGATGATTGATATAAAAGAGGTCCTACATTGAAATAATATATATATTTCATATATGAAATTTTCCTTGAATTATTCAAATTTTCAGTGTGTTATTTAATAATACCTTTCGGTCGTTTTATGTCGGATATTTATGAGTAAAATATATCATGCCCAACAGTGCCGGACAAAGTGGCAGTCGTTGTCAGTGGTGGTGCTTATTTTTTTTCACGGGCTGGCAAGATAGCGCCAGCAATCTAACACTCGCATACTTCGAATAAAAAAGAAAAGAGGTAAGGTAAGTGTCGACTAGAGCAATGTTCCCCAACCTTTTTACACCTGCGGACAGGTAAAAAAAGGGATTTTTTTCGTGGACCACTAATACTGAAATAAAAATGGTTTTTTATTTAATATTTTTTCATCTTATATTGTTGCAGATTGACACATCTAAGCAACTATATCTAATGAATATTCATATAACAGTTTGATACAATAAAAATTTATAGAAACAATGGGTTTTCTTCAACAAACTAATGCGAAACCTGCTGTTGCATCTTTTTTATTTTTCTACTAAGCTACACCCGAGCATCTATCTGGCTTCACTATCCAAGAGCAAATATTTCTGTTCTCCCTGAGTGTATCTGAAAAGATGCATGACTGTTTATCCTGAGAAAACCAGTGACCATCGTGCCACATCATCAATTACTAAAAATACAAGTAAACGTGCAGCGGAAAAAATCCTATATCAAAAAATTTTAATGGTGAATTTCTTAAAATTTCGCATACTGTTTGCAGCCCGACGGAAAGTCTCTGTGGCCGCGGACCACCGGTTGGAGAACACTGGACTTAAGCTTCCAATCCTGGATGATTTTGAATACCTTTGAACCCCGGAATTGATTAACTTATCAAGCACAAACGAATTATTATTAACAAAATGGTAATATTTTGTGTACTTGCACGACCCACCTTTGGGACACAAGTTGTTTGTGGATTTTAAGCGAGTTTAATTCGTTTTGTAACTTTGCTCGTATGTCAAAGCAATTTTTCCATTGAAATTAATTGAAATGCCATTAATCTGTTCCAGCCCCCAAAATGTCGGCTGTGAAGGGATATGGAGCGAAGTATGTTTTTTAAAGTAGGTCCATAGCGTTTGACAGTCAAAGTAGAATCCAATACCAACCCAGATATACATATACTACCAATACTTTCATATGCACCCCTTCCACACATACGCAAAGCGCACACAGATACCCGTCATAACAAACTGATGTGTCGTGTGCAGCCGGCCGTTCCTTGTATTTCAAACCAAACTTCACTCGCTCGACGGCTGTATCTCGTATGTTAGGGCACTCGTATCTCGAGATACCACTGTATGTATAACATTAAAAACTCATAAAATATTTGTGACCATTTTCTGTCATTCATTGTTTTTGCAATTTTCTACGACACTGAGTGTACGAACAAAAAATCGACAGGATTATGATGCCAGCAAATTTGCCGCACCTCATTTCCATAATCCAGAGACTTTCCGAATCCATCAAAACGCTCCATGGACTATTCTCAATTTACAAAACTATTTTGCACGAAATTGTAGTAAATAACTTCGCTATCATTTTAGGATGATAATTCAAAATTAATCCAGCTAAGAACCTTGACGTGGGTACAATAATCAGTATTAAATAATTTCGATTGTTTCTGTTTCGTCCAGTTGTATGTAAATTTATGATAAGTTTGTTTTGTATCGAGCAACCGATATGCGGTGAATTCAGTTAACCAACTTATATCTACGAAGCACCAAAATAAATATATATTTTTCACTGCAAATGCGATTTTAAATGTACGGTATTGAATATTTCTTGGGGTGATTTGCAACGAAAATTTGACTTCATTTTACAATATTTGGCATTTTTCTCTGGCACTGTATTTTTTTTATATTATGTTTTTTAAAGTTTTCATTTTTGAATTGAAGTAAAAAAAAACGAAGATAGTGGTCAAAGTCATCAATTAAATCCCATGATTTTGTTCGGGGTCATCTTTTCTTTAAACGCAGAGTCATCATTTCTTCTGTAAAAAAAAAACTCTAAATCATTGTATTTTTTCTAATATCCGTGATGATAATAAATGAAGGTTTTTAGTAGCATCGTTGATAACAATACAATTCTGAAATAGTCTTCTGTAAACAAAAGTTTCTGTTTTTATAATAGGTTTTATAAATATAATGCAGCTTTTGGGAAGAGAAAAGAAAGCACAATTGATGTTCTATGTTAGTGGATAAAAATGTGGCAAACGTCTTCCATCACGTGAAAGTAAACGATTGGTTGATGAGTGAGGCATGCTGAAAATAGTAACATGAAATTGTTACTGATGAACACACTTTAGAATCAGAAATTTGTGAACAAACAAAAGATCAAAGACAAATGTAAAACTATTTCGTGTTCAATAAATAAAAACATCCGACAGGGGGCCATAAGTATGGCGCCGAACAAATGCTTTGTTACTTTAACAGTTTTTTTAGAAGTATCCATTAATTTCGATTGCCACTAGATATTTTACAGCTTCCCAATTTTGTCAAAGGCTTTAAAAAAACCATTTCATAAAATCTGTTCTAGAATGTTTTTATTTTAGATTATTGTCAAAACGAAAATTATTTATTATTATGTGAACGAATGAATTTTTCATTTTCGCTACTGGCCACTCAGGCGTATTTTTTTATCGAAGTCACTACTGTAAACAACTAAATAATAATATAATATAAAATAAAATAACTTTGATTATTTCACGTATTATGTTACTGGTGTGACATGTGTTTCATAGAAGATATGCAGTAAAGATCGCGTAGAATCATTTTCACAGAGTGGTATCTATTACTTCTCTTGTGGAGACTGCCAAGCTTATTATGTTGGGCAGACAGTTTGAAACGTTATTATTAGAATTAAAGAACACATACAATGTCTAAAAAGTAAAAAAAATATAGATAACGATCATAACTCTAGTCAGAGTAGTAATGTTATACCGAGTCCAAAAAGCGTTTATAAATGATAGTTTATAATTTTTAAAAATAAATTATAGTACTAACAGTAAAAAAGTATTATTTAATAATATCCTAAATACGACAGGTTGCTCGCCACTGCCAAATTTATTTCCAATGAGCTAAATGCTTCCTGATTGATTGCATCTTATTATGTAGTTAATAATTTTGTGAGTTTGACGTCATTAATAGTATAATTAATGTTTGTTTTGTTTCTACTCTCCTCTCGCTGCTACCCGCAAAATTAAAAAATCCAAAAATTCATTTCGTAATTTCTCATATCAATTTAGGATATTAGAATCAATCTTGCTTTATTACAGAGTTTGAAGACAGAGGCATTTTCAGACTATTTTACTATCACAAAGCTTGTTAAAAAGTAAATGTAAAAATGTAAAAAAGGGCGAAACACGTGTCAAGACTAGTAGCACAAATCGTGGAATAATCAAAGTTATTTTATGTGTATAAGTAATACTAGAGACTTCAATTCGAGCGTTGAGTACTCGATACTCAAGTATACTCGTCCATTTTCCAAGTACTCGATACTCGAGTAATTTGGAAAATACTCGAGTAATATATTTATCTCCAAATTCTAAATTTTTTAACAGTGGACAGGCAAACTAGATAGGACTATTTAATTCATTGCTAACTTTTGAAGCCGACGTCCACAGCAACTGAGAGTTTTTCTTCTGCGGGAATAAAAAAACAAAACTTTGAATTAAATTGAAAATTGAGACGTTTAATCATTGTTTCATAAATTGAAATATTTTTTAAATTAAATAAAATAAGCTTATTTATTTATTTATCATTTATTTACATATATACACAAATTTGAATCAATAATATATATATTTTTGGTACATCTGAAACTACTCGGGTATACTCGAATATTTTGAAATTTTACTACTCGATACTCGAGTAGTTGATATGTCGAAGTAATTGGAGTCTCTAAGTATTCCGTTTATAGGAATACAATTTGTGGAATGGAATAAATATTTTAACCATCTTTCCCAAAAGCTCTTAAGTAAATACTAATCTTCAAACTATGCCCAACAGTTTTCTTCGCATCTGTTACAATTAGGATTATTCGATGAAATATCACTTTGTACCTAATCGTGCTTATTAATTACACGTATTTACCACTAAGCTACGGCATTACTATTTTCCACCCTTATTGTGGTCATAAATCTTAATGTACCTTTGCTTTCCAACCCTTAAGAATCCCCCCTTTGTAACAATGGGTACGTACAAATAGTTGAGGGGAGAAATGTAATCTACAACCACACGAAAAGTTTGCAGTGCCAAGATCACAGCGCTTGCAAATAGTCGGAGATTCTAGATAGCGGGGAGGAAACGGATTCAACAAAGTTGCTGACATTTAAATATTTCATTTAGAATCTAGTTTGATTGTTTGATTATAATATTATGGATAGATCTTTTTTTACTAAAAGCATTTTATTATTATATCAAGGCTGTGGAGTCAAGGCCGGAGTCGGAGTCAAAATCAGAGTCATCGTGGCGTTTTGGACGGAGTCGTACTCGGAGTCGGAAATCTTGAAAAGTTTGAACTTCTTATTTTTGCAAATAATATCTAAAATTTGGCTTTTGGCTGGTATATAATTTAATACACGTCTCGAAATTAAACTTTTTTTTTTAGTCGGAGTCGTATTTTTCTTCAACGACTCCACAGCCCTGCTTTATATTTAAAGAAAATTTAACTGAACACACAGAAATCATTTTCGTGAAATGCTATTTTTCATTCCATTGAATTATGACTAGAGGTTCCCATTCGAGTATCGAGTATGCTCGTTCATTTTTCAAGTACTCGAAACGAGAATATATACATACAAATTTAACTATAGAAAAATATATATATATCTAGCCCGGCCCGTGGTTGCAGTGGTCATCTTGTTAGCTATCATGTTGGCCGACACGGGCTCGATAACCGGTACGAGCAGATTTTTCAGTAGATAAAAAAGGCATGGATGTTTGTGTTGTTGAAAATCCCTACCCATCTTTCCGATCCCAAAGAGTGACGCATAGTGACAGCGATTAACTAACCACTAATCCTGTACTAGTCTTCGTATCCATTCCGCCCCTACTTTCGTTGAAAAAGAGAGGTTGATCCACTGAGTAACAAGCATGCATAAACTTCGTGAGGAGTCCGTATACAAAAATATATATATACATATTGGTACATCTGAAACTACTCGAGTACTCGAATATTTTCAAATGTTACTATTAGATACTCGAGTAGTTGAGATGTCGAGTAATTGGAGTCTCTTGTTATGACTAATTAATTACAATTTGTATTTCATTATATGTATATTATGAATTCACAAAATAACTCACGTCACGCACTCTTTTCTTTCTTTTATAAGTACATCAAAGCTAGCAAACTTAATATTTTATCTATATAAACACAAATAAATATTGTTTATATTCAGAATTATAAGCCTCGACCTATTATGTCAAAATATATATGAAATCGTAAGACAAAAACACACCATTATTTTAAATAAGCTTGTATGAAAATGGTTTCATTTTCCGTGTTAAGTATTTATTTAGTATTAATGTATATTCAGCATATATTTTTTGCGAGTTTCATGTTTTTGTGAATCGCAAAACCTTATCTTTCCAGTAGGTTGGCATTTCATGAAAAGCTTTTACCGATATGAATAACAACTATTAGATTACTAAGAAATTTCTGAAAGCTAAAAACCTAAATTTCCATACTAATTTTTGATTGAGATTCATTGGAGATGATAATATGAAACTGAGAAAATGTCAAGAATAGTTAGTCTGACCACATGTCCAGTTATTTTTTCTTGGGTGCCACGTTTATGGATTGAAATACCGGTATTACAGAAACCGGTATCCTGGTATTCAGGCAGTTTTGGAAATGTGAAATAACGGTATTTCGGACTTGGAAATATTGTATATCGAAAGGATGTTTAATTCAACATACAAAATTAAAAGATCCTTCCATGTTTTATGTTATTCGTGCAGTCATGCGTTGGTCCTTGGAAGTGTTGAAGTGTATTGCAAATTCTTCTGTAATATTCTTCAGATTTAATCATTTTTATTCCACATTTTATAATAATCCACAAGAACTCAACGAGTAAAGTCAAAACATAAAATTTGAAGCCAGTATGTATAAATTTTTTGAGCCTAGCTCGAGAGGAATGGGATTCTGTCCCGTGACCAAATATTCATAATTTACCAATATTTCTTGTTATATGTATATACATACATATATAGCAAGACAATATTACAAGCAACACCAAGGAAAATGAACTTCTAGTTAAGACGGGTTTTTGGGAGTGTTAACTAAAATTTGGCTTACCAGGTGTGCAGCCATTTGAAAGCTTGTCTTTTAAACTAGCCTTGAATTTTAAGGGAATCCTAAAAGATATCCTAACATAAAACATTTAATCAGTTTTAAAGACTTGATGAAGACCAAGATACTCCACATAATCTGTAATTCGAAAATCAGATTTATTCTAAAAATAATAATACATTTTTAGAACTTTTTCCACATAAAATTTATTTGATCAGTTGACAATGCTCGCCATGAGCGAAACCGGTCCTGATCAAATAAATTTTATGTGGAAAAAGTACTAAAAATGTATTATTATCTTTATTATAATGCCCTTCCACCAAGTTTTGGCAGTGAACACCTTAAAAGTGATCAGAACTATTCCTTAAGAAAACTGCATGTAATTGAGGACTTTGACTGAAAGTGCTTGATGGAGTTTCAACATCAAATTTAAATAGTTTAAAATGAAATAAACTGGATCAGTTCAAGTTTTCGTGCGCTTGAAATGTTGAAAAGTGAATCCCGGGACGTAACGACAAAACTTATGGAATAGTACAAAAATCCAATTAATAATTTCATGTATTCACAAAAATACACAGTAAAATAAAATGCTTAATTATTTTAAAGAGGTCTTAAAAAAATAATTATCGACTTTTTAATATCAATTATGAATATTTTGTTTCATTTTCTATATATTAATTGTATACTAATTTCTGTTTTCAAAAAAAGAAATATCACACATTATTTATTGGCTTAGTTTTGTATAAATCTTTTATATAAAACCGAAACGGGGATGTAATAAAAGTTCAAACAAACGAATTGATTTCGCTCGCGAAAGTTTCGACGGTAAATTTGTTTCGTTATGAATGTGTGTGTAGAGACTCCAATTAATATTTTATGTCTGTAGGTCTGATATTCCCTTTTGCATTGTTGGTCATTAAGTTGCCATAAAAACGAATATGAAAGAAAGTATGTTTGATTTTTTTTATCAAAGACATTTAGTCAAAATGTAATAAATTAGTCTTCTACTGAACTTTTCCCGGCTTTTTATTAATATAATAATGTTTTTATTTACGTGAAGGTATTATTTGACATTTCTTTGACAGCAAATTAGATTTTTTCCTTGAATTTGGACATTATAATGGGCGAGAATGGGGCTGTCAATATATGAAAGGGGCTGTGAAATGTCAATGTCAGTCTGAAATGTTCATTTTAATTCCATTTAAATTGACCTAGACTTTTTAATTTTGAAAAAAGTTGTTTCAAATTGGCCCGTCTGAATTTATGCGCCGAGCTGAACATAACCCCAAACTGGTACGAGCGAAGCCGGGTTCCAATACTAGTAACCTATAAAATAATTATCTCTTTTAAGGTTTCCACTTGATGAAGAAGCATTATACTTAAAGGTATTAAGTTTTATCAACGTTGTGTAAAAATAACTCTATCGGCTTAAAATGCTCGCGATGAGCGATACCGGCCCTGATCTTAATAAAGTACTAAAAATGTTTTATTATAATGCCTTTCCACCAAGTCTTAAGAGTGAACATCTTAAAAGTGAACTACATTTTATTATCAGGTAATAACCATACATTATCTAATGAAAGCCAAACTTTTAAAATGAGAATACTTTTTACGTCAAATTCATAGCGATAATTTTAAGCCTTACTATAAAACGGTTATTTAAATCGTTTTGAATAATTTAGTTATTTGACTTTGATAAACACTAATTTTATTCGAGCACTTTACACCTGGTGATGTGAAAGCGATAAAGTATAGGGAAACTTTCTCGGGATCATTTGTTATATACCGCAAACTTTTCTTATGCGCCACGTAAACTTTAATTTTCAAGTAGGTCGCTGGCTTATTAAAGATGCTCCACTGAGAGCCTGAAGTAGGCTCACACGTCAAGTGAAGTGAATGCTCAAAGTTAGATGTCTGGTCTTATTGTTATATCTTTACAAGCGAGTAACCGGCATGCGTTGCATTGAAAGAAAGAAAGATTTCGTACTTTAATTTTGTTTATTGAAGTTCTTTTGGATACACAATATTTTTGCTTTTTTTCCTTTGGTGCGTATACGAATAAATCAGAAAGTCTTCGTCAACGCGTGAGCAATGCACATTATCCATAAAACTGATAAAAGGTGGCGCGCAGATCGCTTTATTCGGCGAACTTTTGCATTGTAAAATGACCTTTGCGGGCGTCCGTACAATGCCACTGAAAAATGGAAAAGTCTTAGTGCCATCGTTTATATGAATGGCATAGGATAAAAAAGGAACAAACAAATAAAAATTCATATTTTTATTAAGCGAAGACCCGGCATGCGCTACAATGCCACTGAAAAATGGAAAAATTTTGTGTTTTAATTTTGTTTATAGAACTGCTTTTGGATAAACATTTTTTTTGCGTATAAGAATAAATCAGTAGGTTTTCCAACGCGTGAGCAACACAAATAATAATCAAAGTGAAATTTTATATTTTTATTATTGCTAAGTAGATAAGTAGTGGTTGGCTTTGATCCTATTACCCCTTCCTTGCTTCCCGTAAAAAGGAAAAATCCCCCATTTATGTATTTTTATCATTTTAAAATATTAAAATCAACTTGCTTTATAAATGACAAATAATTAAAGAAACTTATTGAATATTACTAAAGATTTCCATTTGAAATATATTTCAAAATAATAGAGAATTAAGTCACCAAATTTTAAATTATGTAACAAAAACTACGACGGAATAAAACAAAGTTATTTTTAATTTTATATCATACATTTATTCTTTGAATAAGAGATAAGTAGTGGTTGGCTAGGCACATTCCCTTTTAATTCTTGTATTCTTTTTTTAACAAAGTGGTTCATTACAAAATTTTAAACGATTTTCCGCCAATTTTAATTACCAACAGTCACTCAAATAAAACAAATGGCAAAACTTTAATTTGCCAATTCTAAAAAAAGCTTTTAAACGTATAAACGTGACAAACTTAATTTAAAACGTCAAACTTCAATGGCAGATGTCAACCTTTCAACAGCCCAGACTGAAACAGCCTTAGGCACAATATTTAAATAAACTTGAAAAAATTTAATTCATTAGTAAAAATATGTTAAGCAAACAGTTATATATAATAGACATCAGTAGATAAGAAATATTATAATTAAATGCGGGAATCCTGATTTTTTCTCAAAGTAAATTCCTTTTATTCCTGCGATATATTCGATAATTAATGTATTTTATAATTTTGAAGCATATCCAGAATGGTATTGCTAAAATGATTATTTAAATTGAAAAAATAAATATTTCATTCAAATAAACGTTCAAAAATGGCAGCGCGTATATTGCACGCCACTAAAGACGTTACATTTTATTGCTTCATAAATACATTTTTTTAGTTTGTTTCTAATTCAATTTGATAACGGATTAGAACAATTGACAATGAATTCCATAAATGCATTTTAAATAAAATTCCTTACCATCACAGGACACGTGATTGTTCGTAGAATTAATAATATCGTTTTTATTTTTTAATCAGGGCTATTTAAATTATGTATTTAAAATTCCATCGTTGTCGACGCCATTCAATCTATGTATGCAATGCAAGTTCTCGTGCATACCATAATTGCATTGTTCTACCCCTGCCTAAGGGAATTCGTTGTTTGCTAGACCAAACAATTCAGACCTCTAAAGTCTAATCTACTGTACAAGAGGGTATTTAAAATTAAAACTACCATTTATTTCAAAGATTGCTTGCAGTTCTCGCAGCCAAGTGGTAATTTCTTATTAAATTCTTCAACTCTACTCGGATACGTTTCTTAGGATTCTTTCGCAAATTATACCGAGAAAAAAAATGATTGTATCGATTGAGTTGGCATTTACTTGGTAGAACTCCATTATAGTACCGGTGAGAAAATTACAATGTGTTTTAATTCTACAGAAATTATTTTATATATTTGTTGATAGCTATATCGGCTTACGCTCTCGTCAGAGCTTGTTTTAAACGTGCATTAAATCGGTTCCATGACAAAACAGAACATGACAAAAAAACCTAACCTAACCTAACCTGTTTTATCATATTATGTTTTGTCCGGTTACCCATTAAATCATGTATATATACGGTGTGTAGACAGGGTACACAATACATCTTCTTCTCTGTTCGATGATCTTCCTACTTTGCATATTCACTATCATATTCATACCTTCTCTGTATTAGGACGAAAAGCTTTAAACTTCAGTATAAACCAGTTTTCGCTAAGTAAACTCTTAAAACAAGAATCCATACACATGACTTAAAAAATATTGACTGAGTGATATCTACTATTAATATTTTCAAGGCGTTCGAGATCAAATGTAGATTTATAAAAACAAATGAGTGATTAATCTATGAATGCAGAATCATAGAGCTTAAAATTCTGCAGACTTTAACTGAAAGCTATTGAAACAAACTTTTCCTTATTCAATAGAAAATCAATGTTGAAAACTCATTTGAGAAGGAAACCTAGTTTTCCTTACTTTTAATTTAGCAAATGCAGCCTTAATGAAAGTTTATATTAATGTTTATTAGTAATGCAATCAAATTAACCTTGGCAACATTTTAAATTTACTTTTAAATCACACATTAATGAAAATAATAAATAAAGCACTTTTTGATATTTTTCTAAAAACTACTATCTTGGTAGAGAGTGAAATTTGCTTCGACCTCCCATATTTATATTCTTCAAATCTTTAACATACTAATAGGACATCGGTTTAATTAAAGATTATAGAATAATAATAGAGTGAAAGGGAAGCCAGGCTCGTCGATTCAATTAAGGACTTTCATGTCTATTATGTATATGAGAAGTAAGCTCCTCAAGTTAATGTTAACAATACGAGCAATTCTTGGTAATAATTGAACCTTGCTTAACTTTTGCCAGACTGAGGGTGAAACAGTCGACCACCACTGATAGTTTATCTTAATATTAGTGATACAATGTATAAACTTTTGGTATTCTTAAATCATTGTTTTTTACATCTTATGCAGTAAAAAAATATGATTTTGATCAACTAGTTTCGTCGCAATTAAATAAAAAAGAAAATAAGTCGGATTATTACTAGCCGAAAACCATTTATACTGTCGCTACCAAATGCCAGGATTAAAACTTCACTGCCCATACGCGATAAGATAACGTTATCTTATCTCAAGCGCGCCTCTTTCAACGAACATTCCAAATTAAATAGATGCTTTTTACATTAAAAGGTGTGGATAAGAAGTCGCATTTAAAGTTTTGATATCGCCAGTCTAGAATAAACAAGAACACGATCAGGTTGTCTCATTCATGTGTGACTTAAAATATGAATAATTATAGGAAAATTATCGATTTTCATATAAATTCTTTTATAGAACGATGTATATATTAAGATACGTCAAAGCATAACCAATATTTTTTTTATTGCAGTCTAGGCCAATGAGGCCATACCACCGGGGTCTTTTTTAGACCCTCCTTTGGCCTACGAGTTATTTTTCTAGGACAGTCTTTCGAATGTTCATGATTCCAAGACAACCATTCTTGTAAAGTGTTTTTTTGTTTTCCCCACACAAAGCTCTCAGCTGAAAGAATCTCTAAGAAAGTCAACACAAAGCTAGCTTACATGTGGGAAAAGAAAACAAAGTCTTAGTCTGTATCTACCCTAGCAAGAAAAATAGCCAGGAAACTAAGAGCCCGCTTCGTTGACTCCACATTTGGTTTTAACAAGAATAAAAAAACAGGGTATATTCATCTTTGTGCTATTTATATTTGTAAAATATATTTTTTTAAATATTGTATTTGATTTACCCCACTGTAGTGAGCTAAACTTGTGTATACTTTTGCTGTTTTGTGGTGACACTTAATTGGACAATTTGTGATAGCCGCTTTCCTTCAACTTGCATTGTTCTACAAACAAAACAGTTCTATTATTAAAGAGCACTAGAAACCGAATCATTTATTTAATAAACATAGTTGAATCATCATAAAAAGACAACGAGAAATATCTTAATACATGCCATCGTTGGCATTTATATTTTAATGATCATATGGCAAAACCTGATATGTATGCTTTTGTTTATTATGTTTAAGAGCTGTTTTAATGTTCAAGATTGTTTAAATGTGTATGGCAGTGATGCACAAATGCGGCCCGAAATAGATTTTTTTGCGGCCCAAAATAACAAATAATTCGTCAACAAATTTTTCATTAAATATGATAAAAAATAGTATTCGATATGTGAACAAATTATGCAGAACAACGATCAATTGAGATCGAAATATCAGGGAGGCGATCTGTAGAGTTTTTACAAATATCTCCTCGAAGAGCAGTTTTCTACCCTACGTAAAAAGGCTGCGCTTTGTGCAAGTCTTTTTGGAAGCACCTACATTTGCGAGCAACAAAATAAGTCTCAACACAAAAACCGCTTGAACAATGATAATCTCAGTGCTGTACTGAGGATAGCAACCACAAACATTGAACCCGACATCAAAATGCTTGCTGCCAGTATACAGTGTCATGAAATCTCTCTAAAGTTCCATCGTGCAAATCTGCATGTAATGTGGAGCGGAGAAGGATCGAAGTTGCTGATAAAATTATGTAATTATTAAAATAAAAATAAAATATAAAATTTATATCTCATCTAGTATAATAAATCAATAATTCTTTTCTCTTTTACCCTTTGCGGCCCGCGAAAATTTTTAAATGGATAAATTGGCCCTTCTCTCAAAAAGCTTGTGCACCACTGGTGTATGGGAAATAAGTGCGTTCAAAAAAAATATGTAGCAATTCATTTGTTAGAAATGAATGTTACAGATTGATTTCAAAATGTGGGTTTTTAAAACTTAGATTTATTATATCTTTCCCGGTCCTTGGTGCAGTGGTAAACGTCGTTGGGTTCCGACCGTCTGGGCTCGATTCGCAATACGAGCAGATTTTTTCTGTTTATATACATACACATACTTGAATCATCATAAAAAGACAACGAGAAATATCTTAATACATGCCATCGATGTGCATGCATACTTGATACATGCCATTGAATACTTAATACATGCCATTATTTTGGGATTCTTTATTTTTATTGACCTTTTTAATGATCACATGACAAAACCTGATATGTATGCTTTTGATTATTATATTTAAAAGCTGTTTTAATGTTCTAGATTGTTAAAATTTTATGGAAAATAAGTGTGATTAAAAGAAATATTTACTAATCCGCTTATTTGAAATGAATGTTACAGATTGATTTTAAAACTTTGATTCTTAATACTTAAGGACTTCACATTTAAGGTATTCACTCTTCCAATACTTGGTGAAATGGCATTATATTAAAAATTATAAAACATTTTTAGTACGTATTCCACATTAAATTCATTAGGTCAGGACTGGTAAGCATTATCAAAAGATACTTATATTTATTATATCTTCCCCGGTCTGTGATGCCGTAGTCAACGTCGTTAGCTTCTGTGAAGAACCGCCCGGGCTCAATTCCCGGTACAAGCAGTTTTTTTCAGTCGATAAATCGATTCTTTTCGGAGGCAATGGGTGTAAGTGTTGCTAAATCCCTTCCCACCTTCCCAAAGAGCATAGTGACAGCGATTAGCTTATCACTTGTCTTGTCCTAGTCCTCGTATCCTTTCCATCCGTACTCTCTTCGAAAAAAGAAGTTGAGCAAATGAGAATGAGAACAAGAAGTTTTCGTAAAAAAAAAACATGATGAGATAAAATCCGTGAGGAGTCCATATGCTCCATTTTGGGAGCGGACATAGTACAAAAAAAGATTTATTTTAAGATGCTTTTGAAATTTATGACTTTTTCTGGATGCCTATTTATATCGTATCTCACGTGAACGATACAAACAAAGTTGATAATGCTTGCTATGTGCGAAACCGATCTTAATCTAATAGATTTAATGTGGAATAAGTACTAATAATGTGCTATCATTTTTAGTGAATGTTCCTCGGTTTTTCTTGACATATTTTATTATTTCTATGATACAAATCAGTGATGCACAACCTACGGCTCTCCGTAACATTTCATGCAATCCTTATTTTTCTCAGACAGCGTAAGAACAATAGGAAATAATACAATTTTATATACACTCAAAAAATCAGTTTTCCCCATGCTATCATCGAATTGATTATCTGTCCCTTCTCCCAAAAATGTTCCGCTGATCACTGATATAAATAAAGAAGATTTTTTTTTCTAAAATTGGCTTTCCTACATATTTATTTTAAAGATATTAACATTCTTGAAGATTGTTCCATACTCCAACAATTTAACATTTATGTAAATTTAACGATGTATTAAAGTTCAGTTTTATTGAAATTTTTAAGTACCCACGTTCACCTGACTACATGATTTCTGAATGGCTAAATTTTGCTGATCACGTTCGTAATAAGAGGATCTAAAGCAATTTTGAGCCTACTAAAATTAGAATATTATATACATTCAGAGAATGGGTCAAAATTCATGTAAAATATTTTCAAAATGAAAATTGACTTTCATGTTCGACATACAGTAAAGCAATCTTAAACTCGAGTTTAACCCTTTATAGGGCAAAGCCCAAAATTGGTTAATATATTCACCACTCGCATTAAGGTCAAAATACCCAATACCACAAATAGTAAAGTCAATATTAGTATCTAAATGCATCGTCGATAATATTATTTCGTCATTAAATTTGTCAAATGGCGGAAAGTTTGCGTTGTTTCCCAAAAATCAATTTCTTTATCCGCGAGTCTTAATATTAAAAATTGGCCGTTTTTGCGCGCAACTAACTGCTTTGGAGCAATGTATTGCATTTGGACCTGAATTATGAAAGCTGTTTTGCGAACTATAAAGAAGACTATTTTTATAATCATTTCACATACAAATACACATCTGATATATAAAACCGAAACGGCGTATGTATGTCTGTGGGTCTGTAATTCCCTTTTGCATTGTTGGTCATTAAGTTGCCATGAAAACGAATATGAAAGAAAATATGTTTGAATTTTTATCGGCGAAGACATTTAGTCAAAATGTAATAAATTAGTCTTCTACTGAACTTTTCCCGGCTTTTATTAATATAATAATGTTTATTATTTACGTGAAGGTATTATTTGACATTTATTTGATAGCAAATTAGATTTTTTCCTTGAATTTGGACATTTTAATGGGCGAGAATAATAAATAAAGTTTGTGATTTTATTTTAAACTCTATTTTGAATGTTAAATTTTGTGATATCATTATGTAGAATGATATAACATTAAATAATTATTGGTCGCATAGTCCGAGCGACGTCGGGTAGCAATACTAGTATATAATATTTATAAAAAAAATCCAATAAATTATCAGTCTGTTGTAGTCTTAGCAACATTTTATCGTCACGTTTTAATGGAAAACTTCCAACTTCAATGTCGCACAGTTGACTCAAAAAAATTATAAATTGGTTAATGTATTAACCAATGAAAATATTGATGTTTCTGACATAAAAATACATATTTTTTTTTTCATAATATATTTCTTTATATAATTAATAAATATTTTAATATATCGTCTAAATTCGATTTTCATAATATTTAATTTGCCCTATAAAGGGTTAATTAATAAAAAATAATAAAACATTTTAAGTAATTATTCCCCATATTTTTTTAAATCAAGACCGGTTTCGCTCATGGCGAGCATTGTCAACTGATAAGAAATACAATGTAACGGTGATATTTCTACAAAGTTTAAGTAATAATTACTAGGTATGACAAAAAATTGGTATTATAAATAAGCTAATAAATTGAAAGGAAAGTGTCATTCCATTCCACCAAGTATTGACAGTGAACACCTTAAAAGTGATCGTGTTAAATTCATTGCTGTGGATTCGGAGTCGGAGCTTTAAGCTACGAACGTTCCTTTTGAAAGAGCCTATATATAATAGATATGTATACTCTTTGAAACTCAAACATTCGCAGTTCAATGGGTTAATTAGGGATTCCAATTCGGATATTCGAATATTCGATATCCGGATATATTCGTCCCTTTTTAAGCCATTCGATATTCGGATATTTGGAAAAATAACCGGATAGTTTTCGTATTCGAGGAAAGATCACATCACAATTTCTCCACATTTAAAGAATAATTATGAATATCCCAGGTAGTGGTTTTTTTTTGCCTTCGTCCAATTCGGTTGCTATCGATATCTTATCATAATCCTACTTTATTTTAACGAGCCGGCTAGGACTTGGGTCTAAAAAAACCGTCAAATTTTAAATATTGTAATACAATGGAACGGTATTGAAATGTGTATTTATATGTTTTCTCTCTATCTAAGATTTTACAAATGTGGGAAAAGATTTAGTCATAAATTATTATAAAATGTATGTGTTACAGTGAAACTGTATTCTCAGTGAAAATATATTCGTCTCCAAGCTGTCATTGAAATTAAATTTGATCGCCGTATCTTCAGCCCAATGTTTGTCTGTGTTTTTCTTTGGTTCTCTTTTTATGAAAGGGACTACTTGCTGATTTTGTTTCATTGAAGCAAACCAAAATTTTAGGCCGGCAAATCATCGACTTGGGCCAATAATTTCAATGATCGTTACCAGTGAAATCATGTTGTCATACAAATCTATTTCTTGATACATTTTCACTGAGAATACAGTTTCACTGTAACATATATAAGTGAACAAGGAAACGTTGATCATGCAACATCTCTATTTGCGTGCGAGCTATACGATTATTTATTATAAACTTAGAAATCGAGACCACTGTCAGCTTGCAAAAGCAACTGGCAATTTCTTGTTTATTAAAATATGTTTTTTAATTCATAATTCTAATATTATTGTACAACAGTTTAGCTAAGTCAAAACTATCCGGATAGCTTAAGTTTTACTATTCGATATCCGAATAGTTGATTTTGACGAATAGTTGGAATCCTTCATTCATATCCGACTAGCTTCGAGTTGTACTTATCCAGTATCTCGCATCTTACAACTGTGAAATAATGTATTTATATTCAAGAACGTTAGCTCTAGATTTTGTAACATATTGTAATGTTTAATATAATGGTTGAACCTTCTCAAATATTAACGTATTCTTGGCCCGCTTTATGAAACCATATTTGATTGACAGAAGACCTAATTTGATGCTCTCACTCCATCTCTTGAATCCAATAACGTCTCTCCTTGGCAGAAGCGTTGGTATTATGTAGTTCATGGTTTCCCAAACCTTATCTGCAATGGAACACTTTGGTATAACTTAAAAATTTTACGGAACACTTTGCTCGCATTCGCATAAGAGGTGTTCAACTAATAACGTGTCATTGATTAACAAAAAAGAGGACACTAATTATTTGGTCAGTATCTAATTCAATTAACGGTCAGTAAATTTAAGAGGAATCGTCAGTCATAAATACATAAAACGTTCAATAAAAAATAATAAATTGTCAGTATTTTATTGGAATATGATAATATTTTGATTGTAAAAACATCAGGAGACAATTATCTATAAGCGGCAAGTAATTAGTAGTCTTCGGACGATTTAGTTAGGTTAGGTCAGTTTTGAATTATGCATAAATTTGACATAAATTACTGACCGTTTCATTTAATAACTAACCACATTCTAACTGATACATTGGATACTGACCATTTATTTAATTTACTGACCAAAACTTGAATTAAATACTGAACCATTGAATACACATATGTATATTAAAATGTTTACCCGTTCCGCTTAACGGAGTCTTACGCGTGGATTTAACTGTCACGTAATATGTATATTATTTTTAAATGGGTTGACTATGCTATGCGAGAATTTCTTTTGTAAGTTTTAGTAAGTATCTTATCAATGACAAGATTATGCAAAATGATGATCAAGAGACAAAATAAAATATTGCATCTATATATTATATTTAAATATGTACACAAAATATATTTTGGTACATCTGAAACTACTGGAGTACTTGAGTATTTTAAAATTTTACTATTTGATACTCGAGTAGTTGGAATGTCGATTAATTAGAGTCTTTAATCGATATCCATAGATGCATTTGAATATTTTTTTTAAAATGCCTCAATTATATATGACATCTCTAAGCAACAATTTCACTTACAGATTAAGTTATTTCTTGGCATACTCAGGTCTTTCGATTCTGAAATCAATAAATTCGGATACAGCTAGCTACCCTACGATATTTATTTCAACATCCCCCTCTGCCCTTGGAGGCGTTTCACCTTTTATGCTTTTTTTTTTATTTGACAGGGGAGAAATTCTCATCACAGGAGAGTATGTTTACGAAGAGGGGTGAATAGTTTTCCCCATCTGTGTGCAAAAATAGCAAATCCAAGCGGGCAATCTAAAATTATGTGTTTGTTCCTGAAAAATAATGGGCCCAATCTAAAATGGTACGTGACTCGAAATTCATTGGTCGATTCAATTTGTTGATACAAGTATTTAGCATCGACAAGACAATTATTTGGATAGCTTATTATAATTTCGAAATACTTTTTCTTCATAGTAAGTGTCTCCGAATGTATTTGTAATTCTCAACCGTAAATATATCCACGTATTTTGCTATTAACTGTGACACGTTTTCGCCTCTTTCAGAGGCATCTTCGGAGTTGCTATCGCAAAGTTTGCCTAAGTAAAAAGCAAGCTGAATCTAATATTTTGAAATTATAAAATTACATAATGGAGTTTGGGATTTTTCCTTTTTACGGGAAGCAAGGAGGGGGTCAAAACAAAGCAAAAAATAATTATACTAGTTTAAAACGAAGATGCCTAATACGTGTGTACATCCGTGCACTTGAAATGCCTGAAGATGCTGAAAGGCGAAACCCGGGTCGTTAGCAACAAAACCCATGGAAAAGTATAAAATTCAAGCAATTCAAATTTGATATTGAAATTCTATCAATCACCCTCAGTCAAAATCCTTAATTATTACAAGTATGTTGTAGGAAAATAATAAAAAAAACGTACTTATTCCACAAATAATGTATTTAAATCAGGACCGGTTTCGCTCATCGAGAACATTTTCAACTGATATTAAGTAATTGAAGAATTCGACTGAAAGTACTTGATGGAATTTCGATATCAAATTTGAATTGTTTCAATTTTGTATGTTTCCATGAGTTTTGTCGCAAGTTCACTGGTCCACTTGAAATGCATGAAGATAATGAAAGGAAAAACCCGAGTCGCTATCAAATAAACTCATGGAAGACTACAACAATTAAAATGTATTGCTATAATATTGTCGTTTTTGGCTAATTTGTTTTAGGAAGACATAATCTAAAAATATTAGTAAGAAACATATATTTACTGAATTCATGACAGGTTGTAATGAATTCACAGTAAAATATGGTAAGTTCTCAATTTTTAAGATCAACTGAATTATCTTACAAAATCTAGTCAGTCAACGAGCCGTGGGTTGTGTACCACTGACAAAAAAACGTGCAAAAGTTGAAGTCACGGTACTTATTTTGTAATAAAACAAAGAATAAAGAATTTTTACAGTTCTTATCCTTGTTTTTCATGTAAATATTTATATTCGATATGAAAAAAGTACAAAACTGACATACCTTATTTAACCGTTTTTATCAATCTTGGTTGCGTATTCGAAAGATTGTTAACGCTTCAGGGCCTTCTTTTTTCTGCCAGTTGGGCTGATATAAATCCCCAAATGGATATTTTCATAAATTATCTTTTCCGGTAATTCTTTTTAGATTTGTATCGAAACTCTTATAAGCTTGTGTTACCGTTTCCTTCCCAGTCGGTAAGACAGTTTACTACGGTAAGAAAAATAACAATGTATTTTAGTTCTACATAAATTATTTTATATATTTGTTGATAGCTATTTCGGCTTACGCCTTCGTCAGAACTATGTTTTAAACGTGTATTAGAGATAGCTTATATACCTAGGCTAGACAGGGTACCCCACACATCCCCTCTCTGCTCAACCATACCAACGCCACATGGAAAAATTTACATAAGTTTAAGTTATTGGTCTAGCGTAATCATAAGAACTTAATCTGGGTATTTTTGGGTTATTTTTATCGTTCGAAACCACTCAAAATCTGCAAAGTCTCAAGTGAATCTATTTTTAAATTGTTTTTAACTTGCTGATTGTTAAACGACTTAGAAGAGGTGATGCGTTAATCGTAATCTGTTCATTAAGAATGTCATTGGATTGATTATACCTATTAATTTCTAGCTGTTCCAATGCATTTAGCTTAAGGCTTTTATTACAGAAATGTAAACAAATCGGGACCGAATTTGGGTCATGTGCTTTTTCTATGAGATGGTTTGAATATTGTGAATCAATTAGACAGTTTACCACCACTGCCCCTTTTTCATAAATATCTATCTTAATATTAGTGATTAAGTGTGTAAACTTTTTGTGTTTTTAAATCATTGTTTTTTACATCTTTTACAGAAAACAAAATAGTATTTGTATCGACTAGTTTCGTCGTAATTAAATAAAAAAGCAAATAAGTCGGATTAATATTGGCCGAAAATCCTTTATATCGTCGCTATAAATGTCTGTCTAACTGTCGCATGTCTTCTCCTGACTTGGAGCATATGGAGTCCTCACGGATTTTATCCCAACATAATTTTTTCTACGAGAACTGCTTGGTTGCTCAACCTATCTTTTTCAAAGAGAGTAAGGATGGAAAGGATATGAGGACTAGGACAGGACTAGTGATTAGCTAATCGCTGTCACTATGCGCCGCTCTTTGGGATAAGAAAGGTAGTAAAGGATTTAACAACATAAACACCCTTGCCTCTGAGTAAAATTGATTTATCGACTGAACAATTCACTAGTCCTGTCCTAGTCTTCGTATCCTTTCCATCCCAACTCTCTTCGAAAAAGAGAGGTTTCGCAATTGAGTAACATGCAGATCTCGTAGAAAAATCATTTGTTGAGATAAACTTCGTGAGGAATCCATATGCTCCAAGTTGGGAGTGGACATGGTTAAAAAATGTGGCATTCGAACTTAGATTTAAGGTGTTCCTCGTTTTTACATTTACAGATAGAACAAAATTATGACAGTTATAATAATAACCACTCATTGGGAGCAGCGCGGAGGTTCTGTCGGGATTCCGGGATAAGTTCACACCAATACAATCAAACGCGTGCAAATGTGTTATTTATTCATTTTCTAGACGTACGTTTGATAACATACATATTTCAACGTGGTAAATAAAGGGGCTCATTCGCGTGTCGCGTCGTGGCAATGACACACGCACACTCACTTGATGACGTTTGATATGCTTAGTACAGAATCACTCCAGTCTTTGTTTGAATTGGAAAATTTGGTCATTCGTTGATGTTTCTCATGTTTTCATGTATTTGAACTGCAATTGTTGCAGTCCGGTCCGTGGCGCAGTGTCAACGTTGTTGGTTTGCGTGCCGGACCGCCCGGGCTCGATTCCCGATATGATCGGATTTTTTCAATCGATAAATCTGTTCAAAGGCATTAGTGTTTGTGTTATTTGAAAATCCATTCCCACCTTTCCCATCCCAAAGAGCGACGCATAGTGACAGTGATTATCTAATCACTAGTCCTGTCCTAGTCCTTGTATTCTTTCCATCCCTCCTCTCTTCGAAAAAGAGAGGTTGAGCAACTTAATAACAACAGTTCTCGTAGAAAAACATTTGTTGAGATAAACTCTGTGAGGAGTCCATATGCGCCATGTTGAGAGCGGACATGGTTTATAAAAAAATGTTGCATTATAGCAAATAGTAAAAGAAAACAATTTTCAAAAGCTGACAAAGAGCTATTTTTGACATATTGTTGTTAACCTCCCAGCTACAGATATGTTTTAAATCACTTAAAAAAATACCATCTTTACCCGATGTGTAACGACTATCCGACATTGCCGGAGAAGACCTTTTTTAAGTACCGTAAGGGAAAGGTTAACTAAGTATCATTTTTTTGAGACGTCCTTCAACTCACGTTCTCATTAAAATCACTTCTCGTGTAATTTCCTAGTTGAAACTAACTTTTTAACTTTTTACACGTAATCATTTTCTCATGACTAGACGTTTTAAAGCTTATTCGATTTTCCATCTTTAAAAGAAAAGTTTCAAGGAAAACTGAATTTGCTATAAATGTTATGAAAGGTCAATAACAATTTTGTATGATATGCTAAATATGCCTTGTCCTTTTGAATACCAAAAATAATACTAATTTATGTTAATATTTAATTAACATTGTAACTTCTGTCACTTTTGAAGTGTTCACTGTCAATACTTGGCGGAATTGCATTTTAATAAAAATGATAACACATATTTGGTACTTATTTCACATTAAATTTATTGGCTCACGACCGGTTTCGCTCATGGTGAACATTATCAATTGATTCATTCATTAATACTCTCTATGATGAAAAACTCCAGTTGATCTTAAGTGATTTAAAAATTTATGGTGTCTTTGCTACAAACGAAAACGAAAGGATATAGAAGAGTTATATAAAAAAAGACACAAAGAAGGGCTTCATCAATATTACTGATATCTATTGGAATCCCTGTAAATATTATGCCTAAATTGACCTTTTGGTCGGGAAATCATTTACCGCATTCAATCATATATATAAATTTCAGAACTATCTATAGTTGAATAACGGAGTTAGCAGAATTCCAGAGTTGCACTGCATCTGCACACTAAATTTCATTCTAAGATTTTCATCATTATTTCCATCATTATATCTTTAAAATCGTTATTACTAAAAAATATGCTTAATATAAGTAATTTTAAACATTTTTACTTGCTCTTTGTTACAAGTGAATTTTAATCAATCGAAACTTCAAACGCTCATATCTCAAAACAGTGTCAAGAGTAGTCAAAACATTTTTAAAGTATACATATATCAATTCAAAATACCAAAACTTCAAAAACCAGATTATGTCATTTTCCTCAAAATTGTGTCAGGGTATCTTATTGCCTTCCAGCATGGAACGGTAGGACACTGAAAAATTGATATAGGCACTTCAGCATTAGGAGCTACATATTTATATGATGATAATGTGTATGATAATAGAACATATAAAAAAGGACGTCGACATCAATGGTTAAATTATCATTAAATTTGAATGATAATCATGCGGAAGAGCGTCTATTGTGATAAAAAGAACTGGCTTAGTAAATTTGTACGAAAAAGGGGAGGCGAATGAAATAATTGATAGTTAGGATTATTTTGCAAATGCTTGCAAGGCAATCAAAATGATAAATATGTTCACTTTATTTCGCCACAATGAAGTCGTTATGTTTTACTTTTTTCGGGCAATTAAGTGAACGGAAGAAACGAAAACAGAAAAACACAGAAATCGTTTGTAAACTGGTAGGAACATCCGAAAAATATTATTTTACTCTGTCCACTTGTTTGCACGTTTTATTTTAATAAAACAGACAAAAGAACTCGCAGCAGGTAGGGTTGAAAGATGAGGTGTGTATTTTAATTAAATAATGGTCTGTAATATTTCAAAATTGTCAGTAAATTTTATAAACAGTCAGTATTAATTTGGTCAGTTATTAAATGAAGCGGTCAGTATTTTTTGTAAAACGGTTATTTTTTTAATTAAATGGTCATCTTGTGAAATCAATCAAATATGGTTGTAAGAAGCAACATTTTTTGAAATGTTAAATTTTAATCCAACCCAAACTTAACCTAACCTAGTACTTTTAATTACAGACCGTTTATAGATATCTACTAACCTTTTACAAAAAAAATGGCTTTGAGAATTGAAAGGCATTTATTTAAATTTAAGTGCCAAACTGCAAAGAAGCAACGTAGTCTAAAGGATTTTTAAAAAATTGTATGTTATAGGTATAATAATAAATTTTTCTTTAGTTCTTTTTTTTTAGTTTATATTTAAAACTTTCCCGCATTAATCATTTGTTTTATACGGTTCCTTGAAAAACGTAGAATCAAGTTTCACTGTATTTCAATGGTAAATTATGCGAAACAGTTTTTCTTTTATCGTAAAATCAGATTTCCTTCTTGCATTTTAGATCGAAGACGGCAAAATTATTCACAATATTAGTACGAAATAAAACTTATCATTGGTGCTGGTCTCGGAGAACTTGGCGGTAGAGATTCCAATTCGAGTATGGAATACTCGATACTCGACAATAGTCGTCCATTTTTCAAGTAATTTATAAATGAAGATTTATTTCCAATTTTATTTACTTATTTAAGAAATATGTATAGAATATTCATCCGTTGCGTTTAACTGAGTCTTACGCGTGGATTTTACAATCGGAAAGTATTTTTTTTGCCGTTGGCTATTCGATAATTTCTTTTGTTACTTTTGCTTTGGGTCCTGTTGACTTGTCTTAACAATGCCACACTTATGATGACAAGAGACGAAATATTTATTTATTTATCATCTATTAAAATACAAAAATTTGAATGAACTTTTGCCTGGCTGAGGGTGAAATAGTCGACCACCACTGCCTCTTTATCCCAAATATCTATCTTAATATGAGTGATACAAGGTGTAAACTTTTAGTATTCTTAAATCATTGTGTTTTACATATTTTGCAGTAAAAAATTAGATTTTGATAGACTGGTTTCGTCGCAATTAAATAAAAAAGAAAAAAGGTCGGATTATTATGGGCCGAAAACCATTTATACTGTCGCTACCAATTGCCATGATTAAAACTACACTGCCCTTAAGCGATAAAATAACGTTATCTTATCTCAAACGCGCCTCTTTCAACGAAAATTCTAAATCAAATGGGTGCTTTTTACATTAAAATGTGTAGATAAAAAGTCGCATTCAAAGTTTTGATATTGCCAGTCAAGAATAAACAAGAACACGATTAGGTTGCCTCATTCATGCTTGACTTAAAATATGAATAATTATAGGAATATATAGAACGATGTATAAAGATACATTAAATCTATGCCAATAAAGCCATGCCACTGGAGTCTTTCTTAGACCCCCCTTCGGCTTGCGAGTTATTTTACAAGGACAGTCTTTCGAAGGTTAATAATATATATTCTTGTACAGCCGAAACTACTCGAGTATTTTAAAATTGTACCACTCGATACTCGGTCTTGGAGTCTCTACTTGGCGGTGAAACAGTGTTGCCACCGCCATGGCATATTTAATATCCGGAGAATCAGCTTTCGGAAGGGAGGAAATTATTAAATTCCACAATACAACCTTTGCTCTCGGATAGGGAGCATTATTATAATCGCGTTCAAAGCATACTGGTTCCAAGAAAGGGGGTAACCCTTTATTTAAATGCATAAATCATTTCGCGCACGGGATATCAATTTATTTCAGGAACATGATAAGCCACAAAGACAAAAGAAAAAATATCGATGGAAGAATCGATATTTAAATCGATGTCCATTTAGTTTTTTCATTATATTAAGTAATTAAATTTCTTTAATAATTATTGAAATATGTAATTTGAGTCGTATAGTATCCATAAGTAGAACTATCAACTTTTCGAGAAAAATACGAAAATTTTTTTTTAGTTTGATTTATATTTTTCAATTTTAACCTTCGAAAGACGGTCCCTGAAAAACAACGCGTCATCCGAAGGGGGCTCTAAAACTACCCTAGTGGTGTAGCTTTATTAGCATAGATTGCATTAAAAAATGTTATATTATGTTTTAACAAATTTTTATACATCGTTCTAAAACAAATATATATATTTCTATATAAAAATCGATAGTTTTCCTAAATTTATTCATATTTTAAGTCACGCTTGAAAGAGACAATGTGCTTACGTTAATGTTCATGACAGACTGGTGTAATCAAAACTATGAAAACGAGCACTTATATACGTCTTTATTAATGTAAAAAGCATCCATTTGATTTGAAACGTACGTTTGAACGAGGCGCGTTTGAGATCAGATAACGTTAAATTATCGCGTATGGACAGTGAAGTTTAAATCCTGGAAATTTTTAAGAACCCCTGTTCAAGTTCATTGAGTAGCTTATGTGTGTCATTAGTGAAGAGAAAAATTCTCTAATATGAAGAAGAAATGTATGTATAAAAATTCTAGCAGTTTCAATTTAGCACAATTGTATCTATATATAATCTTGTGTATTCCATATGCGTGCTTGTTTTGGTTTCATAATGTAGCTTAAACTGAGGACACATGTGCCACTGGATTATATTTCTATTTCAGACAACTATTATTAAATCCTTTCCATATAAATATATTTTTCATGTTAGAATGAACTGAAATTTAATGAAAATACGCCTTACGCTAGTATACTACGTTGTATTCAAAAATTATTTTTGTATTATTTTTGAGTACTTTAAAGTATAAAAGGAATTGTTTTTTTTTATTTATTGCGAATGAAACTAATACATGGCATTACAGACGACAGCTTACGCCAAAGCGCCATGCTTTGACAAATATAATAAAGAAAGCAACAAAACATAATAAGTATTCAATCGAAAACGGCTAAATCCTTTGCACTCATCAACACATTATTTTTTTCTTCCGAGCAAGTCCTCAATAAATTTGAGAAATTGACAGTTGTAAAAAAGATTATTAATTATACAATCTATCCTCATGAAATTGCACATTTTTTTTGGGACCAGTGTCAGTCCACGCTCCACAGGTTGATGAACGCTGGCATTAATGATACAACATATTATTTGTATAGAAATTATAAGAGTAACAAAATGATTAAAAACAAAGCATCGAGTCTATTGCTAAAAATGAGCATTAATAAACCAAACAGCCCTTGTGACTGATGACTCAAATGACCGACGCCACAGAAAAAAACTGTTAGGCATTGGTAACCGTAAGTAAAAATTGTAATCCTTTGTGAACATAGTAAGGTTGATTATAAAACTGCTGTGTTGTCGACTTGGTACAAGAGGCTTCAATTACTCGAGTATCGAGTAGTTAATTTTAAAATACTCGAGTATACTCGAGCAGTTTCAGATGTACCAAAATATATATTATTAAATAAAAAAAAATATTTATTTAATATTATTTTTCAATATTTTATTATTTGTCTCTTGTCATGAAAGACGCTCGTCATCATAAACTTGTCATTAATAAGATGAGTCAGCATGACCAAAAGTAAAAGTAACAAAATAAATTCTCGCATAGCAAAGTCAACGGCAAAACCATTTAAATATATATTACTCTAGCATTTTTCAAAATGCCCGGTCCGTGGTGCAGAGGTCAACGTCATTGGCTACCGTGTCTGACCACCTGAGTTCGACTTCCAGTACGAGCAGATTTTTTCAGCGATAAATCTAGGCAATGGGTTTGTGTTGTTAAAATTCCCTTCCTACCTTTCCGATCCCAAAGAGAGACGCATAGCGACAGCGATAAGCTAACCACTAGTCCTGTCCTTGTCCTCGCATCATTTCCATCCCTACTCAGTAACAAGCAGTTCTCGTAGAAAAACATATGTTGAGATAATCCCCGCGATGAGTCCATGTGCTCAAAGCTTAGAGCGGACATGGTAAAAAAATCCAAATGCTCGAGTATCATATACTGAGTAGGGTGCTTGAAAAGTGGACGAGTATTCTCGACTATCGAGTATTCGATACTCGAATTGGAGTCTCTACTTGGTACATTGTGTGAGAGAATTTTATTGATATCTATTTTATAATATCTACAGCTTATATTTGGTCCCTTATCTCACTATTTTAGTGCCATTTAAAATGCCATATAAACTTTGTTTACACTTAGTTTATGAATAACTAAGTTTGTGAATTTTAAACGTGCTAACTACGTAACAGTAACTAAAGAGGCGCTCGGTGATACAATTACAAAACTTGTCACTGTTACTCGAGGAAAACAATTTAGTGATTTGCGAATTAAATGGAATAAAATTTCTTGAATATTCATGGATTAATTAAAAGCTTTATTTTCCTAGTTTTATTTCATTTATTAGTTGTAATGTTGCTGTTGAATCTCCAGTAAGGATTCCAACTCGGATATTCGATATCCGGATATTTAGGAAAATATCCGAATAGTATTCGTTATATATTTTAATGAAATATATTACAAAATCGACTAAAGATCAAATCACAATTTCTACACATTTAAAGAATTACTATGAATACCCAGGTAGTAAAATAAAAATAATTAAAAAAAAATGTACTTAACTACTTATACTTATTATAATTTTTTGAATTTTGTACTTTTCCATGAGTTTTGTCGCTAACGATTTTTTTGGCATTCTTCACCCAACTCAAGGTCCGAGTTCAAGTATCCGTGCACTTGCACAAAATTCAAATTTGAGCATCAAGCACCTTCAGTCGAAATACTTAATTATACTTATACTTACTTGATTATAATAAAACACTTTAAGTACGCCCGGTAGTGATTCTTTTTGCCTTCACCCATCTCGGGTGCTATCAATATCTTATTATAATCAGAGCTGTGGAGTCGGAGTCGAAGTCGTTTTGGCGTTTTGGCCGGAGTCGGAAATTTTGAAAAGTTTGAACTTTTTATTTTTCCATTTAATATGTCAAGTTTAGCTTTTGACTGCATTCATAGGGTTGATTTTTAATTGAATAAATATAAATAGAAAAATTAGGGAAAAAAGTGACGATATTAACCTTTTTTTAGTCGGAGTCGGAGTCGTGTTTTTGGTCAATGCTGGAGTCGGAGGACTTTTTTGTACCGACTCCACAGCCCTGATTATAATACATAAGTTTCACGAATCGGCTTGAAAATCCTTTAATGCCGTTATTTCATTCATTATAGAAATTACGTTGGAGTAATGCGATGCAGCTGCAAATTTTAAATATTGTACTACAATGGAACGGTATTTATGTGTATGTATTAAAGTATTGTCTAACCTAAGATTTTACAGTCTTACCTAAGACTTAGAAAAGATTTAGTCTTAAATCATTATAAAATGTTGAGACTACCTTTATTCCGGCTCCCTCGTAAATCGAGATGAAGCCTCCTATCCGACACTCAGGAGAGGGATTTTGGGGACGGAGTAGGATAAACATGGTACTCTTATAAAGAAAAGACGATCTCAAAGCGTTATGTGGGTGCGATTAGCATCCATTATTTAAACGTTAAAGATTTACACAGACGTTATACAACACACAAATATTACGATAGCGAAGAAGATATCAGGAATTTGACTCGAATTTAATTCTTAGGGAGAGGATTAGGCGCGTGCATTCTCAATACCGTCCAATCTCTCACTGCTGTATGAAAACAAACAGTTACTTTAGAAAGAAAAACAATGGCCGTTTCAAAAATCGTTAACACGTGCGCCCGCCGATAAGGGATTATTTATCGCCCAACGAACTTTTTATGAAGCACATGCATTGTCGGGCGTCAAGAGAAAAGAGAAATTGAAATACTTCTGTATTGAATGGCTATAGATTTCAATACAGATTATTATAAGAATGAATTTATTTCCTGATATCGACTTAAACTCATAGACTGAGGTGAAAAATAGATCGTTCGAGAGAGTTCTGATGACCTACCACATAAGGCGGTGTCAATGTATATCAGTGAAAAAGGAAACGTTAATCGTGCAACATTTCTGTTTGCATGCGAGTTATACGATTATTTAGTAAGAACTTAAAAATCGAGAACATTATCGACCAGCAGAAGCAGCCAGTATTTCATTATTTGTAGACATGCTTTTTAAAAATATATCTTTTTTGATGTTCATTGTGTTACTAGAGAAAAATTAACATAGTATAAACTATCCAGATATCCGAATATATCCGGATAGTTTCAGTTTTACTATTCGATATTCGAACAGTTGATAATGACGAATACTTGGAATCCCTAGCTCCAGTTAAAGCTATTAAATATTGAACATTTTTTTAATACCGTTTCTTCTTGGCGTCACTATATTTGTATTGTAAACATGAATGAGGCATCGAAATATATTTTGTTTTTAAGGTTATTTAAAAACTTATATAACCTTTATTTCTAGGGAGGGTTAAGGAGAGTACGGATAAGGGTAAAGTTGTCAAGCGTCATGGACAAAAAAGAGTACGTTACAAAAATAGAGTTTAGTTTTTACATTTTTTTTAAACTGTTTAACTTGGCCGGTTAGCAAAAAACTATTATTTTACAAGGTACAGGAAAGACTATATCTAAAGAATTATGTGTAAATCTAAATGACGTAGTTCAAGTATTCAGTGGTTTAAATTGTTGAAAAGCAATAAAATTAAGGGCTCCACAAAAAATGTAAAGTTAGGTTTTGAATACGTAATTAAATTAATTCCATTTCAAGATATATATTTAATGCGTGTGGTTATATTTTATCAAAATAAAAGGTTAACTGCTTTTGTCCTGTGTGTGTTCTTTTTTGTTAATTCCCAACCGTTTTTAATACAAATGCTTAATAGGAACATTATTTATTTAGCTTTAAAAACATTTCTTGCGGTTTTTTTATGGAACCATAAAAGGTACCACTGAATCTTTCCTTTTTATGTTACATAACATTAAAAAGGGGCGATAAGGTATTCAGGACACTCTCTAAAACACCAAATTATATAATGTGATGTATACAGTGTGTATTTAGTATAAAAGCCTTTTTTTTTTTTTTTATATATTATATTTTATGGATCTTTAAGTCCTGAAGCGCGTAGGCATCAAAAATATTGAAAAAAGAAAAAAAATACATTGGAAATTGGGAAGGTAGCCAACAGAGTTCCAATAAAATCAACATTTATACATAAAAAATGTGAAAATGTGGTCCATGTGGAAAATGTCGTCATCCGAAGTTATACCGTTTTCAATCATCATAAGCTTAGATTAGCTGCATAGCTGTCCATATTTTACACATTGGGAGTGAACATGGTATAAAAGGATCAGACAATGAGACAAACAAGAGATCAGTGTGGGGACTGAAGGATTTTAAATTTGTATATAATTTTTATAAAATAAAAAAGGGGTTTTTGATTATGATATTACACTTGGGCTTTTTTCTGTTCACCCCGTATTCTTCTAAATATGTATATAATTAAAAAAGGGGTTTTTGATTATGATATTACACTTGGGCTTTTTTCTGTTCACCCCGTATTCTCTATTCATCCCGTAAGCGGTAATTTCGAGCGGGAAAATTATTCCCAAAAAATTTACAGGTGCTTAAGTGCTATTGCAGTAAAACGTTATACTTGTAATTTGAGTGACAGAACGATTTTTTTTGCGTTGGAGACAAAAGATGAAAAAAGAAATTCAATGCAGCGTAAAACCGTATCCCACAATGTAAAAATACAAAGGATGTCCCTTTTAAATAAAAACTTAAATGTAACCTGGCTTATTATTGGTATTAAAAAATCATATGAATGAAGTCTTTGAAATGTTTTTGATTATTATAGATCATAGAATAATGTGATCCAATGATGAACGTTTATCTGAAGTACATATGACGCTGTATTACTCATTAAAAACATTACTTTAATTGCATTATAATGCACAATACAGAGATCAAATGGTCCACTGATCAAATGGACTGACCAGTGATGCACAACCTGCGGCCCACTATGAGAAGTATCAATCACCTTCTTCATTCAAATCTTTTCACTTACGATGGAAATTAAAATAAAATTAAAAAAAATCATTTTCAAATTCACTAGAAATAACGGCCATCAGACAGTCTAAAAATCTAATTCTCTCTCTAATTCAGAGGTTCTCCACAAATTATCAAATAACAAAAAAACTCGAATTCAGAATTATAATTTTTTTATCGAAATTATTTTTCAAAGAAGTTTTCTTTCCAATGTAACACTACAGTTTTTTTTTTAATTTGTGAAGGTAAATTAAAAAATAGTACATGAATATGACACATGTGTAAAGCTTCCCAGTAAACAATGATAAAAGTTAGTAAATATGTACGAAGATTTTTTTTTCAAAATACGTTACTATTCTCCTCAATCTAAAATGCGCCTGGAGTTTCAATAAGGTAAAGAGCCCCTGCACTAATTGATAAGCTGGCCCTTCTGCTGAAAAGGTTGTGCATCACTACCTTAGACAGTAAACTTAAGGGGGTCCCCCCAAGTGACGGCTGGTTTTTTTGGGATTTATTTTTGACGAATCTTATCAACGTAGAAATTTGAAAATTTTACCATATGTTTATTGACATTTTAACTGTAAGTCAAAATATTTTCAGACTGAAATCTTTATCACAATGTGTGGTGCACCACTCCAATCGCACCATGTCGAAAAAACGGCCTCCATCCAACCGGCTGATTGGCTTATCAGAAATAAAAAAATCTAACAGCGTTTTTATCGATAAAATTGTAAAAATCGTTTGAAATCTTTTCAAAATGTAGAAAATTGAACAATTGACAAGTTTTTGAAAAAAAAAGTTCAAATTTCATGTTTTTTTCAGACTATTTGGTTACGTAAAAACAAAACCCTCGTCGGTCCCTGTGGTCTAGTGGCAAGAGCTTTGTCCTGGCGATCTGGAGACCCATGTTCAATTCCCGGCAAGGTCAGATTTTTTCAATTGAAAAAAAAAGAGATCTTGGGCTGGGTGTATGTTATTTATCGTTGATTTTGTGCACAACTGATTTATTACTTATCATCGATTTAATCTCGTACGACTTTCACAATTAGAATATTTGGCGCATTGGCGTAAGCTGTACTGGTACGCTACGAAATTGTACTGTCTACTAAATGCTAGGAGAAAACTTACCCTTAAAAGTAAACTTCTCCTATATACAGCAATAACTCCTCCAATTATGTTGTACGCGACACCAGAATGGGCTTTTGCTCACCAAAACGTCTGAAGACTCTCCATGAGGATTGTGAAAGACCCTGCATCGTTTTGGACTCTTGAGCAAGAGCATAAAACGAGTGGTTTTCAACTCACTCTTGATAATTTTTTGTTCTAAATGTTCGACTAGCCCGATAATTTTTTTAAATTACAATTCTATTTTGGAACCAATCATGTGTGAAAGTCCGCCTGTATTAGAAATTATTTATTTTTTTCCCCATATCCGCTCCCTATTCGGAGCATATGGCGGCCACACGGTGCCTTCAAGATTCTCTGTCTCCCACCAACCTCCTCGCATCTTCCCAGGTCATCCCGGCGTCCTTTAGCTCCCCTGAGTACATCCTATGGATGGTCATCAGAGGCCTTCCGCGGCGTCGGGAACCATCAGGTTGATAGAAGAGGCAGGCAGGATTCAGGCTCCCCTGGGGCATCCACAGCACATGTCCAAGCCAGGGTGCATCGTCGCCTTTTAATTTTAGACGTAATAAAGGGCTGGTTTGTCCGCTCTCTTACCTCCTGACAAAGTCAAACCACTGTACTCCTAGTAATCGCCGCAGGCATCTGTTTTCGAAGCACAGTATACGGTTACCCTGTGCTTTTGTGATGTGCCATGACTCGCAACCGTAAAGCAGCACAGTCAGTATGCATGCGTTGAATAAGTGGCACTTGGTTCTGACCGAGTATAGCCGTGAGTCCCAGACTTTCCGCATTGAATTAAATGTTGCTCTAGCTATCCTTAATCGGATCGCGAGCTTATTTTTATATACCTAGTGAATTTTTTTATTTAGTTGTGATTTCAGATAACTTATTTAAGTCTATTGAGATTTGGGGTAAGACATCCAGGTATCGGTCTTCGAGTGAAATCAGTATATTCCGTAAATTTCTCTGCTTAAATTAGCAGATACAAATAAAAATCAATGTTTTTTTTACATCCCTCTACATTTTTACATTCAACTTACGTACAAATTTGTAAGAACCAATTCTTATGTGCGAAAGTCGTGGGCCGCCTGTAAGTAAACGTGACGTATTATTCACGATTGAGGAAAGAAACTATTCGCATGGTAAAAATGTTCCTTCAAAGAAAACTTTTTTAGAAATCAGTCGTTCGCAGTAATCAGCTGTCATTTTACTGACAGTTCTGTCTCCTGTATGAAATGAACATATTTACTTCCGCTTCATAGCAGAAAAGTAAATGTTATTGACATTCAATATTATACAATGATTACATTTCTTTGAACATAAATTGAATTTAACCTAATATAAAATTTTAAATAACTTTATTTATTTATTTTGATCATTTCACGTATTGTGTTACTAAGTGCGACACATGTTTCACCTCTTTCAGAGGTATTTTCGGACTTACTATCGGAAAGTTTCAAAGATTCAAAGATGCCTCTGAAAGAGGTAAAACACGTGTCACAGTTAGTAGCACAATACGACGAATAATCAAAGTTATTTTAAAATTTTATATTTAAATGAACTTCCACAAAGTTACCGCCGAAACCATCGAAAGTATCTTTATACATCGTTCTAAAATATATATTTCTGTAAAAATCGATAGTTTTCCTCTGATTATTCATACTTTAAGTCGCGAATGAAAGAGACAACCTGTTCACATTTATTTTCATGACAGACTGGCGTAATCAAAACTATGAAAACGAGCACTTATCTACGCCTGTTAATGTAAAAAGCATCCGTTTGATTTGAAATGTACGTTTGAACGAGGAGCGTTTGAGATAAGATAACGTTATATTATATCGTTAGGCAGTGAAGTTTGAATCCTGGCAATTTGTTAAGAACCTCAGTTCAAGTTCCTTGAGTAGCTTATTTGTTTCATTAGTGAAAAGAAAAAATCTCTAATATGAAGAAGAAATGCATGTATAAAATGTAAGAAATGTAAGCATCTTCCGACTTACTATCGGAAAGTTTGGTTAAGTAAATAATATCCTTAATAGGGCAGGCTGCTCGCTACTGCTTACATTAATTCCAATTGAAGGGCTTTACCCTACCTGATTGATTGCATCTCATTAGTCAATATTTTGTAATGCTAATTTCAGAAGTAGTATAATTATTTGTTTGCTTTGTTTTGATTCTATAACCCAAGGAAAAATCCCAGCTACATTTTGTAAATTATTAATCATTAAACTAAAGTGAAAATTTTGAATGGAAAAAATTCTCGTCAGGCGTAGGCATGGCCCCCCCTTGGATCCGCCTATGCCACTAGAGGACCTCGCTACGGACCTGATGTTAGTAAATATAAGCTGGTTTGTTATGGTTTTATCAATCTAGGCATTCAATATAGTACCAATAGTTATGTGCTTAGTCAATATCCTGCTAAATTGTCATCAAACATTTGAAGCGATGTTTGGTTACGGTTCAAACCACTTATTAGGTTTGTATAGCTGTCATAATGGCAGGTAAACAATATGAAATATTCGCATGCATTGCTCAAATCATTCAAAACTATTATTCAATAATCTTTGACAATTTAATTTTATTTAATGGATAGTTCAGGAAGTGTGATGTTAGTTTAGGAAAGAGAATTACAGGATTCAGGTCCTAATATGGGAACATGTGGCATTGTTTTTTTAACCATGTCCGCTCCCAACTTGGAGCATATGGACACCTCACGGAGTTTATCTCAACATATATTTTTCAACGAGAACAGCTTGTTACTCAGTTGTTCAATCTCTCTTTTTCGAAGAGAGTAGGGGATGGGAAAGTATACGAGGGCTCGGACAGGTCTAGTGGTAAGCTAATCGCTCTCGCTATGCGTCGCTCTTTGGAATAGGAAGGGTGGGAAGGGATTTTCAACAACACAAACACCCATGCCATTGATTTACCATTGAGTTTATCGACTGAAAAAATCCACTCGTACCGGGAATCGAACCAGGGCGGTCCGGCACGCAAGCCAACAACGTTGACACTGCGCCACAGAGGCATTGTTACAGGATAGAAAACAGTTGCTCTTTGTGGCTGTAAGCATTGTATACATCGTTGAGTATTATGGTATAATATACACCGAGTCATCTTTTTGCGCTTGTTTTTTACGCGATTATGATTTAACGCGTTCTAATTTTTTAATCTAAAAAAAACATCATGTAATCAAATCAGTCCTAGCCAAATTCAAAAATTGTCGGTCCCTGTAGATTATTAGCAAGAGCTTTGACCTAGCGATCAGGTGGGCCCGGGTTCAATTCCGGGCAAGGTCAGATTTTTTCAATTGAAAAAGAGATCGTTGACTAGGTGTATGTAATTTTTCGTTGAATTGTTCGCGACTGATTCATTATTTGGTAAATGATGGATATATATATGGTCACGGGACATAAATTTATGAAAAATAAACACATTAAATGAAATAAATGTATATTGATTTAGTAGGCATTTACTTGGTAGAACTCCATTATAATACGGTAAGAAAAATAACAATGTTTTTTAGTTCTACACAAATATTTATATCAAGTAATTTATGTAGAACTAAAATACATTGTTATTTTTCTTACCGTATAATAAATGTAAGGCTAATGATTTTTTTTGAAATGTTTCTTCTTTAATTTTTAAATTTATTATAATAGAATATCCTAAGGAATACTTCGCAATAAGTTTGAAATCGAGTTGTTTTAATAAACAGGAGCAAAAATTCAACCACAAACTACACAAATAATAATATTATACAGATAGAGACAGTCACATAACTTTATTATTTGTCTAAAATAAAAAGGATTATTTTATTGTAAACTAATATTAAAAAACAAATTCTTCTTTCAGAGCTCATACAATAATTAGAAATATTCTTCAGATTTAATCATTTTCATTCCACATTTTATAATAATCCACAAGAGCTCAAAGAGTAAAGTCAAAACATAAAATTATAAGCCAGTATGTATAAATTGTTTGAGCTTAGCTCGAGAGGATTGGGATTCTGTCCCGTGACCATATATCCATAATTTACCCATTATTTATCATCGAGTTTACCTCGTTAAACTTAAAAAATACTTAGAGCATTAGCTGTAATGCCAAATATATTTTTTTTATACTAAAATAAAAAAATAAAAATCTTACGTAGTAATAAAAAAAATCACGAACAATTATAATTATAAACCATCCATGATGACAGCGAATAGATCCTATAAATCACGGGTTCCCAACCCCGGCTTTCTGTGGGATCGCTAGCTTATACATTCAACTAAAATGCTTTATCGTAGCTTTTTTTAATTGCCATTTTCAATTGCATCGGGGTCGCGGGTCACATGGCTTTTATAAAAAGGAGTCGCAACCCGAAGAAGGTTGAGAACCTTTGCTTTAAGCGAATACAATTGTGCGTGGATCGATGTTTATCTGTTTATCATTGTATTTTTAAAAAAGTAATTAAATTTTATTTCTTTATGATATATTTTTGATACTTGATTTTTGATTTTCGGAACCAATTTATCAAATTAAATGAAAGTCAAGTATTTTTTACGCGATTTTTTATACGCACCACTTTCTGGATCCAATGAATCGCGTAAAAAAAGGATTAGGTGTACATATTATACAAGTTTAATGAAAGAAAGCGGAAACCGTTGCTTGCTAAAATAGTTTATGTTTAAATATAGAACTTTTAAAAGATCTTTGATTATTGCTTGCAAGAAGGAAAAAAAAAATTTCTCAAAAGAAAAAAAAACGAAAGAAAATGCACAGAGCAGAAAAAATGTTCTTTAAACTTTTTAATTAAGCACGAACTTGCCGTGGCAACATATTTTTCTTATAAAAATAAATTGTGCACTTGAGTAAACAAACCAAAGTAGGTCAATTGTGTAATATAAATAAACTTATTTCATTCAAGTAATTTTACTAGAAATAACGATTACTACGTGGGTAATTTACATTTTTTGTCGATAAATCTGTTCAAAAGCGTGGGTGTTTGTGTTGTTGAAAATCCAAATCCCTTCCCACCTTTCCGAACCCAAAAAGTGACGCATAGTGACAGCGATGAGCTAATCACTAGTCCTGTCCTAGTCCTCGTATCCTTTCCATCCCTACTCTCTTCGAAAAAGAGAGATTGAGCAACACGCAGTTATCGTAGAATATGTTGAGATAAAGTCCGAGAGGAGTCCATATGCTCCAAGTTGGGAGCGGACATGGTTAAAAAAAAAAATATCCAATATGAAATTACTTTGTTTACCATTTGTTTTTGTGCACAACGAAAGAAGCGTGTTCCTCTTATTTAACCTTTGAAAGGCGGTCCCTAAAAAATAACGTGTGATACGAAGGGGGGGGACTAAAAATACCCCAGTGTGAAGTGGCCCGATTTTTGTTTTATTTTGTTGTATACTTGCGTCCGAGCCCGGCCCGGGCCTGAATCCAAACCTTCGTTACCCGGCCCGACCCGAGCCCGTGCAGACCTCTAATTCAGGCATTAATTTACTACAAGGGCGAATATAAATTGTTTTATCAAGAAATATTAGAAATAAATAGGGCTCAGCTTAATATTAATAGTTTACCAATTTTAATCAAAAAACTTAATCTTCCAAACTAGCCATTGTTATACTCCTTTAAATAATTATCATAAATTATTGATTCAAACACTTAAAATCAATCAACCCAGTAATAATAGGTTGGATAAACCCCTACATTTATTTTAAATATACCTACATATGTTACTATCTGGTCATTAGTATTTATGATACTGCAATCAAAAATCCCGCTAATTATAACAAGTCCACTTAGATTTGTTTTAGATATTCCTTTGTTATTATCTGGTCATTAGTATTATCAAAAATCCCGATAATTATAACAAACCCACTTAATTCATTGAAACTCGTTCACATCAAATTTTGGCTAATTTACATTTTAATAGCAATTTAATTTAGTGATCTAGTTTTTTTTGTATATAAACGATACAACCTGTATAATACGTGTCAGTTCAATTATATCCGTGCACTAAAAATGCCTGAAGATGCTGAAAGATGTAACCCAGGTTGTAAGCAACAAAACTCATGGACAAGTACAAAATTCAAACAATTCAAATCAAAAGTTAATGTTTAGGTAACTGCCCGACATATGAAGCTTGGCAGTCTCTGAAAGAGGCGAAAAAGGTGTCACAATACGTAACACAATACGTGGAATAATCTTTTTTATGATCAAGTTATTTTATATTAAATTAGACTTCCACAAAGTAACCGCGGAATCTAAATCTAAATCAGAAAAAAAATCTGATATATAAAAATTAATGTTTGTTTGTTCGTATTTGATGCGTTGCCATACCGTTCATGCGATTGCGATAAAACGTTGTTTACTTATTGCTTGCACTTGCGTGAAGGTTATAGACATAATACAATTAACTTTCAGTAGGCGGTGCAAGTGACGACCCATAGACAATTGGCAAACGACAAACAGCAAACGTCAAACGGCAAATGTCATCGATACCGTTCAATTACTAGAGAAATTATTTATCTAAAATATTGTGCATCTGAAAGCACTTGTTTGTGTTCATTACATTTTCTTTCTTTAAGTGGCATTACAACGCTTGCCGGGCACCGGCTAGTTATCCATACAATCAAAGCCATCCAAATGCAAATTAAAATGGCCCAAATTAAAATAGTCGCGACATAAAAATGAGTTTTTATTTAATTTTCAATGACGGCTTTTAAAATGCTTTTAATGATTAAATGAAAACAAAATTTCAAAATAATTTCCAAACGCGGAGAAACAAAACGAAAAGAAAATCGCCGAGAGAGTGACATTTTCCCTGAACGAAAAAAAGAAATTTATTATTTTAATATAACACTATTTCATTGGGTTTATATATTTACTTGTCCTTTGAGACAATTTTGTTTTTAATGGTATCCAATACCAGATCCTTCCGTTTACATGTAGCCACAAAATGAAAAAAAGAAGCTTCCAGCGTGCTCATAATGGAATAAACATATGAAAACTTCTTTTCTTTATTTCGTTTCTTATGAAACAATAATTCACGTCCGTTAAGAAATAAACGAACATTGCCAGATTCCGGAAACTCCAGGTACAAAATAGGATTTAAAAAATTTCAGATTCTGATTATTGTTCAAACAAACATTAAGCGTCAAACAAAACATTTAAGTCATTTTTTTTAAAGTATAAAATACTGACGTAGTAGGTACATTATTTATTTCCTGGGCATTTATAATGTGCCCGCTTTGTGTATATTCTAGTCAAAATCAAAAGCCAAGTAATGTTCGTCTTGATTACTGCATCACTTTTATCAACAGCCATCGCCGAGATGATAAGATGGGTGTGCCGACAAATGGTCGAAAGACGTCCCCGGACAAAATGTATACGCGACAAAATGTCTCCAGACAAAATGTCCGCAAACAAAACGCTTGCTGGCAATTTTTTTTTATTATAACATGTTATGTTAGGTATAACTTCACCTAACCTCAAGTAACAAAAACCTAGCATAGCCTAGGTTAGGGCATGTTTTGGTTTGGTTTGGGTTAGTATTGGTTAGGTTTGGGCTAGGCTTGGGTTGGGTTAGGTGAGGTTAGGTTATGTTATATTAAGGTTGGGTTAGGTTAAGTTAGGCTTGGTGTGGATAGGTAAGGTAAGGTTTTTCAAAAATAGATAATATGAAATTAATAAAAATAAATGTCAATGCAAGACTTGGCATAGGATTTATGTGTTACCAAAACAGTGGGAGTAAAAGTTGCCATAAAGGTTTTCTTTTAACATTATCTTCATATTTCATCAGACAATCTATACATAGAGAAATTATAATGATAAGTTATTGATATATCTCTCTCAAACGTATGTCTGTAACCTCTATACAGGTTTGAACTGTGCAGCAAACACGGGAATAATTGATACAGTTAAGGTTAATTAATATTACAATTGTAAATATTGTTTGATTACACTCAATGAATCATGAAGTGAAACAAGTAAAACGTCGACCACGCGTATATATGCAGTGACGGCTCGTGGATAAGATAACTGGGGGTGCTGCGATTGATTAAAAATAAATATTAATAAAAATAATAATACATTCTTAGTACTTTTTTCACATAAAATTTATTTGATCAGGACCGGTTTTGCTCATGGCGAGCATTGTCAACTGAGCAAAACCGGTCCTGATCAAATAAATTTTATGTGTTAAAAGTACTAAAAATGTATTATTATTTTTATCATAATGCCTTTCCACCAAGTATTGACAGTGAACACTGGCTGGTAAAAGGTTAGGTGAACCTTTTGGTAAGTAAAAGTAATAGTTATAATGTTATTGTGGCATTGTGATGACAAGTAAATGTTCCTAATTTATACGGCTGATGAATGAATGGTAAATCAAGCGGCTCTCAATAAATACTCGATTTTTTTCAAATATTTTTATACAATATTTTGTAAAATGATCGCAGATCGCATTTCAAAAGAATTTGACTTCACTTTATGTGTTTATGAATGGAAAAGAAACACTTGTTTCGCTTTTCTTTCAAAAATATAAATAAATCATGTGTTTACAGCTTTAATAATTTTTGTTTTCGAACGTATTGTTTTTAAATACATATATTATACTATACAATACACAATACACTTTATTTCATCTAATTTACTCAACTAATAAAAAAGATATAAGCATAATTCTAAATGTCGCGCGAAAAACCAAAATCGTGAAAAATGTGCGGTATTACGTGTAACTTTGGCCCGCTAAATGCGGTTGCCTGAGTATTAAAAGTGATAATAATAAATATTTATTTGGACTATATTTAACAATTCAAACAAAATTTAAGATGTATTTTATAAATCTTAAAGCTATGCGTTTCTTTCCTTTAGTTAAACGCTTTCTAATTGTAAACAAATAAGGAGAAATAAAACTAGCATCCGTACGGACGCAACACTGCTGGAGGGACAGTACCAAATCTAGTTTGAATCTACAAACAATCCTTCACGCACCGCTCCTTCAGCTCGAGCATATTCCATTGAAAACGGTACTGCACAAAATTATAAAGTTGCGTCACTTTCTAATATGCGTACCGCCGCGGTGGATGATAGTTATTGGATATAAATAGATGACACGCATAAATAATATTAATATTTTCATAAATTAATGTACCGGTATAACGGGGTGATTAGAGACTGGCAGTTGAATAGAGACAAAAACAAGGATTGAACTTTAGCACAACTTTACTAAGTATCCAATGTATTTTTTACTATTTATATATAATTCTTTACAATGTCCATAATACTATCCCTCGAATGAAAAAACTAAACCAACTAAATGATTGGCCATAATTGAAACGTGTTTAAATTCGATGCTTGTACATCGTTTTTTGCCACTTATAAACTTCTCTTTTTTTGCACGAAAATTAAAATCAATCAGGATTTTTTTGGTTATTAAGTACCGTAAAATGGTCTCGATTTACACTCTCTCGTCTATATTCACACCGATTCAATGTGAATAAAGACATCGGACAAAATTGACTGTGTCTAAATAACGTTAGTGAATATTTGAAAAATATTGTCATGAATGTGTAGTTGAACCATAGAAACATGTTTCAAGTCATTTATATTTGAATTATGTGGCGCATGCATGAAGATACATAGTCGTGAATGGTAAAAAGTGTCTCTATTCACCCCGTTTTACGGTATATTATAATATAACATTTTTTGCTTGGGGTGCTGCAGTTCCGCAGTGGGTATACACAAGCCGCCAGTGAAATATAATATATGCCTATTTTTGAAACCGCTATCCACGGTAAAATATTATCGATGACAGCGACAAGGCAAAAGCTTCAACGTAAAAGCTCCAACGCGCCAGTTCGCAGAGCATTATTTGCACCTGTAACCTACCCTGGGCCCAGTCACTGACCTTACCACTATTGTAACGATTTTCGGGGTCCGTTTCGTTTCGTTTATGAAATAAAATTATGATAATTGTTTTCTCTTAGCGAAGGCTGTTTCATTTTATGAACGATTTTATTGCGGAGTATTAAGTTGCGAAAATTGAAGCTGTTAATTTAGATTTTAAGCATTTACGCGTAAAATCGTTCATTTACTAAGAAAACATTTTTCATCTCAACTTTTGACTGACAACATATGTAGAACCCGCGTTTTCTAATGTCAATATTTTAATTAAATTTTATTAAGCAATAAAGATCGTGTAGAATCATTGTCACATAGTGGTATTTTTTACCTCTTTTGTGGAGACTGCCAAGCTTTAACTTTAATATTAGAATTTGAGAACATATAAGATGTCAAAAATTTTCCGAATTCGCCAATCATTTAATAGAAAAAGATCATAATTTTTTGCAGAGTAGAAACACTCCACCGATTAACTAAAAAGAGTTTAAAAATGAAGAGTTAAGAATTTTTATAAATAAATAAATTATGATATTAATATCCTAAATAGGACAAGCTGCTCGCCAGTGTTAAATTTATTTCCATTGGGATTAACACTTCCCAATTGATGGCATCTCATTATTTAATAATATGTTAATGTCTGTATTCGTTTAATTATTGGCTGTTTTGTTTCTGTCCTCCCCTCCTTGCTTCCCGTAAAAAGGAAAAATACCAACCTCTATTTTTATAGTCTATCATTTTAAAATATAAAAATTCTTCGTAGGACTATCCTTGAAAAATGACTCTCAGGCCAAAGGGGGTTAAAAAAAGACCCCAGAGTTCTGGCTTTATTGGCATAGACTGCTATAAAAAATGTTTGATTATGCTTTGACGTATATTTATACATCTTTCTGAAGAAAAAAAATCATATAAAAATCCCTATTTTTCATATAATTATTCATATTTAAGTCGCGCAAGAAAACGACGACGCTTCCACTCCAACGGCTATGGCGGACTAACAAGCCAATAGACGTGCATGAATTCACATTACCTTATCTCTTATCTTATCGCTTATCTCCTTTTATTGTTGCCAGATATGAAACTCCGTCCATGTTATCTATGACTCACTACGGTCACGTTGTCTTATCGCTTATTAGACTGAAAAATTCAAACTTCTTCTCTTTTTTAATCAATTACGGCGCAACTAGTCAATAAATATCATATATTTTCTCTGCAAAAGGTGTAAAAAACTATGATTAAGGAATACCAAAAGTTAAGACATCGTATCACTAGTATTAAGATAGATATTTAAGGTAAGGTAGCTGTTGGGACAAAATCTATAGTGTTCGGAATGGCTAGGTTTTAAGCAACTTCTCCGATAGTAAGTTTGAAGATGCCTCTGAAAGTGGCAAAACACGTGTCACAATAAGTAACACAATACGTGGAATAAATCAAGCTATTTTTAATTTTATATTGAAATGAACTTCCACAAAGTTATGTACCACCAAAAAACGTTAATTGTTTTCAAAAATATTGAAAAGGATCACCATTTCAAATTTCGTGTTTCATAAAAACAGATACTAAAATAATATATTTACGACAAAATGAAAAATCGAAATGTTGAATTATTACAAAAATTGGATTCTCAAAATATGGTCCATAGTAATAAGTTAACCTAGAAGGTTGTGTATTTTAAATAAATAAAGTTTATTGAGCACCGTAAAAGAGCGTCATATATAGCGAGGCAATAAACATTTTTCAGAAGAGAAAAAAGCAATGCAAAAAATCGGTGGAAAATTGAAGAAAATAAAAACATCGCTACCCAAATAAACTGTCTGCCTTTTGACAAATGATGTAAAGGCGACGCGTGGCGCCAGCTTGTGGCAGCACGGTTTTAAGACTGTATACCAGGCAAGCCCAAACCTTGGCCCGCGGTTCAGATCTGGCTCGATTGAAATTTTTGTGTGGCCTTTTTGAAATTTTCAATTTTTTTTTATTGGCAGTGGGAAATATATAGGGACCAGGTCAGTCATTGAGTAGGTCATCTCTACTTTTTTTATATCCGTCTGAAGATGAAAACCCCAAGATTCAAAAATTAAATCGATGGCGCAAAAAACTATACTCACTTATGCCAAATATTATAAGTGGAATGAAGTGAAAAAAATGCAGCTTTTGATGTCAATTAGACAACTTACTTTGAAAAGGTTCTAACTGCTCTTGACACTGTTTTGAGATATGAGCGTTTGAAGTTTCGATTGATTAAAATTTACTTGTAACAATGATCAAGTAAAAAGGTTTCAAATTACTTGCTTTAAGCATACTTTTTTCAGAACTCTTGCTGAGATATAATGATCTTAAGGATCTGATGATGACAATCTTAGAACTTTGACAAATAAATTTAGTAAAAAAATTGTACAGATTATTCAACCATAGATAATTCTGACATTCATTTTGATACCGCCTGATATTGTAGATCTTCAGGGCTCTCTCGAACGATCTTATTATCACCTCAATCAATGGTAATAAACGATTAATATAACGCGAATAAATTCACAAAATGTTACAAAATCTTTTAACCGACGTCTCTCATCAAGCTCAGGCGCGATTCAGGCGCGGCAATTGGGCAAACTCAGGCGCAAACGCTTCGCTTCGATTGGTTGAGCTCTTTTGCACACTAGAATCGGACTGTATAAATACGCCTTCTTAAGCCGAATAAAGTTAGTCTTTATCGTTCATCCAAAGCCATAGATAACTATATAGATTGACAAGTCCATAGACTATAAGCGTCGAATCTTTTTAGCACTCCTATCCGCTAAACCGAAAGCTATTGCCCCCCCCCCATGCCATCACTTCCCCCCTGCGCCTACCCGTATACTTCAGTACTTGAAATAAAAATAAATAAAGGTTAAATAACAAGACATTCTGACATTCAACTAAATTTATTCACAACAGATATTTACATTATATGTACATGGAAAATGGTTGCAACAAATTATACACTATTATAAAAAGGACCATTGTAGAGGATTATGAATAATAATAAATCAAATAGAAATTCAAAGGCTTCTTTATGAAGACTCCTGCAGGTTTGGATCAGTGCTCTCTGGAAATCCAGTGGATGTATTTGGCAATGAATACAGCAGTTGTCAAGTAAAAGTTATATCTGGATGTTTTTTCCCCTCCCGATACCTAAGACAAGAGAAAACAACATGAATAATGGAATATAATCAATGTTATAGTCGAGGCACTGGCAGAATGATGTTTGAATAAAAGTATTATTATTTATGAGCCATCAACTTAATGCTGCTGTCATCACACCTTTGATTGCCAGGGAAGCAGTTAAACCAATTCTATATCCAGCTGATGGAATATGTGCAGCCTCATTGAATTTTAATTATACATTTGAAGTGTGTGTAATCTAATTTAAAGTAACATGCACATGATATTAACGTTAATATCGTAAAGAAATTGCCAGGAACACGCACCTTTGAGATCCCCGGAATCCGTCTATCTGCTAGCTGTCAGTTTTTTTTGCAGGACTTTGGGGTTATGTATTTGGTTATATTACGTATTTTCGAATGAAATCCGCGACAGGGGAAGGAAATTTTCAGGAAACGGGTCATTTCGGGAATATTTACCTCGACACCGCATTAAATAGCACAATAATATATATTATAGTTTGTTTAGCACTCAGGAAACGCCACAATATGGTGGCAATAAGAACTTTTAACGGCGAAAGATGGGCGGAAATACAAGCCAATACAAGCGTGCAAGCAGAAGTACTGCCACAACAAAAAAACAAAACCCTATTTTAAATCCGTCACTGCGTATGGACAGACTGATTTGACTTTTAAATGGCGGCCAAGCCAAGCCAAGGCAAGGCCAAGCCGACAGTCGTGCTGTCGCCCTCCTGCCTCGGACGGCAGGGAGTCGCAATAATCGTTTGGTCTTACGCAATATATCTGTGTTTGTAATCAAAAATGTACTCTGATTCGAAAATAAACTACCCGACTCTAAGATAGAGTTTCGGCAAAGAGAATACCAATTGAAATCTTTGCAAGAAATACCTTTCTTCCCATCCTGTCCCTAAGTCCCGTCACCGAACGCCTTGGAAGGATGATGTCTGTTACTGTCAGATTGAGGAAGAAACCCTGGTCGTCTCAATTTATATGATAAAACGCGTTAAGTACAAGCTTTTCGGACTAAAGGAATCCATGTCCTTGAAGTTCTGAGTGGACATTGCTAAAAATATATATTTATTAAAGTGTGAGCTATTTGTTTATTATGAATATTAAAAATATATTATTATTATTAAGGTTTTAAATGTCATGTGTAATCAGAGACATGCATTATTTTATCTGGCCCATCAGTTGAGCATCCCTGCTGTATACATACAACATTATACCAAGATATAGCACAATCATGTAGCACTAATAATTTGATATAATGAAAAGTGATGTAATTTGGCAAATTGTGACGACAAAGAACGATGAGAATATATTGATATTCATATCGTTCTTTGAATCAGTTTGAAACGTACAAGGTAAGTATTGTGATGAATTTATAAATATATACGTAATGTTTTATTAGGTCAATAAAATTACTGGTTACGTTTAAACTATATTTAACGACAATCGCCTTGTGAACGGGGGTAGTTTTGGATTGTGATAATCTGCCACCTTACTTTGAAAAGGTTCTAACTGCTCTTGACACTGTTTTGAGATATGAGCGATTGAAGTTTCGATTGATTAAAATTCACTTGTAACAATGAGCAAGTAAAAATGTTTTAAATTACTTATTTTAAGCATATTTTTGCTGAGAAATAATGATCTTTAAGATCTAATGATGGAAATAATGATGACAATCTTAGAACTTTGTCAAATAATTTTAGTAAAATAGTGTGCAGATGCAGTGCTACATTGGAATTCTGCATACTCCATTATTGAACCATAGATAATTCTGAAATTCATATATTATGATAGATGTAAATACAAGCTTTTCCGACCAAAATGTCAATTATAACCTTTTCAAAGTAAGGTAACGAATTGATATTTTTAAATATTGCTTTTATTAACTGCAATATTGTTTATTAAGCCCCCCAATAAGACTATAAAATCGTTTTTTAACTTGTAAAACACACTCATTAAGTTAAATCAAATGAAAGTTTCACACGCAATACTAAAAATAAAAAAAACGGATAAATAATGATGGAAAGATTATAAAATGAAAAATTTCTTACCAAAATACTATCACCATCAACCTTGTTTTTCCTACCATTCATTTTCTACTGAATTTATATGTAAAATTTAATTTTTTACTTTTCCATGAGTTTTGTCACTAACCACCCAGGTTTCGCCTTTCGGGATCTTCAGGCATTGCAAGTGCACGGATGTACTTGAACTGACGCGCAGTAAACAGTTTTTATCGTTTGTTTACAAAAATATAAGTAGATCACTAAGTTAAATTGCTGAAAGTTATTTTTAATTTAATATTTAATTAGCTTGATTCATTTGAATCCAGATTTTAATTTCAATTACCAATTCTTACAGTGCTTGTCATGGAAAAATATATATATATTATACGATGATAAAAAAATTGTTGATATAGTATACATAGGTTCCCAACCTTTTTCTGGTGGCGCCCCCTTTTTATAAAAGCCACGTGACCCGCGACCCAATTCAAAAAGGCATTTTCAATAAGTGAATTTAATAAAACAACAAAAATGCATTACAGTGAAACCCCGATTCTACGTTTTTCAAGGGACCGTATAAAAGAAACAAATTATGCGGGAAACGGTGAATGAGGGAAAGTTTTAAATATGAACTAAATGCCAGGACTATAGAAAATGAACGCACCACGCGGGAAAACGTATAATGCGAGAACGTAAGATCGGGGTTCCACTGTATAGTGAATATTTTTTTAGTTGAAGTTGTCGACCCCATAGAAAACCCGTCGCGACCCATGGGTTGGGAACCCGTGGCATAATACAAAGTATTTATTTTTATATTTTTAGCAGCTAAAAGGCTTCTATTCAATGATTTCTTAAATAACTTATTTTTATAAGAAATAATATGGATATATTTTTTCAATAAATGACGTATACTTTCCTAACAAAATCAATAATATTTACTTAACAATTTTGTCTAGACCCGAAGTAACGTTGGCTTATATAAATTTATGGCGATATAAAAACGTTTCAATAAAACTTAATAGACGAAGATTCAAACCATGATAAGTAAACAGTAAATAAAATATTTATTTACGACATGACATGGCAACATAACAACTTGTAAAACATATTCCATATTGTGAAATAGTTTTTTCTGTATGTTAAAAAAACTCCACTAGATTACATATTTTGTGAAAAGTTTCACTCAAAAGCACTCGTAACGAGGGATAAATTCAATATTTGATAGTTTTTTTTACCTTGGTATCATTTGATACGAAAACAGTTAATAAATAATATGTCCCGTATTAATTAAAACTATTTGGAGCACGGAGCGGAACTGGGGCAAGTATTAAGGTTTCGGAGCGGAGCAACTGAAAAAAGTGTTTGCTCCATATCCTTGCGATAAATAAAAATAGGTTTTTCAAAGTAAAGTAAAGAAATATATACCGTAAAACTTTTTACCCTTCACGACTATGCATCTTCATACCTGCCTGCGCCATATTCAAATATGAATGCCTTGAAACTTGTTTCCTTGGTCCTACTATACATTCATGACAATATTTTTCAAATATTCACTATCGTTATTAAAACACAGTCAATTTTTTTCGATGTCTCTATTCACATTGAATCGGGGTGAATAGAGACGAGAGTGAGTAAATCGAGACTTGGCAGGTGAATAGACACAAAAATACAGATTGTAATGATTGGTATATATGAACATACATATATATGAACCTCTATTCTATATGAGTTTCTATTCACCCCCTATTAAGGTACTTATTAACAACAAAAAACATGACTAAATAAAAGAGAAGTTTTTAAGGGGTCAAAAAGTGAGGATGCTCAGGCATCGAACTTAAAGAAGTTTGTTTCAATTTTGGGCCCATCTTTTAGTTGGTTTGGTTTTTTCATTCGAGAGATGGCCAGACTTTTTTGCCCGCGATCGACTTTTGTTTGCAATTATTGGCGGCGATCGACCAACATCAAAAGTAGTAATTTAAAGCATATATTAATCTAATTGCCAACCCTTGTTTGACCCGGGTTTTAGAAAAAGATTTTCGTCGATAATCGGCTAACTTCGAGATTTTAGCGTGCTGTGCCCTGTCACACGCCTTGTCTCGCACGCTTCTTGGGACGGGCACTAGAAATTTGTACAGATCAGATAGGCGATCGACGCTTTGGCCACTCCTGTATTATAGTCATTGTCAGGGCCTTTTTTTGAAAAGAAAAGGTGCTGGAACTCACTTCATGTCAAGCTTTTTACTAAATCAAATTATATTCAAATATCATTTCAGTAAAATTGTGTCTTATTGATTTTTAAATCTGTGAAAAAAGGTGTCGGAACGCCGTTCCACTGCGTTTAATGGGAAAAAAGCCCTGGTCAATGTGAAGAATTATAAATACTTATTAAAAAATACATTGGATACTTAGTAAAGTTGTGCTAAAGTTCAATCCTTGTTTTTGTCTTTATTCACCCCGTTTTACGGGTACTGAATTATTTACAATATAAGATACAATAATTTTCTTCTATCTATGTATTTTTTCTCATTTTCTTTATGAGATAGACGTTTTCTCCATTTAAGACATTTATGGGATATTTTCGACTCAGTGATAAGGTACCTACTTGGTTCGGGGTTGTCACTAAATAATTATTTCATTGATAAGCCCTCTTTGCTTTCGGAAAAAAGTTTTTCCTGGAAACTTTCCTCCTATCATTATTTACGACTTTTATGGGCTTACAACAATAAAATAAAATCGAATGCTTTTGTTCAGTGAGTTACTCTGTTACATATTCAAAGATCGTTTGTCATGATGAATATATTGCTTCAAAAAGATATGTACGGTGGAACCCTGATCTTACGTTCTCGCATTATACGTTTTCCCGCATGGTGTGCTCATTTTCTATGGTCCCGTCATTTAGTTCATATATAAAACTTTCCCGAATTCATCGTTTCCCGCATATAATGTTTGTTTTGTACGGTCCCTTTAAAAACGTAGAATCGGGGTTTTACTGTACTCTTTTTTATATAATATAAAATGAAAACTTTTTAGCAAATCGTTACCTTACTTTGAAAAGGTTCTTATTGACATTTTTGCCTAAAATGACATTTTGGTCGGAAAAGCTTGTATTTAACGTATTCTATCATATATCAGGAGGTAGTTTTCAAAAGTGGTCAAATCCATTTATTGAAAATCTGAGATATTTTCGTGAGGTGTTTACTATCAATATTTTTAATTAAAGGAATTATAAATAATGTGTGTAAAATCAAACTTTTCCATATGAATAAAAAAGGTCTCTTTTTAACCTAAAATTGGCAGTTGAAAAAAAATATTTTGGAATTGACCACTTTTGAAAATTACCTCCTGATATATGAATTTGAAAAACGGAGTAAGCAGAATTCCGGAGTTGCATTGCATCTGAACACTTTTTTGTTAAATTTTTTTGTCAAAGTTCTAAGATTGTCACCAATATTTCTATCATTAGATCCTTAAGAACTTTATTTCTCAGGAAGAGTTGTTAAAAAATATGCTTAAAATAAGTAATTTAAAAAAAATCTTACTCATTGTTATAAGTGAATTTAATCAATCGAAACTTCAAACTCTCATATCTTAAAACCGTGTCAAGAGCAGTTAGAACCTGATGAAAGTTAGGTGTCGAAATATCATCGAATGAAATCTCGTATGAGGCTACTCTGAGGTTAAAGGTTCATATTCCCAACCGTTGTCGAGTCGCTACCAGGGACTCCAATTCGAGTATCGAATACTCGATACTTGAGTATACTCGTCCATTTTTCATATAGTTAAGTAATACTAGTGTTTATAAATGAAGATTTTTACCAAATTTGATTGACATATTTAAAAAAAATATATTATTTTATTATCAATGACAAGTTTATGATGACGAGAGTCTGTGATGGATAAATTATTGAAAAACAATGTGAACAAATTTTAATTTATTATTTATCTCACTTTTATATAAAATAATGGCATTATAATAAAAATAATAAATCATTTTTAGTACTTATTCCACATAATTGTCTGGTCCGTGGCGCAGTTTCAACGTCATTGGCTTGCGTGCTGGACCGCCCGGGTTCGATTCCTGGTACAAGCGGATTTTTTCAGTCGATAAATCTGTTCAGAGGCATGGGTGTTTGTGTTGTTAAACCCTTCCTACCTTCTCGATCCCAAAGAGCGACGCATAGTGATAGCGATTAGCTAATCACTAGTCCTGTCCTTATTCCTCGTATCCTTTCGATCCCAACTCTCTTCGTAAAAGAGAGGTCAAGCAACTGAGTAACAAGCAGTTCTCGTAGAAAAATATATGTTGAGATAAACTCCGTGAGGAGTCCATATGCTCCAAGTTGGGAGCGGACATGGTTTAAAAAAATCCACATAAAATTTATTGGATCAGGACCGGTTTTGCTCATGGCGAGCATTGTCAACTGATGACAGCGAAATCAGTCCTGATCTAATAAATTTTATGTGGAATAAGTACTAAAAATGTTTTATTAATTTCATTTTAATTATTTATCTGTTGGTGCATCTGAAACTACTCGAGTATTTTAAAATGTTATAACTCGAAACTCGAGAACTCGAGTAGTTAAGGTGTCGAGTAATCGGAGTCTCTAGTCACAGCCATGCGCTGAAATCTCGTGCTCTAGAACAGTGGTTCTCATGTGCGGCCACGCTGGCCGCATACCGCCCCGCCACCAACAGATTCATAGTTAATATTGATATTTAATAAAAAAATGTGTTTTTAAGTAAATTTGTCAACAAATTTAATAAAATATTTTCTGAAAATAAAATATTTTGCATGCATTGCATTGTGCACCAAGAATTGCTTGTTAGCAAAAACTCAACACATACATTTTTAGGTCTTTTTGGCAAAAAGGACTCGACACAAAAATTTGGTGCGGCCACCAGACATATCCGTAGAACCGCTGATGTTTCTGATGCGGCCACAGCTAAATTTCACGTGAGAACTACTGCTCGAGAAGCTTAGTCAACGAATAATTCTCAATGAGGCATACCCGCATACACAACACAATTCACAACAAGTAAGACATCTAATTGAAAAGCAAAGCTATCAATTTTCATTTTATGTACGTTAAAATTTTATTGATAACGGGCAACAGTAAACTATAAGTTGGCCGCTCAGCGAGGGATCAAGTGTCACGTGACAAAACTTTACCTGTCATAGCTGGCACGCGATTCTCAGCTTTATTGGTTCGAACGTTTTCATTACTTTCAAATCATTTAGAGACTTTAAGAATAAGCTCAACAAATAAAGCTGTCCAAATTGCTTCGAATAGTCTTTTAAGTATTCGATGTAATAAATGATTCACAATAATGTATATCATGTTTAGCAACTAATTGTATAAACTTTGTTTTGATTACTTTAGTTTCAAATCGTCCGTCGGCCACGATACAATGGTCAACATTGTTTACAAATTAAGATGGATAATTGTAAAATACTTCAATCGAGTTGGTTCCGACAAAATTAACTTGAATAAATAAAAATTGTACTCCCTGAACTCACTCATCTCCATTGGAATATGTCGTAAGTATACCGCTGAAAATCGTTTAAGCTCTCCTGTGTGGTATCCCTATTGGCAGGTACATATTGGGTACACAATTTCTCGAAAAAAAGTATATTCTCAATAACAAATTTTAATCATTCGATTTTTGTACTTTTCCATGAGTTTTATCGCTTACGACCTGGTATGACTGACTGTCAGTTCAAGTTCATTCGTACACTTGAAATGCTTGAAGATGCCCAAATTTAAAGCCCGAGTCGTTAACGATAAAGCTCAAAAACTCATGGAAAAGTACACAATTTAAACGATTCAAATTTAATATTGAAATTCCATCAAGCACATTCAGTCGAAATTTTTAATTATTCAGTTAATTTGCCACAAAGACTCTGAAAATGAAATATTTCGTATGCAATTAATACCAATAGTAAATTGACAAACATGTTTAGGTCCAAATTTGAAATTTGAATTGTTCGAATTTTGTACTTTTCCATGAGTTTTGTCGCTAACGACCCGGGTTTCGCCTTTTGGCATCTTCAGGCATTCCAAGTGCACGGATGTACTTGAACTGACGCGTAGTAAACAGTTTGTATCGTTTATATACAAAAATATAAGTAGATCACTAAGTTAAAAGGCTATTAAAATGTAAATTAGCGCAAATTGAATGTATACAAGTTTCAATGAATTAAGTGGGTTTGTTATAATTATGGGGATTTTTGAAAATTTTAATGACCTGATAATAACATAAGAATATTTAAAATAAATCTAGGGTTTTATCCGACCTATTATAAATGAGTTGATTGATTTTAAGCCTTTGAATTAATATTTAATGATAGTAAGTGAAATGATATTTAATGATAGCAAGTGCTTAAATTATTAATAAATGACAATTATTTAAAAATAACACTAATTTAAAAGGGTTTAAACAATGGTGAATTTGGTATATAAAGTTTCTCGTTCAAAATTGGCAAATTGTTGAGCTTAGCTCGATTAATCTCTAAGATTTCTTGGTAAAATAATTTAAACTCATAATGTTTAGGTCCAGATCAGATTAAGATCATAATGTTTAGGTCCATTTGACATACATCAAACACAACAGAGTCAAAACAAAAATTTGGTGTGGCCACCAGATATTTCCGTAGGACAGCTTATGTTTACGATGCGGCCACAGTGAAATTTTCCGTGAGAACCACTGGTCTGGCTCATATTGAAAATCTGTTCTGAAATGTTTCTATACCACAGACAGAAAATTTGAATAATTGAAAAACTTTCAACGGCAAAAAGTCATTCGACTGGATACAACAAAACAGTTAAAAATTTAAGTATTTCAGGAAACTTGGTCACGTGATACGATTTTATAATTCTCTTTTTATTTACTTTAACTTCATTTCAAAAAGATAATAGTCCAAATATAATTGTAGAACATTTTAATGCCAGACTCATATAACTGAAAGGAATATTAAACGGAAAGTTTATCATTTTTAAATTCTGTTCGAGTAAAAAAAATTATAGCATCATTATAATAAAACTGAATTTCAAAAATATTCATAACTTGAAACAAAGTGTGAAGTTAAAAGTCACTAACTCATACAGCGAAAGATCTGTAAAAAATCTAAAATAAAGAATAGCTGAAATGAGTCGTATAGTATCAAAAGTATGCTATATTTTACGAAATTGCTGTCAAATTATTCTTCTGATCATAGTGTATGGTTAGCAGTCAGTGGCGGCTGGTGACGGAGTATTAGGGAGTACAAAAAAAGATTCAACAATTTTTGCAAGAGTTCTTTCCTATTCATTGGATTTTAAAACACTTCTATAACATGGACTTTTAATTCAGATGTTCGCAATACCAACGGAATGCCAGTCTTTTGAATTTTTGGCTGTCCGTAGTACGGAAAAATAATCGCCAGCCGCCACTGCTCACAATAAAACATTCACCGTTTTTTAAATCATGTCTGATCCCAATGTGGAGCGTATGGTCTTGCAGTGGGGTATATTTGAAAAAGTTTTTACGAGAACTGATTGGTTACTCAGTCACGCAACCTTTTTATTTCAAAGAGATTATGACAGAAAGGCGTGGCTAGTCATCATTTTCGCTGTACACCATTTTTAAGATCAAAAGGGTAGAACAGAGATTATTTCTGAATCCTATGCCAATGTAAGTTCTGGCATTCGAACCTTGGGCTCTGTATACGAAGCCAACGAAGTTTACGACAGTCTAATATTGCCATAACAACCGGTTTTATTCCGTTCTTAACCCTTTGAGGAATCTCGTCGTACCGGTACGGCGGTAGTATGTTATTTATTGCCATTCTCTTATTGTTTATTGAAATGTTATTATTTTTTCATATGTTGAAACAAGAGGTATCAATTAATGATTTTTGGTATTCACATTATTTGTATTATAAGATTTTAAATTGACAAACATTTAAAAAAATGAAAAATATTTGGCATTACAGCTTACGCCAATGCGCCAAATATTCTTAATTGTGAAAGTCATACGAGATTAACTCGATGATAAATAATGATTCAGTTGTGCATAAAATCAACGATAAATAATATACACCCAGCCCAAGATCTCTTTTTTCAATTGAAAAAATCTAACCTTGCCGAGAATTGAACTCGGGTCCCCCGATCGCCAGGACAAAGCTCTTGCCACTAGACCACAGGGACCGATTATATGTTTGAAATTAGCAAAAGAGTTTTATAAAAAGGCTAATTTTTGGTAAGAAATATGTGGCCATATATTATTGAGTGTAAAAATCCATTTCAGTTCGATACGCTTCCTGGAATCACCCTTAATAGAGAACCACATGTTGACAGATTAATGCAATAAAGTTCCAGACCCAAATTGGATGTAAAAGCTTCTAGATAATTATTTGAAAGTAAAATTATGTTTTTTTGCTATTAATATTTTATTAAATTTATAGAAAAAAACCTAATTTAATTCAAAATAACTCACCACTCAAAGGGTTAACCTTATATACATAGTATTCAATTCCAAATTCCATTTCAAAGTAAAAATAAGCGACATTTTAACTGTAAATTTAAAAAAATATTAAGCCATACAGATTTTCTAAAAATTATCAAAACTATGAGATTAGTTTGGTGGTATTTTCTTAGTCACGTGACATCAACCAAGAAAAATACATATGCACAAATTCTTGAATACTGAATTGAAAAATCTCACATGCAATATAGTAACGATGGAGGTACTTCAACTCAGAACTATATATTTATTTACCAGATTAAAGCACTCACCATAAATTTCAAGAGAAAGTCTCCATTAGGACCATACTGGTTATTCATTTTTATTTAAATTAAGAACATTTTTTTTAAAATTTGTAGACGAAAATTACCCTCAAAGACAGAAATAACGTTGAAGCCCAACTATTTGCAAGAGCAAACGCGTGTTGCAGCTGCATATTGTCAACAGGCTGTATGCTCTAAGTTTTAATTAAAACTAACATCCGTAAACTTAACATGCTGGAAGCATACCGCGTTTATTTCGATAGAGAAAATAAATAATAAAAGTGAACTACAATTTTAAATCAGTCAGGCAATGAATACTTTGTATATGTAACTGGTGTTTGTACTTCTACTGAAACTATAAGAAAGTTGAGTCCACGAAGCGGGGTTTTAGTATCCTGGCAATGTGTTCTTGATACGGTCGGGTACAGGACTGCCTATATTTCCCTTTTCAGTTGATACCGCCTGATATTGTAGGTCATCAGGACTCTCTCGAACGATCTTATTATCAACTCAATCAATGAAAATAAGACCGATACGATTAAATATAACGCGAATAAATTCACGAAAAAGTTATAAAGTCTTGTAACCGACTTCTAGAAACGACGTCTCGCGTTCAGTTCAGAAGCGACCGTTTCACGTCAGATAAGCTGGTCGCACACTAAAATGTTAAGGGTATAAATACGCCTGTTTAAAGCCAAATAATCTCAGTTATTACCGGTCATCGCAAGTCGACATTCGTGTCGCTCCTGCCATTCGGAAGGCAGGAAGCTGTAATATAATCGTTTTGGTCCTACGCTTTGAAATGTGGTTTTAACTGCAATTGTGCTTCTTTGTAATCGACAGTTTAATTTAAGAAAATAAACTAGCCTACTCTCAGATTTAGTACGGTCAAGAGAATACCGATTGAAATCTTTGCTAGAGATACCTGTCTTCCTATCCTGTCCCTAAGTTCCGTCACCGAACGGCATGGAGGATGCTGTCTGTTGCTATCAGATTGAGAAGAAAACCCTGGTCGTCTCACAGTTTGTTAGCTAGCTAAGTATTGACAAGACAAAAGATTCTGTTAGCTGATGACCTTGTGTAGGGAAACCACATAAGAAAACCACTTACGAGAATGATTGTCTTGGAATCATTAGCAAAAGGTTTAATTCATACAAATATTCCTCATAATGTTTGCGTAAACTTGAAGAGTTTACTATTCTTGTAATACAATAGACTTGCCCAGTCCTTAGCTGAATAGACGAGCATGGCTCGTAATTTAAGATTAATCTATAAGGGCGTTTAGATGGACGCTGGCAAGGCTGGTGGCCTCTTCCACGTTTGCCTCTGCTATCGAAGAAGCTACTGTGAGATACGGAGAAGAGGAGCATAAGGTGTGGACCATCGTCTAGGCGAGGCTCTTATTTACGTTTTTAAACATGAAGATTTGTGCAGATCGTGCAGAGTTGGAACGAGGTGGGAGCCCTGCTTGAAGCTATGCAGAATCTAGTTCAACTGAAACGTAGAATCTCTCAAATGTCTGGTGTAGAGACTTAAATTACTCGACATCTCAACTACTCGAGTATCGAATAGTAAAATTTCAAAATACTCGAGTATACTCGAGTAGTTTCAGATTTACCAAAATATATTTTATTAATTCAAATTTGTGAACATAAATAGATGATAAATAAATAAAAAAGCTTATTTTATTTAATTAATAAATTTATTTTAATTTATGAAACATATATATTATATCAAAAAAATACAGAATTAAACGTCAAATTTAAGTTTGGTTCAAAGTTTTGTTTTTTTTATTTCCGCAGTAGAAAAAACTCTCTCTGTTGCTGTGGACGTCGGCTTAAAAGTTAACATTGAATTAAATAATGCTATATTCAGTGGAACCACGATCTTACGTTCTCGCATTATACCTTTTCCCGCGTGGTGCGTTAATTTTGTATAGTCCCGGCATTTACTTCATATATAAAACTTTCCCGCATTCATCGTTTCCCGCATATAACGTTTGTTTTGTACGGTCCCTTAAAAACGTAGAATCGGGGTTTTACTGTACATAGTTTTCTGTCCACAGTTTGAATAAAATAAAATTCGTAAATAAATCTTCTTTTATAAATTACGAGTATTACTCGTCAATTTTTCAAATTACTCAAGTATCGAGTACTTGAAAAATGGACGAATATAATCGAGTATCGAGTACTCGATACTCGAATTGGAGTCTCTAATCGTTCTTCTCCATGCGTGAGATCATGCGCAGTCTATAGGAGAAGAAGTTTGCTGTCGGTATCATCACTTGTGTGGAAAATATAGAGCTCAAATACTTACGTGTACCTTTTTAACTTGTGTTAATTTCAGGAATGATGCGCATTGAGCATCGACGATGTAATAATATCATTGAAGAAGGCTCTTTGTGACAAAATGGATATTCGTCAAATAAATTTAGGTCCCTCCAAGTGCTGACACTTTCACACAAATTGTATCGTAAAATAAAAGAAAAATGTTTTACGTGACACCATAAAAAAGGGTCTAACTTCAGATTAAATGCTGTTTTATTTTGGTGTAAGCTTTACGACCCGATTAACCTTTTTGTATGGTTACGTTAAGGGAAACCGAGCTGGCAACAGACACCTACCTTCAAAGAATATCTGTACCAAGGCATCGTTTTCGACGGCATTTTAGAAGTTAAATGAAATCCCGCCAATCTTAATTCTATTCAATAGTCCTATACTGCTAGTAAATTTCTTTACGGTAATTTTCAAAACGTCACTTTCTTATTTTTATATTTCAAAGTAAAATATTATTATAGCATAGTGTGAAATTAAATAACGTGAAACGGGGTGAATAGAGACTGGCAGGTGAATAGAGACAAAGGCAAGGATTAGAACTTTAGCACAACTTTACTAACTATCCAATTTTTTTTATAGTATTTACATATAATTCTTAACAATGACTATAATACTATCTCTCAAATAACAAAACCAAACCAACTAAATGATTGGCTAAAATTGAAACAAACGTGTTTAAGTTCGATGCGTGTGCATCCTGACTTTTTGACCGCTTATAAACTGACACCGCCTTATTTGGTAGGTCATCAGAACTCTCTCGAACGATCTATTGTTCACCTCAGTCAATGAGTCAGTCGATATCAGGAAATAAATTCATTCTTATAATAATCTATATTGCAATCTATAGCGATGCAATGTAGATTCATTTCTCTTATCTCTTGACGCCCGACAATGCATGTGCTTCATAAAAAGTTCATAAGGCGATATATAACCTTATCGGCGGGCGCACGTGTTAACGATTTTTGAAACGGCCATTGTTTTTTCTTTCTAAAGTAACCGTTTGTTTTCATACAGCAGTGAGAGATTGGACGGCATTGAGAATGCACGCGCCTAATCTTCTCCCTAAGAATTAAATCCGAGTCAAATTCCTGATATCGTCTTCATTATCGTAATATTTGTGTGTTGTATAACGTCTGTGTAAACTATAAACAATTAAATAATGGATGCTAACCGCAACCACATAACGCTTTGAGATAGTCTTTTCTTTATGAGAGTGCCATGTTTCTCCTACTCCGTCCCCAAAATCCCTCTCCTGAGTGTCGGATAGGAGGCTCCTTCTCGATTTACGAGGGAGCCGGAATAAAGGTCTTCTCAAAACTAACTATAAGTACCGCAAAACGGAGTGAATAGAGACTCACAAAGAATAAAGGTTCATATATTCCAATCATTACAATCTGTTGTTTTGTCTCTATTCACCTGCCAAGTCTCTATTTACCTTTTCTCGTTTCTAATCACCCCGATTCAATGTGAATAGAGACACAAAAACAAAATTGACTGTGTATTACTGAAATTAAAAGAGTTTATTTATTTATCATCTATTTATATACACAAATTTGAACTTATAATATATGTTTTGGTACATCTGAAACTACTCGAATAAACTCGAGTGCTCGAGTATTTTTAAATTGTTTTACTCAATACTCGAGTAGTTCAGGTATCGAGTAATTGGAGTATCTAATGCAGCTACGCTCAAATTGTACGTGAGCACCACTGATCTACATAAAATTGATGTGGGTAAATTTGTTATAGTCTCTAACAGTAATATCCGCTTTATGACTGAATCGTAAACTATATTCAAAACATCTTAATAGTTTGTCATTATTTTATATCATATAACATCACTTATAATTACAGCGTCTGGAAGCCCTATAACAGTACTCGTGAATACGTCAGTTCCGTTTTGATTCTGTATACATAAACAATTGTCATCATCTATAATGTTAACGCAGTGCTGTCATTCACATAATACGTTTGTGTGCGATGTTGCCAATTTGAAGTTTGTCAAACCCAGGGATGTTTAAATCACGGTTCGCAACTGGATTGTTTTTGTTTGTTAATATGTGTTGGACAACCATTCTCAAGCAAACTTCATATAACTATTAAAGTATAATAGGACAACAATATGTTTGATGGCAGAACAATATCGTTGTAGCCAGAGCCGGATTTCCCTTTATGCTAAAAAAGGTTGAAGCCTAGGGCGGCCAGATGAGGTGTACATTTTTTCCTGACGATTTTTGTATGTAAATATTTTATTTATAGATACATGACGATCTTCGCAAAACTCGCTATTTACACATTTAATAAGATTTAGGTTGAAAATGCAAAAATTTTCGATTCCAAAGATGATAAAATTCAATATTTCAAAAATCAAAAATATGAATGAAGCCTTCATGCATCTTGACAATTTTTTGACTATCATGGTAGAATTTAATCACAGTGGAGAACGTATATCTAAATTACATATACGTGGAATAATTAAAGTTAATTTAAATTGTATATTACATAATATGTATTATTATATGGTTTTTGAGAAAGACGTAGAATGAAAGGACTCTTCCGCAAAAACAAAAAAAGGAAGTAATCAACTAGATAAGTTTGTAAAAAAATGTTTCTTAGCACATTTTTTACATTCCTCTTTTTTGCGCACTCAACAATCGTGCACATTTTCAAAATTCGAATTTATAAAATTTCTTGATTGGTTGTGATTTCAGACAGCGACTTATTAAAATCAAATGGGATTTCTTAATCTATTGTTTTTTGGAATAAGACATCTAGGAAGCTATTCAAAAGTGATGGAAGTTATGAACTTTACTGTTTGCAGCAATAAGACGTATGCTTTCCGGTAATTTTCTCTGATTTCTTTGATCATTTATTGAAATTGTATTTAAAATCTGCAAATAACATGCCTAGGGCCTTACTGCATCAAAATCCGGCCCTGATTGTGGCCGGAATAAAAAACAATACTTTTAGCTGACTACATTTTTTAAGTAAATTATAAAATGTCCTATATTAGATATAAAATTATGTTCGAGTATTTCTCCTCACATCTCGTGTTATATTACAAAAATACATCTTTGGCACATCTTTTGTTTGTCAATACTCGCGTAGAATTAATTATATACATTGAAAAAATGGATATTATATTTTGAAAAAAAATTGTTTATGATACCATGAGATTCACACTTATTTCTCCACTATCATCTATAATCTATATTATAATATATTAAGTATGAAAAGACTTTGGATTATTAAAATAATAAAATCAAAATTTAATTTATAGTATGTTAAAGCGTTCAAAATCATTCATCGTAATTAGAGACTCTATACTCGAGTTATTTGAAAAATACTCGAGTAATACTCGTACGTTATAAATAAAGATTTATTTCCGAATTTTATTTTTTTTTAAACAGTGGACAGAAAAACTATTAAGCACTATTTAATTCAATGCTAACTTTTAAGCCGACGTCCACAGCAACATAGAGAGTTTTTTCTACAGCGGCAATAAAAATAACAAAACTTTGAACCAAATTAAAATTTGAGACGTTAAATTACGTTTGATATATGTTTCATAAATTGAAATAAATTTATTAATTGAATAAAATAAGCTTTTATTGAGTATTTATTTATCATCAATATTTATGAACACAAATTTTAATTAATAATATTTATTTTGGTACCTCTGAAACTACTCGAGTATACTCGAGTACTCGAGTATTTTGAAATTTTACTACTCGATACTCGAGTAGTTGAGATGTCGAGTAATTGGAGTCTCTAATCTTAATTTATCCTATGTGAGCCTATGAATCCGTCAGCCACATAATATGTGGTATATTCGCCACATTATACCCCTCACAATACTAATCCAAATATCACGGTCAAATGGTCACGTTATATTCAAAGCCACGTTATATTCGAGCTAATATGTTATATATAATATAATGCTATTTTTAGACATGTTGCTTATTTAATTTGGGACAAGTCACCGATTAACTAAATTATTCGTAATATAAAATTAAAAATTATTTTGATTATTCCACGTATTGTGCTACGAATTGTGACACGTGTTTCGCCTCTTTCAGAGACATCTTCGGACTTAAAATCGCAAAGTTTGCTTAAGTAATAAAGCAAGTTGATTCTAATATTTTTAAATTATAAAATTACAAAATGGAGTCTGGTATTTTTCCTTTTTACGGGAAGCAAGGATATAGAATCAAAGTAAAGCAACAAATATACATACTACTAATGACGTTATCAATTACAAAATATTAAATAATAAGATGCAATCAATTTGGAAGGGTCAACCCTATCATTGGAAATAATTTAAGCAATGGCGAGCAACCTGTCTTATTTAGGATATTATTTAAAAAATACTTAACTCATTACTGTTAAAACTATTATTTGTTTCTAAAAAGGCTAAACTATTAATTTTAAAACCCTTTTTATTTATTGCTAGCCGGTACCCGGCAAGCGTTGCAATGCCACTTAAAGAAAGAAAGTATTTGTGTTTATTGAAGTGCTTTCTGATGCACAATATTTTAGATAAAAAATTGCGATTTAATTTCACTAACATTGATCGGTATCGATGACATTTGCTGCTTGTCTACAAGCGCCACCTACTGAAAGTTAATTGTACTATGTTTTACCTTTGCGCAAGTGCAACAACAAGTTGTCAAAATGAACGGTATGACAACGCATAAAAAATGAAAAAATATGGATTTTTGTATAAAAGACCTAGTGTAAGCTAATTTTAAACAAGTCGCAAGTGCAACCAAAAAGTTTGTCAAAGTTTCATTGCGATCGGATGGACGGTATGGCAGCACGTAGGGTGCGAATAAACGAACAAAGATTCGGACTTTAAAATTATCAATAATTTTACCACTTTTCGCTCGTTTGATTACCCACTTTTACGACTCCTGTTTTAACCCTACGACTGACACTATAACAGAAATTTACGCTAGCTACGTTCCCATGTTGTGTAACATGTAATTAATCATGTGATAATACGTCTTATGGCTATGAATTTATTGGACAGCGGTTGATTATAAATCGAGTTGGGGTCGCACATATTAATAACATTTGAATAAATAAAAAGCACAAAGCCTTGAAAAAATATAACAGACTTATTTACAGTTACAGTTACAAACACAGAAAATAAATGCTAGCTAAACCAAAAGCGCTTTTTTATTATTACAGGAAAATATTGAATTAAATCCCTAGTCTGTAAATAACATTTCTTGGGATACTTTTTTAAGTACTTAACCGGTTGCATGCCAGAAGCGTATAGATACAGTTTACAATTCCGTGAACGCAGCGCCGGCCATATGAAACTGTATTATCAGTGAAAATGTATCAAGTAATAGATTTGTATGACAACATGATTTCACTGGTCACGATCATTGAAATTATTGGCCCAAGTCGATGATTTGCCGGCCTAAAATTTTGGTTTGCTTCAGTGAAACAAAATCAGCAAGTAGTCCCTTTCATAAAAAGAGAACCAAAGAAAAACACAAACAAACATAGGGCTGAAGATAGGGCGGTCAAATTTCATTTCAATGATAGCTTGGAGAAGAATATATTTTCACTGAGAATACAGTTTCACTGTAACATATATACGGTCTACTTATACCCACTAATACTGGACAATGTCGACGATTTAAACCTTTAAAGGAGTAAGTAAATCTATACTGAATGTAATTCAACATAATATTGCTGTATTACTAATTACATGTTGCTATAGTAAGTCCGAAGATGCCTATGAAAGAGGCGAAACATATGACACTTCCCATGACTCATTATCGATTACAGACATTAAGATTTATTATCTTTTTATTAAATGCACTTACTGTGATTTTTACATTTAACCATCTTCATTTTGTTTGTATTTTGCTAAAAATTATCTGCTTAGTTGTAATCAGGGCTGTGGAGTCGGTAAAAAAAGTTCGACTCCAACTCCGACTCCAGCATTTACCAAAACCACGACTCCGACATTGACCAAAAACACGACTCCGACTAAAAAAGTTTAATATCGTCACTTTTTTTTGCCTAATTTTCCTTTTGATGTGTATTCAATTGAATATCAACCCTACCAATCCGGCCAGTGGCCATATTTGACATATTATATGCAAAAATAAAAAGTTCAAACTTTTAAAATTTCCGACTCCGAGTACGACTCCGGCCAAATCGCGGCGACGACTCCAACTCCGACTCCAGCCAAAAAGCTACGACTCCACGACTCCGACTCCACCGCCCTGGTTATAATACCAATTGTTTGTCATATCTTGTAATTCTTGCTAAACTTTTGTATAAATATCGCTGTTTCGTTGTATTTCTTATCAGTTGATAATACTCGCCATGAGCGAAACCGGTTCTGATACAATATATTTAATGTGGAATAAGTACTACGAATGTGCTATTTTTATGATAACCGAGTTCATATTAAAAATAAAGTGATCAAAAGTGCACCATTACTTCGAAAAAGTTAAAAACGGCTTCGACCAAATGAAATTAAATATTGCAACGACGATATCGCTCCGTGGCGGAAAATACACATATATTTAAATAAGTTTTCTGCAAATAAAACCAACTAACTATGTGAAAATAAGATGCATTCATGACTGTTCACTATTATATGTGAACCATAAAACATTGAATGCGCAACCAGCAAAATAACGTTACAGCCCTCACACTGTTAATTTTGCCTCCGTGCAATTTGTTGGTAAAAAATATATGAATTCTAAAATAATAAATGTATGATAGAGAACTCGCCCCTGTATGTTATTAACCTTCATAGGACTATCCTTGAAAAATGACTCTCAGACCGAAGGGGGGTAAAAGAAGACGCCAGTGTTTTGGCCTTATTGGCAAAACTGCAATAAAAAAATGATTGAATATGTTTTGAAGTATATTTATACATCTTTCTGAAAAAAAATACATATAAAAATTCCTATTTTTCCTATAATTATTCATATTTAAGTCGCGCATGAAAACGACGACGTATTCACTCCAACGGCTATGGCGGACTAATAAGCCAATAACCGTGCACGCAGTCACATTACCTTATCTCTTATTTTATCGCCTTTTATTGTTGCCAGATATGAAACACTCCGTCCATGTTATTTATGACTCGCTATGGTCACGTTCTCTTATCGCTTATGGGCGTGAAATTTTATGTTATCGGTTCTCAGCGATTGCTAACATTGACAATTAGACTGAAAAATTCCGACTTCTTCTCTTTTTAATTGATTACGGCGCAACTAGCCAATAAATATCATATGTTTTTTCTGCAAAAGGTGTAAAAAACTATGATTTAAGAATACCAAAAGTGTAGACATCGTATCACTAGTATTAAGATAGATATTTAAGGTAAAGTAGCTGTTGGGACAAAATCTATACCGTTAGGGATGGCTAGGTTAAAAAGTGATTATTCTAGTTGCAAGCGCTGTTGTTGTTTGTTTTTGTCAATTTTATTGAACCTTATTCCAGCGGTCTCCAAACTAAATAAAGATGTGAGATTTTTTCAGAAAAATCTGAAATTGTCTGACGAGATACTTATAAATGAGGGCTTTGAGAGCAAAGTTAGCTTTTTTCCAACGATCAGTTTAGAAAAAAATGCATGAAAACTATTTTTATGTCGTTAAGTTCAGTGCAGAATTTTGATTTCCCCAAAGTAATGATCAGGAATCATTAGATCTTGATTTTTTACCTACATATGTAGAAATTAAAGTTAAAAACTTAATATTTATTATAAAATCCGGCCATTTTGACAAACTATTTTAGAAATTTAAATAGTATATGTTGATAATGCTGTATATACTTTCAAGTTTACAAAAATTTTCAAGACTAGTGTTTTTGTGCACAAACGATTTGATAAAATTTGATCCTAGGAAAATTTATAAATATGGTACAATAGTCTACATGAGCTACTGAAAATGCCACCGCGAGCTACTGGTAGCTCGCGAGCGACCGTATGGCGATCACTGCCTTAGTCTTTCTATGACTATTCTTATCAAAGTAAAGAGAAGTTGAGTGATTAAGTTACATGCGTTATAGTATCCCAAACGCGCCTCTTTCAACGTACGTTTCAAATCAAATTAATGCTTTTTACATTAAACGTTGTAGATAAGCGATAGTGTTCACAGTTTTAATATCACCAGTCAAGGAATAAATATGAGCGCGTTCAGATTGTCTCATTCATACGCGACTTAAAACATGAATAGTTATAGGAAAATTATCGATTTTTGTACATTTATGTATATATTTTAAAACAATGTATAAAGATACGTTAAATCATAATTTAACATTTTTTTAATGCAATCTATGCCAATGAAGCCATAACACTGGGATAATTTTAGTCCCCCCCTTCGGATCACACGCTTTTTTTCAGTGACCGTCTTTCGAGGGTTAAATAGATAATTTCAGTTTATTTTAGGGATAAATGGTCCTCTACCATTCTTTTGAACTACTTTTTTCAATCTGTTTTAAACGAATATTCATCGACAATAGTTTCACGTCAATGTATCATAGATATTGTGCACAGTAGAAATTTAATTGAACTCGGTAGAGACATTTTACATTATATTCCATTTCACGAATAAAATGCCTGCTGCAAATTCGGAGGCTAACGTGTGATTTTTCGGAAGTGTGTAAGACGCGGCCGCACTGCAGATGCGGAAGTGGGCGACAGTAGACGACACAGTGGGCGGCCGGAGGTGGTTGTAGGCGGGAACGGGCTGACAGGCGCCACTTCTCTCCGCTGCCTGCTGCCAAACACCAAAAATAGCCTCCTTGTGGCATGCGTAATTGAGTGTTAAAAACAGAATAATTCCACTACATAATACTTAAATTGCACACACAGCGTTAAGGAATATTTAGTGTGGAATGGTAAATTATGGATATGTGGTCATGGGACAGAATTTTTGTAAAGATTTATGATAAATAATCACATTGAATGAAATGAATGTAAGGCTGACGATTTTTTTTGAAATGTTTCGTCTTTAATTTTTAAATTTATCATAATAGAAGATCCTAAAAAATACTTCGCAATAAGTATGAAATCGAGTTTTTTAATTAACAGGAGCAAAAAATGCAACCACAAACTACACAAATAGTAATATTATACAGGTAAAGGCAGTCACATTAGTTTATTATTTGTTTAAAACAAAAAGAATAATTTTAATATAGGCTAATATGAAAAAACTAATTCTTCTTTCAGAACTCATACAATAATCAGAAATATTTTCAGATTTAATTATTTTGATTCCACATTTTATAGAAATCCACAAGAAGTCAAACAGTAAAGTCAAAACATAAAATTATAAGCCAGTATGTAGAAATATTTTTGAGCTTAGCTCGAGAGGATTGGGATTCTGTCCCGTGACCATATACCCATAATTTACCAGTGGAATTTTTAAACAAGAATTCGTTCGTTGTTACCAAGTAATCTATATATGTACCGTCAGTGACGGCTGGTGACGGGGTGCTGGGGGGTGCAAAAGGAAGATTCAACTATTTTTCCGTACTACGGAAGAGAAACAGTTGGTATTGCGAATATCTGAATTGAAAGTCCATGCTATAGAAGTGTTTTAAAATCCAATGAATAGGAAAGAACTCTTGCAAAAATGGTTGAATCTTCCTTTGAACCCCCCAACACCCCGTCACCAGCCGTCACTGTGTACCGTACAATGGGGTGAATAGGGACACGTTTTACCCTTCACGACTATGCACAAATTCATCTTCCAAATTCGCCATTATTGTACAAATTATTGTTAGATTAATTCAAAGACTTGAAATCAATCAACTCGTTAATAAAACTCGTCGGATAAAACCCTTAATTCATTTAGATATTCTTATGTTTATATCTGGTCATTGGTATTTGCGATACTACATTCAAAAATTTTAAAAGCTAATTTAAAAAAAATTGAATAACAATTTTACTCAGTGATCTACTTCTATTTTTGTATATAAACGATACATACTGCTTACTGCGCGTCAGTTCAGCTACATCCGTGCACTTGAAATCCCTTTAAGATGCCGAAAGACGAAACCCGGGCCGTTAGCGACAAAACTCATGGAAAAGTACAATATTCAAACGATTTAAATCCTAATGTAAATTATGAGAATGGCAACCCATTCAAAATAGCCATTTATAAGACAAACTTACTTCATCAGATTGTCTCGATAAAACAGCATACAGATTAGAAAATATAACCAAAAAACACCCGATCCGTGGTGCAGTGGTCAACTTCGTTGGCTTCTGTGACGAATCGAAGACGAAAAAGTGGTTTACAAGATGATTTGTCAACAAATACTCTGAAAATGAAGCATTTCGAATGCAATTAATACCAATAGTAAATCTTCAAACATATTTACGCCCATTTGACAAAACTCAAACACAACAGACTCAGACAAAAATTTGGTGCGGCCACCAGACATTTTCACGTGAGAACCACTGCGATATATGTACAATAATCAGGCACCGTAAGAAAGTCATACATTTCAACAGCATCTTAACCAAGTGTGGAGTATATGTACTCCATACTGAGTTTACCTCAACATGTTTTTTTTCTACGAGAACTTCTTGTTACACAGTTGCTCAATATTTCATTATCAAAGAATGTAGATAGTATTTATAAGATACGACAATTGGTTAGTTAATCACTCTCGCTAGGCGCCGTTTTTTGGGATCGAAAAAGTGGGAAAGTATTTTTAACAATATAAGCACCCATTATCTTTGAGCAGAATCGATAAATCAACTTAAAAAAATCTTCTCGAACCTGGTTGGCCCGTCACGGAAGAACTTGAAAATTCTACCTTGAACTTAACTGTATTAAATTAGTTTTGTGCTTTTTCCCAAAAAAGCTTTTTTGGTAGAAAGAAAACTTTCCTTCCAAAGTCTTCATTTATATTTCGAACATCAAGGACAATGACATAAAAGCAAAGACTATCTGGACGTTGTTATAGCATTATTTTAAATAAAAATATAAATAAACAAAGAAGTTTCCTCTCTCATCGTTGTATAATTTATGGCAAACTTTTGTGAAAATTTTATTAATTAACGTACTGTGGTAAATAACTCCTTTGCTTAAAATATTATCCTACATCAGGGTTGCCAGATTTCCAAAATCACAGACCAGAACATTCATTATTTTGAACAATCAAAAATAAGGAATTAAGAAAACCTAATATTAACCTGCGTATGTTAAAATATACATATGTTTACAGAAGAAAACATTTTTCCTGTTTTTTTTTACCATATCCGCTCCCAGCTTGAGCATATCACGGTGTTTATCTCAACATATGTTTTTCTACAAGAACTGCTTGTTACTCAGTTGCTCAACCTCTCTTTTTAAAAGAGAGTAGGGATGGAAAAGATACGAGGACTAGGACAGGACTAGTGGTTAGCTATTCGCTTTCACTGTGCGTCGCTCTTTAGGATCGGAAAGGTGGGAAGGGATTTTTTAACAATACAAGCACCCATCGCCTCTGAGCAGAATCAATCTATCGACTGAAAAAAGCTGCTCGTACTGGGAATTGAATCCTGGTGGTCCGACACAGTAGCCAACGACGTTGACTACTGCGTCATGGACCGGCGCGAATTTTCCTGGCTTTAAGTTTGTTTCAAAATATGTAATATGTTCGCCATCTATACTTGATAAAAATTTTCTAAGGCCATTACAATTGTAAACAAAATTTAGTTTGATCATCAATTCAGCTTGTAGAAACCAGGGCTGTGGAGTCGTCGCGGCGATTTGGCCGGAGTCGTACTCGGAGTCGGATATTATTTTCGCATTTTATTTTTTAAATTTGGCTTTAGATCGCATTGATTGGGTTGATATTGAGACTACCTTAATTCCGGCTCCCTCGTAAATCGAGAAGGAGCCTCCTATCCGACACTCAGGAAGAGGGATTTTGGGGACGGAGTAGGAGAAATATGGAACTCTTAAAAACAAAACACGATCTCAAAGCGTCATTTTGTGGGTGCGTTAGCACCCATTATTTAATCGTTAAAGATTTACACAGACGTTATACAACACACAAATATTACGATAGCGAAGAAGATATCAGGAATTTGACGCGAATTTAATTCTGAGGGAGAGGATTAGGCGCGTGCATTCTCAATGCAGTCCAATCTCTCACTGCTGTATGAAAACAAACGGTTACTTTAGAAAGAAAAAACAATGGCCGTTTCAAAAATCGTTAACACATGCGCCCGCTGATAAGGCATGATTTATCGCCTTATGAACTTTTTATGAAGCACATGCATTGTCGGGCGTCAAGAGATAAGAAATTGAAATAACTCTACATTGCACCGCTATAGATTGCAATATAGATTATTATAAGAATGAATTTATTTCCTGATATCGACTGACTCATCGACTGAGGTGAACAATAGATCGTTCGAGAGAGTTCTGATGACCTACCACATAAGGCGGTGTCAAATCCCCCCTACTTCTGATAATCAGCAACTATCTCGGACGTCTTCCTCAATCAATGGTTTCGCAAGCAAAAAATTACAAAAATATACCAAAAAAAAAAATTTTTTTTTTATACAAGTCACAACTACTGTCTGAAGGACCGTGGCACATCAAGTTGAAAGGATACATCCAATTTCAAAGCAAAGTTTGAGTATAACATTACCCAAGTTAAATGCCTAAATCACAAGTAAAAACATAAATCAAAGCAAAAAATCGTAAACCAAGTTATAAATCAAAGGAAAACATACATTTATGATCAAATTTCCAAATCCTGATTAAGAATCAAAAGAAGTTAGATTTGAAAACATATTAAAGTATTTTCGTAAATAAAAACATACTCATTTAAAAAATCACATGAATAAAACAAAGCATATAAGCGACACAGCGGCGTCGTTAAAAAAGAACAATAGGTGCGTTGGTTTCGGTCGGCGCAGGCGTCACCTTATCTTGCGCGATAACACAACGTCTTGAACGCGGCGATATCGAGTGTCGATTTTCGTCGCGTCGGTTCCTTTTGCTGTTTCAATCATGTCACGGAGGTCTGCAATAAGTCGCGATACAAAGCTAATATGCGAGTGTCGCCTTTGGCTGGCGAGGTTTCAGTGAAGGTCTGTGGTGGCAAGCTAGGTCTCATGCAGGAGATACGACCCTGACTGGACGACTGGATTCCAAATGCTGGTGCCACGGCACCTCTGGTCGCCACGCACGCTCACGCGATCTAGGGTGAAGTAGGCCCGGCACTGATGGACGTAGATCACTACGTCTCGCCGTCACTACTCCAGGTTCGAAGGTGGCTGCTGGTCCCCTCGGTCCTTGGCTCCATTATGCCTGGTCTCGGTAGGCACGGATGACAACTGTCTTCCGGCCATACCGGTATGGTGAGACGCCGTCTCCCCAGTCGTCTTCGTGAGTCATCCAGGTTGCTGTATCGTCCTGCATGGCTTAACCCCATGCTATTGTGCTCTCTCACATCCTGGTACACTCCTCGTCACCTACGTGGCTGACTACCCTCGGCATTCGGTAGATATCGCATCAATTTATTTTAGCTGCGCGTTTGGTGGGCGGCACCCTTGACACGTTGTTTACGAACAACACAAACAAAATTATTATTAATTATTACACGTTTTAAGTAAACACACAAAATACTGCTATTATTACTATCGCTTATCCGTGAAGCACGTGCGAGAATTCGCATTATTAACAAAACTACATTATTATTATTAATTCTGCGACATACTCATGTCTCAACAAAACACAAATATTATTAATTGACAACTATAACTCGTAATTAATGATGCCCCGCGGAGCACTCGCGATCGTTCGCGTTTATGAACGATGCACAGATATTATTTTTTTGCGGAGCACTCGAAATTATTTACGTAATTATTTATAAAACACTAAATTATTACTATTCACTGGGCGCCACTAGGTTATACGAACCTAGACGCTTTGAGACCTCAGAGCATGAAGTGGGCGGGAGTGAGTTCCGATGTTGTCAAACATCATTAGCCCTAGTCGTCTGCAACAATTTCGAATTGACGCACTAGACATTAGGGCCAAGTGCCCCACGTTGTACGGGCCAATTGAGAAGACCTTAATTCCGGCTCCCTCGTAAATCGAGAAGGAGCCTCCTATCCGAAACTCAGGAAGAGGGATTTTGGGGACGGAGTAGGAGAAATATGGAACTCTTAAAAACAAAACACGATCTCAAAGCGTCATTTTGTGGGTGCGTTAGCACCCATTATTTAATCGTTAAAGATTTACACAGACGTTATACAACACACAAATATTACGATAGCGAAGAAGATATCAGGAATTTGACGCGAATTTAATTCTGAGGGAGAGGATTAGGCGCGTGCATTCTCAATGCAGTCCAATCTCTCACTGCTGTATGAAAACAAACGGTTACTTTAGAAAGAAAAAACAATGGCCGTTTCAAAAATCGTTAACACATGCGCCCGCTGATAAGGCATGATTTATCGCCTTATGAACTTTTTATGAAGCACATGCATTGTCGGGCGTCAAGAGATAAGAGAAATTGAAATAACTCTACATTGCACCGCTATAGATTGCAATATAGATTATTATAAGAATGAATTTATTTCCTGATATCGACTGACTCATCGACTGAGGTGAACAATAGATCGTTCGAGAGAGTTCTGATGACCTACCACATAAGGCGGTGTCAATATTTAATTGAATATAAATAAATAGGAAAATTAGAGGAAAAAAATGACGATATTAAATTTTTTGGTCGGAGTTGGAGTCGGAGTCGTGGTTTTGGTAAATGCTGGAGTCGGAGTCGGACTTTTTTTCACCGACTCCACAGCCCTGGTAGAAACCGTAGGGTTTGTAATAATAATCTGTTTCTCTCTTTTCTTCATGCTTCATTCATTTGACTAAATATTTTTTAATTGGAATGTGAAATTGAGAATATGTGGGCCACAAATTTATACAAGTTATTGCAAGTGGAATGATCTTTATAGCTCGCGTATATGTACATTGCAAAAACTAAAAATTATAAGATTATTGCTTTTGCAATGAGAAAAATTTACACTGGAAATTGGCAAAGAAGTCAACCGAGAGAGTTCCGACTAAATCAACTATAATACATAAAAAATAGTACTCGTCTGAACTCACTCACGTCCATGTGAAATATGTCAACATCCGAAGCAATTCCGTTGACAATCACTTAAGCTCTCCCCAGTGGCATCCCCATAGAGAAACTGGTTCTAACCCTTGGAAGAACAAACAACTCATGTTCACGATCCCTAAAAAAATTATCAAGACCATTCATTTTAACATTCTCAAAAATGGTGGAATTCTCCTTCAAAGAAATATATTGCCAAATACATTTGTCTTCGAGCATTCAAACTATTTAAAATTTATACAATTTATACTGTTTGCAAGCGGAATGATCTTAAGAGCCCACGAAGACACGAATATCAACAATGTTTCGCAAACACACTCGGACTCAGCTCACTTTTAACTGACCTCTACAGGTTCAAATTATATTCATAAAAAGTGGTACGTACATTTTTTCCTTTCCGTTTTTGTTAATTGTTCAGGAGAGGGTAAAAACTGATTATTTTGGGAATGTAAAATGTTGTGTTATAAACAAAAAAAACCCTTTCAAATGATTTATTTGTACCAGCGCTGAAAAACAATGAATGAATGACAGGGGACAATATAAAATAGCGGAGTTGGATTATTAGCAGTGTAGATTTTAGAACGACAATGGAATAATCAAATTTGTGAAAAAAGCGTTTTTCCGATGCACTCAAAAAAGTTTTGGTTATTTTTACAGGACATAAACATTTGCATAATTACTCTTTAAGCCATCGATATACAATTTGTGTGAAGTCAGGATTTTCATAGGCAGTGCGGGACTCGGGATTTGTCTGTTGAGCTCGGGACAGTCGGGACGCCTGGTAGCCCTGTCCTAGGTGGAACTGTACGGCTTCCTTTCAATTCAACTGACTTCGTAATATTTTCCACCGCTTTCAGCTCGACTTAATAGTTTTATTTTTTGTTTTTCTCCCTCGTAAAATTCTTCGAGCTCTGATCTGAAAATTTATGAATTTCTAACTATGTCAACAAAGCCTACTTTGCGGTCTGGAGTATTTAATAATGTTGAATATATCTGTAATATAAAGTAAATTCGTTACCTTAATTTGAAAAGGTTTTACTAAGGAAGCGGATATAATAACAAACTTTTACTCCACTATTACAAAAATAAAAAAAGCTCACAAAAAAAGTACTGTAAAAGTTCTGAATGCGATCAATATCAATACAAAGCTGCAATTTTTAATTTCAGAATTCTTCATAAAATATTTTATTTCAATTTATTCTACAAAACTACTTTGGGTTATCAATTCGTTACCTAACTTTGAAAAGGTTCTAATTGATGTTTTTGCCTAAAATGACATTTTGGTCGGAAAAGCTTGTATTTACCGCATTCTATCATAATTGTAAATTTCAGAATTATCTATGGTCTAATAGGGAGATAGCAGAATTCCGGAGTTGCACTGCATCTGCACAAATTTTTTACTAAATTTATTTGACAATGCTCTAAGATTGTCATCATTTGATCTATAAAATAAGTAATTTGAAACATTTTTATTTGCTCATTGACACAAGTGAATTTTAATCAATCAAAACTTCAAACGCTCATATCTCAAAACAGTGTCAAGAGCAGTTAGAACCTTTTCAAAGTAAGGTGTCGAATTTTTACCTATTACCAGTCCTTGATTATATTTAACAAGTCTACATTGTGAATCTTTTTGACAAAACAAATTATTAAAAAGATTCTTCTCAAACAAAACAAAATAATATGCAGTGTTCACAAAATAAAATAAATTTGGTTGTAATAAAATTTGTGTGAACCTTTGTAAGTCCATGAAAACAGTACGTTTTTGAACACATCATTCCAGGCGAAAAATAATACAGTGCTGATGTGTTTCAAGTCAGTGGTTTCCGTGACAGACCTCACAGGTTCAAATCCTGGTACGAGCAAAAAAATCAGTCGATTTTAATTTACCCTCGAAAGACGGTCCCTAAAAAATAACGTGTGGTCCGAAGGGGGGGGACTAAAAACACCCCAGTGTTATGGCTTTATTGGCATAGATTGCATTGAAAAAATGAATGTTTATATAATACATCGTTCTTAATAAAAAATAAATATAAAAATCGATAGTTTTCCTATAATTATTCATATTTTCAATTGTGCATGAAAGGACAAGCAGATCGTATTGATGTTCATGACAGACTGGCGTAATCAAAACTGTTTGCGTGAGCGCTTATCCACGTAAGTCTTTTAATGTAAAAGGCATCAATTTGATTTAAAACGTACGCTTAATCGAGGTGCGTTTGAGATAATATAACGTTATCTTATCGCGTATCGGCAGTAACGTTTGAATCCTGGCAATTGGTAGCGACTATATTTATGGTGTTCGGCCAATAATAATCTTACTTATGTTCTTTTTTATTTAAATATTAAAATTAAAATAGTAAAATTACCAAAACAAGTGACAATTAACGCTCTCAAAGAAAACGACGAATGCAGGAAAGTGTCAAAACCAAAAAGTTTAAAAAAACGATCAACGAGGGAAAATGAGGCAAGCGAGAACGGTATATCGTCCCAGTTCCCTGCCCATACGTCAAATGCATTAAAATGATTGATAGCTTTCCGGGTTGAGTGTGCCAAATAAGCTCGCCGAACAGTAATCGTAAACCTTTTTAGTGCTTATTCCACGTTAGATTTATTAGGAACAGAACCGGTTTTGCTTGTATGTATTGTATGCCGTAGACTTAGCCATAAATTTGCTTCCTACGACCATATTTATCAATTTCAAAAGCTGTCAATCTTGAACTAGCCATTTATTTAAAACTACCTGACCTGGTGAACTTCGTACCGCCTCAGAATCAATAGATGTTGTGTTAAATTATAAGCTGAATTAAATTTTGTTTTATATAAGTTAAAATGAATACTCAAAATGATTAAATTCTGCTATTCGGGACTGTGAAATAGCCAGAAAATCAAAGATCATCAAAATCGGTCCAGCCGTTCTCGACTTATAAGTAGTGTAACTAACACGACTTTGTTTTATATACACATAGATAACCTACCATTTAATTCAAATATTAACCGTTTTACATAAATTACTGACGGTTTCATTTATTAACTGACCACATTCAGACTGAGTCGGTGGATGCAAATCGTTAATATTTATTTACTGACCAAAACTAGAATTAGAAACTGATCCATTAAATACACGCCGATTAGTTTGCTAGTATTCCTTTTCTGACTAGCTCTAGCCCATCTTTCTATTCGCATCCATTCTTAAAAGAAGATATTTAAGCTAGTATCCGCTAGACATGGACTTTGGCGATTCTCCAACAGATGAGTAAGTGAGAATAAAACGTTTTGACAAATCGGTCAGTCTTTCAGGGAAAATAAAACAAGTTTTCTTACAAATCTTATAATATGTATATAAAAATCAATGTTTGTTTGTTCGTATTTTATGCGTTGCCATACCGCTCATCCGATTGCAATAAAACTTTATCAACTTATTGCTTGCACTTGCGCGAAGGCTATAGGCATAGTAAAATCAACTTGCAGTAGGTATTTTATATAAAATCAATGTTTTTCATATTTTATCGGCTGCCTTACCGTTCATTTTGACAACTTATTGTTGCACTTGCGCAAGGTTAACGGCATATTACAAATGACTTTCAGTAGGTGGCGCGTGTGTCGCACCATAAACAATCGGCAAAAGACAAACAGCAAACGTCAAACGGTTAATGTTGTCGATACCGATCAATGTTAGTGAAATTAAATCGAAATTATTTATCTCAAATATTGTGCATCCGAAAGCACTACATCAAACACAAACACTTTCTTTCTTTGAGTGACATTGCAACACTCGCCTATTAGTCTAGTTATATAAGTATCTTCTAATTTAGAATAAAATATATTAGATTCGGAAAATTTTCACAATGGCCAGACAATATCTGAAACGTATAATGCGAGAATTCTGGCGGGAATACGTCTTTATATAAGAAATGAATAAAATTGCTGAAGAGTTTAGTGATAGTGATACTGATTCCGATAAAACGGGACATCTACCATTTCGGATGCCCAAGATACTGGAATAGTGATATATTGTGGTCACCATATTTTTCTAGTGTTTACTAATAATATAACAAATTTTAATCATGATACGGCGCCATTCATTGAAATGTGTTAAAAAATATTTTCATTGAATAAATAATATAAATAAGTTAAATATAATTATGTTGTTGTTCATAATTTTCAGAATGAATAAATTTTCTTAGTAAAGATCCCGATATTTTGTTATTTCTTATAATTAAAAATATGTTTACATTAAGGTTTGTGAACTAACAAATGTTTTAAATACACTGACTTGTAATTGTGTTTTTATGGTAATAAATTTGTTCATTCAGAGAACGAATTTCTACGGGTGTGCTTTTATTTTGACACCATTTCTCCATCCTTTTCCCTTCCGCCAGGCCCCCTCACCCTTCGCCAGTTTTGTCGACCGTCAAACAACACGCGACGATCACGCTTTGTAAAGTTTCAAACGTCTTCGAGACACATTCTAGGTTTCTTACGCCTATGTATATATTTTTGTAAATAAAATTTGGATAGAGATGTTTTAAAGCTAGGATCAGTATTTACTCGAGTATTATTCAATATACCCGAGTATCGAGCACTTTGAAAGGGGACGACTATACTCGAGTATCGAGTACTCGATACTCGAATTGGAGTCTCTACTTGGGGACAACGGGACAGGCTACCTAAAAACAGGACGTATGGTCACTTTAGGTATAACCAACGATCACAAATAATTCTTTACATGTGACTAAAATACCGTATTTTAAAAAAACATTTTGTTTCACTTATCCATGTGTTTTTTATTGGCGTTATATACGTGGCTGAATACAGATACCGGTGTATGTTCCAAAAAACTGGCTATGTCATCATCAAAATAAAATTGTACAGAAGAGACTACAAATCTGCATAGAATTTTTCGGGATTAATTTGTCATCAATTAAAGCGTTATTTACTTCCATTATTGTGTCCTCATTTTAACAATGTATTTTTTAAAAAATATGCTTAACCCGACATATTTTTAATTTCAATTAGTTATCAGATCGCATTCGAACGAGACCGATACTCTCATACATTATATTTCAATCGAATATAGTATTCATAAAAATAAAGTGACAATTATTCCCGACTATTTTTCATGATACATGATAACATGGCTAATCTTATATATAAAACCGAAACGGCGTATGTATGTATGTACGTATGTATGTATGTATGTGGGTCTGTAATTCTTTGGGAATGATATAACATTAAATAATTATTGGTCGCTTAGTCCGAGCGAAGCCGGATAGCAATACTAGAAATACCGAAACGGCGTATGCATGTATGTATGGGAGTCTGTAATTCTTTGGGAATGATATAACATTAAATAATTATTGGTTGCTTAGTCCGAGCGAAGCCGGGTAGCAATACTAGTATTTAATAAATATTAAAATTATTAACCATTCAAAAAAAAAATCCAAATCCCGGGATTAAAATTTTGGCCCGTCTTGACGGTCTTGACTATCAACTCATTGATATTTTATCAGCGTGTTATAATGGACCTATACTAAGTGAATGGTAATATTGGCAATTCAATTAATAAGCCCTGCAAAAGTCTGAAATGACATTGCCAGCTTTTTAAAAGTCTTATGTATTGTTTCATTACATTAGCCAAAGATATTTTTAAAATATGTAAATATTTGTATCGAGTGTTAGATAATTAATTCTTTGTATAAAGGTTACGAGTATTAATTTTGGTTAGCAAAACATAACATATGATTGGATAAAGCATAAGAGTCGAGCATATTAATGGAACCCGTCAATCAGTGCTAACATAATTAAACCTGGGAAGTTGATGGGATGCTTTTTGGGCCAAAAACTTCCAGAGTGAAGGGTCAGCCGTTGTGATTTGAGTCCGACGAAATGACGCTACTCCACAAAACATAATTAATAAGCTAGGTGACATAATAAATTTATGGCACTCACGAATTTAAGTGGCTATTTTATCTGACATATTTGTGAGTGAGTGATATTTTTTTCATGACATGATATTTCACGGTACTGTGTAGAGACTTCAATTCAATTATCAAATACTCGATACTCGAGAATACTCTGTCATTGAGGGCCGTAGGTTGTGCAGGTTTGACCGGGATCGTCCCGGTTTTGAGACCTTGGTGTCGGCGTCCCATCCGGCTTGGTATTTTCCCGGGTGTTGTTTCGCGTGACAATGATACGTTCTTCAAAACTTCTGACTGTACTTACAAATTGATTGAAGTTCAACCAAATTGAATGCTTTGAAAAACAGATCCAATTGTTCAAACATTTGCAAGAGAAACGTATAGATGCACCTAATCTACCTAACTTTTGTATACCATGAACCGACTTTTATGAAAAAAGTAAAATTATAACATCTGTTCTGACATAAAGACCACTTTCCATTCAATTCTCATTGTTTTGGCGTTATTTTAAATAACTAAAACTGAATCAGTTGAAAATACTAAAGGCTTCCCATCTTCATTTCATGTAAGTTTCAAAAATGTATAGTAATACAAATAGCTTATTTGAGCCATCTATGACAAGAAAATAGCTCAGAAGTAGAGACTCTAATTCGAGTATCAAACACTCAATACTCGAGAAAGCTCGTTCATTTTTCAAATACTCGATACTCGAGTATTTCGAAAAATACTCGAGTAATACTCGTTAAATATGCAATGCGAGATCTGTTTTGTTACTTATTCTTTTGGGGCCCGCTGACTTATCTTATCAATGACAAGTTTATGATGACAAGAGACAAACTATTTACTTATTTATCATCTATTAAAATACACAAATTTAAATTAACTCTTGCCTGGCTGAGGGTGAAACAGTCGATCACTACTACTACTTTATCTTAAATATCTATCTTAATATTAGTGATACAACTGACTCAAGTACATCCGTGCACTTGGAATGCCTGAAGATACCGAAAGGCGAAACCCGGGTCGTTAGCGACAAAACTTATGAAAAAGTACAAAATTCAAACAATTCAAATTTGATATTGAAATTCCATCAAGCACCCTCAGTCGAAATACTTAATTACTGAATTATGTATGGTTGAATAACAATCAATTTCAGAGTTGGACTTCATCTGCACACTTTTTTTACAAAATTTGTATGAAAAAGTTCTAAGATTCTCAGTTAAAGTTGTGAAAAAATATTCTTAAAATAAGTAATTTGAAACATGTTTACCTGCTCATTGTTACTAGTGAATTTTAATCAATCGAAACATTAAACGCTCATATCTACGTACGTTTAAATATTTTTAAAAAAATGCATTAAAAAAAACCGCATAACTTCGAAATCGCACAAAAAGAGGTTTGATTGTATTACACTATGAAAAAATAGCAAAGCATTTTAGCTGAACCTCAGACCGCACTTTGTTATTGACGGCTTGATGAACAAGCTGCAATTACCGCTCACCGAAAATACGTTCGCGCTCGTCTGGCATCAGAAAACTTTCCAGTGCTGCTATTTCAATTATCAGAATTGCCGTTAAATACCAGCCACTGCGCGAATTTGAGAGCTTTCATCGACAAACGTCAACAGTCATACTGTTAGCATCCACTCACTCTTATTGGGGTATTGGTGAATATGTTTTTTTTTATATAAGGTTGTTCAATAGGGACGCTTGAATTTTGTTAGATCATAGCAGACGTATTGTCAAAGTGACATCTGTCAAAATTTTTGACATTTTTTTAGTAGTGTACGGCAAATCACCATGGACGTTTAACAACGAGTGCAAATTAAGTCATGGTTTCGTTCGATAAACGTTGATGACTTCAGCGACGAGGTTCACTTTTGGATGAATGGAGATGTGAACAAACAAAATTGTCGGATTTGGGGCGATTCCAATCTATGCGATATACACCAGCACCTATCCCGAGAAAGTCACTGTTTAGTGCCGATTTTGGTTTGGCGGAATCGTCGGTCCGTACTTCTTTTAAAACGAAACTGGCATTCCCAAAACGGTTACCATCAAGCGATGATAAGTAACTTCATGTGGATGATATAAATACCGATAACATGTGGTTCCAACAGGACAGAGCTACGTGCCACACAGCACATGCCACGATGGACATTCTACACGAGCGAGCGTCCTTATTGAAAGACCCTATATATGTCACAGTGAAACTGTATTCTCAGTGAAAATATATTCTTCTCCAAGCTGTCATTGAATTTAAATTTGACCGCCCTATCTTCAGCCCAATTTTTGTTTATGGTTCTCTTTTTACGAAAGTGACTACTTACTGATTTGGTTTCATTGAAGCAAACCAAAATTTTAGGCCCGCAAATCATCGAATTGGGCCAATAATTTCAATGATCGTGACCAGTGAAATCATGTTGTCATACAAATCTATTACTTGATACATTTTCACTGTAACATATACACGAGCAAGCTAGATTTTCAAATTTGGAAATCACTTCCAATTAGGGACTCCAACTATTCGTTCAAATCAACCATTCGGATACCGAATGGTGAAACTTAAACAATCTGGATATATTCGGGTATACGAATAGTTTTGACATTGTTTTGACAAACAAGAAATTGCCAGTTTTTCAAGCCGACAATGGTCTCGATTGCTTTTTAAATAAATAATCGTATATCTCGCACGCAAATAGAGATGTTACACGATAAATTTTTCCTTGCTCACTTAAATATATACATTTTATAATAATTAAAGACTAATTCTTTTCCCACTTTTGTAAAATCTTAGATAGAGGCAAAACATATAAATATACATTTCAATACCGTTCCATTGCATTACAATATTTAAAATTTGCAGCTGCTTTAGAAATGAAATTACGCCACTGAAGTTTTTTTTGATCCGAGTCCTAGCAGGTTCGTTAAAATAAAGTAAAATGATAAGATATTGATAGCACCCGAGCTGGGCGATGGCCAAAAAAAAAAACTCGGGTCATTCATAATTATTGTTTAATGGTGGAGAAATTGTAATGTGATTATTCCTCGAATACGAATACTATCCGGATATTTTCCCAAATATCATAATATCGAATAGTTTAAAAAGAGCCGGATATTCGTATTGGAATCCCTACTTCCGATGAATACTCTCAAGACTCAAAACCGAAGTTTATCAAAAAGTTAAATGACAATATTTAAACACTTTTTTAGCTTAACCTCTTCGGACCCGGGTATCACCTATGATACTCATGGTTTTTATTATAAAGGGTGATTCAATCGGGACGCTTGAAATTTGTTAGGTTACGGTAGCAATATTGTTAAAGTGTCATCTATTTAATTTAATGTCAAGTGTTAAGAAGTGTACGGCAAATCACTAATTATGATACGTATTTCTCCCCTTTCAGACGCATCCTCGGACTTACTATCGCAAAATTTGCTTTTGTAAAAAAGCAATATTGATTCTAATATTTTAAAATGATAAATTACATAATAGAGTTTGGGATTTTTCCTTTTTACGGGAAGCAAGGAGAGGGTTATAGAAACAAATCAAGCAAAAAATTATACTACTAATGACGTAAGCATTACAAAATATTTACTATTAGATGCAATCAATTGGGAATATACAAAGCAGTGGCGAGCAACCTGTCCTATTTAGGATATTATTTAACAATACTTTTTTACTGTTTATACCAGAGCTGTGAAGTCGGAGTCGTGGAAAACCTTTTATAACGTCGCTAAAAATTGCCAAGATTCTAGGCGATAAAATAATATTATTTTATCTCTAACGCGCCTCATTCAAACGTACGACTCAAATCAAATGGATGCTTTTAACATTAAAAGGCGTAGATAAGCGCTCGCGCTCATAGTTTTGATAACATACGGATACTACCCATGGCTTTATCCAACCGATTTTCTTTTAGGCATGCTCACGTTCAATAGTTTGAATACTCGAAGAGAAATGTACCTGGCCACATATTTCTTTCGACTTATCCGAGGCCAAAATGAGAATTCCACCATTCTTGAGAATGTTAAATTGAATGTCCCTGATTATTTTTTGAGGAATCGTGAACATGAGTTGTTTGTTCTTCCAAAGGGTAGAACCAGTCTGCCAATGGAAATGTCACTGGGAAGAGCTTTAACAATTTTAAACAGCATTGCTTCGGATGTCGACGTATTTCATATTGACGTGAGTGAGTTCAGACGAATACTATATTTTATGAATAAAAGTTGATTTTGTCAGAACTCCCTTGGTTGACTGCTTTGAAAATTTCTAATATGATTTTAATAATAATTTTTTCTCTCTTGTTTTTGTATGACTATTGTAATTTTCATTAGTCAATTAATTTGTGATTTTTATTATATATTTACATGTATGTATGTATATATATATAAATGCATGTATTTATATTTGTCAAATCCATGGCGCATTGGCGTCAGCTGTAATGCCATGATTTGCTTTTTCTTAAATAAATAAATAACGTCAGTTTATCATGAAACATCAAAGCGAACACATCGTCTCTTTCGTGCGTGACTTAAAATATGAATAATTATAGAGAAACTATCGATTTTGATATATACAGAAAGAATCAGGGCTTGTTTTCCCATTTAATGCGGTGGAACAGCGTTCCAGCACCTTTTTTCACAGATTTCAAAATTTAAAAAAATAATTGTAAAAAGCTTGACATGAAGTGAGTTCCGGCACCTTTTTTTTCAAAAAAAAGCCCTGGAAAGATGTATTAAGATACGATATAATATTTAAATGCAATCTATGCCAATAAAGCCATACTACTGGGGTATGTTATATACCCCCCTTCGGCAGACGCGTTCTTTTTTTGTGAACGTCTTTTGAATGTTAATTGTTGAATCATTTATTTTACACAAATTATCCACCAGTAAACGATCACAGAGAATGACAGATCCATGCTATGAGGACCCTCGACTCTGACTACACGAGAGCTCCGCGTATGAACAACTTGCTGTAAGGAAATGAACATGGAGAATAATTGTTCAAGTGGAAAATTAATTATGGGGAAATTATCCACGCGGACAGCCTTCTGGGCGTAAAATTGCCAAAGCGGAAAATTTTCCACGTATTATTATATTTCGCAGGCGAATTCGTCACTTGCAAAATTCAACGAGTGGATGATATTATAATAAATATATTGTCGGACTACTTTGAATTTCGAATTCCAGGCAAAACAAATATTCATCGGTTATTTGAATATTTACTCTTATTAAAAAATAATAACTCATTTTTGTGATATTCATCCTGCCAAACATCTTGGACCTGGCTTGGACATGTACTGCGGATGCCCCAGGATAACCTGAATCCTGCCTGTCTCTTATATCAACGTGATGGATCCCGTCGTCAAGTGGAACTTCAAGGGAGTTACGGGTCGCCGGGATGACCTGGGAAGATGTGAGGAAGTTGGCGGGAAAATCACGGAGGCACCGTGTGGTGGCCATATGCTCCGAATAGGGAGCGGATATGGCAACAAAAAAAGCTTCTTATGTTGGGCAAAAGCTTTAATATTAGAATTAAATAACACATGCGATGAGTCAAAATTATCATTTTTTCCTAATTCGCCAATTATAATTTTAATCAGAGTAGTAATCTAGAAATACTCCACCTAGTTAATAAAAAGGGTTAAAAATGAATAGTTTAGATTTTTTAGAAACAAATAAAATCCTAAATAAGACAGAATGCTCGCACTGTTCACTGTTCATATTTCCAATGGGCTTAACCCTTCCTAATTGATTGCATCTCTTAGTTAATATTTTGTAATGCGTCATTAGTAGTATATATATTTGTTTGTTTAGTATCTATAACCCCTTCTTTGCTTGCTGTAAAAAGGTAAAATCCCAAACTCCATGTTGTAATATTAGAATCAATCTTGTTTCTTACTTATGCAAATTTTACGATAGGAAGTGTGAAGATGCTACTGAAAGAGGCGAAACACGTGTCACAATAAGTGGAAGCTATTTTTAGTATTATATTAAAATTAACTTCCACAAATTTACCGCCGAAACCATCGAAAGTATTGAATTTATGTAAGTACAGTAAGAGGAGAAATTTATGATTAGTTCTATGGAAAATAAACACATGAAATTAAAAAACACTTAGGCAATTGAAAGCACATAATACTATTTTTTTTAACCATGTCCACTCCCAACCTGGAGGATATGGACTCCTCACGGAGTTTGTCTCAACATATGTTTTTTCTACTAGAACTGCTTTTTATTCAGTTGCTCAACCTCTCTTTTTTCGAAGAGAGTAGGGGTGGAAGGGATACGAGGACTAAGACATGACTAGTGATTAGCTAATCGCTGTCACTATGCGCCGCTCTTTTGGATCGGAAAGAGATTTTCAACAACACAAACACTCATGCCTTTGAACAGACTTATCAACTGAAAAAATCCGCTCGTACCGAGTGGCCACGAACCGGACTACTAATTAAATAAATTAAAGGTTTGGATTTGGTTTTAAATTACTTTTGTGTTTTTTCCAGGGCTGTGGAGTCGGAGTCGTGGAGTCGGCACTTTTTGGCCGGAGTCGTACTCGGAGTCGGAAATTTTGAAAAGTTTGAACATTTTATTTTTGCATTAATACATCAAATTTGGCCGCAGTGATAGGGTTGATATTTAATTGAATGCACATAAATAGTAAAATTAGGGAAAGAAGTGACGATATTAACCATATTTTAATCGGAGTCGTACTTTTTTTACCGACTCCAAAGCCCTGGTTTTTTCTGCGTAATTTTCGAGCTATTGTGTTTTTATTTTTGAAAACAAATGGATTTTATTTTTTTATTATAATCTTTAGCACGCAAACGTCGGCGCGGTAACTGCACCCTCTTTTTGCAATCGAAAGATCTCGCTAGACTGTTTTAAAAGATTTCTAAAGACTAGGTATAACATTGTGTATTTTTAAAAAATGAAATAAAAAAGCTAGCGTCGATTGCAATAAATTCGTGTTGTTTCAGAAGATCTTATATACGAAAAATTAAATGTCATTTTCAGACGCTTGTACTTGAGTATACGTACATTATTTTTGCTTTTCAGTCTAGACGAAAAACCATTTGGAATCATTTCAAGGGGCCTTTTATATGATTTGTAAAGCCAGAGAGTATCAAATTTATTTCGTCAAATTGTTTGAACCCAATTTTAACAACTGTTTTAATTAGAATTTGTAAACCAAGACGTAAATGGATATAAAAGTATCGCTTGTATTGTTAATTGTTTCCAAAAATGCAAATTATTTTTCTTGTGATTATTGTGTTCTCACGGTCAACAAAACAAACTCAAATTTCGATAATTTGAACAGTGTACTCAGAGTCGGTGGTTTTAGGTACTTGGGATTACACATCTCGGGAGATGGCAACCCTCGTAATGAGCTCGCGATCCGATTAGGAATAGCTGGAGCAACATTTAATTCAATGCGGAAATTCTGGGACTCAAGGTTGTACTCGGTCAGAACCAAGTGCCACTTATTCAACGCATGCATACTGACTGTGCTGCTTTACGGTTGCGAGTCATGACACATCACAAAAGCATAGGGTAACCGTATACTGAGTACGGTGGTTTGACTTTGTCAGGAACACGGAGGTAAGAGAGCGGACAAACCAGCCACTTATTACGTCCAAAATAAAAAGGCGACGATGGACCTGGCTTGGACATGTACTGCGGATGCCTCAGGGGAGCCTTAATCCTGCCTGCCTCTTATATCAACTTGATGAATCCCGACGCCGCGGATGGCCTCTGATGACCATCCATAGGATGTACTCAGGGGAGCTCCGGACGCCCGGATGACCTGGGAAGATGCGAGGAGGTTGGCGGGAGATAGAGAATCTTGGAGGCACCGTGTGGCGGCCATATGCTCCGAATAGGGAGCGGATATGGAAAAAAATGCATTTTTCGTCAAGCAATTTCACTATGTTCAATGTTCACATACCTACTAAAGATATTTCATTATATAAATTTCAGTTGCAGCCAACCTTTCATATATCAAAATTACCAAAACTTTTAGTTATTCTTGATATCCCTGGCGTCTAATTAATAGTGCTATTATCACGAAATTGAAAAGTTTAGAATTGCTGCATAGTTTATTACCACGACACTAGCATTTCGGGACCTTAAAGTTACTTGGTAAAGCGATCATTGTGAATATGGGAATGATAGATTGCAGATAGCTTTTAGTTTTTTTTGTTCAAGAGAAACTGGTGTGAAAAAAAGTTTTATTGAATAGCATAGATAGTTATAAGCAGGGCTGTGGAGTCGTTTACCCACGACTCCGACTCCAGAATTTACCAAAAAAACGACTCCACGCTTTGTCACGTTTTTTCCTACCATCCTATTTATATGTATTAAATTAAAAATTAATCAACAAATTCGGCAAATAGACAAATTTTACATATTTTATGCATACATAAAAAGTTCAATGTTCTTCACGACGACTCCGACTTCAGGACCCTGGTTATTGGTTCATTCGCTCCAATAAAAAAATAAGACTTAATGAATTGCTAAACAAACACTTCCGGTTTGTATAATATTATTGAATCAATATAAAGTCCATATTTAATTTATCTGCACAGATGTATTACGTTTTTTCGGTTATATGATTGAAATAATATTTTGATTAGCAAAAATTGCATACAATCAAGTTCAATAGTATATTATTACAATATAAAATAAGAATGTTAGAACAGAAGAGAAAATATATAATGCACCTTTTCTACACCAGTAAAAAATTGGTGTAAAAAAGTTACAGAATACACTTTACTTATCCATATAATAATATAGTTAAATAAATGTATTCTTAAAAATAGTTCTGACTAGGGCGTAAGCCGCAACAGTTGTCAACTATGTATCTTATAATTTTGTAGAACTAAAATACGCTGCAATTTTTTCACCGTGTTATAATGGAGTGAATGCCAATTCCATTAATGAAGTTAATGTTTTGTTTTAAATAATTGATCCATAGTAGGGAATCCAGATATTCGGATACTTGGGAAATATCCGGATAGTATTCGTATTCGAAGAAAGATCACATCACAATTTTTCCACATTTAATGAATAATTTGAATATCCCAAGTAGTGGTTTTTTTTGCCTCCGTCCAACTCGGGTGCTATCAATATCTTATCATAATACATTATTTGAACGAACCGGCTAGGACTTGGGTCAAAAAAAACCTTTATTGCCATAATTTTTTTTGTCATGCAGATGCAAATTTAATTATTGTAATTCAATGGAACGGTATTGAAATGTATATTTATATGTTTTGTCTCTATCTAAGATTTTACAAAAGTGGGAAAAGATTTAGTCTTAAATTATTATAAATTGTTTATACATTGATCGTGCAACATCTCTATTTGCGTGCGAGTTTTACGATTATTTATTAAAAACTTAGATATCGAAACCACTGTCAGCTTGTAAAAGCAACTGGCAATTTATTGTTTATTACAATATGTTTTTTAAATCATAATTTTAATAATATTGTACAACATTTTAGCCATGTCAAAACTATACGGATATCCGAATATATACGGACAGCTTAAGTTTTACTATTCGAAATCCGAAAAGTTGGAATCCCTAATCCATAGTCAACCATTTTCGTAAAGCAGTGTTCCATATTTAAAAATTTTGCATACTTATTTCAAAAATCATGTTATATTAAACAATCACGTTCTATATTTAAAAGTTAACTTGATTTTTACTTACAACGTGCAATTATCTCGTAGATTATTGCAAACGTGGGCATTCGGGGGTTTCTTAAGCAAACATACTATCAGTAACATGATTACGCCTTTGTGATATCCTATAAAGTTTTAGCTTATGGAATTACAAACTTTGCACTCAAGACTTGTAATATGCTTGTTTTTTCGTAAAGTAAGTTTCGTTTTTGGACATAAAAATGTTATAAATATAATAAATATGTTATTCAAAGTTTTATATTACCTAACTTAAGAACAGATAATAATGTAAAGACCTGATATAGTTTCAACGATCTTTTATTACCAAAAATTGGAAGTAAGGCAATCCAATCAAACCATTACAAAAAAATAGTATATTAGACATTAATATTAAGAAAACCATTGGAATATCACGGGTTTTTAAACGAATAACTGTTAACGTTTCAAAATATTTTAGAACCGTCGAAATTGAGATCTTCGAGTGAAACTAGTCGTGATCATTATCAGAATATGGTGCGGCGAGCGCGCGAGACATTACTGCGCGACTCATTATTGTAGAATGTATGTAACGAATTAAAATAAAGTTAAAAAACATTCATTTTAAATCATTAAACATTAAATACACAAAAGACAAATTTAATTTCAGTATTATAATATATTCTTTTTAAGAATTCTAATTTACTAATATTATTATCGGTAGGAAATATGGTTTTTGATTTTTGATTTAATTTAACAAATTTAGATTTTGAAATGAAATGAAGAGTAAACAAAACAAAATGTTCTTATATTGCGCGCTAGTGTAGGCGCGCTTACGTCAGCGTCGGGGTGCCTCAGAAAATATGGGGAAATAGTTATGAGTAAGTTTATTTATTTCAATCAATTATTTTTTCTTATTAGAACTTTCGAATGCTTTTTGATAAAGCCTTTTTATTGCATGGGCAAATTATATTCATATTTCATCACCAAAATATAACATAAAAAATAATTTATTGATTGAACTTGGTAGAACTCCTTTTTAATACGGTGGAAAAAATAGCAATATATTTGAGTTCCACAGAAATTATATTATATATGGTTGATAGCTTTTCCGGCTTACGCCATCGTCAGATCTATGTTTAAACATAAATATACTGATGTAGACAAAGCACACAATATATCTTCTCTTCTGTTTTAACGTCCTAACTGTGTATTGTAATAAAAAAATATTAAATGTGAAAAATATATTTCTTATGAATTTTATATTTCTTGAAATGAATTTTATATTTACACGCAGTCGTGACAATAAGAACGATGAAAAATTATGCCCAACGGAAAAAAATTCAAAAATTAAGCTTCAGTGTGTTGTTGAACGTGTACTATTTAAGATACCGTAAAATGGGGTGAATAGAGACTGGCAGGTGAATACAGTCAAAACCAAGGATTGAACTTTAGCACAAAAAAGTATCCAATTTTTTACTATTTGTATATAATTCTTTACAATGACTATAATACTATCTCTCGAATGAAAAAACCAAACCAACTAAATGAATGGCTAAAATTGAAACATACGTGCTTAAGTTCGATGCCTGTGCATCCTTACGTTTTGACCCCTTAAAATCGGAATTTTGGACGAAAATTAAAATCAATCAAGTTTTTTTTAGTTAATAAGTACCGTAAAAAGGAATGAATAGGACTATACAAACAAGTTTCAAGCCATTCATTATATGGTGCAGGTATGAAGATACATAGTCGTAAAGGGTAAAAAGTGTCTCTATTCACCCCGTTTTACGGTATCAATTAAGGCAACATTTGAAAGCACTACTGAATACAAAAGCAATATTTAACGATGTTTTCAAACTGTTGATATTAATTTTGGTTTCTGAATGAATTATTAAATCATGGTATCTTAAGCTGAGAGGTCTTTAATACTCTGTAACATGGGTGTCCAATGTTTGCCTCTCTCGGGTCACATTGATTAAAAGTAATTGTTTTGGGCCACTCATATAATATTCAATACAGGGCATGAATATTAATAATAATGCTATGTATTTAGAATATTTTCTCAAAATGAAAATATGGTAGCAAATAATAATGTGTTATTTTACTTCGGTGTGTATTGAATGGGTCAGTATTAGAATGTTTATTTTAGAAAAAAAAAAAAATTGGCATTACAGCTTAGGCCAACGAGCCAAATATTCTTAGTTTTGAAAGTCATACGAGATTTACTCGATGGTAAATAATGTATTAGTTGTGCACAAAATCAACGATAAATAACATACACCCATCCCAAGATCTCTTTTCTTTCAATTGAAAAATTCTGACCTTGCCGGGGATTAAACCCGGGCTCCCTGATTGCTAGGACAAAGCACTTGCCACTAGACCAGTGGTTCTCACGTAAAATTTGGCTGTGGCCGCATTAAGAACATCAGCGGTCTTACGAAAATGTCTGGTGGCCGCACCAAATTTCTATTTTGTCAAGAATACCTAAACTTGTATTTGAGTTTGTATGTATTTGAGTTTTTGCGAACTGTCAATTCTTGATGCACAATACAATGCATCCAAAATATTAAATTTTCAGTGTCATTGTTGAAAAATAAACTTGTAAAAACACATTTTTATTAAATATCAATAGTAACTATGAAGCTGTTGGTGGCCGCAGCAAAATCCCCTGGTGGCCGCACATGAGAACCAATCCACTAGACCACAGGGACCGACCGATTAGGGATTCCAACTATTCGTCAAAATCAACTATTCGTATATCGAATAGTAAAACTTAAGCAATACCGATTTATTCGCATATACAGATAGTTTTGACATGTTTTAACTGTTGTCCAATAGTATTAGAATTTTAAATAAAATTAAAATTTAAAAAACATATTTTAATAAACAAAAAATTGCCAGCTGCTTTTGGAAGCCGACAGCCGTCTAGATTTCTAAGTTTTTCATAAATAATCGTTTAACTCGCACGCAAATAGAGATGTTGCACGATCAATGTTTCCTTGTTCACTTATTTACATTTTATAATAAGATAATGATAGCACCCGAGTCGGGCGAAGGCAAAAAAAACCCCTACCTGGGATATTCATAATTATTCTTCAAATGTGGAGAAATTGAAATAAGGGCCGAATATATCCGGATATTGAATATCCGAATTGGAATCCCTAGTCAGTATCTAATTCAAGATAGGTCAGTGAAATAAAAATAAATGAACAGTCAAAGAAAAATCAAAATGGTCAATTAATATTATAAACGGCCAGTTGTCATTGTATCAGTATGAATGTCGCTAGTTATTAAATGAAACGGTCAGTAATGTATTTATAAAAAGTTTTAGTTTGACAGCTTATGAATTTTATCCAATATGGTCGTAAGAGGCAAATTTATGACCAGGTCTTTGAAAAATAAGCACATTGAATGAAATGACTTCTTATGTTCAGGTATTTGAAAGCTGACAATATTATTTAAATAAGTGTAAGGTGTATGATTTTTTAAAAAATGTTTCGACTTTAATTTTTGGAATCTATATATATAAAAATGAATGTCTGTATCTATGTCCGCTATGGACTACTAAACCGCTCGACCGATCAATGTGAAACTATACAAATTTATTGAGTGCACCCCCTCGATGGTTTCTGGCCTACCAACCCCTCCCCCCAACCACCTCCCCGCCCCATTTTATTTTTTAAAACTTTAAGAATTTTTTGAGTTCACTTCTTCGAAGGTTTTTGGCATACCCCCCCCCATACGCTCCCCAAACCCCACCCCGCCAAACAACCCCCCTCCCCCCAAAAATTGATATCGAATTTTTACATATTTCACGAATATTGAATACATGCAAATTGAATTGAATATTTGTGTAATGTGTTTCCTTCAAATTTATTTTAGTTGCTGGCGAAGCAACGCGCGCAGGGTACAGTTAGTTATTTTAATAAAAGATACCAAACAATTCTTTGAAATACAAAGTGTGACATCGAGTTGTTATTTATTACTGACCATTTATTTAATATTTACTGACCTTTTATCGAATTAGAAACTGACCAAATAATTAGTTGCCTTTTACTTTGAGTGCCGATTCTGGCAGAAGGGTTTACAATTCTTGAACTTTTTTGAATTGGCAAAGCTCTCATCGAAATAAAAAATTCCGCACAAATAAAATTACATAGTTGCAAACTCCATGTTGTATATTTATCATTTTAAAATATTAGAATTAACTTGCTTTATTACTTAAGCAAACTTTGCGGTAGTTAGTGCGAAGATGCTTCTGAAAGAGGTGAAACACGTGTCACAATTAGTAACACAATACGTGGAATAAACAAAGTTATTTTAAATTGTATATGTCACATTTGGCCCGTGGGCCGCGCGTTGAAAACACTTATTCTGTAGTAAGAAATATTGCTTATAAGAGATACCGCTATATGAATCAGATACTGTGGCAACACCGAGAATCTTTATTGTCCCCATAAACAATCCCACCCCCTTCGTTCTGCTTCCAAGTTTTCCCTCGATATATATATTATCTACGTTGAATGCTGTGCAGTGACCAGCAGAGCTGACGGAACAAAAACGTACCACTCCGACGTGTTCCACATTTGAATTTTGGCGGGTATGCAAAGTGCCTCCGTGTGCCTTTCTTTTGTTTGAGCTTCATTCAAATTCAACCAAGCATGAATTTTAATAAGGTGATCAATTCTATTTTCAAATAAAGTTCATGTTAAAATACTTAAGAAGTAAATAATATCTTTTAACAGTTTCCCCACTGAGTCCTGATTAAATATGTAATTTAAAGTTTTATAATTACCTTACTTAAGAGTAGATATTAATATGAAAGACGGTTTCGATATTTTCTAACCGAAAATCGGGAGAAAGAAAATCCAAACAATTCATTACAAAAAATAAGATATTAAAAACATATAATTCTTTAGTCTTTGAATCGCCAGTCGCAAGGGCTGTTCGGTTGATAAATGCACTGCCTGTTGATTTGGACATCTTCGGCAGTGAACTTGATGCTTTGTTTGTATTTTTTTTCCTTTTATGTAAGTAGTATATTTATGTTTTTTTTTTTAAATATGTATAATATGTTGTGTTATTTTTATTTAATTTATCAAATGCATGGCGCATTGGCGCCTGCTGTAATGCCATGAAATAAATAATTTTTTTTGCCAATAAATAAATAATATTAACCTTTTCTCGGCTGGGTCGATTTACAAAATTTCTATTAACTTATGTTTCAAAAATTAATTCATCAGTGTTTGTGTTATATTCATACATGGAGGTTTTTAGACCAAGCAATGCATTCATATTTTCGTAAAAAATCTTTTCCGTGCTATTTTTAATACTGTTTATTTTTTAATATCAATTTGCAACACACTGCAATCAGGTGTCACAACGTCTGAGACGCTAGCAGTCAACAGGTTAAGGTGTTCACTGTCAATACTTAGTAGAATGGCATTTTAAAAAAAATCTTTTTTTACCATGTCCGCTCCCTATTTGGAGCATATGGACCAATCATGGATTTTATCTCAACATGTTCATTTCTACAAGAACTGCTTGTTACTCAGTTTCTAAGAATCTATTTTTCGAAGAGAATAGGGATTGAAAAAGGATACGAGACAGGGCTAGTAGTTAGCTAATCGCTCTGGCAACTTTTTGAGATCGGAAAGGTGGGAAGGGATTTATAGCCACACAAACAGAAAAATCTTCCGTAAGAATGACCTACTGCCTGATTGTATACATCGAATGACAAAAGAGCCCGTGCGATCCGTTACAGACGCCAACGAAGTTGACCACTGCACCACGGATCGGGTGGTTAACCAAATGGTTATATTTTCTAATCTGTATGCTGTTTTACCGAGACAATCTGGTGAAATAAGTTTGTCTTATAATTGGCTATTTTGAACGGGTTGCCATTCTCATTATTTACATTAGGATTTGAATCGTTTGAATATTGTACTTTTCCATGAGTTTTGTCGCTAACAGCCCGGGTTTCGCCTTTCGGCATCTTCAGGCATTTCAAGTGCACGGATGTACTTGAACTGACGCTCAATAAATAGTTTGTATCGTTTGTATACAAAAATAAAAGTAGATCACTAAATTGTTAAATTGCTATTAAAGTAGTCAATATGAATTAGCGAAAATTTAATGTAAATGAGTTGCAATGAATTAAGTGAGTTTGTTTATAATTATCGGGATTTTTTAATGTAGTATTGCAAATACTAATTATCAGATAATAACATAGGAATATCTATAAATAAATCTAGGGTTTTATCTGACCTATTCTTAAATTGATTGATTTAAAATGTTCGAATTAATACTTAATGATAATAAGTGTTTGAATGATTAATTAATGATAATTATTTAAATGGGTGTAACAATGGCGAGCTTTTTTATCTTGCATCACAAAGGTTACAAGGCAGGCTGTGACATTGAATTTATTTTACAAGTTAATAGTCCCAACACAGCCCGTTATGTGTGTGTTGAATTTTTATGAAACAAACTTCGTTTTTAAGTACCGGTAAAACGGGGTGAATAGAGACTAGCAGGTGAATAGCGACAAAAAGAAGAATTGAACTTTAACATAACGTATCCAATGTATTTTTTACTATTTATATATAATTCTTTACAATGACTATACTACTATCTCTCGAATGAAAAAACCAAACCAACTAAATGACTGTCCAAAATTTAAACAAACGTGTTTAAGTTCGATGACTGTGCATCCTTACTTTTTGACCTCTTAAAAACTTCTCTTTTATTGGACGAAAATTAAAATCAATCAAGTTTTTTTTTAGGTAATAAGTACCGTAAAACGGAATGAATAGAGACTCGTATAGAATAGAGGTTCATATATTCCAATCATTACAATCTGTATTTTTGTCTCTATTCACCTGCCAAGTCTCGATTTACCCTCTCTCGTCTCTATTCACCCCGATTCAATGCGAATAGAGACATCGAAAAAAATGGACTGTGTCTTAATAACGATAGTGAATATTATAAAAATATTGTCATAAATGTGTAGTAGGGCCATAAATACAAGTTTCAAGCCATTTATTATGTGGCGCAGGTATGAAGATACATAGTCGTGAAGGGTAAAAAGTGTCTCTATTCACCCCGTTTTAACAAGCTTAACATTTTATATACGACCCGGGTTGTAAGTGACTAAACTCATATTAAATTAAAAAAATCAAATTTGATATTTACATTCCATCAGTAGAAATTCTCGATTAAATATGGATCAATAAATACGGAAAGAAAAATAACAATGTATTTTAATTCTACATAAATTATTTTATATATTTGTTGATAGCTATTTCGGCTTACGCCTTCGTCAGAACTATTTTTATAGAATTTATGTAGAATTAAAATACATTGTTATTTTTCTTTCCGTATTATAATGGAGTTCTACCAAGTAAATGCCTACTCAATCAATGGATCAATAAATATAAACATTTTAAGATCCGAGGAAATGTCCATTAAAACAACCTATCGAATAAAGCGTACTATTTATCAATATAAATTCGGAAGACAAAGCAAAGTTCCCGATTCTAAATAATTGAAAAGCACAATTCACGTGGGAAACCAGAAACAGGGGCGTGCGGGAAGCCAACAACCGTCCACAGGTAATAAATCATGCGGCTTCTATTTTTTCTCCAACATTATTTTGGGAGATAAAATTTATTGCGGCATTAATATCTTTTCCAAGCATTACCTACGCGAAAACCCCCACTTCATAGGCATTTAAGAATAATAGACACACAATATTATGACAGACTTTTTATTGCTTCCCTTAACATGTTTTTTTCGATTGAATTGTATATTTGTAATTGAGATGGCAAAATGGAAATTTGATTTGGTTTTAATTATTAACTGTTCGTTAATACTTCTCGTCCATAGTTAAGAGTAGAATATCACCACTCGAACGAAAACCAAACCAAACCAAAATGTAATCGTCAAAAACTATTTTGGAGTTGCATAGCAACCAATTATAATCGTCAGAAATTATTTTGAAGTCGCATAGCAACCAATTATAATCGTCAGAAATTATTTTTAAGTCGCATAGCAACCAAATATAATTGGAAGAGTTGTAATTGAGATGGTAATATGTTTTTTTTGTTGGTTTAAATTACCAACTATGTACATTGCTTATGATTTTTTTAATTAATTTTGATTGAAAAAACAAAACTCCGACAAAAAAAGATTAATTTCGTCAAGTTGTTTCATACCTTTCCTATTTATGTGTGTATTGAAATTATTATTAACCAACCAATCCGACCAATAGAATTTTAAATGTTATATGCATAAATAAAAAAATCAAGCTTTTAAAACTTTCCGCCTCCAAGTATGACTTCAGCCAAAACGCCGCGACGACTCCGACTCCGGCCACCGTGACAACACGACTCCGACTCCACAAGTATATGGATTCCTCACGGAGTTTATCACAACATATGTTTCTCTACGAGAACTGCTTGTTACTCAGTTGCTCAACCTCTCTTTTTTTCGAAGAGAGTAGGGATGGAAAGGATACGAGGACCATGACAGGACTAGTGGTTAGCTAATCGCTGTCACTATGCGTCGCTCTCTAGGATCGGAAAGGTGGGAAGGGCTTTTCAGCAACACAAACACCCATTGCCTCTGAGCAGAATCGATTAATCGACTGAAAAATCTGCCCGTACCGGGAATTGAACCCGGGCGGTACGTCACGGACTCAGGGTTGCCAGGCGTCCCTATTTGAGCGGGATAGTCCCGAGTTCAACAGAAAAATTCCGGGTCCCACCATGCCTATGAAAATCCCGACTTCGCTAAAAATTAATGATCAAACAAAATTTCGATCACAATCGTAATGACTTCAGAAAAGTAAAGATGGCGAACATATTTTGAAACTAGCTAATAGCCAGGTAAAATGTTTATAGTTATGTTAATGATTATATAAATTTTTGCACCATATATTTTAATAACTGTGATTCTAGTGCAGTGGTCGGCAACCTTTTGAGAGACTGGGTAAAAAAAATCATTTGATAAGTGGGTGAAAAATAAAAAAATAAATACAATTTTTGTAAACAGCACTTTTTGAGAGAAAAATAATTATTTGATAGACGCCACACAACCAACCAATGAGTGTTAGCGGGAGAACTGTCAGTGTCACATCAGTAAGGGAGTGTTGCCACTTCACGTTCGATGATAACAGTGTAAAAAATTGTTAAGTGATAAATAACATTATTACTTATTCACCTTATTTTTTTTAATTATGGGTTTTTTCAATGAATAAATAATTTTATAAAAAAAAACATCATCATATTTTCTTGGTGGGTAATTCAAAATGTCATAGTGGGTAATTCAATTACCCGCGAGTAGTAGGTTGCCGACCACTGTTCTAGTGTATTATAAGGTGACTATTATATAAAATGTATATGTTATCTTCTGGATACACAAGTATATTATAATTTAAATAAAATCCCAACTTTTTTTTGATCTTTCGAAATAGTGAATGTCCCGATCTGTGATTTTAGAAATCTGGCAACCCTGGTTACAGTGGCCAACGACTTTGACCACTGCTCCACGAACCGGGCAACATTATAAGTGCAGCTAAATTATTTAGATTTTTTTTATGCGAAAAAGTGTTTTGTTTAATTTATGTATATATATCGGTTTTATATGTAAGAGTTCTAAAATTTATGACATAAATTTATCTCCTATGTTTATTTAGAACGCGTACGACAAGTTTAGTATTCTACCATTTGAATATTTTGTTACGTATCCAGATGCACGTAGTGGAAAACAACTTAAAAATAGTGGCGACAATAATAAATGGATCTCGTTGTATCTTCTTCCATCGAGCTTTCTCAAAACCTTACTATTTCCAGCCATTTTCAAAGCGATAAGCAGAAAAAGCACATTGGTGCTAATGGTCCATAATAAGTGCCGTTTATTATGCGATGCTATATTTATTTCGTTTTAACATGAAATGTAGCTTTATCTGAAAGCACTGAGTTTAAATAAAATCGATTGCTTTGCAGAGCCTTTGGCAAAATTATTTTTTTCCGAATCAATGTAAGAATAAGAAGTAAATTATGATTCATTTCACTGCCACGCCATGCAGCGAGCTTTTGGCGTCACGAAGATTTACACGATTAAAACCAAATGGCATTTGTTCAGCGTATGCACTCCACCAACATAATATCTCAATTTTTTTTCAAACTGCCTAGCAACCAAATATAATCATATGAATTACTTTGAAGTGGTATAGCAACCAACTGTAGTCGTCAGAAACTATTTTGGGGTGGCATAGAAACCAAAAATAGTGTCACACACTTTTATCAAGCTATATAGTAACCAAACATAATTGTCTGAATGATTTTGAAGTGGCATAACAGCCAAATATAATCGTCAGAAACTATTTTGAAGTGGCATAGCAACCTACTGTAATCGTCAAAAACTATTTTGGCTTTGCATAGTAAAGTAACCAAATGTTATCGTCAGAAACTATTTTGAAGTGTCAAAGCAACCAGCCCGATCCGTGGTGCAGTGGTCAACATCATTGGCTACCGTGTTGGACCACCCGGGTTCGATTTCCGGCACGAGCAGATATTTTCAATCGATAAATCGATTCTGCTCAGAGACAATGGATGTTTGTGTTGCTTAAAATCCCTTCCCACCTTAGCTACGCATAGTGACAGCGATTAGCTAACCACTAGTCCGGTTCTAGTCTTAGTATCATTTCAATCCCTACTCTCTTCAAAAAAGAGGTTGAGCAACTAAGTATCAAGCAGATCTTGTATAAAAAAAGATACTGAGATAAACTCCGTCAGGAGTCCATATGCTCCAAGTGGGAGCAGACATGGTTAAAAAAAAGCAACCAAATACAATCGTCAGAAATTATTTTTTCAGCCGCATAGCAACCAAAAATATTTGTCAGAAATTATTTTGAAGTGGAATATTAATCGAATATAATGTCAAAAACAAAAGCTTCCGAGCTACATAACTGGTTCTCGAACTATTATAAGTTGCATCAAAACTAAATACAGTCTTCAGAAATTATATTGAAGGCATAGCAACCAAATTTATTCGAGGATGCATAGCTATTATTAGTTATTAGTACAATATATTTTCATAAATAATTCTTTACAAGTGTCATATTAATTGAAAGGTAATACTTTGATAAAGATGCATAGTCTTTATTTGACCCACCGAACGATTCCAGTTGGACATCGCTGTTTTTTGACCATAAAATCAGCTGACCACAATAACTTTTGCGATCTTCGTTAATGTGACTTGGGCAGGCGACTAAATCGTGATGAAACTATTTATGTCGAGAAACTTGAAAGGGGAAAATTTTGAGCTACAGCACGTTCGACTGATCAAATTTAAACTGTAGCCATATCCAAAGAAAAGTGTCGACAATTCAGATTTATTACGGGATATAATTCGGAAGAAACTTCTCTTGAACTATCGATTGATATCACGGCTATGAGTCTATGGGTGACCGAATCAGGAGACAATATGTACAAAAAAAATGCTACTATTTTTTAAATCATGTACCGTAAAACGGGATGAATAGAGACACTTTTTACCCTTCACGACTATGTATCTTCATACCTGCGCCACATAATTCAAATATGAATGGCTTGAAACTTGTTTCTATGCTCCTACTACACATTCATGGCAATATTTATAAAATATTCACTATCTTTATTAAGACACAGTCCATTTTGTTCTATATCTCTATTCACATTTAATCGGGGCGAATAGAGACGAGAAAGGGTAGATTGAGACTTGGCAGGTGAATATAGACAAAAATACAGATTGTAATGATTGGAATATATGAACCTCTATTCTATACGAGTCTCTATTCTTTCCGTTATTCTATATTAACCAAAAAAAAAAAGATTGATTTTAATTTTCGTCCAATACAAGAGAAGTTTTTAAGGGGTCAAAAAGAAAGGATGCACAGGCGTCGTGTTGGTTTGGTTTTTTCATTCGAGAGAGTATTATAGTCATTGTAAAAAAATATATATAAAATACATTGGATACTTAGTAAAGTTGTGCCAAAGTTCAATCCTTGTTTTTGTCTCTATTCACCTGCTAGTCTCTATTCACTCCGTTTTACGGTATTTATTTAAGAATAATCTTTTTGTACATTTATTTGGATATCTATTTGATGGAGTGTGAAGTCCTGAGGCGCGTTAGCGTTAAAGTTCTCCACGTTTCCTTCGTCTTTGAGTTAGGTTTTCATATTAAATTTGTTTACCTTTCCCATCGTTGCTGATATGTGGGAGCGTGGTCGTTGTGCAATCCATAGTGAAGACAGTTCAAGAGGTTAACTCATGCATTCATATGTACAGTATATATTATACACATCACTTTCCCAAATACCACACCCAGACATGCACTATTGTAAATATATATGCAGTACACATATACACACATGCACGCACCCATACATATAGGCCAGTGATGCACAACCTTTTTGCGAGAAGAGCCAGATAATTCGAGGGCCGCATGGGTAAAACTGATAAAAAATGTTATTTTTTGTGTCCATAAAATTGAAAACTTTATTCTTCTTCCATCGTCCGTAAAAAGTTCTAAAGAAAAAAGGTGATTGATATTTATAATTGCGGGTCGCACGGAATGTCATTGAGGGCCGCAGGTTGTGCAAGTTTGACCGGGATCATCCCGGTTTTGAGACTTTGGTGTCGGCGTTCCATTCGGTTTGGTATGTTTTCCCGTTTGTTGTTTCGTGTGACAATGAGACGCACTTCAAAACTTCTGACTGTACTAAATTGATTGAAGTTCAACCAAATTTAATGCTTTGAAAAAGAGATCCAATTGTTCAAATTGCAAGAGAAACGTGTACCATCCACCGACGGTACTGTCAATTCTTATTGTTATGGCATTATTTTAAATAACTAAAACTGAATCAGCTAAAAATACTAAGGCTTGAGATCTTCATTTCATATGAGTTTCAAATATGTATTGTAGTAAAACTTACTTCTTTGAGCCATCTATCGTGAAGAAAAGAAAATAGCTTAAAATTAGAGACTCCAATTGTATCGAATACTCGATACTAGAATTTTGAAAAATACTCGTAATCTATTTTCATACCTAATTTACTTAATTATATATATATATATATATATATATATATATATATATAACTAGTATTGCTACCCGGCGTCGCTCGGACTAAGCGACCAATAATTATTTAATGTTATATCATTCGATATACTTATATCACAAAATCTAACATCCAAAATAGAGTTAAAATAAAAACACAAACTTTATTTAATTTAATACTGAAAGAAAAATAACAATATATTTTAGTTCTACATAAATTATTTTATATATTTGTTGATAGCTATTTCGGCTTACGCCTTCCTAGTTCTGACGAAGGCGTAAGCCGAAATAGCTATCAACAAATATATAAAATAATTTATGTAGAACTAAAATACATTGTTATTTTTCTTTCCGTATTATAATGGAGTTCTACCAAGTAAATGCCTACTCAATCAATTTATTTAATTTGATGATTCTCGCCCATTAAAATGTCCAAAGTCAAGGAAAAAATCTAATTTGCTGTCAAAGAAATGTCAAATAATACCTTCACGTAAATAATAAACATATTAATAAAAACCGGGAAAAAGTTGGTAGAAGACTAATTTATTACATTTTGACTAAATAAATGTCTTCGCCGATAAAAATTCAAACATATTTTCTTTCATATTCGTTTTTATGGCAACTTGCAACAACAATGCAAAAGGGAATTACAGACCCACATACATACATACGCCGTTTCGGTTTTATATATAAGATGTCATTCATTGTCAACTATAAAACCGACGTCCACAGCAACAGATAGAGTTTTTTCAACTGTGCCTACTAATTATATAAACAAAACTTCGAACCAATTAAAAATTTGAGACTTTTAATTCTCCACTATTTTTGAAATATACGCTTTATAAATTGAAATAAATGTATTAATGAAATTAAATAAGTTTATTTATTTAACATCTATTTATATATGTTACAGTGAAACTGTATTCTCAGTGAAAATGTATTCTTCTCCAAGCTGTCAGAAATAAAATTTGACCGCCCTATCTTCAGCCCAATGTTTGTGTGTGTTTTTCTTTGGTTCTCTTTTTATGAAAGGGACTACTTGCTGATTTTGTTTCATTGAAGCAAACCAAAATTTTAGGCCGGTAAATCATCGACTTGGGCCAATAATTTCAATGATCGTGACCAGTGAAATCATGTTGTCATACAAATCTATTACTAGATACATTTTCACTGTAACATATACACAAATTTCGAGTTGAATATTGAAATACTAGAATCCTGGTTTGGTGATATAAATATTTCAATCCCTAGTTCCAAATACAACAATTTTTCATAATAAAATTATCGCCATTATTACTGTTTATTATTTTCACAGTAATAACAGTCAAACAAAAATTTTGGAACATAGTGTATTCAAAATTTGAATTTATTGACGCTGGGTATCGTATTTCTTTTTTTTTATTAGATTTTAAAATATTTATTGCCAACCATTCCAAGCTTCTCTGTTCACATATACGATTAATGAACTCAATTTTTACCAGATTGAATAATAAAGAAGGAAATACAATATAGACATTTCTTATTTTATTTCAAAGGTTGTTTTGAAATAATGCTCAGCGGTTATTTTATTAGATTTGCTTTATCTCTAAGATCAGTAAGTGAATTAGAATGTTTTTGAGAATATTAAGAAATCCCCGCCCAATCTGGATGCAGCCATGGCTTAATTTTTCTTTGTGGATTCGTTAAGATATAACCTTTTCTGAATAAAGAACTAATTGAAAAATAAAATTAAAATCCTTAGTCAACTGTGAACTGACTGGGCGCCGGGCTTAACTTTTCCTTGCCGGTTGGTGAAACACTCGACCACCACTGCCACTTTATCTTAAATATATATCTTAATATAAGTGATACAATGTGTAAACTTTTGGTATTCTTTAATCATTATTTTTTACACCTTTTGCAGAAAAAATATGATTTTCATCGACTAGTTTCGTCGCAATTAAATAAAAAAGTAAATAAGTCGGATAATTATTGGCCAAAGACCTTTATAACGTCGATAAAAATTGAAAAAAACAAATTGAAAAAAACTTCACGGCCCATGCGCGATAATATAGCGTTATCAAATGGATGCTTTTTACATTAAAAGGCGTAGATAAGCGCTCGCTTTCTTAGTTTCGATTATGCTAGTCTGTCATGAACATCGACACTATCAGGTTGTTTCTTCATGCGTGACTTACAATATGAATACTTATAGGAAAACTATCTATTCATACATATGTTACAGTGAAACTGTATTCTCAGTAAAAATATATTCTTCTCCAAGCTGTCATTGAAATTAATTTTGACCGCCCTATCTTCAGGCCAATGTTTGTCTGTGTTATTCTTTGGCTCTCTTTTTATGAAAGGGACTACTTGCTGATTTTGTTTCATTGAAGTAAACCAAAATTTTAGGCCAGCAAATCATCGACTTGGGTCAATAATTTCAATGATCTTGACCAGTAAAATCATGTTGTTATACAAATCTATTACATGATACATTTTCACTGAGAATACAGTTTCACTGTAACATATACATATATATATATATAGGGCGACGTATAAAGATTCGTTGAAGCATAATATGTATGTATAACATTTTCTTAAGCCATACTACTGGGATATTTTTAGACCCCCCTTCGGATCGCGTGCAATTTTTCCGAGACCGTATTTCGAAGGTTAACTCCATGAAGCTTTCGAGCCAAGTCAACAATGCAACTCTTAATTGCTTTTTCTAAGTTTATCTTCACGAAAGCTAGCGATGAAATGAATAAGCACGTTTAGGTGTATGTAGATTCTTCTCACTCCGTAAAGTTGGCCTGACTTTCAAACAAACCTTTAGCCTAGTGGTCGAAGTCATTGGCTATGATCACGGCTTTGAATTCTAGTACGGACAGTGTAATATTTTTCAATTATATATTGTATTTGTGCTTGAATGCATGGTTGTGTGTGATATATTAATCATCTCCCACTTAACTAATCACTAGTTATTTTATAGCTATCGTTGGATAAATCGTAATTACTCGATATTTTTTTATTTAATAACATTTATTAAAGGTCTGAGTCTATAGGGTCTGAAAACGATTCAAGAACTTTTATACAATTGTCAAAAATTCCCGTAGATATTTTTTTTTCACAGTTTCACAAGTACGAGCGAGCCCGGTCCTGATCTTTCTATTAGTGGAAGCTAAATATGTGGGATGAGTACAAAATAAATTCTATACCATTCCACTAGAGATCTGCACGGGACTAAAATTCTACCCTGCCCGAGCTCAAAAATATCCGATCCAGCCTTACCCTAGCCCGAGGTTCATTCCCGAACATCTTACCTAAATCCCACAGTTTTTTTACGTCTTCAACCAAATTTTAATCAATATTTGAAATAGTCCAATTTGGAAACAAAAAAATATGATTTGCATTAAATTAAGATGTACAATAATGGCATTTATGTACATACATACGGAATAATCGGATTTATGTTTTTATTTTTCGCCTACCCAGGCCCGAATCCAAACCTTCGTTACCCTGTCCGACACGAGCCCGTGCAGACCTCTACTTTCCACCAAGAAATGTCACTTTACAACACTTGTCAAACTAACAATGGTCAAAGAATTGGATTGATTTCAGACCTATAATAGAAACATGAATAAAAATAATCTTTCTAACAAAATTATGTAGAACATAGGCTCCCAACCTTTTTATGGTGTCTACCCCTTTTCGTAAAGCCATTTGACCCGCGACTAGAGACTCCAATTACTCGACATCACTACTACTCGAGTATCGAGTAGTATAATTTGAAAATACTCGAGTAATCGAGTATACTCGATTAATTTCAGATGGACCAAAATACATATTATTATAATAAAAATAATAATACATTTTTAGTACTTTTTCCACATAAAATTTATTTGATCAGGACCGGTTTCGCTCATGGCTGGCACTGAACTCACTAGCTCACACTGGCTCATGGCACTGAATCAGTTGACAATGCTCGCCATGAGTGAAACCGGTCCTGATCAAATAATTTTTATGTGGAAAAAGTACTAAAAATGTATTATTATTTTTTTTATAATGCCTTACCACCAAGTATTGACAGTGACCTTAAAAGTATATATTATTAATTTGAATTTGTGTATATTAATAGAAGATAATTAAATAAAGAAGCCTTTTAATTTCATTAATACATTTATTTCAATTTATACCACATATATTTCAACAATAATAAAGAATTAATCGTCTTGTTAATTTTAAATTGGTTAAGTTTTGTTTTTATAATTCCCGCAGAAGAAAACACTCTCGACGATTATTACTAAAACGAGTATTACTCGAGTATTTTTCAAAATACTCGAGTATCGAGTAATTGAAAAATGGACGAGTATTCTCTAGTCGTCGATAGTCGAATTGGAGTCTCTACCCGCGACCCCCAAGGCATTTCAAAAGGGCATCTTTAATAAGGTAATTAAAAAACAACGAAAATCCATTAAAGTGAATATTCTTTTTAGTTGACTGTATAAGTTGGCGATCCCACAGAAAGCCCTTCACGACCCTCTTGTGGGGTCGCGACCCATGGGTTGGGAACCCATGATGTAGAATATAGACTTATAGATAATTCAATAAAATATTATTTTCTCTTGATTTTTCGGTTATTGAAGAAAATTTTAATATAAAGATGAAAATATAATTATACGGCTTGTAATATTTCATAAAATACTGAATAAATTAATATTTGTCGCAATAACTAAAAACTTATGACAAAATAATTAACAGAGACACTATTCTGTTCTCTATGATAAAATAAAATATATTAACATTGATAAACTAATTGTCTTTGGGACAATTATGAAAGGTAGTTTTATTAATAAAAGTAATGACGTGATAAGTGAATTTTAATGACGAAATAAACACGATCGCACTTGGAAAATCCACGTTTTAATCTCAGTATTGGTTCAAGTGCTTTTTAGCAGCCTGAAACTGTGTTTTAATTTCATGAAATTCATAATGCAAACAGTTGAGTGACAAGTGCCTTTCAGGAGATGGCGTCAGAACTACTTGGAAAACATGATAGCATCAGCAGCCTTCAGCGAAAGCTTTTGAAAGCATATCTGCAACTCGAAATGACAGAAAATATTTATGTTTTCAACGTTAAGCTACTCATACAAACATAAATGTTGAACGAGATATTTATTTATGAATATTGTATTTTTCTCACGAATTTGAATATGAGTATATTTATTTATTCGCCATTTTCACTGCAATATTCTATGGGATTTTTTTTTCTAATTGATTCAATGCCACTGGATAGAGAAGTACTACTATTAACACTATGATCCTGACTCAAATCAGGTGAAATTATCTGTGTGCCTGGTCCATATTTCTTGGTTTACTAAAATTTACATAACTATAAAAAAAACTGAGAAAATATAATAAAGATCTCTGTAATTGTTTAAGCCTCATAGGTTCTACGAGAAAACTTTTTCTGTTGCCAATATTAGTATAAAAATATTTTAATTCATATAACCTGATTGATGGACCATGACAGAATTTAGACAATATAGAACAGAATCGTTATGGCAGACGGTCATGACTAGGGATTCCAATCCCGGGATCCTGGATCCCGGAATCCCGGGATCCCGCCGTTTTTAAGTACCTGATGAGTCCCGGGATTAGAAAACACAATCCCGAAATTTCGGGATTAACTGATTTATCAGCACGATCGAATTATTTAAACATATTTTGTGGAACGTGTCACACAAACGCGTATGTTGCATCAGATTACTCCCACCAGTCCCACCTCTAGGACCAGATGTCTGTACTCCCCTTCATTGCGCGGGCAATACGACAAATGCTGTGCTCTGGAGTGCACGCGTTTCGCTCAAGATTTAGCGTGTTTATAATATAATGGATAAACGACCAAAATATAATATTCACAAAAAAGATGGTGATATAAATTCGATATGGAAATACTTTTTTACATCAACGGATGGAGCTACAGCTAAATGTAAAAAGTGCAGTGTGGATCTAAAAACTGGCGGAGGATCTACCAAAGGGCTGCATACACATCTGCTTTCAATACACAAAATGAAAATTCATGGGCCATCTTCTGTCAATTCTACCGAGAAACCCACCAAATCGCCTGATCGACTGTTGAAAAGAAAATTAATATCCGACTATTTTTTAACCAAAGAAGATCAATCACTTGACGCTGTGCTTGCACGGATGACATCCCGAGATGGTTTACCATTCAATATATTTATTACATCGATTGATTTGAGAGCAGCTCTATAATCCAAAGGATACCAGTCTCTTCCTTCTAAATATTTAAAAGATCACCCACTAAAAATGATTCTATTCTACAAAAATATATAAAAAACGAGCATGGAAAAGAACTTTCACCTATATTGGACTGTAAAACCAGATGGAGCAGTCTGTATAATATGCTGGAACGGTTTTTATTTTGTAAAAACATGTATACAAAAAACTCTTATAGATATAAAGAATTTTTCCGTGACATTTAATGAAAATGACTGGATGAAAATTGAAGAAATTGTACAAGTATTAAAGCCCCTAAAATTAGCAGTCGAAGCACTTTGCCGACGTGATACCAACTTGTGTTCAGCCGACGCAATTTTGAAATTCAGTTTCAGACAATTGACCCAGCTTAAGTCTGCATTAAGCAAAGATGTATTAATTTCTCTACAAAAAACATGTCGAAAAACGAAGCCGAACAGATTTAACTGATACACTAAAATATTTATTTAATCCTTCATCATTCAATGACAACAAAACAACTCGTAAAACTATAAAAGAAACTATTCAAAAACTTATTGAAAGATTAAATGATGAAGAAGCTCAAGATATGATCGAAATATCAGTGCCACTAGAAAAATCATCAATCAAATTTACTTCAATGCAGTCATCCCACCCAATTGAAAAAGAAACAATGAAACAACAGTTACAGGATGAAATCGCAATAAGCTTGATGACATGCGAACCAAAAATTCAAAATTGCACAAGGCTTATGTCCGTTATAAACCAAGAGATGATGTTATTTGATAATGGAGGCTCACGTGGTCATCACCTCGAACTGGCATATCAATATTTGATGACTATACCCCCAACAAGTGTAGAGGCTGAACGTGCTTTTTCAGCAGTAGGCTGTTTAGGAAAAAAATTAGATCTTGGCTAAATGATGAAACGCTTGATGCTTTGTTATTACTACGTGCGTTTTATTCAAAATATTTTTTTCCAATTAATTTTGTCACTTTTTTATTTATACTATTTTCCATTTTAACCCCAAGTCTACAATTATACGTACATTTATACATTGAACAATAAACAAATGTCAAAATAAATTGTATTATTCATTTTAAGCTATTTTTATCGATAAAATAACATAATTTTAAATAAATAAGAAAAATATCCCAGATCCCGGGACTGGTCCCGGGATCCCGGGACCAACTTATTGCAATCCCGAAATCCCGGGATCAAAATTTTGGCCCGGGATTGGAATCCCTAGTCATGACATAAGGACGCGCAAAGTTAGAATAAAATAATAATATATCAATAACTTTTTTTGACTTGAATAATAATTTAACGATTGATTTGGAAGGATTAAATTCTCTATTATTACAATCAAAAAATGTATCAAGGTGCCACTAATATAACCATATTTGAAGAAATTGAACTTCTCTTGAATACACATTTTCGTTGCTTATGAGGAATAAATACAATAAATGGCATTAAAGCTGACGCCAATTCGCCATGCATTTGACAACTATAATAAAAACAGCATATTAAATATAACAAAACACAACAATCATTCAACAGAAAACGGCATAAAAGATAGAATGTTTTTATAGGTGTTTTGCCACGTGGAAACACGGCTCCGGGATATCGAGTGTTAATTTGAGGCTCAACGATTATTCTAGAACACTGTAAAACTTTTTTTTTTAATTGATGCTAATGTTTGTTTTCTTATAATTTGTCACATTATTGAAAGATTCTACAAACTAAGTTACCGTATTTTTTAGTTCTTGTTGAAATTTGAAAGCATATTCCATATTTGAAAAGATATTATACTTTTTAATTGTATACTTAAAATCGATTTCTCTTCACCACGTTAAAGTGAAACCGTATAAGAAATGCAGTTTTAACCCCCAGGCATAGACATATATTTTTACGTTTTTTTTGTGAATATAAGCTCCAGTTTCGAGCTCACTGTAATGTAGTTGTCTCGAATATAGTTACAGACACTATTCACTTTATCTTAAGACTATATAGATTAAGCCAACAATAGAAATCGGCAAATACAAAATTGATGCTAAGTTCACTTATAGGGAATTTCCACAAGCCTATGATAATAACCTACAAACCGATTCACGAGTGGTGAGCGATTTAAAAATATACTCTTAATTTAATAAAATTTGTCTTTATCGATTAAATTGGCAATAACTCTTAATTTTGATCCCGGAAAAAAGCAAAACACCAAGTACACTGCACAAAATTTCCACCTCGATAGGGAGTGCATTGATCAGCCGAACAGCCCTTGGACTGGTGACTAAAACTCAAGTTTTGACAGTTTGTTTGCCACGTGGTAACACGGTTCCGGGATTCAGAGTGCTTATTTGAGACTCAATAACAATTGTAGAACACTGTAAAACTTTTTAAGAAAATTGGTGCTTAACCCTTTTCACTACTAAATAGATTTGAAAAATTCTTCACGACTCCGACAACGAGTCTAGCCCTGATTTTCGATAAAAAAAAAAAGGTTTTTTAGCCATAAATTTTGCTGTTTTTCATATTTCTAGCCACTTACTTGACATATTTACTAAATGAATCATTTTCAATCTGTGATTTTTAGGTCGAAAAAGTTAAATGTTTTCCAAATGTCCTCATCTCAGGTAAATAGTCTTATAGATTGAATCTGGGAGATTAATTCCTGATTACTATGACGGCAGGTAAAGCAGAATGGGATTTGCTCTTCGGTATGCTAGACCTTAAGATTGGCATCAGCGATTAGCATATTGGGAAGATAAATCTTTTATTCCAGAGCCCTTACAGCTTTTAAATAATTCTACATATATTTCATAGTGTTTTCGAGGTCTCTAGTAAAATAAAGGTGTGCCAGAACTTCACGCATTGATTTTTAAAAGCTTGTACACGTTTGTAGAAAACATGGTTTTTTACTTCTGATTTATTTGTCTCTGCCCGTAGTGCAGTAGTCAACGTCGTTGGTTTGCGTACCGGACCATCCGGGTTCAGATCCCGGTACGAACAGATTTTTTAGTCGATAAATCTGTTCAAAAAAGTATGGGAGTTTGTGTTGTTGAAAATCTCTCCCCACCTTTCCTATCCCAAAAAGCGACGCGTAGCGAAAGCGATTAGCTAACCACTAGTCCTGTACGAGTCCTCGTATCCTTCCCATCCCCTTATATCTCCGAAAAAGAGAGGTTGAGCAACTGAGTAACAAGCAGTTCTCGTAGAAAAAACATATGTTGAGATAAACTCTGTGAGGAGTCCATATGCTCCAAGTTGGGAGCGGACATGGTACAAAAACTTCGAGAGTGTGGCTTGAACAATTAACGGCATTCCCTGCAGTTCACTAGAAACAAATCAGTACCTAGCACACGTGCACACCGTACTTAATGATTGATGACCCATCAGTCATTCAGTATTACCATTTTGATACTTTCGATAGATTCGGCGGTAACTCTGTGGAAGCTCATTTTAATATTTTTAAAATGTGCCCCTGATCAAAACTAGTTTGGAGCCCCTGCTCATAATGTAAAGTTATTTTCTAATCATATTATTAAGAAGTGTATGTATTAAGTATTGTATTTTTTTATCGTTTGATGCGCCGAAGACACCATCTGTATGAGAAAAGTGACATTAAATTTAATGTCGACATGTTTTATTATTTTCATACCAGTCTTGGTTTATTCTTGGTTTTATGGCCAACAATGTTATAGTTTTTTTTTGTTATTGTGAATGAATGAGCTCTTAGATTGGCTGTTGTGTGTGCAAATTTTACGACCAGAATGTCGTTTTTTTGCGCAACCATTAACATTTATTAGTTTCTACACAATATTATGTTCTTTGAATATAACTTTCTGCTACGTTCAAGTATTATTTTCATTCATAGAATAAGGCAACTGTTTTTTCCTTATTATATATAAATTCTTGAAATGGTGTATATTATAGATTTACAACAAAACGTCCCAGGACAAAAAGTCTCCGGAAAAGACGTTCCCGGACAAAATATCCCCCTACAAAACTCTTACAGGCATTTTTTTTAAAGTTCGATTATATCAGTTCGGTGACAGTAGGTATAGATAAGAGCCTTGACAGAAATAGTTATTAGCAAGTCGGTTTCAACGCCTAGCTTATAGGATCGGATAGGTACACAAACGATAACTCGTCGGTCCCTGTGGTCTAGTGGCAAGAGCTTTGTCCTAGCAATCGGGGGGCCCGGGTTCAATCCCCGGCAAGGTTAGATTTTTTCAATTGAAAAAAAAGATCTTGGGCTGGGTGTTATGTTATTTTTCGTTGATTTTGTGCACAACTGATACATTATTTACCATCGAGTTAATCTCGTGTGACTTTCACAACTCAGAATATTTGGCGCATTGGCGCAAGCTGTAATGCCAAATATTTTTTTTAAAATAAAAAAAATTAAATTAAAAAAAAAAAATAAATAAATTAAATAACTGAAACGAAACTCAAACAAAAACAGAATTGATTGAAAAAATGCTGCTCGTACTGGGGCTTGAACCCATGAAGTCCGTCACGGAAGCCAACGACGTTGACCAATGCACTATATTTACTAAGGAAATAATTTTTGAATAATATAATAAGCCAGACCTTCGGTTAATAATCATTTGCTATACTCATATTGCAGACTTTTTTATATCTAAGATATACCTCAAAGAATTTTCTTAAAGGTTTAATATATTATTTTCCAAGGAATTAAATTTTCGAAATGCATATTACTTAAATGAAAAAAAACATATTCATCTTTTGTATTGTCTTGAAAATGCTGAAGCCAATATAAGTTTCTGTCAAAGCTTGGGGAATGTTAACAAATTGTTTTGCATGGAATGCTGTTATTGCTTTTTCAGTATGATGACTGTCAAATAATACATATCCACATATTGAACGACAAATGTTTTTCGGTCGTGTTCTCGTGAAATTTAAATATAATTTAAATAACTACATTTTCTTGCAACCACGTTCATATAAATGGTTTCGTTATATATAATTAAAGTACAGAAACCCTCCCATATAGCGGTCACCCCCATAGCGTGGTTTTTGTATTAAACGCCAAATTTTCATGCAGTGAAAAAGTACATATTTGTCATTACGACACCTAACTTCTTCTAAGTGCTCTTAAAACTGTTTTGAGATATGAGCGTAACGCAGTGAGCACACTAACATAACGAGCAATTCTTGCTCGTTATGTTAGTGTGAACTTGAAGAATTTACCATTCTTTGTCGACATGCCCAGTCCTTAACTAAATAGACTAGCCTGGCTCGTAATTTCAAATTATCTCTTAGGGCTTTTGGATGGAAGCTGGTGGCATCTTCACGTCATTGGAAAAAAGTGGTCTAAAACAAGGGGAAGTGAATTAGGTGTGGGCTATCGACCTGAGAAGGTTCTTAAGTTGATTTATAAGCTTTAACCTGTTGCTAGATACGACTTTTTCGAAAAATAAAAAAGGACAATACCTTAAAATTTCTTACGTTAATTAAGAGCTTAGATGTATTTGATCCCTAATGAAAGCAATCCCATGTTTATTACCATACCACATGGCTTTTAGAGCGTACTTACGAATCTTCGATAAGGGTTGTCAAACATAGTTTATAATATTATGTCAATTTTGCACCCCGATTGGCTATCATAAAATGAATTTTTGTATGAATAATTTATATTTATTCAATTTGTTTGGAACATATATACATGCAAAATAATATTTACGTATATATTGTGAATATTTTATCAAAAGTTTTGACCGCCCTGATAACTTCTATACACTTTTTGTTGAATATGTTTTAAGAAATCTATCAAAACGAAAAGTTTATATTCATGTTGTGAGCCTTAAGAGATCTCGGATACATATTTGATGTGATAATTTGAGAAATATAATTTTTTGAAGCCTTAAAAGTAGTTGCCCACCGGTGTTTTGTTAGCTTTAGAACGGTTAAGATTTTCACAGCTTGGTGAGTTGGAATCAGGTCAACTCACATCACATCAAGCTTGTCGTGAATATGGCTCGGTGGAGGCGTAGAGTCTCTCCGATGGCTGGGTCTTCGGGTCGCGTACCGACGTTTTTCCTCTAGCCCGAGATTATTCGCAGGCATTTATTTTCGACCAAGGGAAGAAATTTTCCATCAGGGTTGTTCACAGACTCTGTGGTGGAGGCGTACAGAATGGCTGAATAAGTCAGTCGGTTGAGCTATGCCAGCCTCAAGGCGACGTAACGTATCGTCACAGTACTTGTGCGTGGAGCTGATCCTTGTTTTGGAAAGGCTGTTGTCTGTACGAGAGCTGAACCGAGTATGAGGTGTATAACGAACTCGTCCAACAGCGTTTATATACATAACTTCCCCGAGCAGTATTACTATTGGTTTCATCGATATTTTATAACCCATAGACAGTCCACAGGCAACCCATAGACACTCGATATACAATCTATAATCAATCCATAGACATTCCATGGAAAATCTATAGACCATTGTTGAAAAATCCATAGACAACTCAAAGACTTGAAATTTTGCCAACGCTTTGTCGATACCAAAGAATAATATCGATGGCTTAAAGAGGAAATTTGTGCAGGAGAGGGTAAAAACTGATTATTTTGAGAATGTAAAATTATGTGCTATGAAAAAAACCCTTTCAAACGATTCATTTGTACCACATTTGAAAAACAACGAATAAATGACAGGTGACAATAGAAAATGTAATAAAATAATTACACATTATAAAATGCAAGACATACTTATATGAAGAAAAATCCTTTTGTTCATATATTTTTTCTAAAGCAATAGGTACAACTTAAATGGATATTGAAGATATCTACGATATGGGGATATTTTTAGTTCCGAATTTAGCAGCGTTCAAGAAATGATGGTACATTTATACTTTTACGCTTTAAACTTCATTCTTCGATATGAGCAAGTGTTCTCGTTAAATCAACTTCTCCTGATATGTTCCATATGCAACAAATTGGTAGTGGACATGGTTGAAAAGATAATATAAATAGCACATACATCTATGGGTTGAAAAATCAATAAGTAAACTGTTTTTGAGATTCCAAACTAAACTTTCATTATGTATTTCAAAAAAATTCCTCTAAGCAATTCACATGTATTAAAATAATCCTGAAATAAGAGTAAAATTACTGGAAAAAATATTCCATTTTCCATTCAATATCCACCGGTTGAGCACCCATGCATGCATCCAAACAACACTTGACAACAGAGAAGAAATTGTAGGTTCATTCAAAGTATCTTTTTTGCTCACAAAAAAGATCAAAATGAGAAAGATGTTTTATTAGAAATTGCATATTTAATAGGCCCGAATTTTATTCTGACGCTTTGTTTTTATTTACCATTTCAGACCAAAATTGTTACAAATTCTGATCATTTTATAAATTTATTCAGACCGCTAAATAATTTTACTCCGACCGTTTAATAATTTTATTCTAACAATCATTAATTTTATTCAGACCGTTACTATTTATTTTCTGACCTTATATTGTATTGTATTCTGACCAAAGAAATCATTTGAATTCTGACCGAAACATCATTTGAATTCTGACTATTTATTTTGTTCCTATTTAATACTGAACTATTTTATTTTACTGCATCGATATGGTTAATTCATTCAAAATTTCTCACTTTCTTTATTACATTCTGAAATGACAGTAATGGTGTGTAAGGTAGGTATGAATTAATATAATATCTGAACTCTAGATCAGTGGTTCTCATGTGCGGCCACCAACAGTTTCATAGTTATTATTGATATTTAATAAAAATGTGTTGTAATTAGTTAATTTGTCAACAATGACACTGAAATTGAATATTTCGTATGCATTGTATTGTGCATCAAGAATTTTTAGTTCGCAAAAACTCAAACACATACATGTTTAGGTCTTTTTGACCAAAAAGACTCGACACAAAAATTTGGTGCGGCCACCAGACATTTTAGTTCAACTGTTGATATTCCTAATGTGGCCACAGCCAAATTATACGTGAGAATCACTGTTCTAGGTACTAGTATCTTTAATCTTCTTTATCAAGTTATCCTCTTTGGGCCCAGGGTATCACCTATGATACTGATGGTTGTTATAAAATATCAGTCCGGCTGTTGAATTGAACGTAATAAAACAATTTTTTTCATGCTGCATTATAAATAATATGTTAAAGTAATTTTTATTGAAGAAATAAATTAAATAATAATGTATGATGTAGAGAAAAATATTGTTGTATTTGTATTGTAAGTTTCGAAGCATTTTAAATCCTAAAAAGGACCAACTTCATTCAACAACTGTGACTTCTATTCTGACATGAATTTTTTTGGATAAATTCAGTTGGTAAGACTGTTTCATTCAATATATGATACTTTTGGTTTGGTACATGAAAATCATGAGTATCATAGGTGATACCCGGGTCCCGAAGAGGTTAAGTAACTGTGAATTGTTAACAACCAAAACGACTTGCACTAACTGAAATATGTATAAAATGAAATAGTGTGAGTTTTGTTGATTTTTTTATCCTTGAAAATGATTAGTAATATAGAGTAAATATTTCCCATGCTTCAAAAGTTGACACAGAGAAGAAATGAAATTTGAAGGAGTGTTTGTGAGGGGTGCTACTAAACTAAAAGAAAAAGTGAAAACACAAAACGTTCATGGCATATATTTACAGGCAGTACAACAAATCAAGTATCACAGTTACAATAAAATTATTTTTCACAAGTTTATTTCAACATCATACGTAGTAAGTACTTGGTCAATTTGAATTACTTATATTCACTGAACATAATTTATTATCTACCAATCATAACATTAGTATGCGATGGCGATGGTTAATGTTTGTTATATAATGACATTCAAAAGTAACAATATTAATTTTATTTGACCAACAAACACATCTTATGTTTTAAAAATTGTATTACAAATGTATTTGATATTGAAGAAACCGAATCGATTTTTTTGTATAAAAAGAAGTCAATACTTTGATAAACTGGAAAAAAAGGATATTGAAAATGACGCATGGACTTTTAATTTAATGATACAAAATGTAACATAATTATGTTCATTATTATTTATAATTAGAATATAATTAGTAGAAAAGAGTTTCTCTAATAACGAAGGAATAAAATTGGGAATTGGAAAACTTTAAAAATTATTACGTGACATTTATCGTAAACTATAATTAATAAACATCTATTCTAAAATAAGTGATAAATGAAGTAACACCACAAATAAAATCATCAATAATTAGATACACATATTTTATTTTCCATAAAAATTCTACCATCAGTTATATTATTTAATTCCTCCATTACACGTTAATATTAAAAGTAAGATAGAAACAATCGTCTAATTATATATGAATGACGCTGTGAGAAACACCATATCATTACTTGTATTGTCAGAAGTATTTAACAGAGTGTGTTCCGAGAATGATTACTTACAAAACTATGGCAAATGTGCGCAAAACAGAATTTTCACAGCTCGGCTGCTCATGATACAATAATATTCATTGATCCGAAGCTCCCGCTTCAAGTAAATAACCAGTTAGATGCAAAAGTTACAAACATGGACGTTATTTATCAGCCACATTACAAATACACAATAACACTGATATATAAATGAGTTTAACAGTCATAAACGTAACCAATTTCTTGTATTTTTTGTTACAAATTGCCAATTTGTAAAGATATAACATTTACCATCTTCTTAAATAGTCTAAATACAATTTTTTGCTCCTCTATCAACATATTACAACTCTTCTTTAAGACTTTGGTCTTTACTGAGAGATGCAAGCTAAGAACACACTAATAGCTTGAATATGATATATGATAATGATCCATATAGATAGATGGCAGTAACAGGTTTGTTTACATTACTCAAAAACATCTGAATCGGAATATTTTACACAGTTTGACCTATCAAAATCAAAGCAGAACAAATTCTCCCAAAAACATCTTCAATACAACTCCATTTTCCTTAATCAGCACTGGAAACCGTAACTATAAATGTACTAAGTCGATTCACAAAATGTTAGAATCATTTAATGCTTCTACACATTGTCTAACGAATGTAAGAATTATATTTATTTTTTCACACTCATTATCATTACTGAGGTATTGCTTTTAAACCATGATTCTACAAATAAAAGTAAATTGATTAGAAGTAAAAACTATCCAGTATTCTAATTAAGGAAAATAAAAAAATTAAGTGACAGTTTTTATGAATCATTTTTGTTACACTGCTAATTATTCTCTTCCTGAAGAATGTGATAACAATTATGTATATTCGGATGGTAAAAAAAGTTAAGAGTATAAAATAATTCATTAGCCGTCGGTTTTGGATTATTACTTTCATAACTGCCGAGGAAGTCTTCTTTTGATAATTATAACTAACATTTTTTGAACCTTCGTAATTAGTTATTAATGTATGAAATACTTTTGCAATCAGTCGCTTGGTTATTTAAACAATAAAAGCAATCACGCCGATTAATGTATTGTGATTTACAACATGTTTTGCATTTCCATCTCTGAGAACATTTTCTAAATGTTGTTTTTACTTAAACATAAATAGACACAATACAGAACAAACTTATCATAGACAACAAAAATTAAAGTAACTATTTCGTAATTTGAGCAAAACTATTCAAATAAAAAACCCAATTTTTTTTTTATTTGTTTTATGTGTCGAAAATTTGTGCAACTTTCATAGCATAACGGTATCTGGACACTGAACAAAATATTTGAATAAGCAGGCCGATAATGCAGACATTCTTGCTTATAAGATGTCAAAAGATAATTCTAACCTTCAATGCCATTACTCATATTTATTTTAAAGTTACAAATCCAATAAATAGTTGTTAATTTTCATTTCGCAGTTTATATTATATAACATTTGTAAGCATCTAAGCACGGATAAATATGTACCAAAGTGGTTTTTAAGATAAAGAAGGGAATGTTATTAAAACCAACTGTCAGAGATGGAAATTTTCGAGTGTAATATTTGCACATTCACTCTCACAGAACAGATAAGCGATTTCCGATACGTTTGGCTGCTTTCACATTTATACATAACTTTAACTGGTATACACAAGTTTTTTTTGACAATAAATATTTATAATATAAGTAATGCGTATAATATATTATTTATGTTTTATGAAATCTTAACAATGTTAATTATATATAATTTGTTGTTTAAAGATTGAAATGCGGTAAGAACTTGCATAGATTTAATTTCAGGAAAAGTTTAGAAATTGATCAAGATAATAATTAAAAATACTTTTTCAAATAATCAATATTATATTCAAAAACTTATGCTTATTTGGAATTAGATTATATAAGTTTATTGATAATTTCCACTGTACAACGATCAATATTATATATAGACTAAATATAATGATGAATAACGATTATTATTTAGAAATAACAGTTTATTACATGCAGTTAATTATAAATGCAACTATTCATTTAACCAATGTGTGATGTTAGTGTGATTTTTAACATGCATTATTGAATAAGTTTTCATAAATTTATTACAGATATCTTAAAAATAGCTTTCATACAGGATTAAATAATGTTTACATGATATAATTTAATGGAAAAAAATCCACTGGAATTTTTTTAAAAAGGGTTGTCGCATTGAATATGTTTTAATCCAATTCGTTTTCAAAATGATATATCGATTAAAAATTTTGAGATACAGCAACACATAATTAATATTCACGAATGAGCTTTCTTATATTCAAAAATTGATGTCATGTTTAAAACAAAAGCTAGTATACTGCCTCAAGGAAAAAGAGATTATCAGCAAAATATTAAAGAATACGCTTGAACCAAAGCGATCGACAAAATTTAATATAAAAAATATAGGATTGGAATTACTTACAAGGTCAACTCAGAATAAGATTTGACACACTTTGACTTTTGCCAATAGCCATTTTATATCTTATAAAAGCAATTTAGAACAATATTGAATTGAGGTAAGGAAAAAAAATTAACTGATGAATCTTTAATACTTTAGGTAGATACTGAAACATAAATAATTATTAAGCTAGCAAGCTATTTGAGTGTGATTTTAGAAAAATTCCGGTAAACAATTCAAAGTATTCAGGAATGCTATAAAAATGGTTAAATTTATTTACAAAAATATATCATTTACTTAAAAAACAAATACATATAGGTACAGCAATAATTGTAAAAGTCAACAAAAAGGAGATATGTAAAAGGTAAAAATATCTTATAAAATAAATATTGTTAGAAAATATATGATTTAAATATGTTACATTCATCGCAGAGAATCATCATAAGAGTGAATTAAAATAATTATTATTCTGGATTATAAAAAAATATTGGAATAGGACTGAAATTTTTATAACACAATTTTCTTACAGGACTTTTTTGTGTTTTGGATATTTTACTTCAATTTAATTTGGTTTACATTGTTCTTCATTTTAATAATCTATTTTTAATCTTCATTTTGAGAGATTGAATATAACAATAAAACATCATGGCTCAAAAATTGAATGTAAGGAAATGGGAAAACCACTTTTTCCACTCGGATATTTAAATGAAAATTAATCGGAATTTTTTGAAAATATTATAGTATTTGAATTGTATAAAAAGTTCATGGCGAAAATTACATTCTGTATTTTTTTAATTCCTGAACAGTTTTGCGATTTTATTTCTTTCAAACGTGGTTTTAATTAATGCATGTTATAAAAAACCTTCAAAAAGGACTTAAGCATTCGTGCCATAGATATATTTTGAATATTGTTAGTGAATATTGTAATGAAGATTGGAATACTCTCTTTGTAAAAATACTTTTTTTCTTATTCGGTCAAAGATTTAATATAAATACTATGCAAAAACAGTGTAAAAAGAAGTATTGCTAGATTGCATTTTTTGATGTGTACTTTCAACTTTGTGATAATGGTGTTTGCAAAAAGAATAGAAGAAAAAACAGCCATATTTCAAACCTGCGAAATATTAACAAACTGTCAAAATATCTGGTTAAAAAAATTAATAATTTTCTATTTCAGATACACAATCCACGATTGAAACAATATTGAATATATTATTTCACATTGCTGAACAAATATACTAGTATGTTATCTCAAATACACTCTAATCTACAAAATAAACAAAAAACACTAAATCTTTTATTTGCTACTCTTATAAAAAGACAACAATGTCCCAAATATTTCCTTACTTACTTAAAATTAATGAATTGTCAATACATTTGGAAAATTTAACTATTCTTAAAATTTCTACTTGATATTATTTTCTAAGCACTTTCCATAAGAAAAATTGTTTTGTGCCTTGTCCAACATTTACAAAATACTAGGGACTGTGTTACTGAAATGAGTCAATCATTAAAAAAATAAAGCAGAGGATGTATGTTCATCATATTATGCATTATTAATTGAATAATAAAATGCAATTCAGATACTCCTAAATCATAAAAAGAGAATTTCATAAATTTCCAGAATCAATGTTTGAAAGCTTTAAAAAAAAGTATGAAAATAATTTTAAAAAATGCACGTCGGTTACTCAGATAAAAAAAACCTTAAAAGTACAAGAAGTTGCAGCTTAATTTTTATATTGTTTAATTCCATGCTTTTATTCTCAATTGAAAAATACTGGCGATTATAAACGAGAAAAATGAAAATATTTATGATGTTTCTGAGCAACCAACTTAAATATTTATTTATGTTTATGTTATTAATTTTTTTTCATTATCCTTAAACCAAATTCAGTTCGGTGCACAGTGAAAAATCACGTTTTGTGCTGAGCTTAACTGTTGTGATGGAAGATTCACCATCGCAAACGTAAAAGATGTGCCATAATCAATAATCTAAATTAATTACTCAACAACTTAGATATAAATATTTATTAATAATAACCAAACACAATAATGGTTATTCTTTAAATATATCTCAAAGAAGTATTACAATATTTTTCATAAAAGACTTACAGCCTTAGAATTTTATTTATATTAAGTTCTTCAAAAAAATAAGTTGAGTACATATTATTCACAAGTCAAACAAGCTGTTGAAAATTGATATGGAAGAAAAGTAATCATTTTAAATTTATTAAGTAGGGAGGTAATATTTTGCAATAAATTCCACTGCTTACTAAATCTCTTGAAAGAGTAAAGATATATCATTTTGTCTATGGTAAACACTCGAAAATTATCAAACCAAATGTCAATTTGAAAAGATACCGCGATCGAATGCGTTAAGGTTATTAGATGAAGAATGAACACACTGATTTTTGGACAGAGCTGAAGAATTACCATTTAAATATTTAATTACATTTGACAGATAGCAATCATGCGGAATATTTTCTAGACTGTTCCCGTGTGTCGGCTGTCATATTGGTTCAGTACAAACAGCCCACCTGAGATAGTGTGTATAAACTACACTTGTCATTGCTTTCACGACTATCTTACTCGGAGCGAAAATGACTGACGTGACAAAATGACTTCAATACATTTCTTCACATTTTTTTGCACACTGCGCTTATTAGAACACAATTAATGAAAGTTGTCGGACTCTGTTCAAATGTTAGGCGGCGGGTTTTCAGTTCTTATGTCAGATTTTAACTTCACAAACTCTTTGGCTACTTCATCATTGTTCCTTTGTGACAAAATTCGTAAAATGGTCCAACCCGTCTCGTCCATCTGAATGCGGCTCCCGAGAGACAGCCAGCATGCGCATGAACCCTGAAATAATTCCCGTAGCTTAAAATCTCATATAACAATTGACATTTAAGAATAAAAATAATTGAAAATCACACTTATACATTCGTCATTAAAAATATCGTGTTGAATATTGAGTCAATCGGCTTTATTTTAGATTTTCAACTCTAAAACTAGCTGACATTATGGTTTTAAGATGTTGTGTTTGATCAAACTTGAATTGTTTGATTTATGTACTTTTCCAAGAGCCTTTCAGCATCTTCAGGCATTTCAAGTACAAAACTCATGGAAAAGTTACAAAATTCTTGCCAAGAATCCTTGGTATAGAGAAATAAGAAAGGCTTCAAAATCATTAAAAATTTTGTCAACCATAACACGATATATATGAAGAGAATAAAAATGAAATAAATACACAAGTAAGCATGGTCCGCTTGTCGACAATGAGTGGACCAATGCCGCAAATTTTTTCTATGAATGAAAGTAGTTTTTAATTACCTGATCAACTATATCTTTCAGTTGCATGACAGCTACTCCAACAAGTCTATCCTCTCTTGCAAAGCAATAGTCTTTTACGCACACATGGAGTTCAAATAGTCCAAGTTGTTCTTCTCCTCCGATCATGCTAGAAATGTTACAAGAATGTAATTTAAAAAAATTCAACTATTTCAAAATTTTTTTAGTGTGATGGAAGTATACCACCATTTGCTATCATTTCGATAAGTTTTTTTGGAAGTCACATTATTTGGTAAAAATGTTAATATTTGGTAACAAATCTGTGGCCATATATTGTTGAAAGCTACACTTCCTGGAATCAACATCAATACAGAACCACATGTCCACAGATGAATGCAATAATAATCCATGCCCGAATTTGATGTAAAAGCTAGATAATTAATTGAAAGTTATAGGAAAAGTTAACTTTTTTAGTAAGTTATCATTATTATACAATAATTAATATCAACATAACTAAACATAGGTCTTATAGAACTATATACTCACAAGTGGAAGGTCTCATTGAATTTTGGACTCCAGTTATTCGATTTCGACTTGGTAGCAAACTTTCGTTTCTTGTCAGCTAAGTGTGGACCGATAAGATTCACTTCAACAAACGGTCTGAACATTCCGGATGCTATCTGCCATTTCAAATCGTTTGCTGCGATAACTGTAAAATAAAACAATCAGCAAAATTACATACATATTATTAATATTATAGTTTACGATAATGAAGAACCGTGCATTTTAATCATTTGATATCCTTAAATCGGTCTATAGATCCCAGGGAAAGAGATTTTAGATTTAGGTTAGGTTAGGTAGATATCGAGTTGAACAACATATTTTTTCTTTTTCATTTCATTTAAACTATATTTGACATGTCAAATGTCTTATTTTACAATATCAAAAGAATTACATATTTCGTGGTTCATAGTGCAAATTGGATTGCACAAAGCAGAATTTATAAAATGAATGTAAGTATTTAGAACAGTAGTCTCCAAGCTCAATAAGTATGTGAGCTTCTTTCAGAAATCAAAATTGTATGGAGAGCTACTGATGTACATATTCATTCTTTATAAGAAAAAATAATATTGCCCTTTATCATTACTTTGAATAAATGAGGACTTCGGACATTAATTCTTTATTTTTAAACAACATAATAATTAAATAATATCTTGAAATAGAGTAAAATTTATTAGTAAAAAGAATGGCATTCAATTTCCTCCACAATTTTCACGTCTCATTGTATCGGCAAAATGCTGTGTTGATTTAATTGCAGATATTATATCTAATTTGTTTTTATATCTCACAATTTATGATTCCACTGCCTCTAGAAATGCCACTTTCATTAGTTCTTTGTCGTGATAAAGTTTCTTTATTTTTAGCTATGATCTGATAGACTGAGAGTGACCATGATATTCATACAGTTTTTGCAAGCCTATTTCACCCTTTTGCAAATGAAATTCACCCTTTGAAAATCAATTTCACACTTTTTCAAATGAAATTAATTCTTTTGAAAATGAAATTAACCCTTTTGCAAATGAAAATCACCCATTTTAAACATGGAACTAAAAAATACATAAAAACCTTGTATTGTTTGATTCGGTTTCTTTATTTTCTAAAACGATTTTTAAAAAGGGTGAATTTCATTTGCTTAAGGGTTAAATTAATTTGCAAAAGGGTGTATTTCATTTGCAAAACGATTAATTTCATTTGCAAAAGGGTGAAATTGATTTGCAAAAGAGTGAAATAGGCTTGCAAAAACTGTATTACAATGGCAACTCGTTAAGCATTTTATATATCAATTTGGAGTCCTATAATAAAATTTGACAGGCATATTTATGAAAAGATAAAATATCCTGAACGATCAACCATTTGGCAATCACTGATTTAGCATAACGTGTGACCATACCTTTGACAGTGACTTTGTGTTCTCCAGTGGAAGGATGTGTGAACAGATCAACTTGAAGAGAGACTTCTCCCACGCTTCCCTCTTCCGATGCTGTAGTATCTGAAGTAATACATAAAAACAAAAAATTAGCACCAAACTTAAATCAATTATGGTATGCAACCTGAATAGATCTTATTCGTTCAAATCATGTTGAATTTGCAACATGAATAAGGGCATTGAACGACCACAAGAGTTTACAAACTTAGAATGCAAGATCATGTAGTAATTATTATTCTACAATTAGCTGAAAACTTCTTTATATTACAATAAAGCAGTTGATTCAAATTGAGTGCTTATGGAGTGAAAAATTTAAGTGCTAGCTTTTAGAATATTAGATTATACATTATGATGTTTTTCATATTTCTTTAAATAACCTGTTCCAAGACAAACATGAGAAGAGTATGTAAAATAATAAAGAATATTTATACACACTTTTTTTAAGTTATCCCACTTATTATTTATGAAGAATTTAACTCTAGATAGTCTGGAATAAGTAAGCAGTTAAAAAGGAACCGGTGGAGTATGATTATATCCAAAGCACTAACTAATAATACATATTATCTTGTTCAAATGGTACTTACCACACACAACTAAAGAATACAATATTGTTTGATGGTTAGTTATAATGTATATAAATCGCATCATAATTTAAAAAAACATATTTTATAAAACAAACTCTAATCTATTAACCTAGGACAATCACGAGTTATAATAATAATATATCATATTTAAAAAAGTCATTATATTACAATATTAGTTCTGCTAATATGCTCAGTTGATTAAATAGATAGCAACTGAAATATAAATAATAATGAAAATAGTATTATATGTATGTATGTACCATGACTGAAATTAGAACAGTTGTTAATTTTATACACTCACCTTTCTTTTCTATTATATTATAGTATATTACAATATATTTTTTTTTAAATAATAAGGCATTGCAGAGATTTTTTGTAACAACGACTCCGAAAGTGAGAACCAAAATCAATAACAATAAACAGTGTTGAAAAACAGTAATAAATTCTGGACAGTTGTTAAAAATGTTGTTTGTGGCTAACAAGACAAATTCAAATTTGACAATGGTTACAATACGGTTAAATAGATATTCCATACTAAATGTGAATAAAAAATGACAAATAATATACTTTTAATAATAAGTATTCAAGTTGCAGATAAGTTGGTGCAAAGCATAAACAGTAAGTGGTTTTGTGCAACTCCTATTCCTTATTATGGAATAAATTGTGTTGCTTATGTGACAGTTCATTTTGTAATGCATAATTTTAATTTATCCAATGTACCATATTATTAGGCGCCTGCTTCTACATCAAATTTAAGCATGTCATATTTCCAGAAAATGCAATGTCAATTAATAATACCTATGAGCTGAAAGTGAATATAAAAATGAATGCTTTCGAAGTAAGCTCAAGAAATTCAACTAGACAGCTGATTATATGTAATTATTATTTTTAAGATCAACGTTATATTGCATTGATCACTCCTAAGTAATAACCCAATATCGCAAAAGTAGGTTAAACCTAGTGCAAATGCAAAATCTCTACAAAACTATACAAAAGTAGAAACTATAGTGATACCTAAAAGCGAAATAATGTAGCTAAGCTACAGATACTATTAAAACTCTACTAAATATTATGATGTGATGCTTATTGTGAATATGAAATATCACAAAAGTATCGAGGGGTTGGATAATTTGTTTATAAACATAACAATTTTTGAAGCTCAACATTTCACAGGGTATTCAGTGTCCTTAATTATATGCCAAGTGCTACAACTAAGATAAGTAGGTAGTGCAGCGATAACTTGTTTAAACAAATAATATCAAAAAGTATCCAAATCACAATATTCTATATTTTTCATTCAATGTCACACCATATTTTGACAGCTCTAAAAATAAAACGTTTTGAATGAATTGAAACAACACGATTCACGATTAAAATGGTTGCTTGTCATGTCAGGCTTCATTCTAATTAAAACAGTATGCATACACGAAATAGAGAAGAAGAATACGTTTGTAATGCTTTATGTCGTGGGGTAAAAGATATTGGAATAATGTATTTAGTAGACACAAACTGTTTTAGTCTAAAACATATTCAATATGACAGGCAGCAATTTTCTAATAAATTTAATGGATTGTTAAGCTCAGAAATATTTCTATGTAGTTTGTTACCATCCAAAATTTAGATTTTGAAATGGTTAAAATCAATTAATTCATATTTTATGAATTAGTAATCATAAAAGCTTATTGAAAAATTAACATTAATTAAGGGAACAATTTAAAGTGATATTCCATAAGGTAGTCGAAATGATGTTGCTGTTATGCTGTTTTATAAATAGATTTTAAAAATAGCAAGTAAAGATATAATAAATGGATAACTTAGGGTTTACCCAAGATGAGTAGAGAGGATAGTTAGACACAAATTTATGGCCGTCAAGTGAGTGAAAGTACTAGCTTGCCGTCACTACAAAAATTAATAAAAACTTCATGTGAATCAAGCATTATAGATGTCTCTAAAATAATTGTCAATGGTTAGTCATTTTAAAATTGGATCGATTTTAAAATAAATGCAATGCACTTTTTTTAGTAACACTGATGTGTTTTGAATCTTACAGAAATTGAACTATTATGGTGGTAAATTAACTTATTTTAATACACAGCTATGCCAATATAACACACTATATTTTTTTTACTATTGAAAGCATTGTATTTATATAAAATTTTGTGATTTAGTTATTTTGTGATATCTTAAAGATTGCTGCAATAATTGATAGCATGAATTAGAATGAGTCAAGAAATATTTTCTACGTGTTTTTTTGATATATTTGGTGTTAACCTTGACGACTGGTCTTTCGCCGAACGGCTCTTAAAGGCTCCTCAAGACCATCTTGTCCGTCTTCTTCATCTCTGTCACTGGCCACTGATCGTTGCCTCATTAACGTGTCTTTGTTATTAAGTGGCACTGGAGGGGGGTCATAAATTATATTGTAGCTATGTGACTTATTTAAAAAATATAATTTACCCGTTTAATAAAACATCAAACTGTCTAATTTGATGATAAATTGAAGTAAAACGGTAATTGTTGGTTGATAAAATATGCTCTAACTAAATATCTTTTTTGATTTTCGTATTGACCAACTTTCTTTATAATAATTGGTCCCTGTCATAATGCCTTTGGTTTGTTAATCATTAAGGGGTCCATCCACTTTATATTAGGAGCGAAAATGATTTAAAAAAATAATCTTTTAACGTAAAATTAATATGAAATATGTAAGTACCTACACTGAACTGAGCTTATAACAATATGAATTAAACGCCAGTAATTTTTAGAAAAATAGAATGATAGCAGAGTGAATCAATTTGATTTTAATAGAATAATTAATTTTATATCCTGAAATTGACAGTAAGATTCTTCTGGTGTAAAGAAACAAAAGAAAATCACATTTGATATTTTGTTTACTCAGATAGGTAGCAAAAAACTTTACAAAACAACTGTCAATTCCATTGAAAGTATTTGAATTCAAATATGTTTCCATTTATAGCATTGCTAAAATATGAAATCTTTATGTTTATTCGATTTATCAGAGCAATCTTAAATTTTATAATGGATTTTTATGTAGTCAATTAAAGTGCTTGATTAAGTTATTAATATAGTTGAACCTTGAATGACACAATATGAACGGATATGTTGTACAAACAGTAGTTATGAAATACATGTCAGGTCTACTTATTTATCACTAAAAAATCTATCAAATACGCACCTTCGTTAAGTTGACTTGTGACAAACGTCTTTATAAGAGTATCAGTAGTCTGCGTGTATAGAGAAAGAGCATATCGAAGCGACTGAAGCTCTGGACTCCTCTCTAAGAAAGTTTTCTTCAATCCGTTACCACCGGCGTGGAAGTACAGCTTGATGGTGTCGAGAGCGGCGTCCAATACTGCGCACTGCTTCGGCGAGAGGTTTCTTTCCACAACAGTCAGATGCTGGAGAGATTAAAACAAATCAGTCAATTCTATTTTGGATGCTGGAATATTGAAATGGATACAAGTATCCATAAGTTCCCACGGCAAATTATGTACCCTAAAACGTAAACTATTTTTTTACTGTTTTTATATAATTCTTTATAATAATTATAATACTATCTCTCGAATGACAAAACGTCAAAACGCTGTAATCTCCATTTCCTACATACAGTGTGCTAAATAGAAGATTCGTTGAAAAAAGCTGTTTTGTTGTATAGTGGGAAAGGAAAAGAAAACACTAGTTTGATAATTGTGTTCATAAAGTAAACTAAAATAGTATAATATGCTTTGGGAAATGAGCGATGCTTTACCTCTTTAGATATATCCATGACGCCAGACAGTGCATGCTTGACATCTTGTTTGCCAGCCATGTGATTTTTGAATAGCCTTGACATGTCTTCAATTTTAGCGTTGGCTGCAAGGTTTTTGGCGTTATCAGTCAGGTTTTTAAACATCATCTGAAAAATCACCCAAGAATTAGTATACAAATATGAAAAAATCAACTAAATCAACATTAATTATTATGATTTCAATGTGGTTTGTCTATGTTAAAAAATCTAGAAGACTTACGGTTTTATCTGTCATAGGTGGTAGGACAACAGTTTTTTCTAATATTTTCATAACTATTTTCCAAAGCTCTTTTAAAAGCCTCTTCAGGACTGTCTTTTCACAGGACTCTGCGTACATTGTCAAGGATCCATCCTGCAATCAAAAATTCGACGGTTGAATGATGAGAATGAACTCATACTTGATATTATTAAATAATATTTAAAATGCAAATGGACAATTACCAATATATCCATGAGTGGCCTTAGAACTTCATCGGCTTCTGGTTGTGCTGCTCTCGGGGGAGCAGTGCCACTTCCGGTACCGCCTTTCACTCCTTGCAGCAAATCTCCTAGTTCTCGCACAGAGCCTGTGATTCTTGTTTCCAAGCTGAAATATTTTTTATATAGAAATCAATTTCCTTCTCTAAAACAAGCTATGTGATGGCAATACTTAAAAATTTCAAAGTGTCAACTGTAAATTTTGCTAAAGCATTATATTTTAAAAAGATCAGGAACAGTTTTGTTCATCCCGAGAGTGATTAACTAATCAGTTGATCATCAGCTAAAATATAAATTTTAATTTCTTAAATATGATATAAAGTAATACAGTAAGTCCTCGACATAAGCCATTTTGACTTACGCCATTTCGGACATTAGCATTTTTCTTAAAGTTTAGCTCTTTAGGAAATTTTGGATAAGGACAACATTCATAAAACTGCTGAAAATATTGGTGATGCCTGGAGTGATATTTTAGAACATAAATATATCTATGAAGATACTTATTTGTGCGTTAATACACAGAATTTACCAAGTACTTGAATAAATAATATTTTCCTTTCATGTTATCTTAAGTGTTTGCTTGTAGATCCATTTTATTTTTACCTATTCTTTGAAACTAATAAAATTCTTGATTTTAAATTCTCCCTGACTTATGTGATTTTTTGACTGACATGCATACCTTTGGAATTCATTGATCGCCTAAGTCAAGGGCTTACTGTATTTGACAAAAATGTTCTATATGGGGAAAATGTGTCGAGATAAAATAAATTTACCTATTTGCAAATAATACAGCGAGATGATCAAGAGATCCGTTAAGACTCTGCTGCAGCTCATGCAAAATGTCAGCTGCGTCTGTTTCTAATCTTGCTCCGCCCATTTGTTCAAACATCCTTTCTAGCTGGACCCTCAGTTGTTGGATGTTGTTCATCAGGATGCATGCCTGGAAAACGGCAATGATTAAAAAAATGTTCATTTACTTTTCGGGAAGGGTATTTTTATTTCAGAAATGGTATATAAGCTTTGTATTTTTCTTTTCCTATGTGGATATGCCATCATCCCTCAGTTCTGCTAAGTACGTTGTGTGGATAGTCCCCTAACTTCAGAATTCGAGACAGGCAGGGATGAAACTATGAAACTATTATGTGGTCAGTTCCAACATCTCTCCATGACCGTAACATTTTCCACGTGGTCACAAAATTAAGCAACGTCACCTTCAATATAGGATGCAGGAGTCTATTCTCGAAGCTCAGTATTACAGTTTACACAGTCTTAGTCAGGTGCCATGATAAGCTATCTTAAAGCAGCCAAAATACTGAATTAGGTAATAATAATGTTCTAGGCAGCTTTTTAGTAAAATCATTTTTTCTTAGACGCGAGTAGCCCAACCTGTTAGTAACAAGAACAATAAGCTAACTAAAAATACTACTGATGAAGCACTTACTATTCTTTCCTCCTTCAGATGTTCAGGGAACTCTTTCTTCACAATATCCGCATACGCAATCAGGACTTTGACAATGGTTTTTGCGAAGCGCTTCATATACCTCTTCCAAATTTCGGGGTCCGGGCATTCCAATTTGGATACCACATCAAAGCATTGTGTCAATTGTGTGAACACATCAACAACTGAGTTTGAGAACAGGGCGTGTTCACTCGATTTCTGGAACTGTTTGACAAAAAAGATCTCTTAGCATAAATGTAATTACTAATCACGAACAATATGAGAAGATGTATTGTGTACTTTTTCTACACCAGTAGATATAGACAAGTTAATGTACATATGTTTAAGCATAGATCTGACGAAGGCATAAGCCAAAATAGCTATCAACCATATATCATTTAACTTTTGTAGAACTAAAATACATTGCTATTTTTTTACCATGTGTTGTTTAAATTCTTGAATTGACATAATTAGTTATAACGAAATTCTATCAATTTCAAATTATAACTTACTCCATCTTTTTTATCTCGATTGAAGGCGCCGTTGAGATATTCTAATGAAACGTCATCATTCTCGTTGAGCCACTGCATCACGAATGGTTCAAACCAAGCTGGATATTCAGGGACAGCTCCGCAATAAGGTGGAACGTCTTTCACATAGTTGGTATGTAACCATTTCACCTGAAATGAAAATAACATTAAACCTCTAGTCCTGATCAAACAATGTATTAAACATATAAATATAATTTTTCAAGACCATGTGATCAGTTTGCAAAATGCTCTCATATTATGAAACGTTTTTCAGTGTCATATACTTTTATCTTGTCATACACTTTTCTTTTGAAATTATTTTCAGCCAGAACAAATATTTTTTATATTTTAACCTTAATAGTACATAAAATTTATTTAAAATGGTTTTTCAAGACCATGTGATCTGATCACTGTATCCTGTCATAAAGGAACGAAGTTCTTCAAATTAATTCCTACTGGATGAAATATTTTCAGTAATATGTAAATATGGATTTTCAAGACCATGTGATCTGTTTTTAAAATACTGTTATATTATGAAGCATTTTTCAGTGTCTTATTTATACTTAGCTAAAATTTGAATTTAAATTTAGCTAACTGTATCCTGTCATATACTTAGTTAATCAAATTCTTTTCAAGACCATGTGATCTTTTTCTAAAATACTGTCATATGAAGCCAAGCCCAAGCAACGGCTGTTTGTCTTTTTCACATTTAAAAGTATTTTAATTATAATAAGTTAATGATTTTTAATACTTAGATAGAATACCAATATATTGTTTATGGATATTTGTTAAGATGAAATAACGTAATACCTTGAAATGGAGATTCATATAAGCGGAAGACTTGCATAGGCGATGTTGTTCATGCTCTTCTAAAGCATATTTCATATCCACAGCAAACAGTCCCCACATAGTGGCCGCTGACAGCTGAAAAATAATAAAACACCTCATTACAATTTACGATGGTCAAAGCATATAAATGGAATATTAATAATTTCTTTTCTTCAAGTCTTAATATTATTTATAGACATATGAAATAAATTAAACTAACCTGGCCAATGTTTAACTCCTGGGGGAATTGGTTCAATACTGGAGCGTAACTATTCCTATCCTCTTCTATCACAGATACAATAAGTGCAATAAGTTTGTGCCAAAAGTCAACGGTGTCTAATTGCGGCCCATGGTCCGATGGGTCACGTTTTGCTTCGTTTGGATCCACCTGAAATAAAGGATTTTAGTGATTATACTGCTAAAAAGTGAGCACCATATGTATATATTTAGCAAATGGCCGTTTGTTAACAAATTTTTTTTTTACATGTTACTGTCTTCTTCCTTGGAAGGGCAGTATAGTGATAGATTGGAAAAAAAAACAAAATTAATAAATAAGGTAAATGTACCAGTCGTTGACCGCTTAAGAGAAAATTTCAACAAAAATAACGATTAAGGTTTAGCATTGTACCTAATGAAGGCAAAGCAAGTATACTCATATTGGATCATATGTCTTAATTAAGAGCCTGTTTAAAAAAAGTTGTGTTAAATTATTTGAAGTCATGTTTTTGTTTCAGTAGTTGACCATCACACAAATTGAAAAGTCTAGGTGTTGACCATGTCTAATCAGGGTGCTTTATAGTGAACTTTCTTTCAGGATTGCCTCAAGGCTTTCTGTCACACCACTCTTGGTTGAATCAAGTAGCAATGGGTGGTTCAGGAACAAGGTACACACCGTTACTAGATTGATCACCTAAGAAATTTTAAATAATACACTTTCCTCACTAGGTGTTGTTTTCAAATGGCCACCCTGGCACTCCATTAGCTATATGGTGATGTGTTAGTGGCTCATTCTGACCACAGATGCCTTGACTTGTCTGAACTTTACAATTTAGAGCAATCCCGCATCTGCATTTCTTATTTTGGGCCATTTTATTCTCAAAAGGTCAACTACTGGTACATGGTCAACGACTGGTACATTTAACTTAACTCTTTGATAAGCTTTAATCTAATGATTACTAATATAACAATATGGAAGCTATTTCTGGTATCGTCAAAGAGATGAATTATTCATTACAATTACAAAACATCAAAAGACTAAAATTAAGTTTATATGTGGAGAACGGTGATGTATTTTATTTTGGACTCATCGAATAATTATGTATTCTGTTAAGCTTGAGCGAGTGCCTTGGTTATAAAAAGAAATGTCAAGGAAGAAAAGTTTCTTGCAACAGGCAACATTTAGAAGTTTATGAATTTTTTAAGCTTCTTACTGATATTAAGAAAATTTTGTGAATAATTAAGCAAGGTCGCATTGATTTTTGAATATTTTAAAGAGCTACCGGAAAATTCGTTTTTAGTACAATTTATTTTGATATAGAACAATATTTTTAGATATTCTGAAAGCAATAATTATGAGCTATAAATCTTTATTATTCACTGTCAATACAATAGTGGAAAGGCATTATAATAAAAGTAATAACACATTTTTAGTACTTTTTCCACATGAGATTTATTTCATCAGGACCGGTTTCGCTCATGGCGAGCATTATCAACTGATCTTTATTATGCCAACAGATGGCTCTGGTTAACTAGAGGTAAAATTTTAATAGCCAACTAACCATGCTCTTTTTACCCCCCCCTCCATTATAAAAAGAATGATGATGGACATGGCTTAGACAGGCCCTAAAGGACTCTGAATATTTCCTGATTTTTCTACAAATTAGATAGATTCAGTCATCCTGGGAGGTTGCTGATGACCATCCATAGGATGTATAGGGAGTTATTGGGAAAGAAGTAAAAAAGCTGGCAGGGGACAGAGAATCTTGAAGGCATCGTAATGTGGCCATATACTGCTAAAGTAGGGAGTGGGAATACTAAAAAAACTAAATTTATAAATTTTTCCAGTTGAAGTGTTCACTGTCAATATTTAGTGAAAACACATTATATTAAAAATAACAAAAAAAAAATTGTACTTATTACATAAATAAATTACCAAGATCAGGACTGCTTTCGTTCATCACAAGCATTTTCAACTGATGACAACTGATTTAATTTATGTTTATTTTCAGTTGAAAATGCTCACAATGAGCGACACAGGTCCTGATCTTAAAAAAATGAACTCTGGAATAAATGCGAAAAATGTTTTATTATTTTTTTAAAGCCAAATTTTGTGGCCAACCAAAACCATCTCATGGCATTATGCAATGATCTGTTATGATAATTATATTTTATATTGTTCCTTTGTGATGTAAAGTAGACACTAACAGTTTATGTACATTATATTTTCTAATTATTTTATTAAGATTGAGAATTTCTAATTTGACTATTGAAATAAAAAATAAACAGTGGTTTTTTTACCTGAAACTCTCTATTGTAAAGCTCGTAGCAGTTTTCAAAGAGAAATTGGTATGTAGATCGCAAACAGGCCTTGACACAGTCCTTTACTACGGTGGAAGCTCTTGGAGGGCTACTCAGTTCTTGTACCTGGAAGACAACATAATTCTTAAGTGTTTTGCACTCTATCAATTTATTTAGTAGCAAAAAGGAAACAAATTTAACTAGTGAAATACATTCAGGGCTATCAACATCTTTCAGATTTCGTTTCAAGGTCAAGGTTTCAAATGACATTTAAAACATGGTCTCATAGTTCAATGATATAAACTTCATTGTTTAATTACAGTATAATATATATGAGTATCCTTAAACAGTTAAAATATGAAAGTTTACTCTGATAACAATTTCGTTTTAGATGATTATATCTGGATCTTAATGCTAAAAGTGCTTATGGAAGATTTTGGCCATTTGAACATTAGAATCAGAAAATAATTTTTATGTTAAAAATCCCTGTGTCATTTGGATTTGAAATATAAAGGCAGCTAATTTGTATGCAAAAATAATGTTGCAGAATACTGCACCAAGAAATGTCTATGACTGTCTATGGCTATGTCTATGATAGATGATCAGAAGTTGTGATTTATTAGTGAAAGAAGTGTCTATGTTCATTAAAACTAGTGATGCACTACCTGCGGCCTTCAATCACATTTCATGCGGCCGAATATGACAAATATTTATCACTTTTTTTCTTAAGAACTTTTTAAAAGTATAAAAAACTTTGTAAAATAATACAATTTTCAATTTTATATACACTAAAAATATCAATAGTTTAATCAATTTCACCCATGCGGCCTTCGAACTATCTGAGAATTGATTATCTGGCCCTTCTCCCAAAAAGGTTGTGCATAACTGACTTAGGCAGTGTAGTGCGAACAATCACCACTGTACCATAAATACCATAAATTTCAATAAACTTTCCGAGACACATTGCCAAAATATATTTAATAACAAACAATTGGCAACACTAGACAATTGATATATTTGACATAGGCACTTTTAGCATTAGGCTCTTCATAAATTGTATACAAGAATCATTTGTAATAAACTAAATTTTACTTGAATTGAAAGCAGTACAAAGATGGAAATAAAAGGAAATAATTAATATGCACACATACCTTCATCCTGAAGAAGGTTATACTCGTCAAAAGGTCAACTGTGCTCTTTAGATCCATAAGTTTTTCCTGGCTGGAAGCTGGGAAGTTATTTCTGTACATGGATAGATCTATCCTCAAGGAATTGTGAAGCTGGTCAAGTAGTTTGACGAATTTCTCTTTCTGTATTTTGTAAAAAAAATATTAAGTTATAATACAAATAAATATGTTTTCATTTTTTACTAGCATGTCAAACTTCGAAAGAAAAATACGAGCTTTTCCCACCAAAAGGTTATATTAGGCAAAAATGTCAATAAGAAACTTTTCAAAGTACATAAGGTAACGTCATAATATATACAAATGAAGTACCACAATTCAATCAAAATAAATGCATAAAGAAAGAAAGAAGTAAATTGTTTTTCGAAAATGATTTCATTTCGTTGTCATTATTTCCATTGAATTAAATAGATTGAATGATTTCAGTTTCATATATAGAATTTATTACGGTGAGACTTTTGGGAAACAAAAATTATAGCTTGTAGCAAGAAAAAAGTGTGGCGTAATTTGATATTGAATTACCCCGAAGTTGGAGGCAGCGAATCGGTCACTGGCCGAAACAGCTGACGATGCAGTGGTGTGAGCGTAATATGCGTTTATGTTCGCCAGGAGTGTACTCATCACGGCTGGTACTCCAGCGCACAAGTACTTTGTCGAAAGACAGTGGAAATGCCTGCAAATTAAAGACGAAATTAATTCTTCCACATTGTTTTGCCCTTGTCCATTAGACAGATAAATGCAAAATGTTTTCATATATTGTCACTTCCTATAAATATTTATTGTAAATTTAATATATCATAGTAGAATGATTAAACCATTGTTCTTTCTTTGTACATTTTAATATATATTGTTACTCGAACTTGGATAGATTTTTTAATGTTCTAATAAGCAGGGCTTTTTTTTGAGAAAAAAACGGTGCCGGAACTCACTTCATGTCAATCTTTTTACGAAATAAAATTATAATCAATTATCATTAAAGTAAAATTATCGTCTAATTGATTTTGAAATCTGTGAAAAAAGGTGCCGGAACGCCGTTCTACCGCGTTAAATGAAAAAAAAGCCCTGCTAATAAGTATATAACATATCTTTATGTCCAATATCTTCTGTGAATAAAAACACATCAATAAAAACTGCTTAAAAAATTCAAAAAATAAGTTTTTATTTTTCTAGCATTTTTATTAATTGTAGAGTTACATTCCACACTTTTATTAATTAACACGAATAAATATAAAATTGTCATTAAAACTGACTATCTTTCCTTGAATTTTGCAGTTAGGATTTATTGTGCTAAATCAGTGTTTCTTACGTAAAATTTGGCTGTGGCCGCATTAGGAACATCAGTGATCTAAAATATCTGGTGGCCACACCAAATTTTTGTGTTTGAGTTTTTGTGAATCAAGAATTCTTGATTCACAAAACAACGCATACAGAATATTACATTTTCAGTGTCGTTTGTTGACAAATTAACTTGTAAATCACATTTTTATTAAATATCAATATTAACTCTCAAGCTGTTGGTGGCCGCAGCAAAATTCTCTGGTGGCCGCACATGAGAACCACTGTGCTTGATAAATAAAACCAATAACGTGCTGGGAACAAATATCCAAGGTCATGTGTTGTCACATAGGATGTTTTGTGGTTCACAATTATAAATAATAAATATCGACACATGGGATTTACTGGAAAGAAGTCTATTTAAGGAACGGAATAAAATATTCTCTTATATATTAAAATAAATTATTAAATATAGGTAGCCTGCCTTAAAAATGTTCAATGACCATTTTCCATTTAAAAAATTTATGACACGTTGAAAGGATTGCATCATATTACTGCTTTTTATCCTTGTTGTAAAGAATACCATTTGATTACTTTTTATCTCTCTGTTTATATTGAAAGCTGTTAACTCGATTTAATACTGTCAAACTGATGGCTGTAAATTTATTTTATTTTTATCACACATCAGGTTCAGAATATTTGAAAGGCAGAATCAAATTTAAGATCATTATCAGGTACTGCGAATATAAAAATGCCGCTTAAATATTTTAACAAAATATTTCGTTGCTTAATCAATGAAAATTCACACAAAAAAAAACATGTGACAACATGAACAAATAAATTCCACACACCTTAAAATGAAAGAAAACTACCTAGTGATTATTTTTTTTTTTTTAAATGTTAAAAAAATATTTGGCATTACAGCTTACGCCAATGCGCCAATTATTCTTAATTGTGAAAGTCATACGAGATTAACTCGATGATAAGTAATAAATCAGTTGTGCACAAAATCAACGATAAATAACATACACCCAGCCCAAGATCTCTTCTTTTCAATTGAAAAAATCTGGCCTTGCCGGGAATTGAACCCGGGTCTCCAGATCGCTAGGACAAAGCTCTTGCCACTAGACCACAGGGACCGACGATAGATAAGTTATAAATACTTTTAAGGTATCAACTATCACTTTTTCTTGGTGTAACAATATTATTTCAAATAGTTAAGACTCATTTGTTTGTACTAATTCTATATTTAATTTTATAAAAAATATCATGAACATTTTCACCTAACGAATTTTTTCTCATACTAATTATTTTATTCTTTAGACCAATTTTTATTTTCAAAATAAAATTGCTGATTCAATATTTGAATATTGTCTACCCTGTATACAACAGTATATATAGATAAATAAATGCGTGTTTAAACATAGTTTTGACGATGGCAAATGCCGAAATAGCTATCAACTATATATAAAATAATTTCTGTAGAACTAAAATACAATGTTATTTTTTTTACTCTGTTTTAATGGAGTTCTACCAAGTTAATGTCAATTCAATCAATAAATTTGTGTATCAATATTAATCGGTAGCATTTTTACATGAAAGACAAAAATATATATAAACAAAACTGTGAAATATTCAATTTGTTTATTATTTGAAGCCAGGTGATAATAATAAATAGCAGGGCTGTGGAGTCGGAGTCGGAGTCATGGAGTCGGGGTTTTTTGGCCGGAGTTGGAGTCATCGCGTCGTTTTGGCCGGAGTCGTACTCGGAGTAGGAAATTTTGAAATGTTTGAAATGTCAAATTTGGCTATTGACCGGATTGGTTGGCTGGTATTTAATTGAAAACACATAAATAGGAAAATTAGGATAACAAAGTGACGAAATTAAACTTTCTTTAGTCGGAGTCGGAGTCGTGTTTTTGGTAAATGCTGGAGTCGGAGTCGGAGTCGTATTTTGTTTAAACGACTCCACAGTTCTGATAAATAGTGACAAAACAATTTTCCTTTACTATGTATTGTCGCAAAAGGACAGCGTATTCAGATTACAGAAATTGTTCAATGTAAACCTAACTGAACTGCAAAATCTCACAAATGCTGTTAGATTATACAAAATTTAATATACAGTACATGTTTGGTTGGTAAAATTTTGCATTTATTTGTAGCTAGGGTGTCAGTATGAATAAATAATACTCAAGAAAGATCTCGGTTAACGACTTTGTTTATAAAATGTATTTAGGACAACTTGGAAGGAAATTTAAAGCGGTCAAGATTATCATTTTGAATGTGGTAAAGTGAAAGATGAGGCAGGGAAAGAACTTGCAGTTAGTTAAGTGCTTTCACCGTATCCCCTTTTTATGATAAAACGAGAAGGATACAAACACACACAAAGCGAAAATCTAAACATCAAAATATAAATCAATTTCTGAAACTAATTGTATAAGAGCGTCAGTGAGTAAAAAGACACTCAAACCCATGAACATTAAAACCAAATAGGAAAAGCGCCTAATAGTGTTGACCACTCGGTTACAGGCCCATAAAAATAAATATCAATGATTGTTAATTCAGTTGAGATTGCTTGTTTCATCAGCTTAAAATGCTTGTTATGAGCAAAACCGGTCCTGACCTATATAAAATTTTATGTGGAAGTAGTACAAAAAAGTGTTAAATTTGATCTTGATTGGTCATTCAAGCATTAAAAAATAATTTGACATCTTCACTAATTGTCAGCCAAGCGTTTTTAGGATGAAACCACTGTGTATTGGTTTAACACGTTCTGACACGCTTTAAGCATGGCTCATACCACGTTGGTCACGAGAGATGCATTCATGTGACTTTTGTGGAAGTGGTTATTGCAAGCGATAGAACATAAATAAAAAATATATTTTTTTTTTCATGTTTGACAAGGTTTTTAAATTTGGGTATTTTTCATTATTACACAGTCATCTTGTTAATTAATTAACTTTTGGTTTTGCTTTATGGTTTTGAATTCATTATAAAATTATAAAATCATTCTGTGAAACCATTTAACTCTGAATGTATAAAATATACAACAAAAGATGGAGGTAAGAATTGGGTGTTGGGTATAAATTTGGTTGCCATAGCAAAAGATTTTATTCCTTATATTAAATCTTAATACTCAACTGCAAAAAGCAGGACGAGAAAAAATATTGTGATATTCTTTCCCGCAGTAATTTTTCGACTTTTTAACAGAATCGGAATTTGGATGTCGACATATTTCAGATGGACGTGAGTGAGTTCAGACGAGTTCTATTTTTTATATATCGTAGTTGATTTTGTTGGAACTCACTCGGTAGACTTCTTTGCCAATTTACAATGTATTTTTTTCACTCTTATACCTTCCAATATTTATATTTTTTTTCACATTGTAAAAGCAATAAACTTATTATTTTGTGAGTTTTGTAATGTACATATGAATTAATACTTAACTCAATATATAAAGATTCGTTTTTCCAGAGGATTAAATGAAATTTTTCAAGTCTAGCTCATTACCGAATATCTTTTCATGTTTATTTAATTTAATATTTTTTTTAGGTATTTAAGGATAATCAAATATATTATTTTTTCTGTTTTACACATTCGTTTGCAGTGTAGTAATTTATGGTGAATTTTTTAAGGCTATTTACTATAAAATATGACAGATATGCCAGCAAAATATTGGATTCTGTAATATATTAATATTGTAACTGACTGACATAATTTGGAGACAATACATGGAAAGTAATAATTAAATTGAAGGAAAATGAAAGCCCAAACCAATTAACGGTACTTAATGGTCCATTAACAACGGTCTTTTATTTACACGACAGAATGTTTTCCCTGCCAAGGTTATATCAATGAATTATATAATTTAATTGAATCTCCTAGACTGGCTCCAAGATGTCTACAAGAGCACAAATTGTATAGAAAGCAATGACAATGTTATTTTCAGTAGGTATTGTTTGACTTGAAAATAACATCAAATTTTATCGCTTAAAATCTGTAGAGGTTTTAATATGATAAAGTGATTGTACAAAGTGTACTGAAAATTACTCAAAATGTTTTTATTTATTTATATGTAGTAGTTGCAAATAAAAAAGCATATATTTTAAAGAATTCAATAAATTTAAATATGTACAGACTGACCACGCTACTTATGCACTCGAAAGAGTGGCGCGGCGCTGTGAGAATGTCCTGAATGACGCCGACAATAAAAAGATTGCCAGAGTTCGAAATTTTTAAATTCCATTATTTGATATAGACTGAACGCGTGGGCTAAGCGCGGTAGGTGGATTCTTATATCAGAGGGGAGAACATTAATCTAGTATCAACGACTGCCGTAAGCTCGAGTGTACTGTTAAAGAAGTCAGAGTGTACTCATTTTTTTAATAATCGTCGAGGGTTTTTCTACTGCGGGAATTCTAAAAACAAAACTTAACTAATTTAAAATTTGAGACGTCTAATTCTATATTATTGCTGAAATATATGTTGTATACATTAAAATTAATGAATTAATGAAATTAAATAAGCTTCTTTAATTATTTATTTTTTGTTAATATACATAAATTCAAATTAATAATATATATTTTAGTACATCTAAAACTACTCGAGTATTTTAAAATTTTACTACTCGATACTCGAGTAGTTCAGATGCCGAGTAATTGGAGTCTCTAGTTGATAGTATCATGTATTTTATTAAGCCCAAACAGGCATAAAAAAAAATTATGCTTGCTATAATTTCATTATCCATGAATGCCAAATGTATTGAAAACCACTTCTGGGTTGAGCATAAAATAAATTCACATAATTATTATCACAGTATTTTTTACTATTTCCACTTATAATAATGAATTCCACATAATTAATGTGGAAATAGTATTCTATAATGTGTTTTATTTATTTATAAAAATGTACCTAGAATATGTTTATATACCGAGTTATTTGATATTCATTGAATTCTGCAGCTACTGAGACAAATTCATATTATTTGCAAGGATTTGTGTTTCGATTTATAATGAATGATCAATTTAACCTTTCAAATTGATATATCATAATTTATTTAATATATCGAGTCACGTATAAAATATGGCTTTTCTGCACATGTCATTCATAGCAGTTGAAAATTCACAATGCTTAAAGATGTTTTTTACTCACGTCATAGCCTGGTAGATAGATTCAATTCCATATCTCATGGCAAACTCGTCCACAATTTCTTCGGGTGGTTCATCAAAGTAAATCTTCCAAGCCTCGTCTCCTTTCGCTTTGGGCAAAGTGACTGCTCCACCAGCTTCTTCACAAAGGTAATGGAACTGGTTCTCATGAAGGCATGTATACTGCAAGAAAATATAATAGCATTGGTAAAATAATACTTAAAAGTTGTTGTAAACTGTAAATTGATGTTGATAAACTGCACAATTGATAACGATACATATTTAGTAATTTTAGTATATATGTAATCAAACATTGGAAATTTAAAAAATGGAATGTACGGTTATTTGTCGGTCCCTGTGGTCTAGTGGCAAGAACTTTGCCCTAGCGATCAGGTGGGCCCAGATTCAATTCCCAGCTAGGTCAGAGTTTTTCGTTTGATTCTTAAACTGAATGTATGTAATTTTTCGTTGTGTCGTTCACGACTGATTGATTATTTATCATCGAGTTTACCTCGTATATCTTTCAGAATTAAAAATATTTGGCATGTTGGCATTAGCTGCAATGCCAAATGCTTTTTATTTTTTGAAATTTAAAAATTATAGATTAACCACTAGTGCTGTCATTTCTATTACTACTCTCTTTGAAAAAGAGAGATTAAGAAACTGAATAACAAGCTGTTCTCATAGTAAACGACGTTGGCCGCTGCACTATGCACCAGAGAATAATAAATTCAAAAATAAATAATTGAAACGTTTCGTCAATGTAACGCCAATTAAAGCAAATAGAATAAATAATAAATTGTCAGTGCGACATATTTTGCTGCTTTTTTGTAATCAAAATTTTCGAAACATGAAAGTCCAGAGACCACAGGTTGAGGAACACTGATTTAATACGTTACATGCTCGATAGTTATTTTAATTAGGACACTGTAACAATGGTACAGTTACAGTTACATACACACAAACATGTACCACAACCGTTACACTAGTTTGACAACGCATTAATGTGGATCAATGGAGATCTGGAATAATACTGATACGGAATACAGTACAATGATATTTCACGAAACTCCAAGAACACTGTTTGCTGTCACATCCAACAATAGTTTATGTTGCTATGATTCCACATTGTTGTATATAGACATACTATCAATTAATGCATACATAATAACATTACTATGCGGCCAATTGGTGCATATTCTTGATGATACAGTGGTCACAGTAAATCTTTGTTTATTTTGATTTTGTGCTATTCTTTTATTAAGCTTTGTCTGCTCCCACGAGGGGTTTATTTATCTCAAGAGATGTATAATAAACAAATCTGTCTATCTCCATCAAAAATAAAACTGAGTACCGTAAAACGGGGTTGAACTTTAGCACAACTTTACTAAGTATCAAATGTATTTTATATTATCTTATATATAAAACCGAAACGGCGTATGTATGTATGTGGGTCTGTAATTCCCTTTTGCATTGTTGTTGCAAGTTCAAACAATCGAATTGATTTCGCTCGAAGGTAAATTTGATTCGTCATCAATGTGTGTGTAGACTCCAATTACTCGAGTATCGAGTAGTTTATATATAAAACCGAAACGGCGTATGTATGTCTGTGGGTCTGTAATTCCCTTTTGCATTGTTGGTCATTAAGTTGCCATAAAAACGAATATGAAAGAAAATATGTTTGATTTTTTATCGGCGAAGACATTTAGTCAAAATGTAATAAATTAGTCTTCTACTGGACTTTTCCCGGCTTTTATTAATATAATAATGTTTTTATTTACGTGAAGGTATTATTTGACATTTCTTTGACAGCAAATTAGATTTTTTCCTTGAATTTGGACATTTTAATGGGTGAGAATGGGGCTGTCAATATATGAAAGGGGCTGTGAAATGTCAATGCCAGTCTGAAATGTTCATTTTAATTCCATTTTAATTGACCTAGACTTTTGAATTTTGAAAAAAGTTGTTTCAACTTGGCTTGTCTGAATTTATGCGCCGAAGTGAACATAACCTCAAACTGGTCCGAGCGAAGCCGGGTTCGAATACTAGTTTATTTATAATTCTTTACAATGACTTTTGATACTATCTCTCGAATGACAAAACCAAACCAACTAAATGATTGGCCAAAATTGAAACAAACGTGTTTGAGGTCGATGCCTGTGCATCCATACTTTTTGACCACTTATAAACTTCTCTTTTATTGCACGAAAATTAAATTAAGCCAGGCTTTTTTTAGTTAATAAGTATCGTGAAACGGTATGAATAGAGACTCATTTAGAATAGAGGTTCATATATTCCAATCATTACAATCTGTTGTTTTTTCTCTATTTACCCTCTCTCGTCTCTAATCACCCAATTCAATGTGAATAGAGACATCAAACAAAATTGACTGTGTCTTATTAACGATAGTGAATATTTGAAAAATATTGTCATGAATGTGTAGTAGGACCATAGAAACACGTTACAGGCCATTCATATTTGAATTATGTGGCGCAGGTATTAGAGACTCCAATTCGAGTATCGAGTACTCGATACTCGAGTATACTCGTCCATTTTTCAAGTGCTCGATACTCGGGTATATTGAATAATACTCGAGTAAATACTCGATCCTAGCTTTAAAACATCTCTATCCAAATTTTATTTACAAAAAATATATACATAGGCGTAAGAAACCTTGAATATGTCTCGAAGACGTTTGAAACTTTACAAAAGCGTGATCGTCGCGTGTTGTAATTGACGGTCGACAAGGGGCACTGGCGAAAGGGGCGGGGGGGCCTGGCGGAAGGGAAATGGATGGAGACATGTGTGTCAAAATAAAAGCACAGCCGCGTAAATTCGTTCTCTGAATGAACAATTTTATTACCATAAAAACACATTACAAATCTGTCACTCAAATGTGCTTGAACATTTGCAATAAAAACACAAACTCTTAATGGAAACATATTTTTAATTATAAGAAATAACAAAATATCGGGATCTTTACTAAAATACTAACTAGATTATATTCATTCTGTGAATTTGTGAACATTCCAAGAAATTATATTTAACTGACGCAGTTTCATCATATTCAATGAAAATATTTTTTAAAATTTGTTATATTATTAGTAGGTATTCCTTAAAAAATATGGTGACCACAACATTCATCATTCTCCATATCTTTGGCATCCGAAATACCCGCAATGTTCTCAAAATCTTTATCGGAATCAGTATCACTATCACTAAACTCTTCAGCAATTTTATTCATTTCTTCCTGTGTCAGATATTGTCTGGCCATTGTGAAAATTTTCCGAATCACAAATAAACAATGTTATGACAGTTAAAAACTTGGCAAAGTTAGATAACGGAATAAGCTTTTAAAAGTTTGTAGCATGTAAGAACAATGTGCACGTGTACTTCCGCTGTTGTACCGCGATCTCAATCGAATATTGTATGTATTGCACTCTCTGTCTAACTCATAACATTTTTTACGACTGTTGTTTCGCTCGGCTAAAATGCAGTGGTTGCTACTCACGCATTACTGTTTGTATATTTCTATCTCCCCTAAATAATAAGTATAATAAATAATAATCTTTTGTAAGATGATTTAAAACGTCATTTTTATTGAAACTTATACTTCCGCTATATAGATTAAATATAAACACGTGTTACACTTCGTTGTCAAACAGAAAGAAAAACAAAGTCTAATAAAGAAGCTTTTGTTTCCGATATTTTATAGCAATAATTTTTCTTTCCTCGTCATTTTACATGTAAAAATGAGGTTAAGTTCATCGCGAGAACATTGTTTCGTTTGTAGAACTTTCTCATGTTTTTTTTAATTTATTGTATCTCCCACTTAGCGCGTTTTGCTAATTGAGCTTTCAGAGGAGCGAATATCGCACTTGGTATACGAAGACGTAAGTAATTATTATTTGGCTTACGTCTACCATCCCATACAATATGTCAGTTGTTGAATTATTCTGCTAATGAAATTTATCTCTTAATTGTCTTTTCGCCTTCTTCCTTCCCACCATGCGTGCATTATTGAGCTATTGTATTTAAGTAAATATTCACTTATATCTCCGAAGTAAATAGTTACCTATTGTATTTTTCTGTGGTAAAATCGACGTGGCTTTCGAATTATGATTGATTACACAAAAGAAGACATGGAAAATATTTATTTTTATTTTTCTACACATGCTCAACTATTTTTTTTACAAATAGCCAAATTTTCAGTTCTCTATATGCCCTATTATATGTATATTTTAAAGATAAAGATCCTATTCAACAAGAGTTGAAAATGCCATTTCATCGATATCTCATAAACCGAAAACTAAATTCATTAAACATTCTTGTAGTCAAAATTTAAAAGAAGATTTAAAAAAGTTAGATTCTTTTAAGCAGCGGACATATAAATTAGATACACTATTCAATTCATTGCTAACGATAAAACCAACGTCCACAGCTACCGAGAGAGTTTTTTCAACTGCGGGAATAATTAAAACTAAAATTAGAACAAATCTTAAATTTGAAACATTTAATTCTTTTGTTATTTTTAAAATATGTGTTTAGTAAAATGAATTAAATGTATCAATGAAATTAAATAAGCTTTTTATTTATTTATCCCCTATTTATTTCCAAAAATGTGAATTAATAGTATATATTTTGGTACATCTGAAACTACTCGAGTATACTCGAGTACTCGAGTATTTTTCAATTTTACTACTCGATACTCGAGTAGTTGAGATGACGAGTAATTGGAGTCCCTAGCAGGTATGAAGATATATAGTCGTGAAGGGTAAAAAGTATCTCTATTCACCCTGTTTTACAATATATCACCTTTTTTACAATTTTTTTAATTTAGCTGTGTGCTTTTTTATTATTTTGGTTTCTGTTAACAAATTTTGTTTTAGCAATGGTTATTAATCGAAATGCCTAGTTCGTAAATATTTTTCTATGACCAAAGGTTGCCTGTAATTAGAGTAAAAAAAAAACATAAAAATCATCACAAACACACATTTATTGTTTCTACTCACCCATATCTTACCTCGAGTTGTATAACGATTGGATCCAGTCGAAAAAGTGACTTTTATTTAACACCAGGGTTGTCAACAAATTTGTCACCATCAACATCACATATTTATGACAATTAAATGTTGGCTCTAACAAAAAAAGCTGGTTTACCTGGACGTGATAGGGAGCAACTTTTTCTTCTCCTTTGATCTCAACGTTGATGTGCAGACGGATTGCTCCAGAAACAGCTGACTTGTCTGTCCTCTTTTCCAGGTTGTACCATACGTCCATCTCGCCGGAGAGCGTCCTCACCTGAGGAGACAAAAATGTTTTAAGCTCAATACAAATTGTATAGATCACCTACAAATTTAAATCGATAAAAGCATCCATTTGATTTGAAACATACGTTGAAAGAGGCGCGTTTGAGTTAAGATAAAATTATCTTATCGCGTATGGGCAGTGAAGTTTGAATCCTGACAATTTGTAGCGACGATATAAATGGTTTTCAGCCAATAATAATCCGACTTATTTTTATTTTTTTTAACTGCACAATGTGTAAAAAACAATGATTTAAGAATACCAAAAGTCTATACATTGTATCACAAATATTAAGATAAAGTGGCAGTGGTGGTAAACTGTCTTACCCACCGGGAAGGGAATGTTTAAAATTTTCTATTCAAGATGGATTTTTTTATCTGTCTCTATCTGTAACACTATGAATTCACAGAAACATATTTTAACTGTTTTGTGTCAAATTTTAATGTAACATTTATTGAAAATAATTTCTTTACCTCAATGATGGTTTGTCCCAGGAAATCATCGGACTCCCTGGTAAGTTTCTGCCTCAGCTTTGACTTGAGGTCGTTATCTTCATCCCAGACTCGTACTTTTATTCGATCAGATGAGTTGTGACACTCGCTGTAAAATAACATTAATACCAACATTGAAATCTTGGGAAAATTTTTAATTGATAATAAAATTGTATAAAAAATTATTACGATTAATTAATTAAGAATTTGATAGAATTTCAATATCAAATTTGAATCATTTGAATTTTGTACTTTCATGGTCTTTGTCGCCAACGACCCGAGTATCGCATTTCGACATCTTCGTGCATTTCAAGGGCAAGGATGTACTTGAACTGACACGCAGTAAACAGTTTGTATTGTTTATAGATAAACATAAAAGGAGTAAATCGCTAAGTTTAATTGTCATCAAAGAAATCTATATGAATAAACAATGTGAGAATATGAGAATGGCAATAGATAATAGATGACAAAATACTGTGCCCCATCTGTGAGATCATGCTCCTCAAGGGGTTAATCAATTATAATAGAAAAGAATTCAAATTAATAAAATTTAAAATATTACTCCTCAAGGGGTTCATCAATAAGAATAGAATTCAAATGAATAAAATTTAAAATCACACTCCTCAAGAGGTTCATCAATTAGAATAGAATTCAAATGAATAAAATTAAAAATCTTATATGGCAATATTTTAATTGATTAAAATGTAAAATAATAAATATTTTCATACGACTCACAAGTAGAATTTTTCATTCCACACAGGGTTCAGTTCTTGGGGCATAGTCCGGGTGCGTTTCTTGATCTTTGAAACTTGAACTGTGACGTAGGGATCGGAAGTTCCACTTTTGTCCTTGGCGATGAGACCTTGGGCACAAATAACTGCACCGCGATAGGAAAAAGCACAATTATAAATATAAGCTATAACAATCACTAAAAAGATATACAGATTTATGAATTGATGTGAATGATTCAGTTATCGTATATGATTTTTTTAGCTTTAGACCTAGCTATATACTTTTACTGTTATCAGCTGATAAAATTTCAAATTTACAAAAAAGCTTTAATTTTTTAATTTATAAATAAAAGCAAATACTTTCTAGTTTTTAAAATACTTAAGTGAGTAATTATTTTATAGTTAAATTTTAATGAAAAAACAAACAACGACAACGAAGCAAAGGTAAAATATAAATAAAACTGATTAAAATCTTTTAAATTTAAATATTGTCTCGAATGATTAAAAATAACTAACAGTTAACTGCTGCTAAAAATTGTTTCTGATTTACGAAATATGTTACCAAAGGCGCTATCTTCTGTTTAATTTATGATACTGAAATAGTTCCACTTCACTAAACTTTAAATAATGGTTATAGCTTGGAAAATTTATTTTGAAAAACGCCTTGCCAAAGTAGCATTCCAAACCTGAACATTTATGTAGGCACCAATAACAATATTTACAACGTTAACAAAAAGTTAAATTGCTCATAGAATTATGCTACATAGAACTGTTTAAAGTTTGCACGAAAGAAATATTGATTTTAATCGTTTATTTAACTTGTGTAACACAATAAATTAAAAAATCAGGGTGATAGCAGGAACAATTAAAAAACGACTTATTTCGGAAGACATCAATCTTATGGAATGATTAGAATCTAAGAAACGATGACGCGTCAAAAATAAAATGAATTTATTATAATAATACATATTAAATATGAAATAAATAATATTTAATACACTATTAATTTATGCATACCTAGTTTCCAGATCTTAAATGATAAACAGAAGCTTGTATTATTATAATTTTAAATATAATCTATTTCAAATAATTTATGAATGAAAATTTCTAGCTGTCACAAATAATTGTTATAATGATGATATATGAGGTAGTAGGCTCTGTGGTTGAGTGACAAAAGTTTTATGATTAGGGGGGTCTTGGTTCAAGTCCCAGCAAGGTCACATTTGTTCAATTAAAAAAAATAGTCTTGGACATGATTGTAGGGTGACTGCTTTAGTTATTGGACACTTCAACTTGAAATATCCAAAATATGAATTGCTTAAAATTCTCGTTAGTGTGAAGGAAACAGGGCTGTGGCGGAGTCGGAAATTTTGAAAAGTTTGAACTTTTTATTTTTGCATTTTATATGTCAAATATGGCTTTTGGTCGCATTGATAGGGTTTAAATTAAATTGAATACACATAAATAGGAAAATTAGGGAAAAAAGTGACGATATTGAACTTTTTTTGGTCGGAGTCGTGTTTTTGGTCAATGTTGGAGTCGGAGTCAAAGTCGGAGTCGGATTTTTTTTCACCGACTCCACAGCCCTGGAAGGAAACAAGTGTAATGAAAATTCTAAGCAATTTGTATTTTGGATGTTTAAAGTTAAGGTGTATAATAACTATAGCAGTCACCCTTTCATTTGTCATTTTTCCTTGAGTTGTTCTTGACTAATTCATAAAAATTTCTCATCTAGTTTATCTTGCGTGACTTTCGTATTTAAAAAAAATGGTTTTGGCTTTAGTAATGTAATTTTTTTTAAATTTAAAAATTAAGCAAATCAAAATTTAATATTTTATAAGTTTTAAGTTAACCTAATCGAAAAAATGTGTGAAAAATACTGAAACATAGATAAAATAATTGAAAACTTCAAACATGTTCCATTTTCAAACTGAATGAAAATAAAAAAAATATAATGAAGTTTTCATTGTAGCTTGTCAAAAAATTATAATTTATAACCAGTTTATCAAAATTCATAGCACATAAAACAATTTATAGAATATTACAGACAATAAAAAGAACTGTACAAAAATTACATAATATATTTAAGTAAAGTTTCATACAACTAACTGCAAGCATGTACACTAAACATTCTAAAACACGCAAGCTGTCAAATAAGATGTAATATATTTACATACATACCTGATTTCAACCACAGCAGATTTATGAATTGGGTACCTACTTTGTTTATAATGAATGGGTTTGGATACTTTTTACCAATATAAAAAGCTGCACAATCTCCTAATGTTTAAATAACTTTTGTAAAATATTGCTTGAAAGAAAATGTTCTATTTCGCCAAAAAGAATTTTTAATACATATACTGACAATTTTAAACGAAATTACACTACACCAAAAGTTTAAATTTGATAATATGATTACATAGATTTTAAAAATAAGAGCATGTTAATATTTTCTATTTTATTTGTTTTGTATAATATAAAAAAAACTACACCAAACATCTTGCAGAACTCGGGATCTATTATTGTGTGTGGAAAAATTGTAGAAGACAAAATACATACGAAGAAGTGAGAGACGAAGAATACCAAAAATCTAAAATATGAATTATATTAATTATCACCAAAAGAAGAAATAGATATACAAAAAAACTATTTATAACTCTAAAAGTTCAAACCATAGAGATAGATTTCATTTTCATAAATATTAAAGACTTTTTTAGTTATTAAATACTTTGATTTCATAAATGTTTGTAGGTTGCTTATTGTGATGACTTAAAAGTGGGATGACTTAAATTTTATTGAAAATAAATATGTGTTTTACAAGTGTTATCATTATATGTTTATTGTGTATGTGTGCATTGTGTAGGTAATTGGGTGTAGAATACTAAAAAAAGAGAAGTGTTTAATGGGGTAAAGTGTTTATTTAGCCCTAAAATAATTATAGAATATAGATCGGTGTTGTTTTTGGCATAACCTGATAACTGCAAAATATTGGATTTCTAGAAGGAATATTCAAATATATAGAAAACTATGAAAAAAATAAGTGTGAACGACTAAATTATTTTATGAATTTCAAATATTTCACTAATTATTGAAATAAAAACAGTTTTCAGGAGTTCAAATATTAATAGTAAAATAAATTGAGTCTTAATACAAAAATTAGTTATCAGGTTATGCACAAACACCACCAATTGATAGCTGTTTTGGCTTCCTACTATTTTCAGAGAGTGAGGTATTTAAAAACAAAATGCAAATGTTTAAGTTATCAAATAAATAATATAGTGTTCTGACTTAGTACTAATGTAACGTATAAAATTTGAATCATTTGAATTTTTTTACTTTTCCATGAGTTGTGCCATTACCGATCCGGGTTTCGCCTTTCGGCATCTTCAGGCATTTCAAGTGCACAAATGAACTTGGCTGTCAGTTTGTTAATGACAAAGCTCATGGAAAAGTGAAAAATTCAAACGTTTCAAATCTGATATTCAAATTCCATGAAACACCTACAGTCGAAATCCTTAATTGTATAATAAAAAGACAAACCGAAAACTGTTCAAATCATTTTTCAGACGCTGATGTAATGTCAAAATAGCTATCATTTATATCATATAATTAATAATTCTTGTTGAAATATGTAAGTTTTTTAATATTTTAACGTTATTGTGAGAGTTTTACCCAGAAAATGCCAATTTGATTATTAAAAATCTTCCATTTTAATCTTGCTTATTTTAAATGTAACAATCTTTCTCTTTTACTAATTATATTTACAAAAACCTACAAAAATTAATGTGCTCTTGCAAGGTAAAAATTGATTTTATAAAGTTTCCTTAAATTAATTGGGTCCTAAATATCAAGGAGGACAGTTTTAAAATTAAGTTAAGACAAGGTGCACAGGGTGTTTAAAGATTAATTGCATAAGAAAATATGTTCGTTGATATAAATTTGATTGTAAAATTGTGCCAGAAGGATTTAGAAAACAGTGTGAAATCGTGGAAAAAAATTGTGTTAAATAAGAAAATGTGTTATATAATTTAATTATATTATATATATATAATGAATTGGACGTAGTATCGAAACTTGACTCCTGATTAAGATATTGATGATGAAAATTACGGTTATGAAATATGAAGAAAATAGTATGAAAGATATCATATAACAGTCTATATTGAAAATGGTATTAGGTTCAACTATAAATATATTAAATATCTAAGTACTGAGAGACTAATAAAATATTTCAAATATGATTTTTTTAATATAATTTATAGCGCATATGTTTTATTACAACTGAAATATTGTAAATACTTGATTCAATGAAATGCCTTCAATTTTCTAGCATACAAAAAAGAAACTATATATGCAGCTTCTAAATACACTTTACCTAAGCATTAGAAGAATTATAACACACGAATTCTAACTGCTCGCATTTTCAACTGACTCGCTAAAATTTTGACCAAGGCCAGCGGAAAGAACTAAAGATTTACAAGTATAATAAAGTAGAGATGACTTTGAGAGAAAAATCTAGTAAAAAAAATATAAAACCTATATAATTGACAAGCATTAGGTTTTTTTTTTTAAATAAGTGATAGATTTAATATGTTAACATTTCTACATACATAACTGATTTAATTTAAAATTTCATGATTAAAAATCACCAGTAAATGGAAAATGATAATGATGTGATTTGGTGGTTTAGTGGTGTTAGGAAATAGATGCTGTCCCAAGCTGTGTCATTATTTTGAATTCATTTGAGTGGAAATTTTAATTCTGAGTGAATATCTTCAATATGTCGGTTGATAAGTGTAATTGATTAAAACACCATACCCTTTAATAGTGTAAACTGACAATTTTTGCAGCGCTTTTTCTCCAGTCCCGGCACCTTTTTTCACAGATTTCAAAATGATATTTGAATATAATTTTATTTAGTAAAAAGCTTGACATGAAGTGAGTTCTGGCAGCTTGTTTTTTCAAAAAAAGCCCTGTATTTAATTATTTACGTTAAATTATAAAATTTTCCCAAACGTCTAAAAAATGGTGTAGGTCTGCCGACTGACAATTTTTACAACCCTATTACAACCACTGAAGTTAATGCATTAAAAGTCGCTACATATATCAGGCTACTTTCAGTGCACGTAGATAAAAATGAATGCAAACACAAAGCTTGGGATGACATCGAAGTGTTAATTCAAAGGAATAAATATGTAGTTATGCAATCGTTGTGTAGACAAGACAGTGTTGTTAGTGTGTTAGAAATTCCGTTATTCCCTGTCAACATCCTAAAATCCCTAGTTTTTTGGCAGCAACCCACCTGTGATAGCTATCTTGCAGGACCACTTTGAGGTACCCTCAATATTTATATCCTTGGCCTGCTCGAGAGAGTCTATATGCGTGTCGGGATCCACTGAAAACGTTCTCCTAGCGGGCGGTTACCGGGAAAAAGAACGGAAATACCAAAACAGATTTGAGTGCATTGCGTATCAACATTTAGACGACCCAGATAGCGGCTTTTCCATGCAGCGGTACATATATTATAATTCAATTAACTAACGTCACTCTTTAAAGGGTTACATTTATTTTAACAATTAATTAGAATACATCAATGGTGCATCAAATCGAGATAAAAAAAAACTCGCCATTGTTATAACCTTTTAAATAATTATCATTAATTCATAATTCAAACACTTATTATCATTAAGTATCAATTCAAACACTTGAAATCAAGTAATCAAGGTCGGAGAAAACCCAAGATTTATTTATCGATATTCCTGTTTTATAATCTGGTAATTAGTATTTGTAATACAACATTCAAAAATTCCGATAATTATAAACAAACCCACTTAATTCATTGAAACTCATTAACATCATTTTTCGCTAATTTCTATTGACTACGTTAATAGCAATTTAACTTGGTGTTCTATTTTTTAAATATAAACTGATAACTACGCGTCAGTTCAAGTACATCTGTGCACTTGAAATGCCTGAAGATGCCGAAAGGCGAAACCCGTGCCGTTAGCGAAAAAACTTATCGAGAAGTAGAAAATTTAAGATACAAAAGGTTGAGTAAGCTTGTATCCTTGACACCTATGTCGAGTCTAGCTTGACATCGTATACGTAACACGAAACTCCAATGTCGGGTCCTGCTTGACATTGTAAAGCTCGGTTGGAAAATTCTTTTTTATTAATTCTAAATTAACCTTATTTCAAAAACCATATTTTATTGGATTCTATGGCTTAGTTAATGTTTGTAGCATGTCATAATGTGGTATATTTTGGGTATTTTTGTTTTACCATGCTAATAAATACGCAAACCCTGTGATATCAATCAATTTATCAAATATCGAATTTACTTCGTAGAACCCATTATAACACAGTTAAAAAATAGCAATGAAATATGTTTATATAAAAATTATATAATATTGTATTCATATATAATATATAAATTTTGTAGAACTAAACTAATTGCCATTCTTTCACTGAGCTATAATGGAGTCCTACCAAGTTAAAGCCAATTCAATAAATCTCAAATTGTTATTTTATTACTCTATTATTTTTTAAAATCTCGATTGAAGGCACCATTAATTTTATGAATTGTATTCGTAAACAAATGTATACTAATGAAACATAATATAAAAAATTTTCTTATTATGTCAACATTTTGTATGTAAAAAGAGGAACAATTCCAATTTCAAAATTATTTTTTGAGTATATTATTATAACAAATAATTATGGTACAATGTATTCAAGGTATTGTTAACGAAATGAGAAGTTTATATTTATTAAAATGCTATTGTCTAAGATATTTATTATACAGTCATTAAATTAGTAAAAATCTCGTTCCCTGGGAGCAAATACGCAATGCACTCTGTTCAGAAGAAAATAATATATAATAAGACACGAAAATAAATTATACTCACATCAACTAACAAGAAAATATAAACTGTATTTTTTGATCCAGTTAAATCATAAAAGACCTGATTAGAGACTCCAATTCAAGTTTCGAATACTCGATACTCGAGTAATACTCGTAATTCATAAATGAAGATTTATTTCCATATCTTATATACTTATTTAAAAAAATATGAACTTATTAAAAAGTTGGAATCATTTAAACAGCGGGCAGAAAAACTGGATGAACTATTTAATTCATTGTTCACTATAAAACCGACTTCCACAGCAACAGAGAGAGTGTGTTCTACTGCGGGAATTATAAAAACAAGACTTCGAACCAATTTCAAATTTGAGACGTTTAATTCTCATTTATTTTTGAAATACATGTCTTATTAATTGATATAAATAGACGAATGAAATTAAATAAGCTTATTTATTTATTTATCATATATTTATATATGTTACTACTCGAGTATTTTTAAATATTACTACTCGATACTCGAGTAATTGAGATGTCGAGTAATTGGAGTCTCTAGACCTGATGTATTGAAGAATAGCTCTCTTTGAAGAGTTATCAGTCTTCTATATACGCCTTAAAAGACTTCATAAATTACCTGATAGTGTTCAGCGAACCTTGTAGCGGTCTCTATAAAAGAACCGATAGTAGACGATGCAGATAGGTTGGCCTTTTTAAGTAAAGCGAGTAGTAGATTGGGAGGGTAGAAAAGCAGATAAAAAGCGCAGAAATGACTGAACTATGTTTAAGTTTGTTATGCTGTTATTTGAAAAAATTGCGTAAACTTTGTGTGATATAACAATTATTAACACGGTGAAAAAGTAGCTTAAATATTTTAAGTCCACAAATTTAATGTTATTTTATATTTTTGATATCTATAACGGCCACAGTGACAAGCGTACATTTTGTCGTACCGTGGCGAGACCTGCTTCATAGTCAAAGGTTGCCGTAATGGCGGTTTACGATGGCGCCGCCTGAGAAGTCAAAGCGGGAGCTGAACGCTTGCTTCGGCGTAAAAATTGTTTACGTTATGACGATGCGTTTCGACTACTTAGACGGCGCCATCGTTAAAGCCATTACTGCAACCTTTGATAATGAAGCAAGTCTCGCCACGCTACGCCAAAGTTTATGCCTGTCACTGTGGTCATAGCCTAACGTCCTCGTCAGAACAGTACTTAAAATTAAATTAACATAGCTATATAATTATACTGGCTTAGAGGATATACACAATATAATATCTTCTCTTCTATTCTAAAATTCTAATTTTATATTGAAATAAAATAGTATCAAATATGACAAATGTTTTGATGTATTTCTTGTTGTAAAAGCTTATCTGGGTATGAACGTAAATTAGTTTTGATAAACCTGCCGTAATGGTTGCGGTGATGGATTAATGTTAGTTTGTTCATCAAGAATGTCATTGGATTGATGATATCTATTAATTTCTGATGCATTTATCTTTGGGCATTCACTACAAAGATGTAAACATGTTTGTTATGAATTAAAAAGTTATGCCTTTATGAGGTGGTTTTCAAATTGACAGTCTATCCTTTTACTGTAAAATAATCGTATATGTCTTATATAATTTTGAGAATATGCATTCTGTATCTCTTCTAAGCCAGTATACACATATAAGTTAGTGTGTGTTTAAACATGGTTCTGACGAGAGCGTAAGCCGAAATAGCTATCAAATATAAAGTGTATAAAATTATATACGTAGAACTAAAATACTTTTCTATTTTTTTACCGTGTTATAAAAATAATTGCCGATTTAATTAAACGCAATAAAGAAAGTAAATGATAACGATTTTTAAATGTTGAAGGAATATTTTTGGAGTGAGCGTAAAATTATAAAAATAAATATGCCCGGGAACTATAAAAATAAATATCGGAAAGAGCTATTTATCTTAGCCCAATAAAAGCACGTATGGGCATACGCTGGGAAAGCATACTTGAAAAGCTCGTGCCGTCAATACAAGTGAGGTGAAGCTTCTACGTACTAGCCTATCTGGTGTCAAATGCCACTTAGACCTGTTAATGTCACGTTCACGTATTTGGCCATTATGACAAAAAAATTAAACTATTTTCGGCTAATTTGTGAAAAATAAACAATGAAGTTTATCGAATAATGAAAGCTGTGAAATATAATGGAATTTAATAGATTGATACAAACATAATTTATGTAAGAACGAATTCATCTTAGTCAATTCGTTTAAACATCAATTAGTAAATGGTAAAAAATACTGAGAATGAATTGAGAATTAATTAGAAATAATTCATATAATATAAAGGATCTTTCAATAAGGACGCTGGCTCGTGTAGAATGTCCATCGTGGCATGTGTTGAAACCACATGTTATTGGTATTCAAATCACCCACCTTAGACCACAAAGAAGTTGCATATCTTCGATCTGAAGCTCACCGATGACGGTTATGGCAATACCAGTTTCGTTTTGGAAGAAGTACGGACCGATGATACCGTCAGACCAAAATGCGCACGAAACAGTGTCTTTCTTGGGATATATTTGGTACTGGTCGGTGGATTTAGAATAGATTGGAATCACACAAAATCTGATAATTTTGCTTGTTTATTGTTCCATTGATCCAAAAATGAGCCTCAACGGAGCAGTGACTTTGATAATAGAATTTGATGACTTGGTCACTTTGTTAAACGCTATTACTGTTCATGATGATTTGCCGTACACTATTAAAAAATAACAGATAATTTGACAGATGTCGCTTTGACAACATGGCTGGTATAACCTGACAAATTTTGAGCGTCCCTATTGAAAGACCCGTATAAACTAAACTCAAAAGTTTTTAAAATGCCTAAAAGAATGTGGACACGAAATATACGTTTAATTTATGTTATTCTCGTTGATCATTGTTGTTAAGCAACATTATCTTTAAAATTTAAACAAACTACGTAAACCGTAAAGATTTACAGAAGGAAAGCATTTTTAAAAAATATGCAAAGATTTTAATGAAGCTAAAATTAAACAGCTGAAAAAATATTGATGGAAGCAAAAAATTATTTAGAGGAAAAGCTGAAGTAACAATGAATCATCGGAAATTATGTTTGTTTGAAATAACACGTAAAAAAGGATAATTAAAACCATTCATGCTTCAATTCATTTCTTTCGGAAAATATGAAAGGATTTGATTATTAAATTGTTTCATTTTATTTTTTCCATAAAATACAAATTTCGGAGTGTTTTGGTTTGGGTAAAAATAAAACTTTATCAAATAATAAAGTTGTAAGGTTCGTTGAGCATTTTCTAAAACGGATTATATATTACTTTCGACTAAATATCAATTATTATAATATTTTTTCTATACACATTTCACAGCTATGTTTTATAGATATCTTACAGAACATTACACCAAACAATCCACAACAAACACGCAATTAATAAAACACAACATTTATTTTTGATTCATTGTCCCAATTATTAATATAAAAAAATACAAAAAAACATTAATAAAATATCTTTTAAAACAGACAGAAGAGTCAAAAGATACAAATAAACAGACGACAATCACACAGTAAAAGACAGAATGATAAAAAAGATCGATTAAATATGTTCATAGACAATAATGATAGGATTTAGCGGGTTTTTTTTACTGAGGCATAGTCAATTCTCTATGCCACAAACCTGTGATGGCGATTTTGGCACTCCATTTAGAGGTCCCGTCGAGGACCGATTGCTTCACAGCCTTCATGTGACCTGCGTGACTCTTCTCTTCGACGGAAAAGACAGCCCTGATGACGTTTCACAACATGTTTATGGATCAGATTGAATGATGGAGCGGCATTTCATTTACAATTATTGATAGTACTAATTGAAACTTCAGCCAGATTTGTACAAAATTCAACATTATTCTATTAACCGTTTAAGAGCCATCGATTTTTTCATGAAAGTTCCGCTTAAACTACTCGGACAATCATTTGAAAAAAATAATAATAAAAATTTTGCAGGGCTGCCACAAAAAATAAATAAAAATATAATTTTTGTTATTTAACTGCTTAAAAAAAATATGATAACACATCGTGTTAGTGTGATACATTTAGAATCACGAAACTGTATATAAATATGAAACGTGTCTTTATAGGTATTGTCTTCGTGCACTTACTGATACTTATGCCAATCGAACGAACTTAATACAGCCCTAGTGACATAGTTTCACTCGGTTTAAAATAAAATGAGAACGGATTAACGTAATGATTTTCTAACATTTACATGGTCGAAGAATGTCTGATTTCATTAATAAAATGATATTTATTCATAAATAAACTCGCAGTAGCGTTTGCGTGCCTGCACGTCGTGGCGTCTAAAAGGTTAATTCAACAATATGAAATCAAGTCAGAGTAAATCAATTGGTGAAAATTGTACAGTAAGTTCGAAAGCCCAAAAACTCGTTAATATAAATTTTCGAGCAATGTATAGTAAGTAAGTCATACGAGAGATAAGATCTCTGATACCTACATAATTTAGTACTATCAATTAATAGTTTTTGAATAATTTGACTGGGAAAATATACACATTAGAAAATCCACGAAGTCCACAATGCAATAAAGCTGAAATAAATGTATTTGTAAATGTAACATTATGAAATATTAAATCCGATAATTGCCGATCATTTTGCTCATCCCTTCACTTTGCCCGACGGTTATATGTATGTTTAATACTGAAAATAAATGAACAATTTTTGAGTTATTCACTGCTCCTATAAATAAATTATTAAAAATATACACACAGCAATTGATATGAACAACATTTGAAGAATTCTTAATTTTAGTTGATTTACCTTTGTTCATGAAAGAAAACATTATTTATTAAACAAAATTATACCTAGAACAATTGGTTGCGTTTTTTTGACACTATTTGGATTGATTTAGAACTAAATTTAAAAAATAATAAATCTTAAGTTAAGTATTTAAATGTATTGAATTTCTTGTTATGATATTTCACACGTATTTTCTCATTTCAACCTGTATTGTTTCGAACAAAAGTGGTGGTTGCGGTATGTACATATATGGTAAAGTTACTCATTCTTTTGATTCTAAGCTGTTTCCTCTTGTGCAGAAAATGTCAGAAATTAAGTGGTGCTATAGCGTTAGCACAAAAAAAAATGTATAAATATTAATCGGCAACTAATTTTTTGGTCAGTAAATACGAAAGAATGGTCAGTAATAAATAAATTAAACGGTCAGTAAAAAATAATAAGGGGTCAATAGTTTATTTGAAAATGGTCTGTAGATACCTATAAATGGTCCGTAAGTAGTAGTGGTAGCACGATTTAGTTAGGTAAGGTCATCATCAAATATAAAAAAACGTGAAACTTGGATTTATTGAAATGGTTTAACCTGCTTTCAGATTCATTAGCTTCTGAAATCATCTCATTAAATGTGTTTATTTTTAATATAGCTGGTAATAAATTTTCCTCTTACGATCATCTTATATATAAAACCGAAACGGCGTATATATGTATGTATGTCTGTGGGTCTATATTTCTTTGAGAATGATATAACATTAAATAATTATTGGTCGCTTAGTCCGAGTGAAGCCGGGTAGCAATACTAGTATTTGATAAAACTTAAATTAGCCATTCATTTAAAACGATTGACTATTTATTTTAATACTGAAAATTTAATATAATAACTGCCCACATCAATACTAATACATTGGATACTGACCATTTATTTAATTTACTGACCAAAACTTGAATTAGATACGTCCGATTAAATACACGCCATATTAATGTGCGAAATAAAATGAGCATGTTGAATCGTACTATTTATGTTCTTACATAAGTTATTTCGTGTAATAGAAATAAATTGCCTCAATATTTCAATGGTAATTGGATATTCTCTCAGCACATAATAATAATTAATTTAAGCTTTATTGCCAAGCCTTTGCCAAAAATGTGCGGTCCGGCCGCTGCCAAATAATCAACAGGTCTTGGCAAGCGAAAGAAACATCGGTTGGGTGGATTGAGAGCATCATGCCACGAAGATCGCTTTGTCAAACTGAGATTAGCTCATTGCAATTAAAGCCATGGTCTTACGTCATAAATGTCGTGCATGGGAAGACACTCTTACGAGATTATAATGATGTCACCAGAAATTCGTTCTGTGCTCTCTTGAGACTGATCACAAAAAAGTAATTGAACATGTCGAGAATTTTGAACAACAGTTCAAATGAAACACGGGATGAAAGCGCTTGTCGAAAAATTGATAGATTCTCTATTCGTATGACAAATATTTTATTTCTTATGTTGATTTTATTTTGAGCCGTTTCTCCACATATTAATCTGAACAATGTACAGTATATTCCCCGCAGTTCACTAGAAACAATTCAAAACGAGTACCTAAATAACTTACCCGGACAATATATCATTGAAAAAGCATTTTTCGATGTGAAATCAAAATATATTCTAAGCCATGTGTTAAAAATATTACAAAACATACATTTTTTGTGGGACTTTTTTTGTGCGATTTCAAAATTATGCGTTTTTTTTTTTTTTTTTTTATATATATTTTTGGGACCATACAAATGTACATACATATGTAATAACGTAATAAACAGCGCGTAGTTCACATACTTTACGTGAATAATCAAGTCATTCAAATGTTTATTACAATGCTGTTCACATATTTAATCATTACTTTTTTTATGCGATTTCATTGTGTGCGCTTTTCCGCAGACCGCATAATATGGGCGCATAAAATAATATGCTTACGGGGTAATCCACCACTGATATTGGATAGTAAGTTTCTTATGCTACAGTAGGCCAAATAAAAATGCTTGTATATAGAATTGAAATAATCAAATGTTTTGAATGACACATGAATTACAGCTTATATTATATTTCTCATTGGAATTATAATTTTTTTAAAACGTTAAGACTTTCAAAGAATACATTAACATCACAAAATAATATACATTTATGTAAAAAATTCTGAATGCTGACAGTTCTAAAAAACCTGCGCCTTTTGAACAAAATAAATAAGTATTTTTTAATAATTTAGTTTGGCTATACCGGGGGCTCTTAACCTTACGCCCGCGGACACTGATGTGCGTCCGCTGATATACTGTCGTGCGTCCGCGTCACTATTCTCCATAACCTCAATTGCGCCCGTAGTACGGACTCAAATTCGAGTATCGAACACTCGATACTTTAAAATACTCGAGTAATACTCTATTTATAAATCAAGATTTATTTCCAAATTTTATTTTCTTATTTAATAAAATATATAAATACTGTTAAACCGTTGCGTTTAACTGAGTCTTACACGTGGATTTTACTGTCAGGAAATATATTTTTTACAAATGTTTTTTTCCGAGAATTTCTTTTGTTACTTTTGCTTTGGTTCCTGCTGACTTTTCTTATCAACGACAAGTTTATGATGACGACAGTCTGTGATAATATGAGACAAAATAAAATATTGAAAAAAAATCTAAATAAACTATTATAATATACACAAATTTGTTTTAATCTCTTAGATGCCGCGGCCGTGTTTACACGCCAAACAATTCCGTGCTCGTAGGGGCGGCCATACAAAATGCACAGTTTTTGAGACGTGGTCCTAGCCGGCACCCATCAGGTTAATTATATATATTTTGGTGCATCTGAAACTACTCGAATATACTCGAGTGTTTTAAAATTTTATTACTCGAGTAGTTAAAGTCTCTAGCCCGTAGTCGCAATAAGTTTAAGAACCCATGGACTATACAATGAAAATCACATTCTCCAAGCTCGGATTATGCGTAAAAAGTTTTCAAATCTTGTGCGGATTGGAATGTCAAATACAGCTATGCGAAATTATAACAACTTTACAACATGACTCGGTATACCTAATAGGCAATATATTTTCAATAATATACCCCAGGCAAATGGGCTTATATTCTTTTCACTGTTAGGGGTGGATTTAAAGAAGAGATACGTAACAAAATAATTAAGTTTACAAAAGGCCGGAATGAATTTTCTTTGGTGGAAATATTTCAAAGTTGGGCGGTTATGAGTTCTGTTATAATATTGTAGTATAAGCACTTCGTAATGTGGATATACGAGAAGTGAATGATGTAATTTTTATTCATAAACTGTGCCAGACGATGACTATTATAAAGAATTGTTTTATTGCTTAGTAGGAAGTAAACAAGCAACACAAGAATGGAGTTTAACAGTTGCTTAACCTTCGAAAGACGGTCCTTCAAAAAAAACGCGTGATCCGAAGGGGGGTCTATAAATACCCTAGTAGTATGGTTTTATTGGCATATATTGTATAAAAAAAATGTTAAATTATGCTTAAGCGTAACTTTATACATCTATCTAAAAAATATATTGAAATCGATAGTTTCCTATTGTTTTTAATATTTTAAGTCGCGCATGAAAGAGACAACCTGTTTGCGTTGATGTTCGTGGCAGACTGGCGTAATCAAAACTATGAACTCGAGCGCTTATCTACACCTTTTAATGTAAAAACCATCCATTTGATTTGAAACGTACGTTTGAACGAGGCGGATTTGAGATAAGATAACGTCTTTAGAATTTTGAATCCTGGCAATTTGTAGCGATGTTATGAAGGCTTTTCGCCAATGATAATCTGACGTATTTTCTTTTTTATTTAATTGCGACGAAACAAGTCGATAAACATCAAAGTGTTTTTCTGTAAAAGGTGTAAAAAACGATGATTTAGAAATACCAAAAGTTTACACATTGTATTGCTAATATTAAGATAGATATTTAAGATAAAGTGGCAGTATGGGTCATCTGTCTCACACACCAGGAAGGAAAAGTTAACTAAGATGTGTAGTTAATACGCATAGCTTCTAATAATTGAAAAATCTCTAAATCTATAAGAAATTGTGAGCTCAAATGTAAGGTATACTTTCCTTATACATTTACAGATAGAATAAAATTACAACAGTAATAATAATAACCGCTGATCGGTCGCAGCCTAGAGATTTTGTCGAAATTCCGGCCGCCAAATACTATCCATAAGACTTGCGTTACTGGGAGATGTTGACATGTTTTGACACGCCGTGTAGTGTCCATATACTCCACAAAAGAAGTGAGTCCTGTCATAGCTCTATTATATAATCCATAATCACTCCGAAAACGGGAGGTTAGACAAATGAGTTGAAATCAATGTTTGTTTGTTCGTATTTTATGCGTTGCCATACCGTTCATCCGATTGCGATAAAACTTTGTGAACTTATAGCTTGCACTTGCACGAAAGTTTTTCGCATAGTAAAATCAACGAATAGTAAGTCTTTTATATAAAAACAAATGTTTTTTCATATTTTATGCGCAGCCATACCGTTCATTTTGACAACAGATTGTTAAACTTGCACAAAGGTTATAGGCTAATAACAATAAACTTTCAGTACATGGCGCGTGTGTCGTACCATTGACAATCAGCAAAAGACAAACGTCAAACGGCAAATGTCGTCGTTACCGATCAATGCTAGTGAAATTAAATCGAAATTATTTATCTAAAATATTGTGCATCCAAAAGCATTATTTCATTGAGTGGCATTGCAACGCTTGCCGGCTACCGGCTAGTAGAAAATTAAAGAGTTGAGATATGTAACATTGAAAGTTTATATGTTCCACATCGTAAAAAAAATATTTGGTGTAAGAATATTTATATTCTTTTGAATTATGGTTACAAAGACAGTCATTGTATTATACAAATTATTATTTCGTAGCAAACTATTATTGACTGAGAAAGAGAGACATTAAAACAAATTGAAGGTAAAACAAAGTTTACTTAAATATAAATAATCTATTGGAAAACGCTCCACTCTTGTTCATCTATTTGATTTTTTCCTTTTCTGATACTAAATAAATAAGCTATGTAAATTCCGCTGAAAAATTTACATGATGTAGCGATACGTATAAAATATTGCAGACTTTATTTAACAATAATGAAATAACTACTTAATAATTCTTAAAAAATGATTGAATAATGTGGATTTAACGAATGATAATTCACAGACAATCAAATAGGAATAATATTGGTTTGACTTTGAATATGTAATAAATGTATAAGATGTTTTCTTTAATTCGATTCACCGAAATTGAAATGAAATTTCGAGACGACATTGTATGCTGTGATTTATTGTTCCTTTGAATCAAATGTGATCTTGATAATGCTCGCTCATCAACTCTGGAATCTGTCGAATCTGATTGAATCTGATCGAATCTGATCGACTCATCATTCAAATGAGTCCGTATGCATAAAAACATAACACAATTCCACGTCTGTTGAACGAACAGTCATTCAAAACTGGTTTCGTAATATATTGCGTATTAAAACAGCCGAAATACCGGGATTCCGGTGTCGGTAATACCGGTATTGCAATCACTAATCATCAATCTTTTGACGGTTCTTTGTTAAAGGGGATTTGTAGTTGAAGTAAGCTTAAAAAAAGAAACTGGCTCGACACTTTGAAATTTCACTAAAAAATTAGTCAGCGAAGATTTCAGTGTTTTAAAATAAGTTTATCAACTCATTTTTCCATTCATTGCAATCATTTAGACTAGTATACATAATTCTTGTAGAACTTATATACATCGCAATTTTTTTCACCGTGTAATAATGGAGTTTTACCAAGTAAATATCAATTAAATCAATAAACATGATTTAAGCCTGTTTAGAGTCAACCGTCTAGAAACATATATTATAAAAAAAAGGGATGAAGGTGAAGTCATAAACCTTTCCATCCAGTCCTAAAAAAATGGAAAATAACAGAAACGATTAGCTTACAACTAGTCTGTCCCAGCACCACCCTTAAATTATTACTCTTTTCGAAATAGAGATTTTCTTCGAATAAATAAAAAGCAATATGTCATTGTATAACTTGTTTTGAAATAGTCATCATAAGGTACCTAGATGCAGTTGATTGAATTGGCATTTAATTGGTAGACCTCCATTATAATAAATTCTAATTTCCGTTTATCCCCACTTATTAAAAACCCAGACTAGCTTTCACTTCGAGAAATACATCATATCAATGTGTCACATTTAATAACTTATTATTACCATATAAAATTAGGATGTTTGAACAGAGACGAAGATGTATTGTGTACCCTGTCTACAATGGTATATACTATATATACATAGATAAGTAAATGAACGTTAAAAAAATAGTTCTGACAATGGCGTAAGACGAAATATGTAAGTAGCTATCAACAAATATATAAAATAATTTCTGCAGAATTAAAATACATTGTTATTTTTTTACCGTCTGTCTAAATGTTTATTTTTTTTAAAATTGATAAGGATATAAGAAAAAAACCTTTTCTGATGACAGTTTATCAAAAACTTTGAAGAAATGATATAATTGACAAACTTCTCTGCCAAGAAGTAAATTTTATCTATGAATCAGCAAATGCTGAAGTGTCTTTGCAAACTTGTCTCGACAGTGGAAAAAAAACTTATTAAATTAGTTTCAAAGTATGTACATATATTACGCTGACAATTCTAAGAAAACAATGTTGTATGATAATAAAATCGATTGTTTTAGTTAGTAGGGGAGGAGGTAGTTTTGTTTGATTTCACTGAACTAAGCCAACACACGAAACCTTCAATGGAAAGTTTGGCATATAGATCGCTTGGAAAGATTACTGATCGAACCGTATATGAGGAGAAGAAAAGGTTACAAAGATAACATAGCTGTTCATGGAATAAGGTAATGCATTGAATGAATAAGTTGGTAAGTTTCTTGTAGGGTAAATTTAGTAAATTGACACTGCTGCTTAGCTGATTTTTAACCTGTCGTATCCCCAGAAGCTTGAGTTGTGAGTAAGGTTTCCAATCCCGGGATCCCAAGAATTTTCAATATCTGATGAATCCCGGGATTGGAAACATAATCCCGAAATTTTGATTGATTTATTTGTCTAGCATTAACGATTTATTTTGAAAAATAATCGTAATATTACGTGTACTTGCAATTGTCATCTTTGAAACACCGGATGCTCGTGAAAAATAAATTATTTGCGTTATGCATTGATGAAAGCATCGAATATAATATATTGTTTTGAAATAAATTGAGGAGAAGAAAAATATCATGTTACAAAACAGGAGCTCATCAATGGTGATAAGAAATGTGTTAATGAGTGTCAAATACATAATATACCTTAAAAATAGTAAAGACAGGATTAATAAACTTGAAAGAAGCGGTATATATAAGATGACCTGCGATACATGTGATTTAGTATATGTGGGGCAAACGGGGAGAAAGATTTTTAATCGTGCAAGCGAACATGTTAGATCCTTTAACAATGGAAAAACTGATTCACAATATGCGAATCACTTCTTAGAACAGTCACATAATCCGAATTAGGTCCCGAGTTGCTTACATTCCTGTAATAAAGGCCTTAAACTAAATGCATTGGAACAGCTAGAAATTAATAGGTATAATCAATCCAATGAAATTCTTAACGACCAGTTTACTTCTATTGCCTCACCTCTTTTAAAACCTTTATTATGCAATAAACTAAAAACAATTTAAAAATTAAAATATATGCACTTACGACTTTGCAGATTTTAAGTGGTTTCACACGATAAAAATAACCCAAAAATAACCAAATTATCTTTTGCACCAATAAACTAAACTTATTTAAATTCTTCCATGGTTGGTATGGTTTAAAAAGAAACAGAGGATATACGGTGCACCCTGTCTAGCAAAGGTATATAAGCTATCTCTAATACACGTTTTAAACATATTTCTGACGAAGGCGTAAGCCGAAATAGCTATCAGCAAATATATAAAATTTATGTAGAACTAAAATATATTGTTATTTTTCTTACCGTATCAAATACATAACATTCTAAAATTGATCCTTACATCCTGGATGATAGTAGAATTGTCATCAATAAAAACGTTCTTTCTTTCCAATAATATGTCTTAATTTTAACAATGTGAAATTTAAAAAAAAAATGCTTCTCTTTATGGTAAGTGCATAACCAGACATAATTAACCCGTCAAAAATCTGTCGGATTCTCCCATGGGGCGATTTCCAGAGCGCCGGCAAGCAATCGTCATAAAAGGTCCCTATTTTAAGCAAAAAGTATTTTTTTAAATGTGTATTTGCTCATAAATATATCCTTGCTATCATTTAAACCTTTAATTTATTTTAAAATGACGGATTAAGCGCATAAAATCATCTGGAATGAGTTGTGATTATTATGTGCTTGATATTTGAATTCAGCCTCTAAATTGCAATGTCTCAGACTGTCTGCATAGACGATGTCCGCCGATGACGCCCTAACGCATATGGCATCTTTGGCCACCATAATTATTTGTTGACCAAGGGGGACGCGTCGAGACGTAATATTACCAGAACTATACAGTTGGTAGACAGGCAGGTGTTAATAAATAAAAAAACATTAAATAGTTTTTTTTAACTCTAAAGACAGTTCCTTAGTAACAAAGTTGTCTATATTCTTTATCAGGGGAGGCGCCTAGGTACAGCTTTAACAAACAACTATGGTATATCTATATTGTTACACGGGAGGCATAATATTCTTGGCCGTAAAATGGCGCTAAGTGAAGTCAAGTGGAGTGAGATTGACGTCGCGACGTGGCGGGGTGGGTCGGGGCGGGGCGGCACACGTCTCATTGTGCGAAACAAGAATACATAGCGACGCCATATTACCTTCATTCACGACCGACCGGAAATAAGTAGTGTCACAGTTTGCCGTTAATTTCACAAGGCGTGAGTGTTCCAGTTAAGTTTCTTACGCTGTGAAATAAATATTAATACTTAAAGCTTAATGTACGGGGAAACTTCTTTGCTACCCGTCGAGTATACTCAACTTACAAATGAAAATTTCGCGAAACGAGGTATCAATAATTTAGAAATTGTATTCAACAAGGCTGTGAGGTCGGAGTCGGAGTCGTGGAGTTGGGGCTGTTTGGCTGGAGTCGGAGTCGTACTCGGAGTCGGAAATTTTGAAAAGTATGAATTTTTTTTGTTGCATATAATTGGTAAAAATTTGGCTATTGGCTGATATGGTAGGGTTGATATTTAATTGAATACACATACATAAATAGGAAAATTAGGAAAAAAAGCGACGATATTCAACGTTTTTTAGTCGGAGTTGAAGTCGTGTTTTTGGTCAATGTTGGAGTCGGAGTCGAACTTTTTTTTACCGACTCCACAGCCCTGGTAATCAATGAAAAAGGTGAGGGATATAGAAAATGTGACGGCTTCTATAAACTTGCAAGGCATATTGGATATTATGTAACTGTAGCCCTGTCTGTGATAAACGTCGTTGAATTCCGTGACGGACTGCCCGGGTTCGACTCCCTCTTTTGAGCGAGCAGATTTAAGACCGATTTACCGATTCTACTCGAAAGCAATGGGTGTCTGTGTTGTTGAAAATACCTTCCCACTAATCCGATCCGAAAAAGCGGCGCCTAGCGAGAACTATTAGCTACCCACTAGCTCTGTCCTGGTTCTCGTACCCTTTCAATCCTTACTCTCTTCGCAAAAGAGAGGTTGAGTAAACTGAGTATCAGGCAGTTCTCTTAGAAAAAAACATAAGCTAATAAACTCATTGGAGAGTCCATATCCGCTCCCATCGTGGAGCATTAAATAAAGATAATAATATTGACTTTTTTTAATTATTGAAAATTGTGAAAGTAAATATGTTTTTTAATACTCAAACATAGCTAAACAAGTATATTAGTGATTTAAAAATATTTACCTGTACCAATAAAAAAAATCTTGAATGCGTATTTATCATTGGAGTAGGATCAGAATCTGTAACTGTAACTGAACTGTATCTGTAACTAAGCTGCCTCATGGAGATAAATACAAATACGTAGTAAAATATCATAACACGTGTATAAAAAAGCAATGAGAGAACTTTTGTGATTATATTGAAGAAAAGCCATTTATTTCCTGAATGGAAAAATCTTACGACGTAAAAATCATTAAAAATAAAAACAAAACAAAATAATCAGAAAATAATGATTAATTACTCAGCAAGAAATACAACGATATTAAAAACTTTTGCATTTAAAAGGTTCAATATGTTTACAATGGTATTGTTTAAAGTTTAAAGAAAATTTCATCTATGGACAGAATGAAATGTTCTTAAATGATTATCAATCAGATTATATGAATATTAAAAAAAAGATTTTTTTGCAGTAAATGTAGTTTTTTGTATAAAAGTGTGATCATTCCATTTTTTTCAACAATACAGCACTTTTTTAATGAAAAATTAGTTGAAATAGTTAGAATCAAAAAAATTCATAAGTTTCATTGTGAGAAAAATAGCAATTTAAAGATATACCATCAAGTAAGTTCAGTCAAAAAATACCTGATGAGTTCAAAGATTTCAGGCTTGTCACGTTCTCTCTGCTTCATCCGCTCCTTCATTGCCGTGATGATGGAGTTGGCCTTATCTTCAGCACCGTGCTTTGATGACTTTTCAGCCGCTCCTGCAAAGCACACTGTATTTCAGGGGGTAGAAAAATCCTTTTTTTTAATTATGGAGGGATGGACATGGACCTAGTATTTTTCGATTACCTTACAAATCATCGAAGATAAATTTATGATTTCAGCGACTATATTAGTTCGCCCAAAAAATAGTTTATTTCAAGTTGATTATCATAATAAAAAAACAAACACCAAACTAAATGTTAATAATGCTGATGTTTCATGAGTAGTTGATACCAATAATTTAACAATTGTAATAGTTTTTAAAAATCGATTTCAATAAAACAGTGATTCAATAATTTTCGATGGTTTGTAAGATATCATAGATAATCTAGAAGCGAGCTATACTCATTGTTTGTCACGAAGAAAAAATTAAAACGTAATTATTTTTGCTTGAAAATTAAATATAAAATAATTTATCACTACATACTTGTCAAGAATTTTGATTTCAAATTTCCAATACAATAAAAAAATTAATGTTAAATAAATTCTACTAAAATAATTAAGCTCTTCTTTTGTTAATTAAACTACCGAGCTAATTTTGTTTTCGATATATAAAATATATATCATACTTACCTCTCACAACACGAAGGGACGATCTTCTTATTAATAGTTTTATTTAACTAGCACAAAGCGCTAAATTTTATTCAATATAAAAATGTTGTTATTGCCCATTATTATAATTTAATAATTGTTTAAATATTGATGTTATTTAAATTGATATAATATTACACGAAAATTGATTTAATTCATTTTCATTCCAGAAGAAGGATGAAGGAGATGTACCTGATTACAACTGAAGGGAAATCAGATTAGTAGCGGTAAAAAATGTAATTAAGTATTATTTCCAGTGGCGGATCGTGCATACGCGCTGTGGAACTGCAGCAACCCAAAGCAAATTGAGAAAAATGTAAATGAATGTAAAATATCAACAATATTAATCGTGTATCAAGCTCGCCCGCGCACCGTTGCATTCAATAATTGTCACACACCGCGGTACACATATATGTATATTATGCAGTACCGTTTACGATAGAATATATTCGAGTAGGCGAATACAAGGTTGCTTTGATACTATCTTTCTCGCAGTGTTGCGTCCGTACATATGGCTATATACGGCTGCGTTCTTATATTTTTTTTCTCATTAGAAAGTGTTTTACTCAAGGAAAGAAATGCATAGCTTAAATGATTTATAAAATGCATGTCGTTTTTAATGTAAATAATTGTAATATATAAAAAAAAATAAAAAATATTTTTATTTTTAATCAATTGCAGCACCACCAGCTTTCTTATCCACTAGCCGCCACTGATTATTTCTAATGTTTATTTATTATCATGCAATAAGTATGTGAACTGAAAATAATGTGTGACAAAAACCATTTCGAGCTTTTATAAAAAGATCTTTTACAAAGTTCCTGTTGCGGATATTATTGAGATCTTAGTATCTTGCTTCTATAGAGTTCCATGGTTAATAAAAAACAAGGTGTTATAGTCTAATTACTAATTTTTGTTACACATTACTTTATAACAGCAGAAAGACAATAATTGGGTGATTTGATATTGACGGACGACGTATGGAAACATGATAACGATTAAATGTTTTCTATTAGTATCAGACAAAATGAATATTTTTGGTATCAATAATAGCAATGATCTCACTGTAAAAAAGTGTTTTCCCCTCACAACTATTCATTATAATAGCCAGTAATTAATTAATCTTGGTCAGTATATTATTGTAAAATGGTCAGTTGATATCTATAAACGGTTTGTAATTGGTTGTTGACGATTTAGTTAGGTAAGGTTTTTATCAAACATTTCAAATAAAATCGTCAGCCTTAGACCTGATCATAAATTTTCTTCTTGCGACAATATTTGATCAATTTCACAAGCTGTCAATCTACGACAAGCCATTTATTTAAAATGATTAATTATTTAATTAAAATACTAACCGTTTTACATAAATTACTGTCTCATTAAAAACTTGCCACATTCATACGGATTCAGTGGATACTGACCGCTTAAAATATAAACTGACCATTTATTAAATTTACTAACCAAAACATGAATTAGATACTGACCAATTAAATACACGCCTTTATTATATTGGGTAAAACGTTAAAGTTTTGTTTCGAAAATCTTTTCAATATTCTTTATATTAATAATACTTCATTCGAAAACATTGACAGGAAACTTGCCAAATAATTATGGAATTATATTGTACAACTGAATTTTTAATAGTGTTATACGAAGTAGTTTACTATAAAGTAAAGTATTTTGATGAAGATTCGTAGCTTATTTTTATAATTATATAGATACTAATAGAAAACATTGGACAGACATGCAAAACATAATGACATGAAGGCTTAAAAGTAGGTTCAGAAATATATATAATATTTACACATGAGATATTCAGTCAGATATAAGTAAACATATTAATAGGACAAATGATTGCATAATTATATTGTAATAATTATTAATACAGTTGGAAGACACAAGTGAAGTAACTGATTCGTATGACATAATAATATTCAAAGGCAAAATAGTTGCTGAAATGAGGTAGAATAACACCAATCGGGATGAAAAATGATCTGCAAGTGAGTGAAATAGGTAGAAGGGCATTCCACAGACAAAGTTTAGGGGATGGAACACAAAAAGCTGCACAGAAATCGGATTTATTGACACTCGAAAAAGAAAACACGCTTTTTTGGTAAAACTCGAGACTAGCCCCTCTTAATTATTTTGACAGGTAATTCAAAATGGCTGCCATGCCGGTGTTCCCTATTAATGATTTATATTTCCTTCTGTTGTATATTGATGTTAGTTATAGCTCACTTAATATTATAATTGTCTATTTAAGCCGCCAAATTTTTTTACGTATGACATAAATGTATTGTATGTATCGACTTGTATGACTTGTTCGAATACGTAATTCACGTCAGTCGATATACAGGGAGCGTAGAGCAGTGTATATGTTACAGTGAAACTGTATTCTCAGTGAGAATGTATCAAGTAATAGGTTTATATGACAATGTGATTTCAATGGTCACGATCATTGAAATTATTGGCCCAAGTCGATGATTTGCCGGCCTAAAATTTTGATTTGCTTCAATCAAACAAATTCAGCAAGTAGAACCCTTAATAAAAAGAAAACAAAAGAAAAACACAGACAAACATAGAGCTGAAGATAGGGCGTTCAAATTTGATTTCAATTACAGCTTATATATAAGATATATATATAATATTATAGGAGAAGAATATATTTTCACTGAGAATACAGTTTCACTGTAACGTATACAGTGGTTTATGTTAGATTTGGTAAGGTTCAGTTAGGTTAGGTTTTTCGTTTCGCTCCTCTGACGGGATGTTGTTTGGAGAATTTTTGGCAGTCTTAATAGATAATTATAGTGTTTAGGTAATTTAAATAAATTTATAATTAACAATAATAATTAAGTGATCAAAAGAAAATATCGATAATTTTTCAAAAATAATTAGCAATAATAAACATTCTTGGTCCAACACAACGATATATTATACATCATTGATAGGGAACACTGGCATGGCAACCATTTTGAATTACCTGTCAAAATAAATAACAGGGTTAGTCTCGAGTTTTACCGTTTTTTATATAGCAAACACCTCCCCAATAACAACATTTATTTTGCTTTGAACAATTCTCGTAGCTTTTTTAAAGATCTATGATTCATCAATAATTGAGCTCCAAGCGGGAAAAAATATAACAATTAAATACCTTATCGCAAAGATTTATTTTTTTGGTCAATGAATCATAGACAAATCTTCATAGGCATAAATATTTGCCCATTATCCATACTTTATTACACCAGTTTTCGAATATGTATGACATTTTTTGTTTAAATGAATGATACAATAGTGTCTGAATATATGAACTATTTATTTGATGATTAATATTCATGTTAAATGATTAAATTGATATATTGGTACATTTTGTGTATGTAATAATCGTTATTTGTATGTGTCTGAATAAGAATGTACAAACATCGATTAGTTTTTGTTGATTGAGAATGAAGTATGTAAAATTATGAAGCAGTATATTACTTAAATATTTATCTGTAAATGAGAATTTTTGAATTTTTCTTGGATACATATTTAGTGGTGTTGTTTGTATGTTAACTATGCGAATGTAAGCAATATGATTATATGCTTTTTGTGAGATACGTTCGGGATATTGAACGCTTGAACTTTTACTAAGAGCAGTGATCGCCAACTTTTTGGATCTCGCGGATCACTAAACGGACAATAAAATTAAATTTTATTAAGGTTCAAACGTTTTTAAAATAATGACCATGACTTTTATAACTAGCATTTAAAAAAAAAATACAATTACATTTGGTTATATATTAATCAGTTTATGTTGTCCTGGCTCCAATGATATTACTACGATAACAACGTTGGCGACCGCTGGTTTGATCATAGGTGTACAACGTTTTGATTCGTTTTATTGACAAAAATAGCAAATTTTATGCTTATAATGAATGTAAATAATAACGATTCGTATGATTGCATTTATTTTTTAATATGAAATTAAAAGCGGGCAACACACAATTTATAAATTGTAAATAAATTTCTGTTTCCATAGAAACGGTCGCAATCATTGAAAATTTAATTGTACATAATTGAAATGGCAAGATATCGTTCCAAATGAAGATTTCTATTCCAAGCTACATTAAATATCAGAACTAAATCTATTAATTGGAATTTTTAATTAAAGAATATCACGACTTTATCTACTCAATTGAAAAAATAGCAAATTATTGATGAAATTTTCCAGATTACTTTTAGTCCTGAGCTACGGGTTAGACACGCTTTGTTTTGAGCGATTCTCTGAAATGAGCGGAAGGTGATTAAAAATGATTCATCAGAAAAATTGATTAAAAAAATATGAAGCGCTTAAATTAAAGTGATATAGCTATATTTCTACCTAATAACGCAATTGTCGGTAAACCAAATATCAGTCTAAATAAATGTGATTATTTTGATGTAATCGAGCCTTGTTTGGATTTACTGTAGTAAGCTGTCAAATGAATATTTTTGTACGTTAACAATACTATATAAACTACATAAAATTTGTAAGCAAAAGCATTTATAATATATTCTAACTTAAAATAAGATATAAAATTATTAATTTGATTTTATTGCTCGCTTTTTAATTGATATACTTACTTAAAAAGAAATATTGAGAACGCTATATTAATATTCGTAGACTATGATAAACTATTATCTATATACAAATATAATTAAGTATTTGAAAAAAAAAATAAGAAAATTCAACGTGATTACGGTAAAATAAGTGTAATATAAAAGACAATTAATATATATATTCTGAATGAAATCTAAAATATTAAATACTTGGACTATAAAGACTATAAAACTTTAATAAGTGTTAATAACGCTAGGTATATGGTTCTTTTTTACGATCATAAACCATTAAAATATTATTAATTTTCTATCATAAATGTTTGAGATAAATTAATTTAAATTCTGAAGCAAATCAAAATTAAAATAAAACTTAAAAACGCAATACATACAGGTACAAATAATCTGAATGGGTTCTTTTTTATGATGTTTCTATTTAGCAGAATAATAATACGACCTATATTAGTTTACGGCAACTAATTATTTGGTCAGTTTCTAATTCGATAAATTGTCAGTAAACATTAAATAAATGGTCAGTTAAAAATTATAAATGATGTATTATTGCTTCTCTAAATTAAAACAACTCGATGTCATACTTAACGTTTCAAAGTATTCTTTGGGATCTTTTATTATAACAATTCTAACAATTAAAGACGAAACATTTTTAAAAAAAAAATTGTGAACCTTACACTTATTAAAATAATATTATCTGCTTTCAAATACCTGAACTTAAGAAATCATTTCATTTAATGTGCTTATTTTTCATATACCTGGTGATAAATTTGCCTCATACGACCATATTTGATAAAATTCACAAGCTGTCAAAATAAAACTTACCATTTTTTTAAATGATGGAACATTTAATTTAAATACAAACCGTTTTTAACAAATTACTAACCATTATAAATACATAACTGACCATATTCATACTGATACAATGACAACAGACCGTTTATAATATTATCTGACCATTTTTTTTTTGACTGACCAAAACATGAATTAGATACTGACCCATTAAATATACGCCTTAGTTTACTTGTCTACGCTCCAGAGCTATTTAAAAAGCTAGATAACTTTTTACTGCCTTAGGTTAGTATATCTGGAGCTTTATATATGTATCTACTAAAATCTAGAAGAATTATTTTATCGTACTCAATTATACATAAGCTTACAAAAGTCTACATAATGTAACCGTGGGCCTAAGCCGTAATTTTCGGTGGCCTGCGTAACGCATGTTATGTACTCTATGTTATTTGTAGAGGCGTAGAGCTTAGTAGATAGCAGGTTGTGTTGTTGAAGTACGTACGGGTTCCTTGGCCTGGTGTGCCGGCGACATGAAATGCGTGAATGAGGATAGACAAAGGTTTTAAGCAAAACGTTCAATGTATGTAAATATTAATTGCTTCTCTTTGTATCATTTATCAGATTACACTATTGCAAGAAAAAAATATCTTCATGAATTTATATGCGAAAATCGTCGAGTTAAAGTGTCATGATTGAATTAAGATTTTTAAAATTATTTTGATTATTGTAAATTAACCGGTTTATAATAAATTTATTTTCATAGGGTTGAGTAATTTTCTTATGAAAAAATAAAGTGATATTAAGGGTTATTGATTGAGCTGGCATTCACTTGGTAGAACTCCATTATAATACGGTGTGAAAAAAAACAATGTATTTTTAAAACTGGGAAATACCGGAAATGAATCGAACTAGTCTGTCCCAGGACCATCCTTCGATAATAACTTTCTCTGGAAAAAACAGTTTGACCGACCAAATAAGAAGCAATATGTCGAGTATAACTTATTTTGATATTAATAGTCATCATAAGGTGTCTAAATGCTATTGATTGCATTGGTATTTACTCGGTAGAACTCCATTATAATCAATTCTAATTTACGTTTATCCCCACTTAGTAAAAACCCAGATTAGCTTTAACTTCGAGAAATACATCAAATTAATGTGTCACATTTAATAACTTATTATCTTATATATAAAACCGAAACGGGGGATGTATGTCTGTAATTCCCTTTTGCATTGTTGTTGCAAGTTCAAACAAACGAATTGATTTCGCTCGCGAAAGTTTCGACGGTAAATTTGTTTCGTTATCAATGTGTGTGTAGAGACTCCAATTACTCGAGTATCGAGTAGTACATATATAAAACCGAAACGGCGTATGTATGTCTGTGGGTCTGTAATTCCCTTTTGCATTGTTGGTCATTAAGTTGCCATAAAAACGAATATGAAAGAAAATATGTTTGATTTTTTTTATCGGCGAACATTTAGTCAAAATGTAATAAATTAGTCTTGTAATAAATTCAAAATGTAATAAAAAGTCAAAATGTAATAAATTTGTCTTATACCTGTACTTGTTGTACTGTCTGGACGTGTTTCATTTCGCTCTCGAAGATTTTGCGCAATTTTTAGGATTTATCGATTTATTTCGTTTGTGAGTTGTTCGGGCAGAACGCGAGTCGTCGGGTATCGTATTTATTATTCGATTCGTGCGATTTTAACGATTTTAGAGACATTTTTGCCATCGGTCTGGCCGTGTTAGCCTACCTAACTTCACTGTGCGTGATCTCAATTGGAAATTGATCGATCCCCTGTGATTATTTAGTCATTCTAGTGATTGTATCTCATCGTATAGATCGGTACGAAAGTACACGTGTGCTTTCCCAGTAATTATTACTGAAAGTGTTCGTTTTATCGTGTGTTTTGTGTGTGACTTCTTGTGTGACACTCGTGTATATGCACATACGGATATCAGTGCTTCTAGAAGCTTAATCTCGCGCATAGGGCCCCCCTAAGGGTCTTAGTGCGCCACGGTTTGTTCCGGAAGGTTGTGACGAGGGCCCCCCTGACGGAAATTGCTTAATTTTTGTCATTTTTAGTAGTTTTTTAGTAGAATTTCTAGAATTTTTTTACTTTGTGAAAATTTTTTCAGTGTTATTTTCGTTGCCTGGTTACGTATGAAACATTCTGGATTATTCTAGAAGTTTCCAGATTTTTCCTTTAGCTTTTCGAGGTTCGATCGGTCGATTGATCGATCGATCGTCGGCGAAGGTCGACTTGTGTTGCTTGGCAACTGTTATTATCTGCAATTTTAAAAACCACTATTTCTCTTCGCAAATTGATCTTTTGCAATTTAAAAACAACTAGATCCAGGCCCATTATTTTTCTCTCGTAAATTCACTTTTTATTTTCAAAAACAAAAAAACTCTCAAATCACTTGCCGTACCACCGAAGGTACTTAGTAGAACTGGTAAATAGTCCAAAAAACTATTTTTTCAAATCAATTGCTTATATCCTCAGAGGATCTTACTAGGACTGGTTAGTAGCCAAAAAAAATAAAATTAGACAGAAATATCGCGAAATTTTTTCTCTGTCCAAAGTCATTTCGATAAAGTTCCTATTGTATTTCAGCGACCGCTGCGTCATTATCAAAGGGAATGTCGAGACCACGGTCCCGAAATGGCGCATCATCTTCGTCATCGTCGTCAGCGGGTCCGATACCAGTCCCGCACCGCCCAGGACTGCCCCGTTCGGGTCCCGGCCGATTGCTGAGCTCCCCGGGAGCTCGGCGAAGGATCCCGTGATACCAGTGATTAGGATGGACAGGCTGAGAGAAGAAATATTGGTCCCCGAGCGTACGGCCGCCTTGGGCGGTGATGCTTTGAACCATGGTCAGAATGAAACGGATAACGTAAATAGCGCGGTTGCTGGAGGTCCCTCGTGTGACCTCCTTGTTAGAATGCGTAACTGCGTTAATGCAGAGAATAACATCTTTGGAGCGGGCATCATGGCGATGCAGACCGCGATGACGAAACGGTCCACGAGGGTGGCAAGGTAGCTGCAGGAGGCCATAGCGGCGTGAGTCACTCGAGGCTGTCCTGCATGCTTTCAGAGACTGTGGGGGGGCTCTCGGGGAGGGGAGAGGGTTAGGCTTGCCTCAGTTCCGCGGCTGAAAAGCTCACCGCCGTGCCGGTTGCGCCAGCCGCGCCGGTCGTTCCGGCTGCTCCGGTCGCCCCGGTACGAGCCGAAACTTGGACTACAGTTGTTCGCCGCGGCAGAACGACTGCACCTATGGTAGGTGCTGAAAGATTTCCAGCACTTCTGCAGTCATCTGCAAGGCCCGGCGTACTTTTCTTCCCCACGGGGGTTGAGAAGTCGTCGGATACGACAAAACACACCCTGAAGTCGGCGGTATTACCCGGCAATATGGGTGTGCGGATCAAGAAACGACTCCCCAAAGTCATAATCTTCAACATGCCCTCAGCACTGACTGAGGAGTCGATAAGAGCGGCAGTTTATGAGTCTACTAAAGACTCGACCGGTTTGTCCCTTGAGGACTCCCGCGTGCGGCTCAGCCACAAGGCCGGACCGCGTAATATAGGAAAATGTCATTTCATCATCTCTTGCACCGCATCGGTGAGGGCAGCCCTTATCGCTGACGACCGCTTATATATGGGGTGGGATTCTTTTCCGGTCAAGGACTTTGTCGGGGTTTTGAAATGCGCCAAGTGCCACCTGTATGGGCACATGGCAAAGGCCTGCACTTCGAAGGAGCCAACGTGTAGCCATTGCGCGACCGTGGGCCATGACCGCGCGGTATGTCCGAACAAGGACAACGCCGCGAAATGTGTTGCGTGCCATAAGCACAAAAAACACAGTGGACACGCTTCGGGCTCATCCGACTGTCCCGCTCAGAAATTTGCTGAGATGCGCGAGCGTGCGATGACGGACTTTTCAACCTAAATATGGCTAGAATCGCTCAATTGAACGTGGGGCGTGGACGAGTGCTACTTTGGAGCTCGAAGCATCGATGGGGGTCGGAGGTATTGATCTGGCGCTTATCCAGGAGCCATACTGTTATGGCCTCAATAGGGGCTTTAGCAGGGGGCGCTTGGTTCAGTCAGGCCCTACTTCGAAGGCCCTCATATATGTTTTGAATCCGGCGTTCGGGGTACTCCACCTGTCGCACGTGTCTAGTGAGTTCCTGACATGCGCCCAAATAAGCATTCCGGGATACGGTGCGGTTATAATCATATCCGTCTACTTCAACTTTGCGTCTCCGACAGAGCAGATGGTCGCGTTGCTCGATTCGGCACTCGGCGCCGTTGGTAACGTACCTGTCATCATCGGCGGCGATATGAATGTGCAATCACCACTCTGGGCACCGATAGATCACTATACGGGATACCTAGCGAGTATATTAATCGAGGAACTTATCGCCCGGCACGGCCTCGTGGTCATTAATGATAGACTTTCACCTCCTACTTTCGTTAGCGCCAATGGGCAGTCTCACATAGACGTAACCATGGCTGCTGGTTCGATCCACCAATCGATTAGTGGCTGGAGTGTATGTGAGAATGCCTCAATTAGCGATCATAATTTAATCTTGTTTGAGCTGGGTACGTCGCGATCCTCCAATGCGCCTACGCCCCCACGATTCGTTAATCGCTTCCGAACGAGACACGATCATTGGGACAAGTTCAATGAGACGTTAATTAGGAAATTAGACCGAGCGGCGAGGGCCCCCTCGTTTTCAATTGAGTCAGCCGCTTCACGACTGACTGATAATATAATTCAGGCTGCGGAAGCCACAATCGGTCGCATAAAGCCTAGACCATCAGGGTTCCCACCCTGGTGGCATCAGGGCATCACAGACCTCAAGAGAGTCTTAAAAAGGGCAAGAAGATCCCTCCAAAGCGCTAGTCGCTCGGACGCCGAACCACAGCGTATAGATCCGTTGGTGTCTAGGGCTCGGACGGCTCATTATCGTTATAAGCACGCGATCATACACGCCAAAAAAGACCACTGGAAAAAGTACGTCACGGAGATGGGCGGTTTGGAGCCCTGGGGTCCTCCGTATCGAGCGTTGGCCGAGCCAGCTAGGATGAGTCAGGTAATAAGCGGGATTGCTCGACCTCCTCTCCTTGGCGGCTTCACCAGTTCGTTGTCTGAAACGGCTGAGGTCCTGCTTGATGCGCTCGTGCCGGTGGACAATCCGTCTGCCGACTCTGAGCTGTTGAGACAGGCACGTCTTGAAATCGCGCTCCCTTACACAGCTGCACGATCCCCGCTGCCAACGGAACTGGAAATTGGGCGCATTATCACGACCGCGTCTAACACCAAAGCCCCTGGCCCTGACTGCATTGACAATTTACTGGTCAAGCACGTCTGGGCCCAGGGCAAGGGTGACGTCACCCAAAATTACCGCGAATGTTTCGAAACGCGTACCTTTCCCGACTGCTGGAAGATGGGTAAACTCATTGTGATCCCTAAATCTGGCAGTCGTCCGCCAACGGACCCCAAGGCATACCGTCCGATAACTCTCCTTCCCACTTTGGGCAAAATTTAAGAAAAACTCATCAGCAATAGGCTAGAGCTACATTTGGCTATAAACTCCCCACTTTCGGAAAACCAATTCGGCTTTAGATATGGTAAATCCACAGAGGATGCCATTAGATTCGCGTTGGCCACGGCAAGGCAGTCAACGCGTAAATACGTGTTGGGTGTCTTCCTGGATATCGCGGGTGCTTTTGATAACGCCTCGTGGCCTCTTATCCTATATAAACTTAGATTGCGTCAAATTCCAGCACATATTTACATGCTCATTAGGAGCTACTTTAGCAACCGGGTCATCTTATATGACACTGGAGAAGCAATAGTTAGACGCACCACTAGCATGGGATGCCCCCAGGGATCGGTTCTGGGCCCCTTGCTGTGGAACGTACTTTTTGATGACCTTCTGTCAATAAATTTACCGCGCGGTTGCAGTATCATTGCCTATGCGGACGATGTCCTACTTTTGGTAGAGGCTGACAGCCGTTTCGGCGTTGAGTTGACTGCTAACTCGGCTATCCAAATTATTCTTGCCTGGGGTTCCGAACATGGTCTCACTTTTGCTCCGAGCAAAACAGAATCGGTCCTTCTAAAGGGCAGCCACCATTTACTCGCCAGAACGCCCTCTATCCGTATAGATGGCACGCTTATTAGCTCGCGCAGAAGCGTAACCTATCTCGGGCTCGTACTAGACGATAAATTAAATTTCTCAAAACACGTGAATAGCTCAGTAGCCAAGGCTGGCGTAGCCTTTCTGAGGGTGGGACGGTTAGCGGGTGGTGAATGGGGTTTGACAGTAAAGGCACTTAAGATTGCATATGACGCCATTTTTATGGGTATAGCGGGCTATGCGGCTGGTGCATGGTCCGAAAGGTGTAGTCTCTCCTACGTACGGAGAATATTATTGCGGGGGCAGCGATCAGCGCTGATTTCAATTACTAAAGCCTATAGAAGCAATGACGCCTGCCGGTGATGGCGGGCATCCTACCGCTTGATCTGCACATACAGGTGCGGGCCGTGACGACCCACTTTTTGGCGGGGAGGTCCGCGAAGATCGGAGACGTCCCAGTTTCACCTCCCCCGGGACTGGCCAATATGGCGCAGCACAGTCGCCTGGCTGCTGCTCGCGGTCATGCGATGGATACGGCACTTCGCATCTGGCAAAAGCGCTGGGATGCCTCCCTGAAGGGGGCGATATTATGGATGCTGATCACATTCTATGGATTTGTTCTTTTATGTCCTTTGAGCGGGAAGATTTACTCAGGTTGGTCGGACCAGCTGTCGGGCCAGTAGGCCACGCCGACTTGGTAGCCAATAAAAATAATTATTTGGCCTTCAGCAAATTTGCGGCGTCATACGGTGCAAGAACGGACCTATTCGTATAGGTCCGTAACCGGCCTTTGTTGATTGCATTAATGACAGCATTAAATAGCATTTCTAGAATCAGTGACGTATAGGGTTTGCTAATTATTTAGAGTCAGTAATGCACACTTGAGTGCCTTGGCCTCCAAGTCCTGGGCAAATGCTCCCGAGACAACTCCATACTCGCAAACAGAACAGATACGCTTAACGTTGTTACGCCACGGGACACGATCGCTGATACCGAATGTAAGGCCGTGGCGGGTGGTGGTTGGGAGTAGTTTAGTCTTGTACTGAACTTTTCCCGGCTTTTATTAATATAATAATGTTTTTATTTACTTGAAGGTATTATTTGACATTTCTTTGACAGCAAATTAGATTTTTTCCTTGAATTTGGACATTTTAATGGGCGAGAATGGGGCTGTCAATATATGAAAGGGGCTGTGAAATGTCAATGCCAGTCTGAAATGTTCATTTTAATTCCATTTTAATTGACCTACACTTTTGAATTTTGAAAAAAGTTGTTTCAACTTGGCCCGTCTGAATTTACGCGCCGAGTTGAACATAACCCCAAACTGGTCCGAGCGAAGCCGGGTTCGAATACTAGTTACCATATAAAATTAAGATGGTGGAACAGAGAAGGAGATGTATTGTTTACCCTGTCTAAACGGTATATATACATGATCTAATGCACGCTTTAAACATAATTCTGACGAGGGCGTAAGCCGAAATAGCTATCAACAAATAAATAAAATAATTTCTGTAGAATTGAAGTATATTGTTATTTTTCTCAGTTTATGATATTAAGGGACATTTCATACAAAACAGATTAGATTTTACACAAATTAAGAGATTAATTAAAGTAATATCTTAATAGGTTTTCAATGATTGGTTACATTATTAATTAAACTGTATTGAAAATCTGATCAATTATTTGGTATAAAGAATATTAATTTATAAATGCATTTTTTGAATCGTTTGAATTTTGTACTTTTCCCAGGGCTGTGGAGTTGGAGTCGGAGTCGTGGAATCAGAGGTTTTTGGCTGGAGTCGGAATCGGTGCGGCGTTGTAGCCGGAGTCGTACTCGGAAATTTTGAAAAGTTTGAACTTTTTATTTTTGGATTTAATATGTCAAATTTGGCTTTTGGCCGCATTGATAGGGTTGATATTTAATTGAATACACATAAATAGGATAATAAGTTTTAAGTAAAGACCTGGGTTTCTCCTTTCGGCATTATCAGGCATTTAAAGTGCAAGAATGAACATGAACTGAAGCGTAGGAAATAGTTTGCTTTATATATAAAATAATAATAAAAGTAAGTCACTAAGTTTAATTGTTATTATTGATTGAATCGGTATTCAAATGGTGGAACTCCATTATAATCTAGAATGAAAAAAATAGTAATTAACGATGTCTTTCAAATTATAAACAAGAATTTTACAAATAAAGAAAATGTTTCCTGACGATGTACTAAATTTGAAAACATATCTTATATTTTTCTTAGAACTAAAATATATTGCTGGTTTTTTCACCGTTGTAATTGTTTCAACTTACCAAATTTAAACATTCGCTAATTTATCTAGAGTGCTTTGTAATTAACGATGTCTTTCAAATTATAAACAAGAATTTTCAAATAAAGAAAATGTTGCCTCACTGTACTATTTGAATTTTAAGTTGAGGTAAAAAAAATATTTTTAGCAGAGTTTTTATAATAACGAGAATTAATTTGCCAACAACAATGAGACTATAAAATAATTTTACCGTGCCAAAAAAAAGATAAAAGTAATTTAATTTGTCTTAACGCATTGCATAATATTTATATTTCATTATTTCTTATTGTTCACTGACTAAATACAAAACGAATAAAAACACATTATTCACTCAGGATATTAAACTCCTTCTATTTCTTTTTCTTTTGTTAAATAACTTTTTAATACAAAGGCAAAGAAATGTATTTTACTGTAATTGGAAAATTTGACAGTAACTTCTAGAATATTTAATACCGTTCCAACTTGAAGTTGTTTACATATTTCAATAAAAAAACTCATTGTAATTTTGCTCGTGAAAAATTTCATGAGATACAATTCAGACAGTGTTGAAGAAGATTTATTTTAAATCTGTTGACTAGAGAATACTCGTCCGTTTTTCAAGTACTCGATAGTCGAGTATTTTGATAAAAATCTATTTGCATAAAAAATACTCGAGTATTTTCAAATTGTACTACTCGATACTCGAGTAGTTGAGATGTCAAGTAATTGGAGTCTCTACTGTTGACCCGTTAAATTCCGGTAAGTATTCGAACGGTCGTGCACCGAAGGCCACGATTTTCATTGAAAAAAAACGACGGATTTCGGTACTGCGATTTTCAGAGATGGCGCTTTGTGTATAAAATGTTTGAATTATAAAATAGTCGACCTTGTCCAGTATTAGTGGGTCTAAAGTGGACCGTATAAATACGCTCATTTTCTATGGCCAGCACTGCGCTCACGGAATTGTCTAACGTGTATATACGTTTCTGGCATACAACTAGGCACTCCAATTACTCGACATCTCAGTTAGTAGTTTCAAATGTACCAAAATATATTTTATTAATTCAAATTTGTGTATTTAAATAGATGATAAATAAATAAATCTGGTTCATTAATAAATTTATTTCAATTTAAGAATCATGTATGTCAAAAATAATAGAGAATTAATGTCTCAAATTTTAATTTGGCTCTAAGTTTTTTTTTTATTCCAGCAGTAGAAAAAACCTCTCTGTTGCTGTGAACCTCGGTTTAAAATATAACAATTAATTAAATTGTGCTATCTAGTTTTTCTGTCCGCAGTTTAAAACAAAACAAAATTTCGAAATAAACCTTAATTTATATATTACGAGTATTACTCGAGTATTTTTCAAATTACTCGAGTATCGAGTACTTGAAAAATGAACGAGTATACTCGGGTATCGAGTTCTCGATACTCGAATTGGAGTCTCTACATACAACCGGTAAAAACACGGCCTCGCGCAATTTAAAAAAAACCGACGGTATGCAATAGCAAAATTGAATAATTTCCTAACGTGACGTGCAGATTTGAAATCGTATCAAATTGGATTTTGCAATGAATTACGTATTCACAACTGTTGACTGAAATGTTAAAATTATTAGCCAGGAAGCATTTAAATTATTACAAAAAATATGTATCAACGAGTGACGTTAAAAATATCAAAATTTCAATCCAACCAATTGCTATATGTATATATTTTGATAAAAACTAAGAACGAAAAGTTTCGATGAAATCGGCGTTAATTTGGAGGAAGTTAATTTTTACTCCACGTATTGTGTAACAAAAAGTGACACGTGCTTCGCTTCTTTGTGAAGCATCTTCAGACTGTTGATGAAAGCGACTATTTAAAAATCTCACTATACATGTTCAAACGTTCCTTTTTTGTACAGATTTGAAATAACACGGATTAAAAAAGATAACGACTATTTTTCTCTCCATTAAACATTTACCTGGATGAGAGTGATTTTTCGTCAACGAAAAATAGCAGTAGACGGACACATTTACTGTCATGCAGCGACACTGATATTTATTGATTGATTGAGTTGGCATTTACTTGGTAGAACTCCATCATAATACGGTAAGAAAAATGACAATGAATTTTAATTCTACAGCAAATATTTTATATATTTGTTGTTAGCTATTTCGGCTTACTCCCTTCTTACTTCTTACTTCTTACTCGCTTCTCGCTTCTCTATGCTAAATTTAATTTAAATCTAAAAACTACATATGTAAATTTATTACTTGCATAACTTTAAAATATATATTTATAAATAAATAATAAATAAATTCGATTTATTTTGAGTTGCTTGTAAGTAATTCACCCTATCTACTATGTTTGTATCGACAGCTAATATTTTTTACACGTTTATTTTCACGGTCATCTTTGGAACCTATCTCCCGTGCAAATGTCTCATGTTTTTACATACTATTAGGAATTTTGTACTTTTCAATGAGTTTTGTCACTCGTTCTTTCTGTTCAAACGTAACGTTTCAAATCAAATGGATGATTTTTACATTAAAAGTTGTAGATAAGCGCTCGCGTTCTTAGTTTTGATAACGCCAGTTTGTAATGAACATGAGCGCGGCCAGGTTGTCTCATTCATGCGTAACTTAAAATATGAATAATTATAGGAAAACTATCGATTTTTATATAAATATATATCTTTTTAGAACGATGTATAAAGATACGTTGAAGCATAATATAACATTTTTTTAAATGCAATCTATGCCAATAAAGCAGGGCTTAGGAGTCGGTAAAAAAAAATTCGACTCCAGCATTTACCAAAACCACGACTCCGACTCCGACTCTAACATTGATCAAAAACACGACTCCGACTCCGACTAAAAAAGTTTAATATCGTCACTTTTTTTCGCCTATTTTTCCTATTTATATGTATTCAATGAAATATCTACTCTACAAATCCGGCCAAGAGCCAAATTTGACATATTATATGCAAAAATAAAAAGTTTAAGCTTTTCAAAATTTCCGACTCCGAGTACGACTCCAGCTAAATCGCTACGACAACTCCGGCCAAAAAGCCCCGATTCCACAATAATGTGTTCTACCGTGATATCGACTACAATAAAGCCATAACATTGGGGTATTTTTGGACCCCCCTTCGCATCACACGTTATTTTTCAGCGACCGTCTTTCGAAGGTTTAAATGAAACATATGACCAACAATGTTGACATGAGGTGAGGCTTTGAAAACTCCTGCAGGAGATGATAGTGCTTTATTTATCACATTCCCGAGGATAACGAAAGGTTATGTCGTGTTTCATATTAAAATACCGCGCCCATACATTGATGCTACAAAATTCCAAGGGTGGTGAATTTATAATTATTGTTTTCACCTAAATTACAACACGGCGAAATTGTTAAATAGTAGACGCTCATTTTGGTAAAGTGTCATTTCAAACATTCATAAATACGCCATTACAAAGAATATTTTAAACACTTTCAAGGTGTTCACTGTCTATACTTGGTTAAATGGCATTATATTAAAAAAACATAAAAAAATGTACCTATTCCACATTAGGTTTATTATGATCAGGACCGGTTTCGCTCATTGCGAACATTATAAATTGATTGATATTATTAATTAAGGATTTCAAATGAGGGTCCTTGCTGGAATTTCAATATCAAATTTGAATTGTTTAAATTTTGTAGTTTTCCATGAGCTTTGTCACTAAAGTCCCGGGTTTTACCTTTCGTCGTTAGCGGCCTAACGAGCTTTCGGGTCGTAAGCGGCAAAACCCATGAAAAAGTACAAAATTCAAATTTGAATTTGAATTGTTTGAATTTTGTACTTTTTATGGAGTTTTGTCGCTAACGACCCGGGTTTCGCCTTTCAGCATCTTCAGGCATTTCAAGTGCACGGTTGTACTTGAACTGACGTCTGAAGATACCGAAAGGCGAAAACCGGGTCGTTAGCGACAAAACTCATGGAAAAGTACAAAATTCAAACAATTCAAATTCCATCAAGCACCCTCAGTCGAAATCCCTTATTAATTAAAATTTGATTTATATAAGATTAATGCTATGTGATTTCGTTAATCACGGGTTCGAATCACAGTACGAGCGGTATTTTTTCAGATGATTTATCGATTCTGCTCGAAGGCATGTTGTCTAAAAAAATCCTTCCCGTCCATCCGTTTCTGTAAGCGGTGCGTAACTAGAGCGACTGGCTAACCACTAATCCTCATTCTTTCCATCTCTACTCTCATCAAAATTAAGAGAGTTTTAGCGACAGCAACAAACAGTTGTTGTCAAAAAAATATGCTGAGATACCTTCATTAGGAGATGATATGCTCCTCACTGGGAGCGGACATAAAAAACAATTATTATAATAATTAAGGATATCGACTGAGGGTGCTTGATGTCATTAGTATTTTCAAAAATCACTAGAAATATAACAAATCCACTTAATTCGTTGAAACTTTTCTATAAAAACTAAATTTTCGCTAAATTACAATTTAAAAGCAATTTAACTTTAGTGATTTACTTCTATTTTTGTATGTACGCGGCATTTCAAGTAAATCCGTGCACTTGTAACGCCTGAAGATACCGAAAGGCGAAACCCGGGTCGTTAGCGACAAAACTCATGGAAAAGTACAAAATTCAAACAATTCAAATTTGAAATTATTATAATGTAAAAAAAATGTTGAAATATTCAACATTAAAATATCACAAACATTTGAAATTTATCATTTATCTTTCGTCCCTTTTTTACGAATGAACGATTTTTTGGCATGTTAGTTTCTTCGGTTGAGGGGCATTCGACAAAGCCTGAATTTTACTAGTTCTCTTTCATTTTACTTGAACGAACGGCGAATATTGATAACGATTGACTTCTTCTCACACCTACTCCTGTGTACTAAATTAAAATCAAATTTCCCAAACGGAAAAGACCGCCATAAATCAGTGAAGGATTTTCTGATGGAAAATTTTTCCGAATATTTTTATTTTATTTTTCGGTTTGTGTTTCGGAACTCGATACCAGCATTATAGATGCGACTGTACTGTCTGAGTTATTGTCTTTTGAAAGCTCAATCAAAAGTTATCTGTTTGGACGGGATTAATTGTTAGAGAACATTTTTTTTCATAGTTATACAATGCCGATTGTATTAATGATTACGCAGGTAAGTCGTTCTACAAAAAACATTAATCTTTTAACTGCCAGCATGTATGGCGGTACCTCGCACGTCACGAAAACGTTCTAAATATATGTTTTTAAAATGTTTATTTGTAAGAACTTGCCGATAGCGATGCGATTGTGCCGTCACTTATCCATAATAACAAAATTAAAATATTTATGACTCATCAGTTACAATTGATTTTAGTTAGTAAAATCCCGCTTAAAGCGAGCGTCTAAAGACGTCATTTTTTGTATGATTGACGTCTGTGGTAGCCATCCGGTTAAATATCCAGCAAATATTAGCTGTGCGGGAATATAGTAAGCTTTTTGCCCTGTCCATGGTACAGTGGTCAACGTCGTTGGATTCGAGCAGATTTTTTCGGTCGATAAATCGATTCTGCTTAGAGGCAATGGGTGTTTGTGTTATCAAATCCCTCCCCATTTTTCCAATCCCAAAGAGCGACGTATAGTGACAGCAACTAGGTAACCACTAGTCCTGTCCTAGTCTTCATATCTTTTCGATCCCTATCCTCTTCGAAAAAGAGATGTTGAGCAACTGAGTAATTCCCACTAGCGTTCCGCGCGCAAATGTCGAGGTGCCGATAATGAACAGAACTGAAGCAAAAGTTGTATCTTAAAAATGTTTCATATCATAACAGAAATCACTCAAATAAAATTGAATGGACGATGTTTACTATAATAAATGAGCCCTTGAGAAGTGAAGTAAGTTAAGTGCCATTTTTGGAAAATAATGAGTTAGATATTCATCATGGCTTAAAAAAATCTACAAGCGATGTGAGATTATTAAAAAAACACTGCAATAGTGTTATTTTCATAAAATTTAAATATGCATTAAGCTAGTAAAAAAATTATATCATTTGATTCTTGGCTCAAGGGACCAAATGATTAATCTATGGTGAATTAATCAAAACCCTTTTAAAACACTATTTAAACCATTATTTGGCTAAAATGATTTTTTCAGTTCATTTATATACACCAATCCCACGCTTAACACGGAAGATAGGTTCTGCTTGATCCCCGTGCTAAGCGAGACTAACAAATGTATGAAAAAGAAAGGATTGGTTCTTTTTTTAAATATTAAAAAAATAGGTTTGTAGAATTTATGAAAATATATTGAAATATTATGAACACGGATAAAATATATTATTCAATGTCACTATCACTAGAGGATATTAATACGATATTTTTCTTTCTTTTAATTGGCTGAATGTCATCAACACTACTACTTTCAATTACATTTTCTGTTATGTTCCGTCGTCTTTTAAAAAAATCGGTAATTTGTGATTGTTCATCTTTTTTGATATTCTTGTAAACTTCTTCATATCTGGCAACGCATTGTTTAATTTCTCGTTGAAATTTTAAAGCTCGATCCATATCTGGATCATTATTAAGGAAATGTATTTCTATATTTCTGCCACTTGCAACCCATCTTTTATTGATTTAGAAGTAATCGTTGAAATTGGACCAGAACTTTCGGTGTTGCTTTCGGTATCGCTTCTGATTTCAGGCGGAACACTTGTAGTCATATCAATTAATTATTCTTCATTTAACTCGTTCATAAATTTCGTTGATTGCTAAATCTTCTAATCCCTTACCTTCTATTGAACTTGCTATATTAAAAATTTCTTCTACAAAATGTCGAAAACAATTTATTTTCCACTGAAACTGAAACCGTGCTAAATCAAAACTGTGTTAAGCTAGGGATAGCTGTACTTCCACGTAGTGTGAAATCAAAAAACGCGATTGAACTAAAAAGGCACATAGAAAAGTTTCACCATTTTTAGATTTGGCTCACTCCAAGAGCTCATATGTCATCTTGTATCGTGGAAATTACCAGCTTAACACAAATCAGATTAGCAATTATATGTTTGGAAAAAAAAAATGAAATTAATAACGTGTTTTCAAAATCAAAAAAATATTGAAAAGTGTAACTTAAAATTTGTGAGGGGTTTTAGTATTACCACGAAAAGCTATTACAGTCAGTTTGTTAGGAAATAAGCCGAAAAGTTAGTTGATTTTCTGAAGAAATTTCGTTGTGAAATGTTGGTTGATTTTCAATGCGAAATCTTATGATACCTAGACCAAGTTTCTATAATATATTCATGTTATCAAAGGTTGAAAGTTTGGAATTTAAGCTCGTCGCAGAAGTAAAACTATAGCTTTAAAGCTCTTAAGCCCATCAGTTTTGCCTGGACGTTTTGGAATAACGGGACCAAAGTTTTCTCTCTCTTATTAGTAAAAAAAAAAACAAGTTATGTCCCAAGTAATGAGAAAACTTATTTTGCAGTTCAATAGTTTATTTAACTCCAGTCGCACGAAAACAATCGTCTTTACCACTTATCAAACAGAAGTATTATATTTTCATCTGCTTATTAAGATAATAATATTTTTTCATACTAGCTAGCTAAACATCCTCAAATAGAAGCAGAATCAATTAAATTGCCGCTATATTAACCCTTCAAATACCCGTGACGTCATAACGACATTCGGGCTGTCATTTTGAAGCAATTTTCTGAATCTAATATTTATTTTTTCAATTTAAATACTAGCAATGTCACCTCTGAATCAGCTTCAATTATAAAATACACGACCATATTTTTAGAATAAAGAGATTACTTCCATCCACATTCGTGAGTTCTCGACGCGTAAGCTGGTACAACGCATATCAGTTATTTTCACTATAAATAAGATTTTTCATTTATTTATATTGAATTTTAGTCTGTGAAAAGTAAATATATATTTATTGACAACGTATGGTGTTGCGACAATCAGAACTTTTGCATAGATTTTTGCACATTTTTGAGAAATATGCTGGAAAGTTTTTTGACCGGCTTCGATCGATTTATATTATAAGTTACTGCTTGTTTAATATATTTTTACAAATGAATTCTATTTTTTAACTACATTGAAATTATTGCCTGCAGTGTTATGTTTTTAAATTCAATTGATATAATTTTTATGATACCTTTTATAGAAATGCTGCATAGTCTAGCTTAAAGATTTAAAAAAAGACATCATCTCATTTAAAGTAAAAACAATATTAAATGAATTGAGATATTGTTTAAAATATAAATGTATTGATTTTTGATTTAGTTTGAAATAGATTAATATGAACTTAAAGATAAGAAATTTGACGCTAATCTACTACACACGTCTTAGATACTGTCGAGAGAAACATTGTTATTCTAAGACCCACTGGAGTGGTGCTTCAAAAAAGTCACCCTTGCCCCGGAAGATGATTTTGCTTCGACCCAAATAAACATCCCTTAATCTCTCCGATGCCGCGGTCGTGTTTACACGCCAAACAATTCCGTGTTGGTACGGCCGGCCATACAAAATGCGCGTTTTTACACGCAGTACTTGAGACGTAGCTTAAAGCCCACGAGCAACGCTTATAACAATTTTAAAATATCTTTCACATAGTGACGTCTCTTGGAATTGTGATTTAATACTTGAACTTTAAAGATGTTGTATGGTAGTTTATAATATATCGATTTTAAAAGAGCTGTTTCGTTGTGTTTAAATGTATCGCTAGCAGGGTATGCGTAGAACCTTGTTTTGAGGAATACCTCCCAGTGGAAGACTATTTATTTACTTTAAGAATTTTGAAAGTATTTATTATTTACATTTAAGATTAAATTTACTATGAATCAGTTCCGATTTAAAGTCACGTTCACGTATTTTCAGTGTGAGTGTTGTGACTACACTGAAGTTTTTTGAAACGTTTGTTGGTTTGGTTTTTGAATAAATGATGACGTAAATGACACATCGTGTATTTATATGGTAAGTGACTGTGATGTTCTATTAAAATATGTCCAAAAAGTATATGTTTATTAAGTTTTATTTTTTGAAAGAAAATCACGGCCCTCCGTGGCCGTGCATCCATACTAATTCTAGCTGGCACATAACAGGTTAATGTTTAACGATCGTATTACGTAAAGTGGCTTCAAATATAACCCATATTATTGATTGTCCGGGTCAACTTGCGTAACCCTTGTTGAATATTATAAAACTTTATGACGGACAGAGACATTAGACTTTAAACATAAAAAAAATAACGATGTACTCTAAATCTTATGGATTTAACAAAGTGAAATGTTCTTCGCGTAAACGAAAAAGTTTGTTATTTGTGAGTGCGAATCACCTATTAGAATAGTACTCTCGAAATATATTCAACTTAAAGTTATAAACGATAAAAGCTCTCAAATTGAGAATATTTAGGTATGGAAATAATAAATTTTCACTGAGAGAATATGGCTAAACCTATTTTATTTAAATTTATTCAAAATTTAAAAATTGAATGATTTTTTAAAAGTATAATCCATTTATGATAAATTCATAATACGGTGAAAAAAATAACAATGTACTTTAACTCTACGTTAATTATTTTATATATTTGTTAATAGCTATTTCGGCTTACTTCATCGCCAGAACTACATATGTGCCTACATTTACTTTTCTATATACACTATTGTAGACAGGGTACATAACGCATCTTCTTCTCTGTTCCGCCATCCTAGTTTTATGTGGTAATAATACGTTATTAAATGTGACACATTGATTTGATGTATTTCTTGAAATGAAATCTAATCTGGGTTTTAGCTACGTGGGGCTAAACGTAAAATAAGTATTGTATCAGTCTGATTTATTTAAAATTGCATAAACGATTATTAACGGCTTAAGAAGTGGTGATGCATTAATATTGGTCTGTTCATTAAAAATGTCATTGGATTGATGATAGCTACTAAATTCTAATTGTTCCAATGCATTTAGCTTAGGGCCCTTATTACGAAAATGTTAACAAATCGGCACTAGATTTAAAAATTGAGAATCTGTTCACAGATAAATAAGTATTTTTTAAACTTATTATATACAATTAATAAATAATATGCTTCCTATTAAAGAAATTCGGAGCACGGAGCGGAGCTGGAGCAAGTATTTAGGTGTCGAACACAAGCTACTCAAAATGTGGTTGCTCCAGATCCCTGATTTTAATGACAGCATATCTATTATTTGGGAATTGGAATAAGGATATTGCAGCTGAAGGTTTTTAAGTCAAAACATATCAAACTCAATTTTTTTTAAAAACAATCTCCGATGAATTTTGTTAGATTGTAGTGGTATAAACAGATATAAATTTTTATGTATCAAAAGAATATTTTTCTCGCCCTGTCAGATTTGCATGTTAAAACAAAACAAAAATATGCCCTAGTCTCATAGAAGATTAATCTGGGCGCAATGAAAAAAAAATTGTAGCGAGATTGAAGCATCAAGTAGCGATAACGGTTTTTTTGAAAAAATCTCGCTTCCATCTATCTTAGTTCAAGTAAACGTTTACATAGGCAATAAATTCACGCAGCAATAACCGCCGACAAGCGAACGGGCACTGACGTTGGAGTAATGGAAAGGGGAAAAACCGTGCTACTTGTTACGACGAAAAAATGCTACTAAAAATAGAATTAGATTTTATTTTATCCAAAAAATTTGCCATAGAAAGCGTTTAAGTTTTTATTTTTGCGTGCGATGGTCATATTTGTATCAACGTCGTTGGTTTCAGTTGAAGAGTGCACAGGATCAAATCTCTTTCCAGGCAGTTTCATTTTTTAATCGAATTACTGTGAATGATGTCTGTGGTGTCGTAAATTCTCTCCCACATCCATCTAATTATAAAAACAGGCAGTATCGTGATATATTAGATTAATGTACTAGTAGTTGACCTTTTGAGAAAAAAATGGCCCAAAATAAGAAATGCAGATGCGGGATTGCTCTAAATTGTAAAGATCAGACAAGTTGAGGCAACCGTGGTCGGAATGAGCCACTAACCATATAGGCAATGGAGTGCCAGGGTGGCCATTTGAAAACAACACCTAGTGAGGAAAGTGTATTATTTCAAATTTCTCTAGTTATCAATTTAGAAACGGTGTGTACCTTAATATAAAATTTAAAATAACTTTGATTATTCCACGTATTGTGCTTCTAACTGTTACAGTTAGTAGCACAATACGTTGAATAATCAAAGTTATTTTAAATTTTATATTAAAATGAACCTCCACAAAGTAACCGCCGAAACCATCGAAAAATGTGTACCTTGTTCCTGAACCACCCATTGTTACTTGATTCAACCAAGAGCGGTGTGACAGAAAGCCCTGAGGCAACGCTGACAGAAAGTTCAATATAAAGCCCCCTGATTAGACATGGTCAAATACTCGATTTTTCAATATGTGAGATGGCCAACTACTGAAACAGGAACATGCCTTTAAATAATTTAACACAACTTTTTTTAAACACGCCCTTTCGTTATTTTTGTTACATAATATTAATTAAGACATATGATCCAATATGAGAAAAACCTTAATCGTTATTTTTCTTGAAATTTTATCTTTAACGGTCAGCTACTGGTACATTTACCTTCGTCTTGCTTTATTCCTATCTTATCTATATCTACTCTCTAAAAAAATGGTAAAAAAAAAAATGTGTATATTAAGTCTATTGACGTTTTTTCATCGCTTATTTTCAAAACCTTTTATATTATAAATATTATGTTTCAATATCGTTTGATACACATTGTATAGTTAATGTACGATGGTCAAAAAGACTCTTTAAATTACCATTTCAGATACTGAAATAAACTTTGAATGATTTAAGCTTGATATAACTTTACACTGCAAAAACTATGGTATGATACCAATTGGCATTGGCGAGTAACATAGATTAAGTTTACTTAAGTTAGATTTAAGTAGACATTAAGTTTACTATTGATAAGAATATTACGTAAAAAAATGTTTATATGAAACTGGTTTTAGTATACCAAATGAACCGTTGTTATTAGTAAGAATTTTTTTTTCAAAATTACGTTTTATTAAACGAAATATCAGATAAGAAAAAAGGTTTTGTAGATTAAGAAAAATATTTTTCACAATGTTTGCCACAGAAAATGCTGTTTGGAATAAAAGTATCTTTTACATTTGTGTACAAAATATTATTTATGTTTAGAAGCTATCACAACCATTTATTTTCTCATAAATATGAATATAAAACTGTATATCCTACGGCAGGAGGACATCCTCATTTTGACGAGTTTAATTTCCGGTAATCAAAGGTTTTAGTATATAAAAAAATATAGGAATACTCAGATTTATACAGTGAATATGATTTTCCCACAACGACTACCTTCATTAGGAAAATAATCTTAGAAAAAAGTGACTAGACTTGCTAGATCTAATATATAAAATTTTGTTTGCTTGTTTGTTCGCACCTTATGCGCTGCCATACCGTTCACATGATCCATCATTTTCAGCATAATAAAATTAGCTGACAGTAGGTCTTTTATATAAAAATAAATGTTTTTTAATATTTTATGCGCTGCCAAACCGTTCATTTTGACAAATTATTATTGCACTTGCGGAAATGTTATAGACATAGTACAGTTAACTTCCAGTAGGTAGCGCGTGTGTCGTACCATAGACAATTGGCAAAAGACAAACAGTTTAGCCAAACGGCAAATGTCATCGTCACAGATCGATGTAAATGAAATTAAATCACAATTATTTATCTTAAATGTTGTGCATCCGAAAGTATTTCAATAAACACAAAAACTTTCTTTCTTTGAATGGTATTGCAACGCTTGCCGAGTCCCGGCTAGTAATATTATGAAAATATAGCCACATCTATGGCAATTTTTAAAACAAGTACATATTTAAATGGTCTCTTATGAATGTAAAACATATTTTTCTACTTTTTCCACATCAGATTTATTAAGATCAGAACCGGTTTTTCTCATCGTGAGCATGAAAGAAAGGTGATTTCGTGTTTCCACCATTTCAAAGAATATGTGCAACATTTGGTGGAATAGCATTATATTAATTAATAAAAACACATTTTTTGTACTTATTCCACATTCGATTTATTAGGATCAGGATCATCAGTTGATAATGCTCGCGATGAGCAAAACCGGTCCTATTTTAAATAAATTTAATTTGGAATAAGTACAAAAAATGTATTTTTTTTTAAATTATTATAATCCCATTCCACCAAGTATTGACAGTGAATACCCTAAAAGGGTTGAAACTTTAAAGTAAACATTTTTATAGCAATATAAAAGGTCATGGGTCACAGGGCTAAAAGTTTATTTCCGTTCTACAATCTGAAATTTTCAGTTGGATATTTTCATTGCTTTATTTTACAATTACGAGTGTCGGTCGTGAAAATTTTCCCTAATTGTTGTTTTTCATTACAAGATTATACTTTTTTTCTTTTTTATTCATTTAAAATGAAACGTATTCGCACTTAGATTCACCAAATTAACTAATTTACAAGCATTGTGCTTTTTAAAAGCGTTTCAGAAGAGAAAAGCTGTACGCCGGTAGGGTCGGTCCTAAATTGGATTGTGGAAGATTTTCTGAAACTCACGCTAGCAAATGAATACTACCTAATTAATAACCCCATCTGTTGTTTGTCATGAAAGAATACCACAATTATATCAATCTTACATTAATGCTTCATTCTGCTCCAATATAAAATCAATTTATATTCAACGAGCCGGTATCCAGCAAGCGTTGGAAAACCACTCAAAGAAAGAAAGTGTTGGCTGTTTATTGAAGTGCTTTTGGATGCACAATATTTTAGATAAATAGTTTCGATTTAATTTTACTAACATTGATCGGTATCGAGGAGTTTTGCCGTTTGACGTTTTGTGTTTGTTTTTTTGCCGATTGTCTATGGTACGACACATGCACCACCTACTGAAAGATAACTGAACAATGTCTACAACCTTTGCGCAAGTGCAACTATAAGTAATAAGACCTACTGTAAGCTTATTTTACTATGCTAAAAATCAAGCAAAAAGTTTCATTGCGATCGGTTGAACGGTATGGCAGCGCATAGGTGCGAAAAAACAAACAAACAAATATTGATTTTTATATATTAGATGTACATATTGTTATATGTGTAAGATATATTCCTTAAATGCATATTCGCATATGTACACGAGTGTAAATGTGTAGCGAAATGGTTGTTTCATGATGTTCTTTTTATTTTCCCTGTGATGTCGGCGGAAATCGCAAACGCGTGACAAATGATTTTTGGGAATGCTGACAAGAAACCCCTTTAGCCTTGTGGGGTCGCGACCCGTAAAAAACATAACCCTTCCGTTCATCCCTGCAAAAAGAAAGTTTCTTTTCACTCGTCACAGAAAAGAAAATAGTTTTATTTAGCTAGATCTACACGAGCTGCCAGAATGTCAGTGTTTTTTTAAACCTTTTACAATGCTCTACAATGATGTCACATTGTTAGACAACTTATTTCTTATTATAAATAAATGAAAAGTTATACTGTGCATTAAAAAAGAAAATAATTTAGATGTATTCGTTAGGCGAAACACGTGTAACTTTTTGTTGCAGAATACATGGAATACACAAATAATTTAACTTTTAATATTATCATTTTGTGGTTCTTCATTTTATTACTTTGTATATTACAGTATTTTAATATTTTCGATGGATTCGACGGTAACTTTGTGAATAACTTATGATATCACATATTATTCCACGTAAGTGTTACTAATTGTGACACGTGTTTCGCTCTTTTCAGATGCATCTTCGGACTTACTATCACAAAGTTTGCTGAAGTAATAAAACAAGATTGATTCTAATGTAATAATTTTGTTATGTTTAAAATACCCAGATTAACGTTCATTTCAAGATTACACCAGATCAATAACTTATTTAAAAAAAAATCCATGTGAGGTTGCGATTGTTGAGCATTGAGGAGATGTATGGTGCACCCTATCTAGCCTAGGTATATAAGCTATCTCTAATACACGTTTCTTCAACAGTGGAGGCAAGCGTGGAAGAAGCCAGCAGCCCTGCCAGCTTCCAAACTAACGCCCTAAGAGATACATCTTAAGCTACGAGCTAGGCTCGTCGATTCAGTTACAGTTAGGAACTGGGCATGTCTATTACAACAACAAGTAAACTCTTCAAGTTTACTTGTTGAAATTGAGATTACAAGAATTGAAATTTTTTAATGATTCTAAGACAATCATTCTCGTAAGGGGTGTTTCTTAAGTGTTTTCCCCACACAAAACCCTCAGCTGACAGAATCTTTTAAGAAGTCAATACTTAGCTAGCTTACATGCGGGAAAGGGAAACAAAGACTTAGTCTGTATCCACCCTAGCAATAAAAATAGCCAGGAAACTAGGAGCCCGCCTAGCGGACCCCACACATAGTTTCAGCAGGAAAGTAAAGGTGGGAAAAAAAAAAAGTTTAAAACATAGTTCTGACGAAGGCGTAAGCCGAAATAGCTATCAACAAATAAATAAAACAATTTATGTAGAACTAAAATACATTGCTATTTTTCTTACCGTATTATAATGGAGTTCTACCAAGTAAATGCATACTCAATCAATAAGAAGTATAATTATTTGTTTGTTTTGTTTTAATCATCCCCTCCTCGCTCTCGTAAAAAGAAAAAATCAAGATAGTTTTTCATTTTTTAATATAAGAATCAATATTGCTTTATTACTTAATAAAACTTTGAAATAGTTAGTCCAAAGATGCATCTGAAAGGGGCGATACAGATGTCACAATTAGTAATACAACATATGGAATAATTTAAGTTATTTAAAATTTTATATTGCAGTATTTCGGTTGCATTTAACAAACGAACATTTTACCATCCTCCATTATCCTTGTTTGAAAATGGTTGGTCGTCGTAACATGCGCTCCATAAAAGTGTTTCCCATATAAATGAAAAAAATAAGGAAAACATTTTCCGCTTCCATGATTTTCTTTCCTTAATTTGATTAATTAGCCCTTTATCAAGTCTTGGATAATTTAAACAACCTACTAGCACCTGCTAATACCTTTGTCTGCACTATGTTTAACTGGTAGAACAAGTTTTCATATTTTAATGTACAATCATCTAAGATACGAGCTATTTATTTGAAAAGTAAGTATTCAGTATTTTGGGATATTCATCTATACTCAGAAAGTAATTTTTCAAGGATTTATATAGTTTAATAATAGTTCTTTAATTTGCGAGTATCAGTGCTAGCCAGCTCGTCTTCCTCTAATCCCGGGGTCGGCAAACTACGGCCCGCGGGCCAAATCAGGCCCGCCACCTGTTTTCAATCCGGCCCACGAGTTAATATTTGTTCACATGATTTTTTTACATGAAACAAAATTAAAAATTAATAAGAAATTTGTGCTTTAACGTAACGGTCACACTGACTCAATTGAAGCGCTTCCATCAGAGCTTCAATTATAAGTTATTGATTTACAAAATAATGATAAATTGAAAATGATCTATAAAGAAATGGATTTAATTCAATTTTCACAACTTTCAAATAATGAATACAGTCAATTAAAGTCATTTGCACGAGGATTTATTTCCATATTTGGAAGTACATATCATTGTGAAAGAACATTTTCAAAAATGAAATATGTAAAATCACAATACAGATCATTATTAACAGATGACCATTTAGAAACCATTTTAATGATAGGAAGTACAAACTTTGAAATAAATCATGATGATATTTTATCTGAGAAAAAACAATTGTATTCACCGCATTAATAAAAAATTTTAAAAATTCGAAATTTATATTTGAAAAAATATATTTTTTTAAACTTATTGTATTGTATAAATCTTCAATAAAAATATTTCCAATTTATCCAATAGAATTTTTTTTATCGAATTACCCATGTAAATATCTTTCTTTTTGGTACCTGGCCCGCCAAGTCAAAATTTTTTCAGATTTGGCCCTTTCCCAAAAAATTTTGCCGACCCCTGCTCTAATCTAATAAAGTGTGATATTCTATATTGACTTAATCTCAAAATTTTACATTTCGTAATATCTATATGTGAATATATTTTCACTGCGTTACATTCAATATGTATCAGCAGGGCACACAAGTTGCAGTCATTTTAATTGGGTTGCGGACTAAATGCACTTCATATTCGATTCATAATAAAGTACTATCAAAAGCTAAATTACGTTAGTTGAACACATTATAGACGCCAATCGGAAAATGTCCATGCCAAAATTGCAATTCGTGTCATCACGACAAAGTTTTGCAGTCAAATTATTTGTCTATTTTGGAAATCAGAACATTTTGGCGACCTGAAACTATATTCGGAAACACCGAGACACGTCGCCTGAAAACAGGACCTCTTGTCAAATTAGCTACAGTCCTTCCTAAGCTTTCCAATCCCAAGCCAAAATTAAGATCCTGGGATTTACGGATTGCAAAAAGTCGACCCCGGAATCCCGGGAGTGGTGAAAATATGGGATATTTCTTCATTGTCGATATTTTTATTATTTTGTACAGTGTATTTTTCCTGAATATTATATTTTGGTTGTTTATCCATTATTTAAGGGCGTAAATATATTATTGAAATATAAAGTTCCGAAGCTGTCGGTCCCGCTTGAATCCGATTCAAGAGTATGTTTCTAGTCCCGGGACCCTAGTCTTTACAAATTATATTTAATATCGAGTTGAATCAAGGAGTAGGGAAAGGTCACAGGTTTCCCTGTGAAGCCCTGCTGTGGTAATGAATATGAGAGGTAGACTCCGATGCTAAAACACAACGTGTGGTCGTGGAAAACCAACTTAGTTAAAAATATTTGTCGCATAAACTTAAGAATATGTTTCAAGTTCATACACAATAATGAAATCTGTACTTTATCACCTGGTTTGAATATTCTAAACTCTATTGTCATAAAACTGAACTACTTAGTCAATCTATTTTATATGCTTTAACACATCAGGTTTGTAGTAAATTATTAACCCTCTTAGTACCCTGGAGCTGATACATCGGCTTTCATATAATCGCCAATAATACACTGAGCCGATATATCGGCTTTTCTAAATGGTACATTTATTTTTTTGTATGTAACATATTTTGAAATTAAAATGAGAAGTGGCATAAAATACAAAAGGACCTTACCTTTGACATCCAAACCACTTACAGATCCCAGTAACAGACTGACCACGCTACTTATGCACTCGAAAGAGTGGCGATGTGAGAATGTCTTGAATGACGCCGATAAAAAAAAGATTGCCAGAGTTCGAAAATTTTAAATTTCCTAATTTGATATATTATACTTGGACTGAACGCGTGGGCCAAGTGCGGTAGGTGGATTCTTATGTCAGAGGGGATAAAATTTATTTAGCTTAAACGATTACCGCAAACTCGAGTGAACTGTTTAAATAGTCAGGGTGTATATAGTACGGCCTCACAAAGCGTTATTGTTTTTTTAAATGTATTTATTATTCTTTTTTAATTTTTTTGAATATTTATTTTTTATATATCTATTATTGTGCGCTTACCTTTTCACAACTGATTTTCAGTCAGTAATATTGATTCTCTATAAAATATAAAATATTTTACCAAAATGTCTTTGTTTTTAACATTTTTGTATGAATTTACGAAAACACTAGTATTTTTAGAAAACACACGGTATTAAAAGGGTTAATGTGGATATTAAAGAGCTTACTGAACCTGTGATATGTAATTTTACAAATTGGTTTTTTCAACATGACAAGTTCACTGTGTCAGAATTTGATAAAGTATTATATTGCACGACACGCCGTGCTCAACGTGTGAAGTTATATTAAAAGGGACGAATATAAAAAATAATGCTGTTTACGACCAATTTTCTGTCGGTGTAAAGTAAAAAAAATGTGTACAATATATCGCTAGCTCAGAGAAACCTCTACTCGCGCGCGCGCCATACGAGCGAATTATTCCTCCCTTTCGCGAATATATTTTCAGCGACACTTTTCCCACAGAGGTAAAATCCGCGCAGCATTTTCATAAGATTACCGAAATTGTGTTTCAGGCGTCTTTTATGCTGTAAGTATCTCGAATAAAAATCGTTTTCGACACTGATATCTTTGACGCAAAGTAATTTAAATATAACCACACTGAACATGGCATGTATGCATGTACGCTAAGCCGCGGATAAGAAATTCGATATTCAAACGCTCGGTAGTAAATATGATAGAGCGGTTTGAAATAACTTTTAATCATATGAATCCTTATAACGCCACAGTATCAGTAATAATCTATATCTAATATGTATATAAAAATAAATGTGTGTTTGTTGGTATTTTATACGTTGCCATACTGTTCATCCGATTGCGATAAAGATGGACTTGCGTGAAGGTTATGGGAATATTTTTTCCGAGTTTGCCAATCATTTAATAGAAAACGTTCATAATTTTTATCATAGTAGTGATTGTAGAAATACTCCACCGAGTAAATAAAAAGGGTTTAAAACTGAATACTTTAGAATTTTTAGGAATAAATAAGATTATTAACAAAAAAGAAGTATTATTAAATAATATCCTTAAAAAGAAAGGTTGCTCGCCATAGCTTTTATTATTTCCAATTAAAAGGTTAAACCCAACCCTACATGATTGATTGCATCTCATTAGCTTATATGTTGTAATGCTAACGTCATTAGTAGTATTATTATTACCTTATAATATACCTTGCTTTTCGTAAAAAGGAAATATGCCTCCCAAACGTTCGTCACTTAGTTAATCTACCAGCGCATGTAAACTGCAATATTTGTATGTTTGTTTATATTTTATACGCTGCCATAATGTCCATCCGATTGCGATAAATCTTTGGCGATTTGTTGTGTGGACGCCCAAGAAGGTTTTTGCGTTCCTATACCACTCATCCGATTGCGATAAAAATTTGGTGCTTTGTTGTGTGGACGTCCACGAATGTTTTTTAATCAACTATATATCCAAAATGAATGTGTGTTTGTCCCACAAAAAGCATGGATTTTCTGGGAGCTATTTTTCAGATTGTCTTAAAACTCAGTTCATTCCGCTAAATAAACAAACGAATATAAACCAGGGTAAAAAAAAGTCCGACTCCGACTCCAGCATCTACCAAAACCACGACTCCGACTCCGACTCTGACTAAAAAAAGGTGAATATCGTCACCTTTTCCCCCTAATTTTTTGATTATGTATGTGTATTCATCACTTTTAAGGTGTTCACTGTCAATACTTGGTGGAAAGGCATTATAAAAACATAATAACAGATTTTTATTTTATGTGTATTCAATTAAATATCAACACTATCAATGCGGCCAAAAGCCAAATTTGACATATTAAATGCAAAAATAAAAAGTTCAAACTTTTCAAAATTTCCGACTCCGAGTACGACTCCAGCCAAAAAGCTACGACTCCACGACTCCGACTCCACTGCCCTGATATAAACAACACTATAAATTGTCTAAGGGATTAAACTTTATTAAATTCACCGTATTTCAGTATTGAATTTTAGCCATGTCATGTTCTTACAACCAATTTGACTAACGACTAGGAACGTTTCTCGGTCGTAAGTCAGGGACTACCTGTATCACATAATTCAACACCAATAGTTGTGCAATCGAATCACAACCAGCTTAAGTAAAAAGCACCTACTCTTGATATGTTTTATTATGATCTATTTTCTGATATCAATAATTAGATAACTTTATATTATGTTATGAAAAACATATCCTGTTTTAAATTTACAAAGTGCTAAAGCATATGGTAATACGTTGTTGACAATTCGTAGAACAGGTTAATTAAAAGCCAACGGGTGGTCAATTTAAATTTTCAGGAATCTAATAATGAAATTCTATTCACTTTAAACGGTACTTGTAATGCATTCCGGATGTGCATTATAAGGTAGTGAACATGTTACAGGCGTAGCGTGTAACATAATGCTGTGTCCAGTCAATAGACAAAGGCTTTTGAAAGCGATGCAACACGGTAACACTCGCCTACCAACTATGTTAGAGCAGGGAGTTTTACTTTACAAATGTGTCAAGTTTATATTGTGCATCAAGAATAGACGAGGCGTAGGTTAAATTACACGTAACAATAAGTCTACGTTCACATGGGACCATTCGATGCGATATTTTCACGTATACGGTTACCGGACACATTTTTTTTTTCTACTTTAACTTTCCTGCTGAAACTATTTCCTGTCTATTTTTGTTGCTAGGGTGGATACAGACTAAGTCTTTGTTTCCCTTTGCCACATGTAAGCTAGCTAAGTATTGATTGTATTTTTTTAATTTTTGAATTTTGTACTTTTCCATGAGTTTTGTCGCTAGACACCCGGGTTTCGACTTTCGGCATCTTCAGGCATTTCAAGTGCACGGATTCTACTTGAACTGACACGCAGTAAACAGTTTGTATCGTTTATATACAGATCACTCAGTTAAATTGATATTAAAATGTAAATTAGCAAAAAATAATGTAAACGAGCAACAATGAATTAAGTGGATTTGTTATAATATCGGGATTTTTGAATGCAGTATCGCAAATACTAATGACCAGATAATAATATTAGGTATTGTTTTTCTAAAAGATTCTGTCAGCTGAAGGCTTTGTGTGGGGAAAACACTTAATAAAAACCCCTTACGAGAATGATTGTCTTGGAATCATTAAAAAGGTTCAATACTTATTAAGAATTGCTCGTAATGTTTTACCGGAGACACCAGTGGCAATAGATGCTATATACAGCTATTCACACACACTACACCAGTGGTTCTCATGTGCGGCCACCAACAGTTTGATAGTTGATATTGATATTTAAAAAAATGTGTTTTTGCAAGTTAATTTGTCAACAATGACACTGCAAATTTAATATTTTGGATGCATTGTATTGTGCATCAAGAATTGTCAGTTCGCAAAAACTCGAATACATACATGTTTAGGTATTTTTCACAAAAAAGAATTTTGGTGCGGCCACCAGACATTTTCGCAGGACCGTTGATGGTCCTAATGCGGCCACAGCCAAATTTCACGTGAGAACTACTGCACTATACGGTACATTCCCGTATGCGGGAAATATTTCTTGCCGTATACGCGACGAACTCGTCATTGAAATCGAAACGATTGTATCGAATGCGTCATGCAGTGGCGTTGCTTCTTGTATGGGCGTGTTCATTGCAGTGATGTGCTCATGTTTTTTATTTATTCCGTAAAGCATTGAATCATTCAATCTTACAAATGATAAATCAAAGCTAGCTGTTAAAATTTCCATTTGTCATCTGTCAGATTTTGGTTTAAAAATCTTGTTTCTCGGTCGTTTTTGAGGATTAACCTAGAATCTTCTGCGAAGCCACTTATGTGTCATTTACCATATGCTTAATATTAAATTAAACACATGGTAAATGGATAAAAAAGCCGCAATACGTGATACCATGACAACCATTCACTGACAGCTGGTCGAAATACACAGAAAACGGTATACGAGAAATATTGATAGGACAGCTTCGTGTGAACACGTGCACCGTGTTCGACAAAAACCGTATACGTTAAAATATCGCATCGAATGGTTCAATGTGAACGTAGCCTAAACACATCTGGCGGACACGACATAAATTCATTTTGTTTTGAAAATAATGTTCTATTTTTAAAAATTCAAAAATTTATACACAAAGAGAAGAATAATTGTATACACAATGAAAACAAATGAATAACGCATCATTGCGATGAATATTATTTATGAGGCGTTAAAAGCAAAATATGATATGTCCACTGTGCAATGTTTGTGGTGAAGAACATATTTGTATTTTATGCTTAAATAATAAATAACAAACATCAATTCAAATGCTAATTGCAAACATATAAGAGAGGCAAAATAAAAAGGCTTTAACATATTTTTGTATATAATCTATAAAGTTTTATATATCACAACATATTATGTGAATTTAATTTTTAATTAGATATTTTGACCATATTATGTGTAAATTTGAAAATATTAAAGTAGACCCAGATTCTTCATAATGTTATTCATATGCATTTTGAAAATATTTTCAAATATTCAACTTGAATGACTAAAATATGTTCTTAGGTGTAAAAACAAAGTCTTCTTTATTTAAAATTCGTCAGTCCCTGTGGTCTAGTGGCAAGAGCTTTAGCCTAGCGATCTGGAGATCTGGGTTCAATTCCCGGCAAGGTCAGATTTTTTCAAATGAAAAAAAAGAGATCTTGGGCTGGGTGTATGTTATTTATCGTTGATTTTGTGCACAACTGATTTATTACTTATCATCGAGTTAATCTCGTATGACTTTCACAATTAAGAATATTTGGCGCATTGGCGTAAGCTGTAATGCTAAATATTTTTTAAATGTTATACAAAAAAAATTAATAACATACTTTAATTAGTATTCCATTTAAAAAATAATTATACTCAAGATTTTTTTTTGCACTGTTTTGAAATTACACGGTTTCATGAAAATAACGCAGCGTATATTTTTGCACGAAATATTCATTCTAACATGATTTCAAGAAATAAAAAATTTCAAGGATCTGATATTCTTATGTCACAGCCACAATCAACCGCACTTGCATTGGGCAGATCAGTTACTACTAACTTCGGTTTGCCTCATATAAAAAACGTAAAAGTATTTTTAAGAGGATTATGTAAATTCCTTCAAAAATTCCCGCATATATGTAATCAAGTATTACAAGCGATAAGTATTATTTAAAAACAAATATACATAATGAATAATTAACTATTTTACAAGATATACCACATTATTGTTCTTCTTTCAAATAACACCGTGATTAAAAAATTCAGGAAACCAATCTTAATTTGTCTAAAAAGTCTTTGGGAGGCCCCAGGTGCAATATGATTTTGGAGGCCCTCTTTTTCGAATAATAAAAAAAACATCGCGAAATTAGACAAATCTCATTTTTTTATATTGATATATATTGCATATAATGGAAAGTACGATTTAAACAATGTACAGTTCTCCCCGCAGCTCACTAGAAACAATTAAGAATGACTACCTAGCACACCCGCAACCCGTCCTGGTTTATGACCCATCGGTCATTCTATATTACTACCATTGAAATTGCATTTTTCGGCCTGACAGCTTCATACATATATTGATTGAGTAGGCATTTACATGGTAGAACTCCATTATAATACGGTAAGAAAAATAACAATGTATTTTAGTTTTACATAAATTATTTTATATATAGTTCAGACGAAGGCGTAAGCCGAAATAGCTATCAACAAATATATAAAATAATTTATGTAGAACTAAAATACATTGTTATTTTTCTTACCGTTTCATACATATAATAAATCTTAAAAATAAATGTCATATGGGCTATATTAATGTAATTTACTTTTGAGGTCCCCAAGATTTGTAGGCCCCAAGCACGCGCATTTTGCGCTTATGGGGTTTTCCGACACTTTTTTTAAATCTCTTTGGAAAAACAGAAAACTGTTTTATCAATTTGATTCATTCGGAATGCTTATTGACCTTGTATTTAGTGCGTAAAAAAACGTCAATTGTTTATGTCAAAGAACACACGTCAAACAAACGACTATCAAATTACTGTCGTTGTAAAATAGCGGGCCAAAATAATTTAAACGGTTGATTAAATCCGCTTTAAAGTGAACGCTGCTGTGTTATATCAACATCGATCGATCCTGAGTGCAGACACGACCTGTACATTGTAATTAGAAATGACCATCGGTTTGTATCCCGACACTTTCCGGGAAGTTGGTGTCCCTGATAGCATTACTTTAGGAAATGAGCTATGCAACCCCTAACACGATAATGCATTTAGAATGATTGGAAACGTTTTGTTATCCACATACTGGAAGCAATGTAATTATTTACAGACATGGCTTTAACCAATTGATTATAAGCGATGAATTGAACTAACACATATATATACGGTTTATATAAACAACTAGAACTATAATACGGTGAATAAAAATAACCAATGTATTTTAATTCTACAGAAAATATTATATATATTTGTTGATAGCTATGTATTTCGGCTTACGCCATCGTCAGAACTATGTTTAAGCCCGCATTTACTCATCCTATATATATGATGCAACTTTGTAACGTTAAATAAATTAACTTGTTACAGTACTAATTTTACGTTTATCCCCACTCAGTAAAAACCCAGATTTGTTTTCACTTCGAGAAAAACATCAAATCAATGTGTGTGACACATTTAATAACTTATTATGACCATATAAAACTAGGATGGTGGAACAGAGAAGAAGATGTATTATGTAACCTGTTGACAACGATATGTATAGGATGAGTAAATGCAGTTTTAAACATAGTTCTGACGATGGCGTAAGCCAAAATAGCTAGCAACAAATATATAAAATAATTTCTGTAAAATGTTATGTTTTTTACCGTATTATAATAGAGTTTTACCCAGTTAATGCAAATTCAATCAATAAAATAGCTCGAACTATATTTATAATAAAAAATATCAATAAACGGGTACGTTTATTATCAAATAACGAAACCAAATGAATATATATTATTTCCATATTCTACATGGAATTTAAATTAAAAACAAGACAAATTAATTCCTTGTATAACTTTCAAAAATATTTTTGATGTATAAATGATATGGAAATAAATACACATAAATTCTCACCTAATAAAAATTTATAAAATAAAAATCTTTTTTTTCTTCTTCGCCTTAGTTATGTATTTATATCCGATTTAATAATCTATTTTTAGCTAAATATTAATACATAATATATCTTTATAAAAAAACATATTTTTTGATTTTCGGTTTTCTTTGTAAGAATTGATATGGTATCGTTAATTAATTTATTTTCAGATTTCCCTAATGAACATTGTACTGGAAGAATATTCTTTCCCTACTTTGTTGATTCATAACAGATGACAGACATTAAGATTAAAATATTACCATTTTATAATTGCAGTTACTTGCTGTTTTTTTAAACTGTTAATACTTCACTGAATTTCGATGTAATAGCTTGTATTGCTAAGAGGTATTCAAAATTTTAAATAAATTATGTTTTGTTTTAATTTTACTTTGATTTATTTGCTTGGTTGTAATACCAATTGTTTGGTATACCTTGTAAGTCTTGCTTAACTTTTGTATAAATACCACTGTATTTTTTCATTTATTATCAGTTGATAATGCTCGTTATGAGAAAAACCAGTTCTGGTGTAATAAATTTAATGTGTAATAAGTACTAAAAATGTCACCATATATTTTTACACGTTATTCTTTGGAACATATCAAAAAAAGGAACGGGTGTATATCAACATACAATAGTATTTTATGCATTCGAGCTAGAGGTCTGAACGGGCTCGGGTTTGGCCCGCGGGCTATTTCCGAATGAACTCACCACTATCGTAAATCTAAATTTGATACTATAATAAACTTCACGTACTCGTTACAGTCATCTTTTCGACGCCTTGTTCGTTATTTAAAAACCTTATTTTCCCTTATGAACACATCCATTCGATAGAACAACACGTATTGTTCTCGGTTTAATGACTGCTCCACACCACTATATCATTTTTTAATAGATAGTCTTCTGTTGAGGAGTTGGTACAATACGCATAATATGATCCCGAATTTAGTATTTGTTAAATGTATTTTGAAAAACTGCACACACGATAATTGGTGAGTCAATTTTAATTATTTATAATCTTTATTAGAATTGTCGAAAAATAATCGGGTTTTTTTCGGGCAAGGATGAAAAATGTCGGGCTCGGGTCGGGTTCGGGTAAGATGTTGGAAATGAGTCTCGGGCTCGGGCCGGGCCGGGTTGGAGGTTTTCGGGCTCGGGCCGGGTATCATTTTAAAATTTCGGCCCGTGCACACCTCTAATTCGAACCATTTCGAAAGCTTATTAAATATTACAAATAAAACTTATTATATTGTCTGTGATCAAATTTAAAAATAAATTCACTGTAAACATTATTTTTAATGGCAACGAACTGATATTAAGAGTAATGATTATAATTTAACAATTTCACTGTGAGAGTAAAAAGATATTTAATGTTTATTTTCCCCCATAAATTTATCTTTCAGCTTATCAATAACAGGGAGTGACCTCGAGGCACGTTATCAACTTATTAAAATGTACTCACAACAATGCGTAAATATTTATCCGACATCTTTTTATAACAACGAACAAGAGCTTCTTGTGTATTAAAACATTATCTGCTACTATTTTTTCAATAAGGTTTTTTTGATTATACATAACTTTAATTAAAAATATATGTATTTTTTTAATGTTACGTATGTACATGATGTAGAAAATTCAACAATGGAAAATGAATATAAAATACCATATATTTTTGCATTAAATAAGATTGTGTTCAATTCTTTTCGACGGATTCGGTGGTAAATTTGTGAATGTTAAATTTAATATAAAATTTTAAATAACTTAGATTATTCCTTGTATTATGCTACTATTCGTGACACGTGTTTCGCTTATTTCAGATTCATATTCAGACTCACTATTGCATAGATTGCTTAGATAATAAAGTGATACGTAGACAACTCTTGAGATAGAAAGTATGAAGATACCTCTGAAAGAGGAAAAGCATTTATCACGAATAGTAAAACAATACGTGGAATAATCTATAAGTTATTTGAAATTTAATTCTAAGATTGTGTCTATAATTATATAGCTAAAAAAGAACTTAAAGTCACGATTGATTCTGCGTTAATTTTTCGGAAGTTTATTTTAATATGAAATTGAGAATAGCTAAGCTTTTTCCACGTGTTTCGTAATACGTGTTTTGTATCTTTAAGAAGCATCATCAGACCTGTAGGTAACACGAATGTTTTTGTTAATTCAATCTACTAAAGCTACGGTGCGATGGAAAGTTTGATGATGCTTCTAAAATAGACGAAGCACGTATCACTATTTGTTATACAATACGTTAGATAAACTAAGTTATTTTTAATTGTGTACTAGAACTTAATTTACTTCAATACTTCCGATAGAGAGCGGTAATTTCAAAGAGGTTCATTTTAATAAATTAAATTGATTAAACATGTGTCACTATTTGTTACACAATGCGTGGAACAACAAAGTTATCAATTGTTTTTAATGAAATTATTTTGCTCAAAAAACATCCTTTATAGTTTGTTTAGTTAAGTATGTCAATAATTGTTATTGGATCCTTCACTTTTAACCTACATTAATTTATGGTGGCTTATTTTTTTAAAGACAGACTGTCCATGCAACCTTTAATTTAGTAAATGTTGCCACAAGATAGTTATTAGTAAAATATTGAAGAATTTCCTAAAAAAAAATTGGTTATAAGATCGTTAAAAGCGCTGTATCTATTCTGTAAAATACGTATTGAATTTTGTATAATTTTTATGACAGTATATTGAAATGACCTTTTTAATATCATAAATCTCCGTTACGTAGAAACTTAAAATTTAAAAACCGTAAAAATCTGCGTCACATTTCGATTATATGAAAAATACTTTGGTTTGATTATTTCATATCTAAAACCGTACATAAGTTTATGTTATATGATTATTGTTATGTAGACTCAAGTAAATACCTGTACTTATATGTATTGATTAGTAGTGTGCTTGGTGTTATATGGCGTTTGTTAAATATATTTTGATATTGTTAGAATTCCGATTTATTTTGTTTGTCTTGTGCGTTTCTGGAATTGTGTTTCTCTTGTTGTTGACAAGTATGGTAGAATATTTCTGAAACTAACATTGTTTATCCTAAAAAATATTAATTAAAAGTGTCTTAAGTGTTCAGACATTCTTTTTTTCATTACAGTTACAAGCCACATTTTATTCCAAAGCATGCAATTATGAAAAGACTTTCAGACGACACATTCACATTCATATAAATTTAATTTAAAAATAGAATTTTGCATATTTCTGGCACATTATCTGTCGACACACTTTCAAAATAAACACATTATTTTAATGAATCACGTATACATGATTTGTCTTATAATTTTGTATAAAACATGTATCATTTTTAACCCATTTAATCCGAAGGGGCCTATCTATCGGCCCCGCGAATATATGCAAAGAATCCCAGAGGCTGATATATCTGCTCCAGTTTGTTTTAACATGGTTAAACTGTATTTGTTTTTTCTTTTGTGAATTTGTATGCTTTTACAGCAGATATAAAACGATTACAATTATAATGCCGAATTAAGACAGAACTTACTTGATGAAATTCCAATAATAATTTAAATTGTTTGAATTTTACTGTTTTTCTATGTATATTATTGCTTAAGATCCGGGTCTTTTCAGAAATTTCAAGTGCACAAATGAATCAAATGCGTCAGTTCATTTGAAAATTTCAAATGCCTGAAGATGTCCAAAGGCGAAACTCGGGTCGTTAGCGAAAAAAGTCATAAAAAACAGTAAAATTCAAACAATCTAAAGATTTAAAAAATACTTATTATACTGCATATAATAAAATGACATTACAAAAAAAATAGCCCCGGTAAGTTAATACTAGCTGTGATAAATAATAAATTAAAGATTACCAATTTAGCGAAAAAATGCCTTGGGATTTTTCGCGGGCAAATGGTTAATATACCGCTTAACTTTTTGAAAAAAAAAACCAATCACTCAATTTCTTATTGTACAATATCCGTTCAAATAAAATTCACTCATCATTGTATTGTATCACAAATATTTCAAAGACGGTGATCGAATATCACATCGACCCTTGAAGGAAAAGAAATGCTTTGAGAACTCACTCTGAAGACAGTCTGCGTTGAGTAAGTCCTTGCATTTTTCGTGACACTTGACTCCGCACTCCGTACACCTGACTCCTTGCCTCGCAATCCCCCACAGAAGTCCTTCGCATTCGTAGCAATACGTGGGCGACGTGGCGGTCCAAAGGACGAAGTTGTGAGGCGTCGTCGAAGAAATCGGATAGATGAGAGCCTGTAGTGTTTTCTTGTAGACGTGCATTTTCTGTAATGGCAGGAGAAGGGTTGAGATTTATCGATATACACAAGTCACGTATGAACAAATTCGAATTAGAGTTTTGTATTTTTTTTCTTTGTTGGACTCGTGTTGAGACTCTGATTACTTGACATGTCAACTACTCGAGTATCGAGTAGTAAAATTTTGAGACATTCGATTTGTTTCAGATGCACAAAAATATATATGAAAATTCTAATTTGAGTATATTATTTTTCAATATTTTATTTAATCTCATGTTATTCTCACACTCTTGTCATTGATGAAAAAGTCAGCAGAACCGAATATAAAAGTAACTAAAGAAATTCCGGTAAAAATATTTGAAAAAATATATTTCTTGAGAGTAAAGTTCACACGAAGACTTTCAGAAAATTAAGGCTCAGTTAAACGCAACGGTTAAATTTATAAATAACGAGAATTTTTTTAAATATTTGAGTATCGAGTACTAGAAAAATGGACGAGTATTCAACACTTGAATTGGAGTCTCTACTCATGAGTTACAAAGGTATTTATTTATAAGATCCAATACATACAAAAATAAGAGATTTTCTACAAAATACTTAATTCATTTTTATATATAATATTATATGCTTTTTTTATTACAAGCAATGTTCCCTCTAAATTGAGCGCCCGCGTGTCTGCGCTGCAGTTTTAAAACCACCGCACAATCGTCCTGGGTTGACGCGCACTCAATTTGATGAGTCAATATTGCTTAGGATATGTATCTAAAAGATCCACACAGTAAACAAACATACATTTATATAGCATGTTAATTAAACTTTAAGTCTATTTCCACTCCCGATTTGGAGCATATAGCATATAGTCTCCTAATGAAGGTGTATTAACATTTGTTTATACGAGAATTGATCGGATATTTAATTATCTGAAGTTAAACGAGAGAAGAGTGGAAAGAATTATTCACGCTATCTTTCTGTTTTTCGACTGATAACTTTCACAAGTTCATTTTGTTGTCTTTGTTTAAATGTCTTAAATAGATTTTTGCAGAAAGATTGAAATAATGCCGCGCATTTGTTGGATCGGCTTGTTCAAAATTTAATTTTCTACGCAGCTAACCTTTTTGCTTAGAGGGGACATTGTTTGCAATTAGTTTATAATCATAAACTATAGAGTATAGTTATTATATTTTTTTGAAAATCGAAAACAAAAAAATTTACAAATTTTAAGTTTGCGTATTGAAGTCACAAAACTGAAGAATCGATACAGAGCATTAAATATTTATAAATAACGAACCGAGCGGTTTTTTCTAAAAGTTTGCGATACGATCCCGTAAATTGTTTATTACGGTCTATTCTCGCAAACTTCTTCATTTAATTGAATTAAGAAAAGATCTTTTGTCACAAGAGATAAAATATTTATTCAGGATTATAAAAATTCAAGTGGTCAACGATTTTTGATTTTGCTATAAAGATCGCTGAATATAAGCGTAGTCATTATTGTTTAACGTCGAGTAAAACTATTTATAAAAATTACGTATATATATATTTGGGTATACAAGTTGGCTGTCTCACAACTTCCCGTTATGTGTATGCAGCCGTTTTCCACAGCCGCTTTCCATAACGCTATACGATCAAGAAAATAAACGAATTTACTCATAACTGACTTGGCCCGACACAGAGCTGCATTTTTGCGAGTGATTGCAGAGCTGATCTTTAAGCAATGCATTAAAGTGCTTACAGAAAGGAAAAAGATAAGAACATGTGACTTGCACGGCCACTTTTTTGAAGTGATATTAAGTATCCTTTGTATCCGTTTACACCCAAACCTCTTTTACGAGCGACTTTTTTTGTGCGTTTTTAAATTATTATTTTTTGTGACTATTTCAACGTAAATATATTATACTGTAATCAACGGAACGTTGTTCACATACTGTACGTGCAAAATCCAGTGTTTCGCCTATTTATTACAATGTGACCTTGTACATGTTTTGTTCTCATATTAAGTCAAATCTTTTTTTGTGTGCGATTTTCCGTGGAAAGCATCTACCGCACAAAAAAAGATTTAGGTGTACTTAGAATCCACCGTGGCGGTAAAGTTTAATCTACTTCGCGTTGTAAATAATATAAAAATATAGTTTTACCAATTCTTCATCATTCAGGGTAGCTCGAGGAACTGCTGAAGTGAGACCTGCGTTTCTCTTCGTAGCAGCCATTGTCTAAAATATAGGAAACATAAGTAGGTATTAAGTTCATTTTTAATTTCAAGTGAGGCTCTTTCCTTGAATACATATATCTGTTACAGTAAGACTGTATTCTCAGTGAAAATGTATCAAGTAATTGATTTGTATGACAACATGATTTCAGTGGTCACGATCATTGAAATTATTGGCCCAAGTCTATAATTTGCCGGCATAAAATTTTGGTTTGCTACAAGGAAACAAAATCAGCAAGTAGTTAGTCCCTTTCATAAAAAGAGAACCAAAGAAAAACACAGACAAACAGGTAAATTATAGATATATAGTCACGGGACAGATTTTTGTAAAGATTTATGAAAAATAAGCACATTAAATGAAATGAATGTAAAGCTTACGATTTATTTTGATAGAAGATCCTAAAGAATACTTCGCAATAAGTATGAAATCGAGTTGTTTTAATTTACAGGAGCAAAAATGCAACCAATAACTACAAAAATAATAATATTATACAGATAGGGACAGTCACATAAGTTTATTGTTTGTTTAAAATATAAAGAATAATTTTTCTATAGGCTCATATTAAAAAAAAAAATCTTCTTTCAGAACTCGTACAATAATCAATAATATTCTTCAGATTTAATCATTTTGATTCCACATTTGATAATATTCCACAAGAACTCAATGAGTAAAGTCAAAACACAAAATTATGAGCCAGTATGTATAAATTTTTTGAGCTTAGCTCGAGAGGATTGGGATTCTGTCTCGTGACCATATATCCATAATTTACCGACAAACACTGGGCTGAAGATTTATTTCAATGACAGCTTGGAGAAGAATATATTTTCACTGAGAATACAGTTTCACTGTAACATAACCATACCTTCTAGAATTCATCTACTCACATGCTCGTAGATTCTGCTCCATGATATATTGTCGTAACTTATAAGTAGCATTTAGGTTATCATTAGCATATAAACGAGCTAAATAAGCATTTCGCTTTGGTTAATTAGTAAAAAATCTGCCATGAAAACTTAGTACACTCCGCTACAAAAAGCTATTAACGAGGTAGAAACTTTTAAGTCTTCCAAAAATTTAAAACTTTTTGGCAACAAATTTCAAAAAATTAAAAAAAACTGGCGATTATTCTATACGAAATGAATTTTTAAAAGCTCTTTCACCAACAAACACGTCATGATTTAGTTTTCATGTTTTTTTAATGACTCAAAGAGTCTAATGAATTTAAATGACGCACCTTGATAAAGAAGAGTTGATGAGATTTATTAAAAGTCATAAACAAAAGCTTTTTAGAGTCGTATTTAAAAAAAAAAAAAAAACTATTGTGTCTTTTATTTGTATATTATGTTCACATTTAAGGTGCTCACTGTCAATACTTGGTGGAACAACTTATTCCACATTGGATGTATTAAGATCAGGACCGGTTTCGTTCATAATCAACTCGACACCTTACTATGGAAATGTTCTAACTGCTCTTGACACTGTTTTGAGATATGAGCGTTTGAAGTTTCGATTGATAATAATATATAAAATCAGATTTTACGCATTAATGAGACATTAATGTCAGTTAATATTCTTTGAATTAAAAATGTAAAAATAATGATCTTAAAGATCTAATGATGGAAATAATATGACAATTTTAGAACTTTGTCAAATAAATTAAGTTAAAAAAGTGTGCAGATGCAGCGCAACTCAGGAATTCATTTATTCAACCATGGATAATTCTGAAATTCATATATTTCATAGAATGCGGTAAATACAAGCTTCTTCGACCAAAAGCTCATTTTAGGCAAAAATGTCAATTAGAACCTTTTCAAAGTAAGGTAATAAACTGATGAAATCGGCTGGGTTGACAAATAAAAGTTGAGATTTTTTCCAAATCATTGGGAAATTGTGAACGACTCGGTCTTGCTGCTAGCAAAGTTTATGACTCAGGTATGTCATAAGATCGGTCTATCGTTAATTTTTTGAGGCGGATATTTAAGACACATAGATACAGATTAGCAAATTTTGACCACTTTGTCTTATTAAATAACTATTTTTTCATTTACCTGGAATATTTTTGAAACATAATTAGCAAAATTATAATTTTAATATTTAGCACTATTCGATTACTTACCAATATTATTTACGTGCAACAACTAAATTTCACATGCCGATATATTTACTAGGATCATTCTTTAAATATGGGGCCTAATGATAGAAATGCATCTTGAATATGAAGAGCTTCAGGCAACTTGTTTTACCATTTTGATAGAAGTTTCTTTTGATTTCTTCCTTTTTTATTTTTTTCATATTTTCATAGATCATAGATATTGTTTGGAAAAAATTACTTTAATAATAATAATGTTAAGCGATAATAAATGGTTCTTAGATCGTGTTTTCCAACCCTGATTTATGCATGGCTTATATGCATACTGATATACATAAATATGATATAAAGTGTGTTGCTATGACGACACTAAAAATAAATCTTTGTTCGAACTGAAAACAAATAACTTTTAATACTTTTGATTTTACTATAACTATATTCAATTATTTCGAACAATTTGATTTTAGAACTATAAATCTATGTTTGATTTACAGTTCGTTACTTCACTTTGAAATGGTTCTTATTGATTTTTTTGCTTTAAATGACCTTTTGCTCGGAAAAGTTTGTATTTACCGAATTTTATCATATGTATATATTAATTTCAGAATTATCTATGGTTGAATAACGGAGTTAGCAGAATTTTGGAGTTGCAATGCATCTGCACACTTTTTTGACATAATTCTAAGATTGTCATCATTATTTCTCAGCGAGAGTTGTGAAAAACTATGCTTAAAATAAGTAATTTGAAGCAATTTTACTTGCTCATTGTTACAAGTAAATTTTAATCAATCGTCACTTCAAAGGCTCAAATCTCAAAACAGTGTCAAGAGCAGTAAGATTCTCTTCAAAGTAAGGTGTCGAGTTGTTTTCAAAATGTTTTAAATTTTATAAAAGTGTCACAAAAGTCGATTAAAACTCTTCTTTGAATTTGATTTCTCTCTATTAAAAGTAGAAATTTAAAATCATTTCGATACATCGACATGCCTACATAGCGATGAAACAATTGTGCTGAATTCTATGGAGAGTAGATTATTGATTTAAAATACAGAAATAAACTGAACATATGCTTTTTGGAACGGGAAAGTGACCCACTGTCAGTCTCATGTCTATATTGACATTGGTTGAGATCAATGGCTTGAATACAAATATTACGCACCGTTACGTTAAGTTACGTAATGTTGCGTATTACCTGAGTCGTAGTATTGTTTTTCAGCAGGTGTTGATTTATTACGAACGATATTTTTTGTCAGAAGAAATATATTTTATTTAGAAACACATACGAACGGAACTTGTATGACTGCAAGAAAAATCACAAAAAACACAATTGGTATACTTTGGATATAAAAATGGATAATATAGAAAATATCTACTATTTTTTTTACAGGGCTTCCCAAACTATTTTTCGTGGAACCTGGTGAAATTTTGTAATAGCTTATACGATGTAACACATCTGAGATTTTTCTACTTAATATTGAAAGGCGAATGAGGTCTGATGAGTGATGTTTATTACGGATATTTAAAAAAAAATCGACAACAGTAAATTTGTGCTGAATCTTATGTAACAGAAGTATATCTTTTTTTAAACTTTTAAATTTGATTGACAGACCTGATTTTTTGCTATTTACATCAACACATGATTTATAAAACGGGAACCTGAAACATCAGTGTTTCGCCAATGTCCAAATTTCGAAGTGTTCCATTGCATAAAAGTTTGAGAAACCCTGGTTAATGCGATAATATTAAAATTTTGGGATGCTGACTCCTATAAATGCTAATTTTATTCATTTTATAAATGAACAAGGTATTAAAATAGTTACATACATGCAAATAATAAAATAAGGATTAAATTAATTCAATAAATCTGGATCTGATATATCGAGTTCTTTGAGTTATTTCGTTATGTATTAGAACTCCAATTTAATAATCAAATACCTATTTGAAACAACAACTGAAATAGTATAAAAGTACTATTAACCACTGGATTTTAAAAAAACGTCACATTTATATCGATAACATATATTTCATTGGCTTATATTATTAAACACCATAATACTCACGCCAAATTTACATTGAGAACTTTTATATTTATGTATAAGTATTTTGCAAATTTTCACCCGCCAGAAAACAGAAATAAGGAATGTTCAAAATATTATTCGAATATTTGAATTCCCAGCTTTCATATTCGAAATTTGAATTTTCATTCAAACGGATATTTATTATGCGTATTTGTTGATTTCAGATCCAGAAATATTCTTATTTTAAATACAGCAGATACTGTGGTGGTCCAATTTAGTCCAATTTCTAATAATATTGTGCATCAATATACTCCTTTTCAATTTGACAATAGCTGTCATTGATAATGTATTGGTTTTTGATAAAATTATAATTTATCGTAGCGGCGAAACCTGCAAATCATATATGTACAATAAAAAATACAACCTTTTGAAAGCCAAGCATTAGAAAAGCTGTTGTGATTAATATAGCAACGATATGCACAGAACAAGATTGAAAAGAGTATTAATACCTTGAGCACCTGTAGTTCCGGCCATGACAAACACATTAAGAAAATAGTATGGATTAGTTCAACATGGTTTTAATATACATACATATAAAACGGGAAGCAATCAATTTTTATGATACATTAAACATTAAATGAAGATTTGATATATTTCTTTATATTCACCGTTTTCTTTGGTATTATTTTCTTGAATAGATAGATATCCATTTTAAAAAACCCAAATATTTTTTGATTTTTGCTCTCGTATAATTATCATTTTTTTTAACCATGTCCGCTCCCAACTTGGAGCATATGGACTCCTCACGGAGTTTATATTAACATTTTTTACGGGAACTGCTTGTTACTCAGTTGCTCAACCTCTCTTTTTCGAAGAGTAGTAAATTTGAAATATTTGGCATTACAGCTTATGCCAATGCGGTAAATATTTTTAGTTGTGAAACTCATACGAGATAAACTCGATGGTAAATTTGTATGAATCAGTCGACAGCAACTCGACGAAAAATGACATACATACGTCCAATATCCTGCCTGGTCTTGAGACCGGACACACTTGATTGCTGGGGGTGCAAAAGTTCAACCACTTTTGCAGACCACAGGGACCGGATTTTAAAACGTATTCTATAGCAATGCAGCTTATTCCAAGATGTTCAAAAACTTTTTTGGGTAAATGAATAATAGTTGACATTTTTGCACCCCCCAGTAGAAATCACTAACAAATCTTAAACTGAATTACATACGTGGACAAATATGGATTCGAATAATAGGAAGAGAGAAACAATAGTTTTATTAGAATTTGATGTATCAATTTCTAAAAATATGTGAAAATAAATCTTCTAATGGGTAAAGAGAAATTTTTTATAATTTACGATAAATATTTCCTAAATATTAAAATAAAGTATCCTAACAAGCAAAAGTATTATATTTAGGCCTCAGTCTATGTCTGATAAATGATATTTAATAATTGACTATCATAAAAAAAAAACCAAATTGAGATAAATAACAAAAAAACGCAAAAAAGCCATTAGGAAAGTATGCGTGTAAAACATATTTCAATTGGCAAAAACAAAGGAAAGCGAAAATGTATATTTATAACCAAAAAATAAATAAGTATTTTGTGGCAAACAATTTGAGATTGATTATCAGCAACAATTATCAAATTGAGACTTTCGACTGAAGGTGCTTGATGGAATTTCAATATCAAAATTGAATCATTTGAATTTTGTACTTTTTCACGAGGTTTGTCTCGTGGAAACGACCCGGGTTTCTATTTGCGTATTTGCGATACTACATTCGAAAATCCCGATAATTATAAACAAGCCCACATAATTCATTGAAACTCATTTACATCAAATTTTCGCTAATTCATATTGATTACGTTAATAGCAATTTAACTTAGTGAACTAGTTTTATTTTTGTATATAAACAATACAAACTGTCTACTACAGGTCAGTTCAAGTACATCCACGCAACTGAAATGCCTGAAGATACCAAAAGGCGAAACTTGAGCCAAAAAAAGGCTTTTGTGTATATTTGGTTTGTTTATTGCTCTATTTAAGATTATGCAAAACGTGAGCTACGTATTTAAATGGAAAAATTTCAAGAAATTCCATTGTTATTAAAGGGTTTCGACTGACACGTAACAATGCAATCAAACATAACGATAAACAAACATTTCACAACAAAACGTCGGGAGGAACAGAAAATAATCAGGCTTCATTTGAAAGGACGAACAACAATTGCTTTTAAACCAAACAAACATGGCAAGGAAGTAAAATTTAGAAAAAGACACCATACATCTAAAAGGAACAAAGTCGCTTAAGGAAAATTCACAACAACTCATTGAGTTTTAATACTTATTATGAATTTATTTTTAGTTAACTTCAGGCAGTAGATTTTGTCTTGCATTATCTAATCAAACATACTATGGAAATTACCAATTGTATTTGATATTTATTATTCAAACACTTTACGTGTTCACATTAATAACACATTTTTAGTATTTATCTCACATACAATTTATTAGATCAAGACCGAGCATTATCAACTAACTGTTCAAATTCAGATAATGATTCAGTTGATGATGCTCGTCATGAGCGAAACCGGTCCTGGTCCAATAAATTTTATGTGTGATAAGTACTTAAAATGTGTTATTATTTTTATTAATTACTTAACTCAAATTGTTAGGGAATTACTATTTATTAAGATAGAAAAAAGCCTGTTTTAAAACAATAAAAGTAAAACTTTTAAAATATATTTATCCATATTAAATACAGCCAAAAAATACATATTTGTAAAGTAAAAGCACACTGTACCAATACATTCAAATGATTTACAGACACATATAAACGTAGTGTCATATCCAACAACTTGGTACTATAATAGGGACTTTAATAAATACCGTATAGTTACATATCATTAAAAAATCAGAGATTTCCATGTTACTCCTGTCTCTTTTAATAATAATCATTTGTGTTTCTTACCAATTCTGAGACAAGCGGAATGGATTTCCGCCTGGGTCGAATGTCAGGCATGCTGTCAATGTTGCTGTAAAACGGGTTGTCTCCCTGGGTGGCTGTGAAAAAATAAACATCGATGTAATAATAAATAATATTAATACCACATGAATGTTTTAGTGTAATTTAATACACAATGGACACTTTATTACGTATTTAAAGCTTAAAATGTTTATGTATTTGTAATAAAGTATCAACATAGAGATATACGTTATGAAAAATTGTATAATCATTGTAAGGCTACGTCACATTCGATGCGGAATATTCACGTATACGGTTTTTGTCGAATACGGTGCACCTGTTCACACGAGGCTGTCCGATTGATAATTCTCGTATCGCGTATGCTATGTGTTTCGTCCAGTTATCGGTGAATAGTTATCATGTCCATTTAAAATGTTTTTAATTTTGTATTAAACACATGGTAAAAGACACATAAACGACGTCGCAGAAGATTCTGGGTTAATCGTCAAAAAACGTGTCCGAGAAACAAGATTTTAAAACTAAAATCTGACAGATGACGAATAGAGATTTTAACAGCTAGCTTTGATGATTCATTTGTAGGACTGAATGATTCAACGCTTTCCGGTATAAATATAAATATGAGGCCATGGATAAAAAATATATTTAACAAATGATATAAAAGTTCGTTCGAGATCAACAATTAAGCTCCAAATACATTGCTGCAATAGTCGAAACAACACCGCTTCCGGTACGCGGGGACTTCTTATGAACTAGTCCATACAAAAAGTAGTGAAATTGTGTCCCGTATTCAATAACGTCCAATCAATTTCAATGACAAGTTCGTCACGTATGCGGCAAAAAATGTTTCCCGCATACGGGAATTTACCGTAAAATGTGGAACAGATGTATGTAACATCCATTGTCACTGATGTGTCCGGTAAAATATCGAATACGGGAAAAAGTTGCAATGTTGCTCAAGTGACATCTGTCAAATATGTTGTCAGTTATTTAGTACTGTACGGCAAATCACCATGGAGGATAATAGCGTTGCAAAGCGTGTGCAATTCATCAAACTTTATTTTCATAGTCACTGTTCTGTTCGAGAATGATGACTTTAGCAACTTGGATTTTTGAATGAATACAAGATACACCACCACCAAATGCATTCCAGGAATGTCACTTTTTAGTGCGGATTTTGGTCTGGCGGAATCATCGGTCCTTACTTCTTCCAAAAAGAAGCTGGCATTGCCAATTGCCATAACCGTCAATGGCGAGTTTCAAATCGACGAAAAGGAACTTCTCCTGGCGTAATCATGGAGGACATCAATAACGATACCAACACATGGTTCCAACAAGGACGGGGTTAAGTGCCACACAGCACGCTACGATAGACATTATACACGAGCAAGCGTTCGTTTTGAATAACCTTATATGATTTATTTACTGCCACTGATCATTCATTCATTGCTAGAGCCATGCATATCATGGAATTAAAAAAAACCTATTTATTATTGTAATAAAAGTTCGTTTCTTTACTCATTTTCTATCTCATACAATTTTAATTAAGCTTCCATATTTGAAAAAAGAACTCTATTCATTCACTGGTGGCGGTCTTTATTTGGTTCATTATGACGGCCTTGGGATTTCAAAATTTTACCGCCAGGGTGACTATATACTATCATTCGGTGCCCTTAAAATTTTTACTGATGAATGGTTATATAATACTATATTGGAACTTAAATTACCAACTATTGTTTTCAAAATATTATGAAATGATGTGTGCCTGGCATGCATCATACCCATGGAAGGCGTAGTCCTGGGTATCAATGCGTTACCTTACTTTGAAAAAGTTATAATTGACATATTTGCCTAAAATGAAATTTTGGTTGAAAAAGCTTGTATTTACCGCATTGCCGAGTTGCACTGAATATGCGCACTTTTTTACTAAACTTATTTGACAAAGTTCTAAGATTGTCATCATTATATCATGGTTACAAGTGAATCTTAATCAATCGAAACTTCAAACGCTCATATCTCAAAACAGTGCTAACATCAGTAAGAACCTTTTCAAAGTAAGGTGTCGAATATATAATCTAAGAATAGAAATCAATTCGATTAGTGGCAATGCATTTGTACGTGCAAACAAAGAGCTTTAGTACGTCTCAAAAGTTACGATTCAAAAAAGAAAATCCCAATTAAAGTTATATGTACTTGCTGATGTTTTACAATAATAATATTGCTGTTATACCAGGGATGGAAAATACGTGGCACGCGTGCCACGCAAGGCACGTGTCAATATAAATTGATAGCACGCGCACGTATGCAAAACTCATAACCCGCGTTCAATCATTTTTTTAGAAACACTGATATAAAAACAAAACACGGATTGAGTTTTATTTTGAATAAAGTTTTTATTTTAAAAGAAATTCACTTTTTATAGCTGAGTAGTAAAACCGCGAGAAAGTATATTTCATACGGTGAGAAAAATAACAATGTATTTTAAATCTACATAAATTATTTTATATATTTGTTGATAGCTATTTCGGCTTACGCCTTCGTCAGAACTATGTTTTAAACGTGTGCTAGAGATGGCTTATATACCTAGGCTAGACAGGGTACACCATACATCCCCCCTGCTCAACCATCCCAACCCCACTTGGAAAAAATTAAATAAGTTATTGATCTGTTGTAATCCTGAAGTGAAAGTTAATCTGGGTATTTCTGGGGATTCAAAATCAACAATGCCTCGAGTGAATCCATTTTAAATTGTTTTATTGTTCACTGCTTGTTAAAGTTTAAAGGCTTAAGTGGTGATGTGTTGATTGTAATCTGTTCATTAAGAATGTAATTGGATTGATTATACCTATTAATTTCTAGCTGTTCCAATGCATTTAGCTTAAGGCCTTTATTACAAGAATGTACACAAATCGGGACCAAATTTAGGTCATGTGATTTCTCTATGAGGTGGTTTGCATATTGTGAATCAGTTTTTTAATTATTAAAAGATTTAACATGTTCTTTTACCCAAATCGAAATATTTCTTCCGGTCTGACCTACATATACTAAATCACATGTACCGCAGGACATCTTATATATACCGCTTCTATCAAGTTTATTAATCCTATCTTTACTATTTTTAAAGGTGTGTGCCTAAATTCTTTATACACAAGTTCTCCTTCAAAGTAAAAGTATTATAATGGAGTTCTACCAAGTAAATGCCTACTCAATCAATAGTATAAATATTATTAAAACTCGTTTTAAATGTTATACAATGAACGTTTGTTTGTTACATATGAACTTATCTACGACAAAACATTTACAATAAAAAAGTGAGAATGTTATCTATTTACCGCATAAAAATATATTTGGTAATTTGGTGGTTCATTCGTTCACTTGAAAAATCCGAAGATGCCGAAGGCGAAAAGTACAAATTTCATCACGAACCTTCAGTTGACATTCTAAGCCTTCATATATTTTGAGCATACATAATAACAGTTTTTCACTGCATTATAAATACATATATGGAGTTGAAGATTTTAGAAGATTTAAAAAAAATATGCCATATCACAGAAAGAGTGTATTCTTGATTGAAAAATTTCGGGCTTTGCCCTATAAAGGGTTAAAATAAGAAATTTCTTAATTCAGAAATGAATAGAGAATCTTGTTATGAATATTTATTAAATAAATTAAAAAAGACGTAGAACGTATCTATAATATAAAATAAATATGTGTTTTTTTGTTTGTTTGTTCGCACCTAAGTTCTGCCATACCGTTCATCTGATCGCAATGAAACTTTGACAAACGTTTTGCTTGCCCTTGCACGGAGGTTTTTGGCATGGGAAAATTAGCTTACAGTAGGTCTTTTATACAAAAATCAATGTTTTTTTTATATTTTATGCGCTGCCTTACAGTTAATCTTGATAAATTATTGTTGCACCTCCGCAAAAGTTATAGACTGACACCTCCTAGTATGGTAGGACATCAGCACTCTCTCGAACGATCTTTTGTTCGCCTCAGTCAATGAGTTTAAGATATCAGGAAATAAATTCATTCTTGTAATACGGGCGGCTCGCTCCCAAATGTCTCTGGCTGTGTCACTTCGAGTGCACGGTATCTCATATTAAGTGCAATAACCCATAAATAAAATTGCTTATCTCGCTTGACGCCCGACTGCATGAGCTTCATAAAAAGTTCATTAGGCGATAAATCATCCCTTATCGGCGGGCGCACGTGTTAACGATTTTTGAAACGGCCATTGTTTTTCTTTCTAAAGTAACCGTTTCTTTTCATACAGTAGTGAGAGATTGGACTGCATTGAGAATGCACGCGCCTAATCCTCTCCCTAAGAATAAAATTCGCGTCAAATTCCTGATATCTTCTTCGCTATCGTAAATTTGTCTGTTGTATAACGTCTGTGTAAACTATAAACAATTAAATAATGGATGCTAACCGCAACCACATCGAACTCTCTTCTCTCGAAGATCTTTGAGATCGTCTTTTCTTTATAAGAGTGCCATGTTTCTCCAACTCCGTCCCCAAAATCCCTCTTCCTGAGTGTCGGATAGGAGGCTCCTTCTCGATTTACGAGGGAGCCGGAATAAAGGTCTTCTCAAGACATAGTACAATCATCTTTCAGTGGGTGGCGCGTGTGTCATACCATAATAACGGTATGACACACGCGCCAATAAATAAATAACGACAAATATCATCGATACCGATCAATGTTAGTGAAATTAAATCCAAATTTTTTATTTAAAATATTGGGCATCCGAAAGCACTTCAATAAACCCAAACACTTTCTTTCTATGAGTGGCATTGTAGATACAGGCTAGTATTAAATAAAAAGCTTTTGAAGTTTTGAAGAAGAAAGCTTTAAGCTTACGTGGTAAGGACAAGGGTCTCGCTGTGAGTGTAAAGACTGGCATAGCTATGCATCTTTCAGTATCAATTTATGCTAGCCCCCACAGGTTTAACTCGGTCATTATTAATGACCCCAAAATATAGTCGCTCTGAGTATCGATCACAATATTGGCATTTTACACACGATATGTGACCGGCTGTGCGATGAATGCTTTATAGATTGACACCTTACTTTGAAAAGGTTCTAACTGCTCTTGACACTGTTTTGAGATGTGGGCGTTTGAAGTTTCGATTGATAATAATATGATATATAAGATTACATGTTACGCATTAATGAGACATTAATGTCAGTTAGCATTCTTTGAATTAGTGGCACTTGGTTTTGACCTGGTACAGCTGCATATCGACACCTTACTTTGAAAAGGTTTTAACTGCTCTTGACACTGTTTTGAGATATGAACGTTTGAAGTTTCGATTGATTAAAATTCACTTGTAGCAATGAGCAAGTAAAAATGTTTCAAATTACTTATTTTAATCATATTTTTTCACAACTCTCGCTGAGAAATCTTAATGATCTTAAAGATATAATGAAGGAAATGATGATGACAATCTTAGAATTTTGTCAAATAAATTAAGAAAAAAAGTGTGCAGATGCAGTGCAACACGTGAATTCTGATAACTTCGTTATTCAACCATAGATAATTCTGAAATTAATTATTTATAATATGATAGAATACGGTAAATAAAAACTTTTCCGACCAAAAAAGTTTTTATTGCAAAAATGTTAATAAGAACATTTTCAAAGTAAGGTAACGAAATAGCACTCAATAAAGTTACTCCGAGTTCAACGCAGAGCGACAAAACGGATTATTTTCAGTGCATATTTTATAGGGTCTTCAATAAGAACGCTTGGTCGTGTAGAATGTCCATCGTGGAATGTGCTGTGTGGCACGTATCGCCGTCCTGTTGTAACTACGTGTTATCGGTATTCTTTTGATAAAGTTATGAGTAATTGCGTTTTTGATTGTTTTGTGATGTGTTTTATGTCTGGTAATTTTGCTTATTTTAAACTGTAAATCAATTGACAATTCTCGCGATTAGAGACTCCAATTACTCGTCATCTTAACTACTCGAGTATCGTGAAGTAAAATTTTAAAATACTCGAGTAGTGTCAAATGTACCATTATATATAATTATTTCACATTTGTGCACATAAATAGATAAGCTTATTTAGATTCATTTCTTTCAATTTATAAAATATAGACATGTGTACATGTATTTAAAAAATAATAGAGAATTAGGTAAATGTCTAAATTTCGTAATTGTAAGAATTGTAAGACTTCGGACTTTAGACTCAGTTGAACGCAACGGTCAAACAAAATATAAATATTTTTTTTAAATAAGAAAATAAGATTTAAAAATAAATACTCGAAAACTGGACGAGTATTCGATATTGGAGTCTACTCGCGTTTTTTTTTTATCTGATAGTGTTTTTAAGAAAATAATCATAAAAGTGACTCACCCATTTGCACGTCCTCCCAAATCACCGCCAGCACCAGCGCCATTCTTAAAAAGAAAACAGTACGATTAACAATATATAAAGAAAAAAATAAATAAAAAAAAAGGTTTCAAATCCTTTCACGAAACAAAATAGCAACGTTAAACAAAGTCGTGTTTTCAATGTGTCAGTATCTAATTCAGGTTTTGGACAGTAAGTTAAGTACATCGTTAGTTTTATTATAAACGGTCAGCATCCAATGAATCGGTATGAATGCGGTCAGTTTTTAGAGGAAGTGGTCAGTAATGTATGTAAAACGGTTATTTTGTTTATGGTCAGTCATTTTTAAATACATGGCTAGTTTAAGATTGAATGCATGTGAAATTGATCAAATATGGTCGTAAGAAGCAAATTGACCAAGTCTATGGCTTAATTTATTTTTCTAAATTTCTTGATTATTACCTACCCCGAACCGAACCTAATCTTACCAAACCGTCCTACTACAACTATTTACATACCGTTTATAGATATCTACTTACTCTTTTACAAAACTGACTGACCATTTTGCCAATAATATACGGACCAAAATAATTATTTACTGACCCTTTTATGTATCAATAACTGACCATTCTTTTCATATTTACTGACTTTTTATTGAATTAGATACTGACCAAATAATTAGTTGCTTTAAATAATGGGTGCATTTTTCAGCATCAAAAATTTTACATATGCATCAAAACTTTTTTATTTTTAAAGATTTTATCAAATAGGTAGTAAGAGTGGTTTAAAATGCTTTCATTAATTGTATTTTCTTGCTAAGCAAATGTTTCGTAAAAGAATTAAAAACTTATAACAATAACGATAAAAAAAATGTTTAATCTTTATTGTAACAAAAATTTTCACAATTGACTTTATATCACAACTAAAGCGCTATGTAATAACACATTTTAGTATAAATAGTTCACAATAAGCACTTCGATGTAAAAATCCTAATGATTATTTTATTAATTATTAAAACTAAAAGACATTACAGTGTGAGCATGTATTAACCTAGATTAAGAATTGTTTGGGCTTTTCCAAATGTAATATCTGCACTTAAACATATATACTTTTGTAACATTGTTGTTGCATTATCAATAAATGCAATTTTCATTGTACGTGAAAAATCTTACTCCGCATTTAAGAGTGTATAAGTTATTAGTAATTAATAATACTGGAATGATTATTTATAATTTCAAAATGGTATAGAATGTACATTGTTAATATATAAAACGTACAAAGATACAAATTGACAAGAATTGAGTATATTCGGTTTGTAATATTTAAGTTATTGCCTTAATACAATCTTTAATAGTTTTTTTATTAAATGCGACTTATATTTTAAAATATTTGCAGGTGAGTTAAGTATTAGAATTCTTACATAAATTACATGTATATCTGACAAAATTGAAATAACTTTAGGTATGTATTTAATTGGTCAGTATCTATTTCAAGTTTTGGTCAGTAACAAGTGAAAAGGGTCAGTAAATATTATAAGCGGTCATTATAAAATGAATCAGTTTGAACGTGGTCAGTTTTTTTAGTGAGACGGTAAGTTATTTATGCAAGACAGTTAGTAAATATTCGAATTAAATCGTCAGCCATTTTAAATAAATTTCTAAAGAAAATCTATAACCGAATTTAAGGCTTCCCTTTTTTATGAAATGTTTGATTATTACAATATCCAAACCTAACGTAACCTATGCAGATCGTCTGACCACTAATAACAGACACGAAAACAGACAGTTTATAGATATCTACTAACCATTTTACAAAAAATGAATGACAATTTAAAAAAAATATACTGACCAAAATGAATGTTGTACTGACCGTATGATGTATTAATTACTGACCATTAATTTCATATTTACTGACCGTTTATCGAATTAGATACTGATTGAATAAATAATTAGTTTCCATAACTTTATTAATAGTTTTTGAACATATTGAAACAGTTTTATAACAAAACATGATTAAAAAGTACGCTATAACAATATTAAAAATACATCAGAAACTAAAGCTCAGTAAATATTGTAAAATTGTTTTAGTACAAACTGATATTTTAGTCGTTTTATTGTAATACATCAGTGCCGATTAACAGAATAAATTGGATAAACTTTTCGAATAATATAAGTAATACAAACATCCCGTAAGCTGGAATAGTCGCAAATATCAAGATAATCTTCTACATTTTAACCGAGCCACTATAATTTACGAACGATTCTACAATTTTCATTCAAAATGGTCCTAAGTAACAAATCGTTACCTTACTTTGAAAAGGTTTTAACTGATATTTTGCCCAAAAATTACATCTGTATCGATAAAGGTTGTATTAATCAAATTACATAATGTGCGCTTACTTCAAAATCTGTTGTTGAATAAGGAAGTTAGTAAGATGCCAAATTGTTTTATCTGCACACTTTTTTATTAATTTATTTGATAAGACTCACTATTTCCATCATTAAGATCATTTTTCCAAATAGATGGTTTGAGTTATAAAAAAAAATGCTTAAATTTATTGTATTGGCATTTACTTGGTAGAACTCCATTATAACACAGTGAAAAAAAGTAACGATGTGTCTTTGTTCTACAGATATTATTTTATATTTTTTTGATAGCTATTTTGGCTTACGCCATCGTCAGAGCTATGATTAAACATGCATTTACTTATCTATATATACTGTTGTAGACAGGGTACACAATATATCTTATTTTCTGTTCTTACTATGTTTAAAATAAAAAGCATGTACACATATGTACTTACGCGTTATTAGAAATGAATTTTATTTTTTGAACAACATAATATCAATCCAAATTTACAACGCTTATATCTCAAAACAAAGCTAAGAACAGTTAGAAACTTTTCAAAGAAAGGTGTCGAATTGTGTAATAAGAGTGTCTTAAAACAAATTAAATAATTCAATTACATTTTATACATACTAAACAATTAATTGTACAAGCGGATTTATATTTTGATTAAGTACTGTTTAAAATATTGTAAGAGCAATCCATAGGCTCGTTATAAATATTCAATATTTCTAAAAAAAATTGTGTCTTTAGTACTCATTTAAGATTTGATTATATCCACAATGTATCTATCATGTTAAAAAGCTGCTAAGCTCGATTATGATACTTAAGTATTGCATATCCTTCATGAGCTTAATTCAAATATACATACTACATTACAATGAGTTTATTTATTTTATTTGTCAAAAAGACTTGTATAAAAGTTGAAATTGGTGCCAATTTTTTTTTAAATCTAAGAATACATAGGGCTACATATTAAATTGAGACTATTAACATGACAAACTTTCAAGTAATTAATATAAAATAACTTTGATTATTCCACGTATTGTGTTACTAATTTTGAGACGTGAGGCATCTTCGAACTTACTATCACAAAGTTTGCGTAATATAGCAAGATAATAGGACAGGCTGCTCGCCACTTCTTACATTATTTCCATTGTCAGGTTTAACCCATTCCTGATTGACTGCATTTCATTAGTTAATATTTTATAATTGTTAACTTCATTATTGGTATAATTATTTGCTTGCTTTGCGTTGATAATATTACCTCCTCCTTGCTTCCCGTTAAAAGAAAAAATCCCAAACTACATTTTGTAATTTTATAATTATAAAATATTAGAATTACAAAATCTTGCTTTGAGAGATTATGTCCGAAGATGCCTGTAACACAATACGTGGAATAGTCAAAGATATTTTATATTAAAATAAACTTCCACAAAGTTATCACCGAATCCATCGAAATTATTCAAGTAATTATATATTTAATTATTCTCAGGATACTCAAAAAGTTTTTAATATAAGCAATTTTATGTTAAATACACAAAAGCACCTTCTATACATAAGGTCTACAGCTATATTTAAATTTCGACTATTTTTGATTAGCTAACACTCATTTCCGATGAAAGGCTTTATTTAAACAGTAAATCGAGCCAATGTCATTCTAATATAAACATTTATTATAATATCCAGAGTGCTTCAAAACGGATAACAAGTACTCAAATGAAAATGAACAATTATTTCTCGCAGTTTATTTTTTCTCAATCCCATAAATCGATGTAAGTATAAAATGATTGCCACGTTTCCTTTGGAAGCAGTTAATAATGTATGTGGTAGAATATTCAATTGATCTACCACTGTTTTTGTGTAAATTAATTCTGAAAAATGTAAGCTATGATTTTAAATTCCAAATTTATTTGTACTTTGATACAGCTTTTAATAACGTATAAATAAATGTATTGATTGAATTGGCATGTAGGTAAACATCCATTACAACACGGTGAAAAAAATAGCAATGTGTTTTGGTTTTAACAAAGTAATAATATACTTATATGGTTGATTGCTATTTTGACTTACGCCATCGTCAGAACTATGTTTAAACCATCATTTACTTATCGATATATACTGATGTAGAAAAGGTACACAATACATTATAATCCATATCCATAACATATTAATCCATCACCGCTACTCAGGCCATTACGGAAAGTAAATGCAATTTTAAGTAAACAACTTTATACAATACTAATTAATGTTTATTACCAATCATTTAAAACTCAGATAAACTTTCACTTAGAGAAATACATAAAATCAATTTGTCATATTTAATAATTTATTATTATATATATAAAATAAGGATGTAAGAACAGAAGAAGAGGTGTATTGTGTACTTTTTTCATACCAGTATATATATTTAGATAAGTAAATGCAGCTGTTCTGACAATGTCGCGAACTGAAAAAGCTATCAAATATATATATTATAATTTTTGTACAACTAAAATAAATTGTTATTTTTTCACCGTGTTATAATGTAGTTATACCAAGTAAATGCCAATTCAATCAATAAATAGAATTTTGTTTTAGATTTCGTTACAACTGTACGCAATGTGTATTAGAACATATTATAATGAATGAAATTGCCCTTGATCTGTATTTGTTTTCTGTAATTCAAAAAATTTCAATTCCTGTCATTTGGCAAAATAAAATAAATATGATCGGAACGGATGCTAACGAGCATTCAATTTATAGCATCAATCATTTTTTCAAGTTAAATATTGTTCGATTTTTATCAATTCTACACACAAACTACTTTTTATAATTATTTTCTAATCGTATAAATACGCAACTTTGTCAAATATATTTCTCTTAATCTATGAATGATATGAGATGGTTGTAATTATGAAGAAAAATGGATAAAATTCCGCATAATTTTGAACATGTTTTTATGAGTATAAATAAATACAGTATATATTTTCTTTTCTGTGTAAATACATTTTTCTAACCTTTTTCTTTGAATGGTGAATAAAAAGCTGTGATATGTGACTTAGGCAAAGATTTTTTGAATATAATCTGCTTACAATGATTGATATTTTTTTATGGAAGCTTTAATTGGATGGATTTTAGGATTCCTGACAAAAATATAATATTTTATTCTTTGTGAATAATTAAAAATTAAACTATACATTTCATTTAAATTTAAATTTGTTCATGAATAAGAATACTGCTGCTAATTTTATCTAAAGCTAAAATGTATTGATTGTATGATTTGAAAATGCACATAAAAGATGAAGAAAGAAGTTATTTTCGACACATTATATGACAGTGTGATCAACAAAAGTTATTATTTGTGTTACAAATTCTTTACCTTATTTTTACAGTTCCAGTACTATAAGCTCAATTAAAAATACTACATATGTATTTCTATACGACCTTTGCAAACATACGATTTTATGACAAAGTGAAATTGACTAAAATGGAAGCGATTTGGTAATCAACCATATGAAACATGTTGTCTTACATATATAATTATTATGAGAATGAACAGTTGAGTATCAACATCAGGCAATGCCCACTAAATTATAATACTATGATTGTAGAGTATCTACACAAAGAATTAAAAATAAATAAATAGTATTAGATTTACATATTTAGCTTTTCACTCTTATTTCATACAACTTTTGCATAATATAACTAACGCTTGTACTAACTTTATCTTTTTCTGCGGCCGCAGCTTGTGCAGTTTCCTGGTTGGTTTTTTCTTCTGCTTTACGCTCCTTCAAAGTTTTTAACAGTTTCCACTTGCTTCCTAAAGGACCATCTTTTGGAGCAGGTGGGGAGTCTTGCTCGGGCATCTGAACCGGACTCTGATAATCTTGCGATTCTTCTACTTCTTCGGCACTTTGATCTTCTGGGCTATCTGGTCCAGATGTTTCACCAGATGAATCTCCGTCTTCTCGTTTGTCATCATCTTCTTCTAAGTCGCTTTCATCTTTTTCATCTTTTTCAGCTAACACTTCCGCTTCTTCTTGTTCAATTAAATCATCGGCTTCTTTCCATGTTTGATAATCAGTTACTCGGGCAAATTCAGCATATGCAGATTTTGGACCGGTCAAGGGGCTTTGGTTTCTGTCGTTCCTTCGCTTTGCGGATGCAATGGTTTCCCTTTTTATTTCTTCCGCAGTAATTACGTTTTCAATCGGTTTCGTTTTTATTCTCAATTCTCTTAGAACAAATGACATTCTTTCTTTTACATTGTTGTCAGGTTCAAAAAGTAATGAATCTTTCTCCAATTCAGGTTCTTCACGAAGAATTTCACCTCTTTCAGTTTCCATAACAGACTGTCTTTCCATTTCTTCCAGTTTTCTTAATTCGTAACAATACCACTCATCTTCAGAGTCAATACTATCTTCAGTACTTTGTCTTCTTGAAGACACCCTAGAACCGCTTCTCCATGAATGAGTACTTCTGTTGTCATCATCATCATGTCGAGAAAATGGCACATCTAAACTTTGTTGATGTCTCGGCATAAATCTGTTAGAATGACTTCTGATACTTTGGGTGGAAGGACTACCTTCGGTTACACTCGGTAAAGGCTCTTCAACAGAAATTGGGTTGATGATTTCTGGTAAAGACGTAGTATTCTGAACTTTTTCTTGCATTTCAATTTGAGGCGGTTCTTTGAGAGTTTCTTCCATTTCATCAAAAGTTTCAAGGTCATCAGACTTTACTTGTTGCTCGTCTGGACATATCTGATCGTCTGATATTGATGAAGATTGTCTGAGCCTGTATTTACCCAAGGCTCTTGATACAGCAAATTCCATGGAACCTCCACTCATGCCATAAGATTTATTTTCTCCGCCAGATTCGTCTGAACCGCCACTACGTTTTACATCTCCAACAGTTGCAAAAATAGAGGACGATCCACTTTGGCTTCCAGAGCTTTTGTTACCTTCTTCTTCTCCAGGTGCATTATCGGAAAAGTCAGTTTCTGGCTCCGTTTTATGTCCATCAGATAGTTGATCTCTATCTTTTGAGTTTCTCTTTTGCACCTGAGCAAATAAAGGTTGTGAAGGTGGAGACGACTCTTGTGAATCGTGGTTGCTGTGATTTTTTGTGTGATGTGTCATTGGATTGAAAGTTTGCTTGGGGCATCAAATCAAATTGTGGCAAAGAATTGGTCTGGGGCTGTAACTTAGGGTAGTGCTGGTTTTGTTGTTGCAATTGAAGTTGTTGAACTTTTTGTTGTTGATCCATTTTTTCTTGTTGGCCTAATCTTCTTTGTTTTTTGTTTGAAGCTATTCTAGCAAACATACTACTATCTAACGGTGAATCAGAAAACACGCTGTCACTGTCTTCTGATTGGGCACTCGACCGACCACCTGACCATTCATTTTCTTCCGATGTCTCTGGATCAGAAAGAGATTGATGGCTTGTGTGCGTTTTCCGTTTTGCTTTTTGTAAAATTCCTGACATTGTCGCTACTAGAGGGTATTTTTTCTTCTTTCGGGGCAATGGTCCAGTTCCTCTTCCTCGACTACCTGATTTTGTATCTCTTTGATTTTCAATGACATCATCTCTGTCGACACCCGCAGGAAGCGAATGGGAGCGACTTCTTTTTGGAAGATGCAAATCAGGAAGCCAGCTACTCACTGAACTCATAGCGGATTTAAGAGATCCACGTTTTGGTTTTTTAATTATTTTGTCATGTGCTTTGGTAGTTTTTAGATCGGATGATATTGATAAATATCCTGAATGCGATACTAGCATTCCACTAGAATCACCATATTGATCGGCAGATTGTTGCCGTTGAGGCATCTGTTGCTCGCGCATATTTCTATTCCTCATATCTTGTTCCATACTTTCTTGGTACTCTTTTTGAGTCCATGCTCTCTGGTTTTGTTCATCCATTTTTCTCTGTTCGGCATCTTGAAACACTTGGGCGTTTTGGTATATTGGTTGATTATTGTTTTGCTGTTCATATTCTCTCTGTTGCTGTCGAAAATACTCTTGTTGTAATTGATTTTGATATTGTTTTCTAGATTCCATGTTTATTGCCATTGTTTGAGACGTCATGCTAGCCGTCGTGTCCATCGAGCTTGAAGTGGAATCATGCGGTATTTGCGAAGTTTCTGATGCCAACCAGGCGGCTGGATCATTATAGTCAGTTCTTGGTAAATTAAATGATGATGTGTCATATCTAGTTGACGTAGGATAATACGATAAAGCATCGGTAATGTTGCCTGATGGAAACATTGTTCTATACATTGCATTTCTGTATCCTTCGTGGTTTGCTATTCCTTCACTTGTCATTGCTCCAACTGATACACCTCTTGTTAATGACTTTTTACTGGAGCCGTTTGAAGTTGATGGCCCGTGAAGAACTGTTTGTGCTCTGTAATTTGGTTCAGGTGGGTATCTATGAGGAGATACTTGCGGTATATTTGTTGGCTCGTATGATTCAATAACATCAGGATAATTCAGATTTTGTAAAATGTTTGAAGATCCTGAAGTATAAACTGAGGTAAAAGTTTGTTCTCGATTACTGCCAGCAACCGAGTAAATAGCTGGCTGTTCGTTTCGATACAGATATTCACCGTAAGCAGATGGAGCTGGCTGTTGTTCTGGTGGTAACATTGAATTAGATATCACATTTATTCTCATGTGTCCTAGTTCACCCAAGTCAAGAATATCTTGTCCGTATGCTTCAAGACCATTTTCAATCGTTTGAGGTGAGTTAACTGTTGAAAATGCAGAGCTGTGATGTGAACTTGGCATATGGCCAATTGTCCCCCTTTTAGAATTATGGTATGAGTCTGATGTGCTTTCCAAATATTTTTTTGGCTCTGCATAAAGTGCTGATTGTCCTTGCATGTGATTTGGAGGCCCAGCTTGTTGATATTGTATTTTTTGAATGTCACTGACAAAAGTTGACGTAGGTGGAGTTCTATTTGTTCTTGGCGATCCTGGGCTTTTCTCTAAGCTAGACCACCCACTCATTGAAGATAGTCCAGAATCTGATTTTGCTGGCACAATATTTGCTGGGTCTTTTTTAGCATGTCTTGGGGAAGTTCGAGGCGATTTTGGGGAACGTGGACTGAGCCGTCCGTGATCAAGTTGTGAAGTGGATGTTTGTGGATGACTACCTGGTGTAAGATAAACAGGAGACGGTCCTCTGTGTGGACCCGCTATAAGTGTACTTTCTGGCATCAAAAATGTTTCGCCACCGTCTTGTGGGGCAGGAGGAGGTGGGCTTGGTGAAGACAACGAATTCCGTCCTTCAGTCAATTGAATACTTAGTCTATTAGAAGAATCTACGTATCCGTCTTGACGAGTTCTTATACTGTGAATCGATAAGCTCGGGGATACCGGTTTATCAGGTTTTTGTATATTAGTTTCAGATGGAATATTCGAAGATGAGGCGTAATTAGTTGTAAATGATTTATTATAATCAGTCACATCACTGTAATTATATGACATATCAAACCTTTCTGATCTAGAATGAGCTACAGGAGACTTTGGAATCTTTAAGTTAGATTCAGCATTTGCTACGGCTGAATTGTATGCCAACCTTCCTGTGACTGTAGAATATGGTTCAGATGTGGCAGATTTGTCAACATGATACTTATGCCTTGGCGAAGTAACATTAGGCGAACGAAATCCTCCGGCCATAGCGTCAGCCACTTCTTTGTCCGTACTTATAGTGCTATCAGCTATGGAAAGTCTAGACGCTGAACGATTTGTCGTATTGGAAGAAACAGTGGTAGGAACAGTGGAAGCAGCAAGTAACATAAGTTCTTCAATACCTCTTGGGCCACTACTAAAGCTCCAGTTTTCTGAATCTGCATATATTTGACGAAGCTGTTCATCTATAATGTTGCCATCTTCTGCTAGAGTCCTCGCTTCCACTTCGCTTTCATCTCTGGCTTCTTGTTTCATCCGCTGAGGACTGATCAGTCTATTTTGTAATTCCTTTAAATCAGCAGAATCTTTTTGTAATTTTGTTGTCAACCTATCTAATTCGTGTAATTTTTCTATGGCTATTTGGTCTATCGAACTTAATCTAGATAGTTGAGCTAAATCTTGTTCGCTGACGCACGGAGAATTTCCTCGATAATCTTTGTAATCCATAGCACTGAAGACTTCTTGACGTTCATCTTCAAGAGCTTGCTCCATCAATTCTCTCACTTCATCTTTTGCAGTATTAGGGTCTTCATTGTCTTCCGGGTCTTCCCATATCATATCTAATTGTGAAGGTGGGCGCGATGCTTCATTACAGACCAAGTCTTCACGGTACGCTCTATTAAGACTTCGATAGAATGCTTCATCGGAGTCAGGTATTGGAAGCTGTAACTCTCCCGAATCAACATCTGTTACAATTAAGCGAGACTGCAAACCGGCTGCTTCCACACCTTCTTCGAGGCCATCTTCTACTGTTCCGTTGCCTAAAATTTCTCTTATAACTTCAAGTTGTCCTAATCGTGCAGCCGGCGCTCCTCTTTCTGTAGAGTAAAAATCTAACAGATGTGCAATGACGCCTTGTTGTTCACACAGCAAGCCCTCTAGTCTCTCTAACCGTTCCCACATTTTTATATATTCTTGGGATAAGAGATCTAAGGCTCGCCACGCATATTTCAGCTCAGTTTCAAGAATATTGAGCCGCGTGCCGAGCCTTTCCATATAGTCGCTAATAATATAATCGCCCTGGCCCTCATATCCCCCGGCCAAGACCACCATTCCGACTCCTTCTCCATCTCCTTCCGTCAGTCTTGCACCCTCCATCACATAGCCTGAGAACCGAGCTTCACGTCGAAGCAAGAATTGTTTGTTATTTCATAGTGACAATATTTCATACTTTCATTTTTTATACGATTCAAAATTATGTAACCGAGTATAATTATCTTCATAAATATCTATTAAAATAAGTTTCAACAATAACTTTTACACCAAACATCTTATGTTGGTAACTTTATTTAAAAAATTCTCCATCACCATTTAATGTTTGATATGACACTGTCGCGCTCCAATTTCAATATTTTATATTCAAACTGTTCCGTTACTGATATGGTTATCGTTGCTGATATCACTTTTCGTTGCATATACTGTTCATGACATAGTCCAATTTGAACAAACTACTACATTCTTTTTGAAAAAGAAGACACTTTCAGAGTCACTGGAGGTTTTCCAATTATTAATTGATTAAATAAAACAATTATTCATATTTAAAAAAAGTGATTCAACAAAAAACACTTGTTTTATTATTTTTCTTGAAAATCTGCAAAAGAAAGAACAACATATTATTAGATATTTATATTGAAAAAAATATTTATGGTTATTGAATAAAATTATACTTACCTTGTATGCAACGTTTTGTTTAACTTATATTCTTTTAGTAAAAAGGCAATTTAAGGTTCAAACTTCACGATCGATTACACGTAATATAAACGACTTAAAGCTTAGAATAAGAAGAACGTCAAAAAGAAATTTTATACGCAAGAAAGATAATTGTGGCTTTTCAGTTATGTGTAGATGCCACTTACAAGCATGTATTGGCAGGCATGTAGGGTAAAACCTACTATTATGGATCAGCTACAATTATTGGCCACTTACATATAAAATCTAGTTTTTTACAAATTTTTGCGATGGCCATAATTGAATCTTTTGGTGGCCAACAATTGGAGAAAGTGGCCCATAATTGTAGCTTTATACCATTTTTTTTATTTTTTTTTTTGTAGGGAATTTTTTTTTTTTTAGATGTTAAAAAAATGAATTATTATAAACAAACTAACAATCTAGCACACAGTATTTATTTTATTTTGCCTCTCCTATGATACGTGTCCACAAAAAATTACCAAAGTTGAAAAAAATCCTTAAGTGGTCGACAATTGTAGGTTTTACATTATGTATTTTCATTTATAACACGTAACTGAATTCATTCATTTTTATACCCCCCCCCAGTCTTAAACGTATATCTGAGATTACCAAGCTTAAAATAAAAAAAATTAAAAATATAAATGTATTTTTATACATATCCGCTTGTTTGGCTATTGAACTCATATTTTTATGTATCTCAACTAAAGTTTTCTCTGTTTTTCTTTAAGGGTAGAAGAATGGATAGGTCAAGGACAGGACTTGTAGTTAGCGAATTACTCTCGGTATATTCCCTTTTTAGGATCGAATCGTGAATCAACATGAATATCTTTTTTTTCGTTTCGAGTTTGAAATCAATAATCCGAATAAAATATGAAATTGCTCGGACTCGAACTCTAGCATGCGAGTGTCGTAAGTTGCAACCGAAGCCAACAAAGTTGGCACACCGCGTACCCGATATGGGCACCAAAAAATAAAATTCACATAAATTTTTATGTGCCCCAAGATTCTAAATCTTGAAGGTTGACTGATTGCGACGAGAGATGTATTTGAATCTTGCCTTAAATGTACTTCTAAAATTTGTATTGTTCGAAATTGAGCGAAAAAGGAGACCTTTAATATTTGAGTCCTATTGAAGATAAACCCTTTTTATCCCGCGTGTGGAACCAGAACTCACAAATAATCACAGATGGCGATCTATTGGCTCCATTTTTTAAGGCACGTATTAACGGCATTTGTCTTTTTTCTTCATTTATAAGATTTCATACTCAAAATAAAAAGTTTAATTTTAAGCTATACCATCATAATTTAAATAAATATCTGCCGAGATAAATAATAAAATAAAAGAGACCGTTAATTTTTTTCCAAAAAAATGCTTTAGTATTTTTCGCGGGGACTTTTCAAAATGGTCTGGGATACAAATGGTTAAAATGAATAATTGAATCAAATAAGAAAAATATTTGTACAATTGAAAAGGGCAATAAATAGAGCTCTCGTCGGGCGATGGGGTCGTCACATCCCTACGCCATAAAATAGAACCTTCGCAAGGTAAGAATAAATAAATGATGATTTCAATATATATCTCTATCGAATATTTTCAATATGTTTTATGCATAAGAGACATTTGAGACGGCTTACATTGCAAGTGGCTGATATTGGTAACGTCAATAAAAGTAACAGCACTAAAAAACAAATAAGAATTATGTCAAAGGTCTCCAATCCCGGGATCCCGAATATTTCCAATATATTAGAATACCTAAAACTTTTTGGGATTGATTTATTTGTCAAGCAAAAACAAATTATTTTAAATAAAATCGTAATATTTCGTGTAATTATTTGCTGCGTTATGCATTGATGACAGCATCGAATATGAAAAGTCATTGTCTATATATATAAAAATGAATGTCTGTATGTATGTCCGCTATGGACTACTAAACCGCTCAACCGATCGATGTGAAACTTTACAAATTTATTGAGTACACTCTCGCAATGGTTTCTGGCCTACCAACCCCTCGCCCCAACCACCCCCCAACCTCCCCCCCCAATTTTTTTTTTAAACTTTACGAATTTTTTGAGTTCACTTCTTCGAAGGTTTCTGGCATACCCCCCCCCATACTCCCCCAAACCTCACCCCGCCAAACAACATCCCTCCCCCCAAACAATAATTTGAATAATTGTGTAATGTCTTTCCTTCAATTTTATTTTAGTTGCTGGCGTAGCAACGCGCGCAGGGTACAGCTAGTATTTTAATAAAATCATTAAATATAGTGTACTTGCAGGTGTCATATTTAGAACACCAGAGGGTCGTGGAAAATAAATTATTTTCTGCGTTGTGCATTGACGACATCATCGAATATAAAAATCGTTGTATAAAAATGAATTTATAGGAAGAAAAATATTCAGTTAACTAGAGCTTATTTATCCTGATAACTTATGCTTTATACATACATAAAATTCTAAAATTGTTATCAACATCCTGGATGGTACGTAATTTTTCACCAATAAAAACGTTTTTGAACGATACCCATACCTTCGTACATTGTATTTCAAGAAAATATTCTCGCTATTTAATAATATATTAACGACCAAAATATTATATTCATAACACTATCTAATCAAAAATTAATGAGAAGAAATAAAAATTTACCCCCAACGAACACTGCTGGAGAGACAGTACCAAACCATGCTCCTATCTGCCGCGCTCAAGCTTTGTCCACTAAAGCATATTCCATTGAAAACGGTACTGCACAAAATCATAAAGATGCGTCACTCTCTGATATTAGTACCGCGGTGTTTGATAATTATTTGATGTATCAGTGGGCAGCCGAGCTTAATACACGTAAAGTATAAAATTACATTTATCTTCATTTGCTTGAGGGTGCTGCAGTTTCACAGTGTATGAACGACCGGATATATGTAACTTATTTTAACTATTTTTTATAATAAATTAACATGGCTTATATATTTTTCATAAATACGAGAAATATTCCAAATCCCGGGATCCCGGAAATCCTAACTATCACACCACGAGTGAGAAATTGAAAAAAATATATCTTGAAAATTTACAACGTCATCTCGAGTAATGTGTATATGATTCGATTCAGGTTTATAAAAGCTTCTACAATATATCTCGCTGGTAATCCAATATAAGCGCTAACGGTGATAGATGATAGTGGCGATAAGTGATGGGTGACAATCTTTAAATATTTACACAACCACTGAAACGAGATCGCACGTCGAATCTCAACACCGCATTATTGATGGATTTTATATCGGGATTAATTCGCTGCCACCAATGAATAATATTACTTAACCTCTTTAGTACCTAAAGCCCACTGGTAGCCACCGCGTACAGACGCCGCGAATTAAATTGCAAAATTTTGCAAAATATATAAAAATATCGGTAAATTATGGATATATGGTCACGGGACAGAATCCCAATCCTCTCGAGCTGGGCTCAAAAAATTTATACATACTGGCTTATAATTTTATGTTTTGACTTTACTCTTTGAGTTCTTGTGGATTATTATAAAATGTGGAATCAATATGATTAAATCTGAAGAATATTACTGATTATTGTATGAGTTCTGAAAGAAGATATTGGTTTTTTAATATTAGCTTATAGTAAAATTATTCTTTTTTTTTTAAATAAATATTAAACTTATGTGACTGTCTCTATCTGTATAATATTATTATTTGTGTAGTTTGTGGTTGCATTTCAAAAAAAATCGTAAGCTTTATTTACATTTATTTCATTTAATGTTCTTATTTTTCATAAATCTTTACAAAAATTCGGTCCCGTGAACATATATCCATAATTTACCAAAAAATCTTCCCGTAAGAATTCTTATGATATTTTTCTTTTCATAACTAGTGACATTTATATACTGTCTTTAGAAAACAATCGTTCTTCCGTCATAAGTCAATCTTGTTTTAGAAGTCGGGTGGTATATGTGATCAATTCGATTTTGCTCGGTACTGAAGGGTTATAAGTATATTACCACAATCAATATATGAACACTACCACCCTTTTACATAATAAAACAAGGCGATGTCTTATTTTTTGAATGTTTTTTGTTTATTTATATTTATGTCGGGTCCGTGGCGCAGTGTCAACGGCATTGGCTTGCGTGCCGGATCGCCTGGGCTCGATTCCCGGTACGAGCTGATTTTTTCAGTCGATAAATCTGTTCAAAGGCATGGGTGTTTGTGTTGTTGAAAATCCCTTCCTACCTTTCCGATCCCAAAGAGCGACGCATAGTGACAGTGATTAAACTAATCACTAGTCCTGTCCTAGTCCTCGCATCCTTTCCATCCCTACTCTCTTCGAAAAGAGAGGGGTTGAGCAATCACTCTGCCGTGAGGAGGCCATATGCTCCAAGTTGGCAGCGGACATGGTTAAAAAATAAAAATATTTAAAAATTGTAACTTTATTTCATGAATGCCCAAAAATATATCCTGCGGGCCACATGTGGCCCAATTGTTGGTTTTGTGTGACACAGTCGAAATTTTGAACCTTCTAGACATTTTCCCCTTTTACAATACATTTTAAAAAATTGATAACTTTATTTGTCATGAATTATATCAAAAATATATCCTTCAAGTTAAACTTTTTCGGAATTAACGCAATTACAATGTGTATTATAGCTGTATTTGGCACCACATATAACGATGCTAGTCATACAAAGTCGGTCCCTGTGGTCTAGTGGCAAGAGCTTTGTCCTAGCGATCGGGGGGCCCGGGCTCAATCCCTGGCAAGGTCAGATTTTTTCAATTGAAAAAAAAGAGATCTTGGGCTGGGTGTATGTTATTTATCGTTGATTTTGTGCACAACTGATACATTATTTACCATCGAGTTAATCTCGTATGACTTTCACAACTCAGAATATTTGGCGCATTGGCGTAAGCTGTAATGCCAAATATTTTTTAATTAAAAAAATTAAAAATTATAAAAAATTAAAATTATAAAAAATTATAAAAAATTATACAAGAATACAACGTTATTTACACAAAAGTGAAGCAAGTCTTGAAAGGTATAAAAAACAAATGGTAATTAATATATTTATAAATAAACATCAAAGTTAAATTAAACACAATAGACTATAATTTTAATGTTGAAAAGCTCTTAACAATAAAAGCTACTACATTAAATTTAAGTAAAGTCAGATTGAGTTAAGGTAAATGTACCAGTCGTTGGCCATGTACCAGTAGTTGACCTTTTGAGAATAAAATGGCCCAAAATAAGAAATATATATGCGGGATTGCTCTAAATTTTAAGTTTAAGACAATTTAAGGCATCTGTGGTCGGAATGAGCCACTAACCCATCACCATATAGCCAATGGAGTGTCAGGGTGACCATTTGAAAATAACACGAGTGAGGAAAGTGTATTATTTCTTAAGTGATCAATCTAGAAACGGTGTGTACCTTGTTCCTGAACCACCCATTGCTACTTGATTCAAACCAAGAGTGTTTTGACAGAAAGCCCTGAGGCAACCCTGAAAGAATGTTCACTATAAAGCGCCTGATTCGAAATGGTCAACACGCAGACTTTTCAATTTGTGAGATGGTCAACTACTGAAACAAAAACAGAACTTCAAATAATTTAGCACAACTTTTGTTAAACAGGCCCTTTCGTATGTTTTGTTACATAATATTAATTAAGACATATGATCCAATATGAGTATACTTGCTTTGCCTTCATTCGGTACAATGCTAAACCTAAATCGTTATTTTTGTTGAAATTTTCTCTTAAACGGTTAGCTACTGGTACATTTACCCTAATGCCTTCTTACATGGAATGGTAGTATAATACTCAAAGTATTGAAAGAATAGTTATTATAGTTAATTACTGATATCAATTTATAATTGATGTTAATTGATTTATTATAATTACTTTGAATGTTGAAAGCTGGAGTTTAAAATGACAATATAAAACATTCAGTTTTAATTGGATGATATTACTAGTGTAAAATGTTACATAAATAAAACTTTCTTCGCAAATATTATTTATTTCGGTGTGGTAAAACAATTATTTTGTCTGCCAAATAAATATTACATTAAAACTTATGAGCCGGTGTAAAAAACTTTGCTCGTTTAATTTAAGCCATGAAAATGAATGAGAAAAATGACAAAACCAGATGAATCCCAATGAAAACAGATTGAGTTGTACGCTTGGAACGTATACCTTATTCCTTACAATGACGGCCTTTCGTAGATGTATAAAGTTTTATTCGCTTTTGGTTCATTATGAAAAACAATCAATTGGGGTTATTATTTTAATTGGTTTATTTTCGCTGAATGATCTACCATTACAGATTCATAAATCTTATATATAAAACCGAAACGGGGGATGTATGTCTGTAATTCCCTTTTGCATTGTTGGTCATTAAGTTGCCATAAAAACGAATATGAAAGAAAATATGTATTATTTTTTTTATCGGCGAAGACATTTAGTCAAAATGTAATAAATTAGTCTTCTACTGAACTTTTCCCGGCTTTTATTAATATAATAATGTTTTTATTTACGTGAAGGTATTATTTGACATTTCTTTGACAGAAAATTAGATTTTTTCCTTGAATTTGGACATTTTAATGGGCGAGAATGGGGCTGTCAATATATGAAAGGGGCTGTGAAATGTCAATGCCAGTCTGAAATGTTCATTTGAATTCCATTTTAATTGACCTAGACTTTTGAATTTTGAAAAAAGTTGTTTCAACTTGGCCCGTCTGAATTTACGCGCCGAGCTGAAAATAACCCCAAACTGGTCCGAGCGAAGCCGGGTTCGAATACTAGTTATATAATAAAGAAGACCTGAAAAACATGTCACTTTTGGCATGCTTTTTTAAAATTAGTCTTCTCCGGTCTGTCGTATAGAAAAGACGGTAATTTCCTAAGAAAGCGTAACATTGAGCTCTGACATTTATTTCAAAATGGCCGTCATGTTGTCAGTATACGAAATTGCTTTTCGACTCAGACTCAAAAAATTAACAGACATCACAAAACTAGTTAAAATACGTCATGTATGGTAAGGTTTGTTATGATTTGGTAAGGTTTGGTTTGCTTAGGTTAGATTATTGGAGAAAATTACAATATAAAGGTATGATAATTAATTTATAAGTAATGTACGGTTTGTGGCGCAGTGTCAACGTTGTTGGCTTGCGTGCCGTAGCGCCTGGGTTCGAATCCCGGTACGAACGGATTTTTCAGTCAATAAATCTGTTGAAAATCCCTTCCCACCTTTCCGATCGACGCATAGTAACAGCATAGTGACAGCGATAAGCCAATCACTAGTCCTGTCCTAGTCCTCGTATCATTTCCATCCACACTCTCTTCGAAAAAGAGAGGTTGGGCAACTGAGTAACAAGCAGTTCTCGTAGAAAAATATATGTTGATATAAACTCCGTGACGAGTCCATATGCTCCAAATTGGGAGCGGACATGGTTAAAAAAAATAAAAATAATCATCGATGATCAGCTATAAAAATTCCCTAATTAATTCGGCGGTTTTTATTGAACTGGTATCACTAACACGGGCTCCATTTTGAAAAAAACGTCAAGATTCAATGTTACGCTTTCATAGGAAATTACCAAAAAGACATGTTTTATTCGGTTGGAAATCTACTTTATGTAGTCTGCAATCTTTGTTTAGGGATAAAAATCTTAATTTCCTGATATTGATTGAGTAGGCATTTGTTTGGTAGAACTCCATTATAATACGGAAAGATCTTGTATTTTAATTCTAATGAGAGATTTCTCTCATAACAAGCGTTAAATGACAGTCATAAACGCTCGCGCTGAAATAAGCTGGCCTTATTCATTTTTAAAATTGTCGAACTAGTACCATTTTCTTGCTTATAATTTTTTTATTTTTCTAGATGTGAGTGAAACTGTTGCTTCACAGTGGTATTAAAATAAGACATGTTGAAGCTTTTTTGCTGGAATGAAAGAGTAAAATTCAAAAATGTATTCGTAATGGATTGTTCCAATTTTTTTCTTCTTATTGACTGTTAATTTTCTTAATACATTTTTTTATTTAAAAATTCATCTTTATATAAGGGTTTCTTTTGATACCGCCATATATGTAAGGTCATCAGAACTCTCTCGAACGGTCTAATTATCACCTCAGTCTATGAGTTAAACCAATATCAAGACATTAAATTCAGTCTAACATGCCCTATATTTAAATCTAAAGCGATCCAATATAGGGTAAGAAAAAAACCGTTAAATTTTGAAATGGAACAAGCGACATCCAGTTGCAACGACGGTGAACTATCGCTCTATCTCTCTCTCCCTTAAATCTTTGCTAAAGCGACATCCAGGCGCAACGACACCTGAAATTTAAGCAGCGTTCTCTTAACTTCATTTCACGCAGCCTCCTCTAAATGGTACTGGACGCAACTACCTTTATGGAGGCGTCGCTCGCTACAACCGAACGATATACATAAGAGCGCGTTTTAAATTCATTTCTGTCAGGTTTCTACGGTAACTTGAGTGTGCACTATTAAAGCCATATAAAGCCTTTAACTTGGTCGACGGCCCTAGCCGCGCCATAATTAAGGAGTTGGAATAGTTGCCCTCTGTTCCGCCTTAGAAATCTTGGCGAAAGCCAAGTCTTGAGCGGTGTCACCAGACTCGAAATTTTTCTCCCCCTGAATGCTATTCCCAGATCCTAAAACCGGTAAAATCGCCAATCAAAAAATCGTCGGCGTCGCCTAATAATCGGATTTTGTCTTGGTCTTGGTCTTGGTCTTGGTTTAAATTCTTGAACAGTAACTTCTAGTATTTTCTTAATGTAACTTCATGTAATAACTGGTGTAATTTGCTTTGCACTATTGTTTGACACTTTGAGATAGTTTCATCGGACAGAGGTTTATATTTAACGGGGAGACCGAATCCAGGTTCTTTGAAGTAAAACATATCATTTCCATTGCAAAATTTGATACCTACAAAATATGAGTTCTGAGACTTCTTGGTATTAACACTTTGTTTACGGGTTTTTTAATAACTATAGTAATTACGCACAAATTTGTACACACCGTAAACAATGGGTTAAAAACCCTGCAAAAATCGATCCTACGCCTATTTAACACACAAGTTATGGTGAAGGTAATACACAATAATGAAGTGTTCAGTCAACCCTGCTATAGCGGACACTTCTATATAGTTTTTTGCTATAGCGTATGCGGCGGTTTTTCGTACTAGGCACGTGTCACTTGCTTTCAAATTTAGCAGTTATAATTTTATTTAAAATATAAAAATTTTGATTTGCTTCAAATTACAAAATACAATTGAAAAAACCAAAACCACAATTTTTGTATGGGTGCCTATGTTTAAAGCGTGTATTTGTTATTGATAATGCTAGCAAAAAGCAAAACTAGTCATTGATGTATTTAATTATAAATGACTGGAAATAGAATTCTGTTCTTTTGATAACAATTTCCCGAGAGCTATGTTGGTTTTATTATAAATACAACATGAAAAAATGCCCGGCTTGTGTAAATAATGTTAAAATAATATATTTAATTTTATCATTAAATTTGATACTAATTGAAAAAACATTGAGAGAATGAATGAGAATGCTTTGTATTTTCTGACAATTATAATATAATATATGAGCGAAGGAGAATGTCAAGAGTTTGCGAATTTATTTTAAAGAAAAAACAAAAATATATGGCCTTTGCGTAGGTTCATAATGCCATACAAATAAAAGTCACAATTACATTTTCCATTGAACAATTTAATTTTCTTAAATTGATTTAAAAATACGTTACATAAAAACATATTATTTAACTGTATAGATCAGTCATACTCAAACTATTTTTCCTCCGGGCCGCATTTCGACTTTTACTTCTCTACGTGGGCCGCAAAATATTTATAGTAAACTTTACATATACGTATATAAAGTTTACTTTAAATATAAACACATACTATACTGCATACATATTGACACCGCCTAATATGGTAGGTCATCAGAACTCTCTCGAACGATCTATTATTTACCCCAGTCTATGAGTTTAAGTCGATGTCAGGAAATAAATTCATTTTTAATAATACTCTATATTGAAATCTATGGCGATTCAATATAGAGTGATTTAAAATTTGTAAAAGAGACATTTATGCGGACGTCTCGCTCTAAATGTCTCTTGACTCTTTCACGCCCTGAGTGCATGAGAGTACATGGTATTTCATGCAAAGTTTGATGGGCCATAAATAATGGCTTATCGCACGGGACGTTTACGGTATTTTTGTAACGGTTTGGCTACATAAGGAACCGCTTTTTTTCATTCAATTAGTTAGAGATTGGACAGCATTGAGAATGCACGCGCTTGCGAGATAAGTCTTACAGTCGTGGTTGAGAGGCTTCTTCCAACTGTATGTCCTGGAAGTAGCTTGCAAGCTCCTAATCCTCTCCCTAAGGATAAACTCTAGTAAATTCCTGATATTGCCTTCGCAATTATAATAGTCGTGTATTATGTATTGTAGAACGTAACGTGTATTGTAAATCTATCTTTGTTAAATCCGTGTGTAAAGTCTGTGAAAATTCGTAACAATTAAATTATGGGTGCTAACAGCACCCACATAACGCTTTGAGATCGTCTTTTGTTTATAAGAGCACCATGTTTCTCCTACTCCGTTCCCAAAATTCCTGTCCTGAGTGTCGGATTGGAGGCTCCTTCTCGATTTAGGAGGGAGCCGAATTCAGGTCGTCTCGATATATAATGTATAATATTATGATGCCAAAATAAAACTTTTTTATTTTATATAAATATATACATTTATGCTTTCAGGTATTTTTAAACGTAAAAAATAACAATGAACAAAAAATAAAAATACTCATAAAGTGCACAAAAATACCACTGTATAAAAAATCTTAAATCATTTACTTAAAAATTAATCTGAATTTTGATATTGAGTCAAACTATCATCGTCAATCAGGTTCCTGATTACTACAGGCTACTCTTAATACATCATCATGGTGAGAATCAGTGAGCTGATTTTTATATACGTTCTTCGCATATTTCATTTTAGAATATGACTATTCACAGAGATACGTAGATGAGAATAATGTGAGCAGAAGCTGGGCACATTTTTGTACCGACCGATAGCAACCCAATATTAAAAACAACGCCAACAAAGTATATGGTCACTATAATTATTTTGGGCCACACATAAGAGCCGATTGGGCCACATGCGGTCCGTGGGCCGCAGGTGGAGTATGGCTGGTATATATGCTATTTAAATACAATGAAAAACAAAAAAACGTTTGGTTTCATCACAATCAATATATGGAATTGTATAACTGAAGACATATCTTTCTATATTATATAAAAATCAATATTTGTTTGTTCGTACTCTATGCGCATCCATACGGTTCATATAATTGCAATTAAATTTTGGTGATTTATTGAGTGGATGCCCACAAAAGATTTTAATTACCTAAATGTATGTTTTTTTGTCCCGTATATGATCCTATACTGTTGATCCGAATGCGATAAAAATGAATGATTATCGATTCTTTGAGGAGACATTGCAACGCTTGCCGGGTCAACGGGTACCGGTTAGTTATATATAAAAATAAATTTATTTTTTTTTGATATCCTTAATGCCTTTACCGTTCAACCGACTGCAATAGTACATTGGTGCGTGGTTGTGTGGGCGCCCACGAAGGTTTTAGAATAGGAACATTTTTAAAATATGAAAATGCCTGATTTTCCAGGATGGCCGCGGCACATTTTAGCATTGGAAAATGGCGGACCGATCTTTCTTCTCCGAAATATAAATCCACCACGACTTTGCAACTGTTCCAGGCATTCAGTAAAAAATACAATGAACAATATAAAAACTACAAATTTGAAAGGAAAATTTAAAGGAGAAGATGTACTGTTGCCACGCATCGCGATGATTCCGACCCATTCAAATTAAAACTCGCATTTCCAATGATCACCAAAAAAAGAAAATCGCTATAAGTGTGTGGACTAAATTTGGAAAATCCATGCTTCTCACATAGACAGCTGTATGTGGCATTACTTTATAATTTATTCGTATAACTCCCAGACAAAAAAAATTGTATCCAAAAACACTTTTTCTGTTTGTGTGGCATTACAAAGCATGCCGGGTACTCGCTAGTAAATTATAAAAAATCGAATAGTAAATGTATTTTAAAAAAATAGCCGCTCTTTGCTAAATTTGCGAAATGATATCTTTGGCTGGATAATCGAGATATATTATAAATTATTACGCTAGACATATATTATATTAAACATAAGTTATAACGTTTACCTTTGTTCAGGATTCTATTTTAAAAGTTCCGGTTATTTTATTCTAGGTTTCGACTTTCTTTTTGCAAATTCATTGCTTCAAAAGAAGTCCAGAAGTTTTACTGTATTATGCGAGGATAGGGAATGGTTACGCGAACAAGTTTTATAGCAGTGATGAACAACCTTTTTAGGAGAAGGGACAAATAATAAAATCTCACACTTTTCTAGGGCCTATGTTAAATATGAAGTTAGGTTAACAAAAAAAACAAATATGCACAGACTGCCGATGTTTTTAAAAAAAACTCCCATGGAAATAAGAGGTAGAGAAACAAAGTTGTGCAGAAACTGGTAATACTCTGTTACTATAACTGATAATGCTCGTGATGAGTGAAACCGATCTTGATATAAATAAATTCAATGTGGAATAAGTACTAAAAATGTTTTATTATATTTATTACAATGCATTCCAACAAGTATTGACAGTGAACACCTTAAAAGTAAAATTGTTCTTATTGTCACAATATTTTTTCAATCCTTTTGTTCTCCTAAAAAGAAGTGATTTTACCCTTTTGGCTCGAGTCTGAAAATTTTATATGAGACGTTCAAATGCAAAAGCAGATAATTTTACATCATACTCAAAGCCTTTTCAAAAAATATGCAACCATGAATAACTTTCAAAATCCGACAAAATTAAACAAAACTTTAAGCTCTAATTAAGCTTCGTTAATATTTATGGAAATTAGTTGTTAATAAACAATCCAAAAATGCACACGCATTTTAATTAAAAAAGCAATATCAACGATGAAAAAAATTGCCTAACATTAAAACTCATAATATATGCGTGAAAAACTAAAACGTCGCTTATCTATAATATTGCAAAGTGAACGCGTCGTTTTTTGTTTTGAATCGTCTCGTATATTTAAAAATATAAAAAGTAGAATTCAAAAGTGTTAATTAGTCGTTATACTTACCGTTGGAAATTGTTTTGTGCAATCATATAATCTTTAACTTAAATTAATTTATAACATTGCAATTTATATTCCGTGTAAGTACAGTTACTTTATTAGAAATTTTTATCTGATTCGAAGTAGATTTTTTAAAAGATAACGCAAATATTTAATTTTTCGTTGAACAAATAGTTCTATAACCGTTTAAATTAAACTAAAGTCAATAAAATTTCCAAAGCATCCGAGTGGTTTAAATGGCTTAAGAATTTAATTGTAATAACTACGCCTGGCATCACAGGCATACCACAACGAAAACATTCCTAATTTAATAATGCCTAGTTTTATATGTTCGGGTCGAATAATCCCGGCTCGGGTTTTAGTATTATCGTAAAATTATTATTTTTGGGACCAATGCTAATGTAGAGTTTCGGCTTTGGAGTCTCTACTTGAGGGGTATAAAAGCAAAATCGCCCCCACCCACAATGGAAAATTGTTCAGCAATCGAAAAAACGATTTTAATTTTCCTTTTATTTTTTTTGAGTATTTTTGAACTGTATTATCATTTTATCTTTTTCTTAGATTGACAATTCCAGCGCAAGTAATTTTTATTTTGTTCGTGCAAAAGAAAACAATCATTCGATAGTGGAAATTTTTTATAGACAATTTTGTTATTGAACGTTCATAATAATGGTATATGTGTACTTTAGCATGGTATATTAACGGTTTCAAGACCAAAACTACAAAATAAAATTTATTAATTTGGATAATTTACAAAACGAATATTTGTATGGTGACAGAGCACGGCGGCCATATCAGATTTTCGGTAAGTAAGTGTTTACTGGCTCGTTATTGGTGCATTTAGATTGTGACTTTGAACTTCAAATATATGTAGTCAGTAATGCACACTTGAGTGCCTTGGCCTCCAAGTCCTGGGCAAATGCTCCCGAGACAACTCCATACTCGCAAACAGAACAGATACGCTTAACGTTGTTACGCCACGGGACACGATCGCTGAAACCGAATGTAAGGCCGTGGCGGGTGGTGGTTGGGAGTAGTTTAGTTTAGTTTAGTCTAAAAGATGCGGTTATGCTTTTGATTGACATGTTTGATGTCGAAGCGATTCTTCTTTGTTTGAAGTTTGTAGGGCATAGAACGTAAGGAACGGATCATTAACATTTCCCATCCCATTGGGTGAGACAGTCGACCGCTACTGCCACGTTATCTTAAATATCTATTATAATATATACATAGTCATACAATGTGTTTACCTTTGGTATTCTTAATTCATTGTTTATTGAAGATAAGTCGGACTATTATTGGCCGAAAACCATTTATATCCTCGCTTCAAATTGCCAGGATTGAAACTTCACTTCCCATATGCGACAAGATAACGTTATCTTATCTCAAACGCGTCTCGATCAAGTGTACTTTTCAAATCAAATTGATGATTTTTACGTTAAAAGCGTAGATAAGCGCTCGAGCTCATAGTTTTGATTATTTCGATCTGCCATTAATAAAAAAAGCGAACACGTCGTCTGTTTCATGCGCAATTTAAAATATGAATAATTTTAGGAAAACTATTGATTTTTTTAGAACGATGTATAAAGATACCTTTAACCATAATTTTTTTTATGCAATCTATAAAGCCATACTTCTGGAGTATTTTTATACCACCCTTTGGATCACGTGTTATTTTTCAGGGACTGTCCTTCGAAGGTTAATCAATCAGTTCTGTTTCATATATTTGTTTATTTTTTAATTTTGTGTCATATGCGTTTTGTGATATTTTTATTAAATTTTTGTCAATTGCATGGCGCATCGGCGTCAGCTGTAATGCCATGTATAATAATTATTTTTGTACAATAAATAAAATCATTATCTCAAAAATTCTAAGATGTGTCGGTTTTGCTTTTATACCCCTCACTCATTGATTGTTATACGCAAAAGGATTTGCGAAGGCGCAGAAGGACAATCCTTCAACGGATAAACATTCCAAATTATTATTGGAAAAAAATGAATAATATTACAATATTTTCTTCCGCTTACTCACTTTGATATTTTGTTATTCAACGACACAGCCATCTCGAAAATGTGACAGATAACATTATAGCCTTCGAGTGTTTTGAAATTCGTATTTTCTTATAAATAAAAGGACTGATACACAAGACAGCGCTATTTATTCTAGATATGAATTTACTATTTTTTTCTATCATATCGGCTTCCAGTGTGTAGCATTTATATGAACTCACATGGGTGAATATAAATCAGTGATGCTCAACTGAAATCACTTGGTGGGTCAAATTATATATATGAAAAACTTTAATATTTATCAAAGAAAATAAGTCGGATAATTATTGGCCGAATACCCTTTATAACGTCGCTACAAATTGCCAGGATTCAAACTTCACTGCCCATTCGCGATAAGATAACGTTATATTATATCGAACACGCCATGAGCGAAATCGGTCCTGATCCAATAAATTTTATGTGGAATAAGTACTAAAAATGTTTTATTATATTTTTACCATGTCCGCTCCCAAATCGAAGCATATGGAGTCCTCGCGGAGTTTATCTCAACATATATTTTTTCTACGAGATCTGCTTGTTACTCAGATGCTCAACCTCTCTTTTTCGGAAAGAGTAGGGATGGAAAGAATACGAGGACTAGGACAGGACTAGTGATTAGCCAATCGCTGTCACTATGCATCACTCTTTCGGATCGGAAATGTGGGAAGGGATAAAAGAACACAACCACCCATTGCCTCTAAGAATTATCGATTTTTCGACTGAAAAAATCTGCTCATACCGGGAATCGAACCCGGGCGGTCCGACACAGTATCCAATGACATTGACCACTGCACCACGAACCAGGAAATGCATGTCTGTAATGGACCACACATAAATATTTTAAACATTAAAAATAAAATATTAATTTTGAATGACAAATTAACAAACAAAACTTATTTTTAAAATCCCTTTCAACAAATATTTATATGATTATTTTTACCGTCGACCGGTTATTTCGACGTTGCACATCGCAGTAGATTAGTTAAATTTTCAACATTCGACCTGTTCCAACCGTTTTGAGAAAAATGATACTCGCATTGAAGTGGTGCCAAATGCAGTGAAATGAAAATTAATAATTGTCTTAATTCGGGATATTTATCATCAATGATATTTTATTGACAACATTAGTGTATTATATTATAATTCGTCACAAATTTAGAAATAGATCTACTCTACCAATAACAAAATGTAAAATATATAGAAAGTTGAAAACTTCGAAAGGGCCACACAAAACCTTCGATAGGGCCACATTGGCCAGCGGGTCAAGGTTTGGGTATGCCTGATCTAAATAGAAATTTTTTAGCGAGAACTGAATGTATTTCAGTAGCCGAAAGTCTTTTATCGGAAAAAGTACAGATTTTAAAATGATGTTAAGAATGGTGTGGTATCGTTTTTAGGATTTATTCGATAGGCGTGTGAAAAAGATTGCCCTAGGCGAGGAAATCATAAAATCAATATCGGAACTCCAATCGAAATTCAAGATATTGACTCCTAGCAACCAGATAAAATTATCGCCCAAGAGTGTCCATAGAAAATAAAAGCACCTAAAAAAGTAGTTAAGTTGTCCTATTTCTCACATCTGACTTCCAGGCATCACCGTACTTTCGAAAAATTGAAGCAAACATCTGTTTTCGAAGCACAGTACACCTAAACCACCCTTTTTGTGTGGTAGATGCGTTCCGCGGAAAATCGCACAAAAAAAGATATGACTTTATATAAGAACATAACGGTCTCTGTGGTCTAGTGCAGTGGTTCTCATGTGCGGCCACCAGAGGATTTTGCTGCGGCCACCAGAAGCTTCATAGTTAATATTTATATTTAATAAAAATGGGTTTTTACAACTTAATTTGTCAACAAAGACACTGAAAATTAAATAGTTTGTATGCATTGCATTGTGCATCAACAATTGCTAGTAAGAAATAGCTTAACACATACACGATTAGGTCTTTTTGGCAAAAAAGACTCATCACAAAAATTTGGTGCGGCCACCAGACATTTCCGTAGTATCGCTGATGTTCCTAATGCGGCCACAGCCAAATTTTACGTGAGAACCACTGGTCTAGTGGCAAGAGCTTTGTCCTAGCGATCAGGTGGAGCCGGCTTCGATTCCCGGAAAAGTCAGATTTTTTCAGGTGTAGGTAATTTATCGTTGATTTGTTCACGACTGATTCATTATTTATCATCGAGTTAATCTTGTATGACTTTGACAATTTAAAAATATTTGGCGCATTGGCATTAGCTGTAATGCCAAATATTTTGTATTAATTTTTATTCAAATATTAATTATAACATGTACAAGAACGCACGTGTCAAGGTCACATTGTAATAAACAGGTGAAACACTAGATTTTTCACATACAGTGTGTGAAAAACGCGCTGTTTATTACGGTTTTTCATCTGAACGTTTATATTGTCCCAAAAATATATTTTAAAAAAACCGCATAGCTTTGAAATCGCACAAAAAAAGGTTTGAGTGTATACTGTTACTTTTTAATTTTTTAATGTGCCATTACTCACAACCGTAAAACAGCACAGTTAGTATGCATGCGTTGAACAAGAGAACAACTGCGAGTTCTAGACATTCCACATTGAATCCAAGCTTGCTCCAGCTATCCTTAATTGGTTTCCGTCTCCCGTGATGGAATGGAAATCCCAGGATGGTCTCCCGTCTTTCCATTTCCAGGTAACTGAAACCGATGATTCTCTCGATTTCTTGCCCCGTATTTGATAGAAATACCAAAATAAATAACGCACATTTTATAGTTCTACGTCAATATATATTCTGATAAAAACAAGCACCGTTTACGCTCATCGCAAAAATTATCAACTGATCACTTTTAAGGTGTTCACTGTCAATACTTAGTGGAATAGCATGATAATAAAAATAATAAAATAAAAATTTAATAAAAAATGTATTTATTCCACATACAATTTATTGAATATGCTCGCCATGAGAAAAACCGCTCATGTGCTCATGAGATCCAGCACTCAGTTGACAATGCTGAAATCGGTCATGATCTTTACCAGGATGTTTGTGAAAGTAGTACCGTAAAATGTGTTTTATTAATTTAAATAATAGCTTTCTACCAATAAGTATAATTAAACACCTTGAAAGTGATTAATGGAAATCATTGTCAGTAATTAAAATGTTTATTATGATTACTGTTCTTTCTTATTATATAAAATATCTAGACTATTTTTACCATGGTCGACATGTTTGTGACAAATATGTAGTAGTATATATTAATTTCGATTAACGATGTTGCTGAGAGCAATATATGTCAAATCTATGCAATGGGAGGTGAAATATAGTGCAAAATACACCCGTCACTGTCATGCGTCATAGTGAAACAAATGTTTCCATTGGTTGGTCAATTTGAGCAAGCCAGTGATACAGTTTTGACTGGCAGGATGAGAAAATTGATAAATTACCGTTTGAGATAGTTAATATGCTGTTCACTGCAGTGCATAACTTGAAAGACTTTTCCGAGTAAATATTAAATGATACCGGATATTTTAAATATAATTTCGTAAATACTTTGAAGAAGTATCAAGATATTATAAAATTAAAAATATTTTTGATTATTCCACGTGTTGTGTTACTAATTGTGACACGGGTTTCGCCTATTTCGCAAGCATCTACGGACTTTCTCTCGCAAATTTTGCTTAAGTAATTAAGGGTGGCTGATTTTATTTTATATTTTTAAATGATAAATTACAAAAAATGGAGTTTGGGATTTTTCATTTTTACGTGAAGCAAGGAGAAGATGATAGAAACAAAACAAACAAATAATCATACTGCTAATGACGTTAAAACTACAAAATAATTAAATAATGAGATGAAATAAAAGGGTTAAGCCCATTGGAAATAAATTTAGCAGTGGCAAGCAACCTGTATGACATAACCCGGAATAGTTAGTCCGAAGATGCCTCTTGTAACAATTAGTAACACAATACGTGGAATAATCGAAATTATTTTTAGAATTTTATATTAAAATAAACTTCCACAGTTATCGCCGAATCCATTGAAAGTATGAAGTATGAAGATGTTTAATATCTTGGGTTCACTATAATCCACGAAATAAATTTTCAGTGTTTTTTTCACTCATTTTTTCATTTAAAAATTGTTAAAATTTTAAATGCAACGTCAAGCAAGCGTTCAATGTTCCCTCTAAGCTATGTACGAACACGGCCACGCAGCAGTTGTAAAGCCCCGGGCACTCGTTCCTAGTTGGCGCGCATTCTAATATGTGATGTATTTAACAACCTTATTCATAAATATTGCTTTTGATATGTCAATGATCCACAAAATAGAGAAGGATAAATTAATATTTGTAATCTATGTTCACTTCCAGTGTAAAGCAGGTGACCTCCTCATGATATATTTCAACAGAAGTTATTCGATGATTGAAATTATGATGTGCATCTGTTGGATTGGTCTGCAAAGTCTTTGAATTTTTCGCACAACTAACCCCTCACCCTTTTTATATAAAAATGAGTTATTTTTATAAAAAAATAGCTTTGTTACAGAAAAACTTCCCGCACAGAAAAAGACGAACGTTTTCACTGACTGCAAGTGTCTTTTCTACAACATACTCACTTTTGCAAATTCACGAGAGTTTCAGAAACAAGAAAATTAACAAATAGATTTTCTCTCGGTTGGTGCTCAAAATTCTGGAATTGACTGCTTGAAAAGTTTGTATCTATTTTAAGTGATTGCCCAGTAAGTCTGGTTAGAAGAGAAACTCAATAATTCAGCTGTATTATATGTTTTTTAAAAACACATTAAAAAACTTAGTATCATTAATATTTTGAAAAGTTCCGAGTAATTCTACATTATGTGTAATTGTAAAACTTCACGGGTAAGATTAATTAACCAAAAGTTGTTCCAACAGCTCATTGTGCCACCTGATTTAGGTAAGCACCGATAACCAATTGCCCCTTGTTATAACAAGTATTACCGTTGAATTAAACTCTCTCTTCTGTTCCCATTCTTGCAAATCTTTTAAGCAGATAAAAAAGTATTTTAAATTTAATATTCGCGATTCATTTTTGAAACTGTAAAAAGAACTTAAATACATAACGCAATTTTTAAAATTATCATAATAAATTTTCATCTGCAGTCGAGTTGCTTACACTGCTTACAGTGAACACAGCATTATTTTTTTTACAAATATTATCTAGGCATTAATATATATATATATAATTTACACAGTTTTTATCATTTATAACCCAATAGTGTCACTGGGAAAAAATAAAAATCGAGTAAACATTTCCAAAATTTTACTTATACAGTTAGCTCTTACTTATTATATCAATTTTTCAGTAAAGGCAATTGTCTTGTAAATTAATTATAAGGTGTCCACTGTCAATACATACTTGGTGAAATGGTATTATAATAAAAAAAATAGTACCACATTGAATTTATAAGATCAGGACCCGTTTCGTTCATTGCGAGCATTAAAATCAGTTGATAATTCTCGCGAAGTTTATTGAGATGTATGGTATCTTTTTAGTCTAGGACAGTTATGGTTTTTCGCACTACTAACTGATTAAGTGAACAAAGACACTTATAAATCTCAATTTCTGTTCATCTATGTCAATATATCGTGTTGAAAAGTATATTGCAAAGCTATCTTGCCAAAAAAATTAAATGCCATTTTATTTCATTCATTTTAAGTCGAATGGCATAGGGGTTACTAGCATAAATTCCAAATGGAAAAAATCTAACATATGCAGTTATATATATCATTAAGGCCCAGAGATATAATTGAGGAATATCAACACGAAACTGATAACGCTAAGTTAATGACTTTTAAGGTGTTCACTGTCAATGTTTGGTTTAAAGGCATTATAATAAAAATAATAACACATTTTTAGTACTTTTTCCACATGAGATTTATTTCATCAGGACCAGTTTCGCTCATGGCGAGCATTATCAACTGATTATAAGTTAATGAATTAATAATGTTCTTCTTTACGACCATGTTTTATACAACTGAGCAAAAATAGTTTGTTCAAAAGTTTTATGATAGATCTTTTTCTGCAATAACTTCATGGTAATAATTATTTTAAAAACGTTTTATTAAGAATTTTTTGGCAACTTATTCAATGAAAGAATACTTTAAAACATCAAGAATCATGATAAACCAGTATTCGAGAAGCAGACCTTAAGATCATCCCAGATAAATATTTCACGCAAATGAGATCATGACAATTTGCTAAGACAATGAACGGCACTTTCTGATAGGCTTTTCTGGGATGCTTTCAGCATAAAGCTTTTGATTTTGATGCAAATTTAACGAAGCTTTCCTTAAAGTGGGGCGGTACTCTGAGTCTTACAGGCTCTCACGCCCAGAATAGCTTTAATAACGTCTACCAAATACCGAGAATGAAAGCTTATTGTGAATGTCTGAAAAACAATTTTATCCTAAGTGCAAAAAGTATTACATGTGAATAAGATGGTTTTTTTAGTATCGTCTTATGAACAGAGCAGAAATCATAATCAATAAAAACAAATAGATTTATAGATTTTTGCGTAAAAAGTAAAAGATTTTAATTTTTGGTACAGTATTTCGGTAAATTATGGATATATGGTCACGGGACAGAATCCCAATCCTCTCCAGCTAAGCTCAAAAAATTTATGCACACTGGCTTATAATTTTATGTTTTCACTTTACTCTTTGAGTTCTTGTGGATTATAATAAAATGTTGAATCAAAATGATTAAATCTGAAGAATATTACTGATTATTGTATGAGTTCTGAAAGAAGAATTTGTTTTTTAATATTAGCCTATAATAAAATTATTCGTTTTATTTTACAACTATGTAATAAACTTATGTGACTGTCTCTATCTGTATAATATTATTATTTGTGCAGTTTGTGGTTGCATTTTTGCTCGTTTAAATTAAAACAACTCGATTTCATACTTATTGCGAAGTATTCTTTAGGATCTTCTTTTATAATAAATTTAAAAATTTAAGATGAAACATTTCAAAACAAATCGTAAGCCTTACATTCATTTCATTTAATGTGCTTATTTTTCATAAATGTTTACAAATATTCTGTCCCGTGACCATATGTATATTCATAATTTACCAGTATTTCTATAGGATACTACACTATATTATTAGTTTAAAAAAGAGGTATTTTGGTTGAAAGTTTCTGCTTTGTTTGTGTTTAAAATTTCGTTATTACAACCGCTGCGATTGTAAAGTGTAGATTTCGTGAAATTTTTAAACTGGGGCAAAACAAAAGTAAGCGAACAATTTCCTTCAGAGGCTCGTAAAACATCTTCAAAGGTAAATATCTCTTTTTTAATAAAAAACGCTAGATATATTCTTCAAATCGTTTTAATTTTGCCTAACAAAACATTATAATAAAATTTATTTTTCCTAAGTAATCGACAGCTTAAAAGTAAAATCATGACTGACGATAGAGATAATCTAAGAAATAAAATAAGAATTCAGAAGAGTAACCAAGCCGACTATACATTGCGATATTCATTGCGTTCACTCTCAAATACTTGGTGGAATGGCACAATATTAAAAAAATATTATAAACTTTATGTAATTTCTTATTCCACATTAATTTTATTAGGATGAGGACCGGTTTCGCTCATTGTAATCATTTTCAACCGAAGAAATACAAAAATACAGCGTAATTTATCAAAAAACTAATAAAGCAAGATTTACGCTCACGAGGGTTCGGATTTTTTTCAATCTGAATATTTTTTAGAATCCTTATGACCGTTGGACTCGAAGAGTTTTTTTTCCACTTTTCCCGCGAATCGACTTTATTAATAATATTCCCCGCTTTATAGTGCATTTGCTTGAATCTCATTGTCAGTGACCGTTCTTATTAAATTAAACTTTAACATTTCTATTTTTGTCTATTTAATATCAATTATGCATAATTTATTTAAATTATTTGTTTATTTCTAGTATGTGTCGATTGTTTGTCACACCTTTATTATTCTTGCTTAGTTTTTGAATAAATACCAGTGTATTTTCGTATGTCTCAGTTAAAAATGCTCGCAATGAGCGTAACCGGTTCTGACCCTAATAAATTTAATGTGGAAAAAGTTGGTGTTGAAAATCCCTTCCCACCTTCCCGATCGCAAAGAGCGATGCATAGTCACAGTGATAAGCTAATCACTAGTCCTGTCCTAGTCCTCGTATGCTTTTCACTCCTACTCTCTTCAAAAAAGAGAGGTTGAGCAACTGAGTAACAAGAAGTTCTTGTAGAAAAAAAAAAACACATGTTGAGATAAACTCCGTGCTCCAAGCTGGGAGCGGACATGGTTAAAAAAAAAAGTAGGTACAAAGAATGTCTTAACATGCACACTTTTTCGGAAATAACAATAAATTTATCCCATTTCGCTTGTACGCTCCACATTATTATAGTTATGTAATGGTTATCCGTAATAGCATCGACTTTTTGCGTTGATACTGTGAAACATATCTCCTATTACATTACATCGCTAATTGAAGCAATAAATCGATGTCAATGAGTAGAGCTGACACAGGCAAACGTGAACGCAATTTGATTTATCGACTGAACATTGAAGTGTGAAGTGAAGTGAAAAAAACGCCCTAGAAATAATTATTATAGGGATATTTTATGTCTGGGTTGATTTTTTCTATGCAAGCCTTAAATGATATTATATAAAATGTAAATTGAACGTAATGCCATTTTTATTAAACTTTGAATGGATATCTTTAGTAGCAATTTTGTGAAATATTCAGAAGCATATTACTGTAAATATTCTTAAGAAACTATTACTTAAATTATTAGTATAATAATTGATTAGTTAAAGTTACATATCAATCGATATTTTTTTCTTTTCTCGTTTTATTTTACTGAATTAAATGTTTTTTATTGTAATGAAGATTGAAATTATGGTTCAAGCAATGCCAATTCTACCTTTACTGGTTTTAAATCATATGATATCTTTTCTTAAAAAAAAATACAATTGTCTATAAAATCTGAAATAAAATACTTTCCCTAATTTTTTTAACACATTTCCTTTCCCAGCGTGGAGCATGTGGAATCTTCACGGAGTTTACTTTACAATATGTTTTTTTCGATACTGTTTGATACTCAGTTACCCAACCTCTCATTTTCGACGAGAGTAGGCATTGAAAGAATACGAGGGCTAGGACAGGATTAGTGGTTAGCTAATCACTCTCGCTACGCACCGGTTTATGGATCGGATGTTTTAGAAGAGAATTAAGAGATAACAATACAAAAATGCATGCCTTCGATAAATCGACTGAAAAATCTGATTGTACAAGGATTCAAGCCCGTGTAGTCCGTCACGGTCCAACGACGTTGATCACTGCACCACGGATACGGCTAATAATTAAGTGGACCTTTGATTCTAAAATTCAAAAATTTAGTCTTTCTAATTTCTTTGAAAACTTGTGTCGATTGATTTTCTAAAAAACTAGTAGAACAGAAAAAAATAATAAATATTTTTTAAATTATTATCAAAGGCAAAAAAGTGAATTGACATGTTAAGAACACAGTCAATTTATTTATCAACATCATTTTTTTAAGATATCTATAAAATTTTGTTATAATACAATTTTAAATTGTTCTATAAAACCTTGTATCGATCGTTCAAGGTTCCCTATAAAATTCAATATAGCTATACGATATCAAATTATACAATAGTATTGATACTTAGCTCCGAATGCTTCAATTTAACTTTTGTTACGGTCATCATTCTATAGAAAAGGTAGTTTATAACATAGTATATATGACGTTAAAGTCTAAAAGCTTTGAATTTTCACCACTATTTTCTTTCAGCTGAAGGCTCTCGTTTGTGTGTGCGATCGGAAGTAAATAATTATAGTATGCAGCGCCAGATCCTCTTAATTTCTCGGAATTCTCGTTAAAAATGTTGAGGCAGGATGTAATTTTATATTGGCGCAGCGGGAAATTTTTTCGAAGCTTTCTACGCTTGAATGAATTCTATGGAAATTTTTACATTGAAAAGAACACAATATCACTTAAATAAATATGCATCTTTGTAAAACTACATTCATTTAAAAAATATATAGTAACTTTATAAATTCAACTATTTCAGCTCACCACGTGAAACATATTTACAATTAATAAAGCTTATCTACACATATTTTTTACCATAAGAACAGCTTGTTACTCAGTTGCTCAACATCTCTTTAAGTTGAGTAGATATGGAATGGATAAAGTTGGGACAGAACTAGTGGTTGGCCAGTCGCTATAGCTACGATTCGTTTATAGGTTCAGATGAGTTGGATGGAATTTTTAGACAATACAACGTCGCATGTCTTCGAACAAAGTCGACAAATTGGCGTGGAAAGTACGTGGCTTTTAGCAACCAAAAAAAAGTAGTCAGTCACAAAATACGTATCTTTTAAGCGATTTTAAATTCACTTTTATGATACATTTAAATACAGCTATTAACACCATTGGATTTAGATATATTTCGCCATCTAAATATTATGTCTTTATCTTCAATATATTGATTTCCAATAACTCCTATGTGCCGAAATTTATATTTGTGCAACACAAAATATCCTATGTGCCAACAATATTTTTCCATTCACGGTTTTGGCATTATCTATCTAGCACAATAAATTGTATGTCCTAAATTCAAGGAAAAGTTAGTTGTAAAGTTTTACATTTGTTCAATTTTTCTTATAAAAACAATATTTTGAACGATACAGTTAGTAAAAATAAAAAATAATCCGCTTATTCAGTCAAATTCATAAAAATATTTTAATGCACATTTGTTATTAATAACGTCAACTGGAAATCTTTGTAAGATTTTTGAACTTACTTAATGAGTTCTTATTCATACTGTGAAAAAAACAATGTATTTCGGCTTACGCCATCGTCAGAACTATTTTTAAGCCTGCATTTACTTATCCTTTATATACCGTTATAGACAGTGTACACAATACATCTTCTTCACTGTTCCACCATCCTAGTTTCTTCCAATATCAACAAATATTTTAAATAATTTCTGTAGCATAAAAAAAAATGTTATTCTTTCACCGTATTATAACGGAGTTTTACCAAGTAAATTCAAAAAAGAACAAAGACATCATCGTCGCATTGTGTGTGTTTTTTTTTAAATATTTTTGCCCCATTTTATCCCCATTGAATATACCGACAATGGATATAAAATTAAGTGAATTTAAAAAGGACATGTCTTTATTATCATTGTTTAAGTTTTCTAGGTAAACAAAGTCATTATTTGATAACGCAAAAAGTGTATCACACAAACTTAGGTACGGCGAGAATAAAATCTCTAAACAGCAAAGTAAAAAATAGTTAGAAGGCAAACTTTATATTGTTTAGAAGGAAAAGTTTTCTTCTCCTAGGAAGCAACAGACCGCATCCAAATGCGACTAAAATTGAAATAGGTCACTGTATGAAAGAGGGCTGTATAAAGTTTTTTGTTTTACTTAACTATAACATATGGTATATAAGTTCTTTGTCGAAAAATTTTCCCGTCTTATTCCGAAAATAGCTAAAACTTAAAAAGATTATTTATTTAAATTTTATAATGGTATCCACTAATAATTTGAAAGTATTTTGGGTATAGTAGACAAATGCTGCACCAACTAAATTGTATATTGTATGAAAATATCAGCTAAATCAGGCGATGTAATTTCAGTAAGGTGTGTTTTATTATATTTTTTTGAAATATATTATTTAAGCTTGACTGCAAATGGTATAAAAAAACAAAGCTTATTAAACATACATAAAGCAGAGTATTGAAGATTTAAACAAACCTTGTTGGCTAGATTTATAATGTAAGATTACGACTGAAAGTGCTTTATGGAATTTCAATATTAAATTTTAATCGTTTTAATATTGTACAACGACCTGGGTTTCGCGTTTCGATATCTTCAGACATTTCAAGTTTAAAATGAACAAGTCAGTTCAAGTTTCAAATATTGTACGACTAGATTGTATTTGTCACCCAATTTATTAAGAACTAGCTATACCCTGCGCGCGTTGCTACGCCAGCAATTGTAGGGGCTGATTGGGGGGGGGGGGGATGGGATGGGGAAGGGGGTGCACACCAGAAAGTTTCACGGAATTGTACTCGAGAAATTTTGTAAAAATTCGATATCAATTTTTGGGGGGGAGGGGGGTTGTTTGGCAAGGTGGGGATTGGGGGCGTATGGGGGGGTATGCCAGAAACCTTCGAAGGAGTGAACTCGAAAAATTCGTAAAGTTTAAAAAAAACAATTTGGGGGGTGGAGGTTGGGAGTGGTTGGGGGGAGGGATTGGTAGGCCAGAAACCATTGCGGGAGTGTACTGAATAAATTTGTAAAGTTTCACATCGATCGGCCGAGCGGTTTCACAGACATTCATTTTTATATATATAGATGATTTTCACTTCTGTATCGTTTATTTTGTTTCATTATTGTTTAGTTAAAGAAAGTGTATTCCTACCAATTTAAATCACTAATGTTTTAAAATTTTCATTTAAAATCCATCACTCACCATCTGTAACCAAACAGAGCTCGCGGATAAAAATGCTACAGATTCTCGGAAGGAAGGCAAAGTTCAACAAAAGTGCAGGGAACTAGAAACTAAACACGAAACTTCCACCAACCACGCCAATAAAAAATCCGAACTTTAAATAAAAGCTTTTTGAAAAACACTACTGATTTTTTATAACGATATAACATTTTGATGTTTTTCCAAAGTAAACCAGTTTCTTTTACCAACAAAAATATTAGATTTTTTAATATTTGAGACTTTATTAAAATACTGAATACTGTTTCCTCACGCAGTATTTCAATCAAGGGAATAAATCGCTTCAACAAATCCAAAAACATGCCTTCAAAATCATCAGTGTGAAAATTTGTCAAATACATAAAAGAAAAATCAATGCATAAAAAAATATTTTCAATGAATTCCAGTTTTGTAGTCTTTAACTAAATGTTTAGCGTTTTTTCAAATATATTTGAAGTGTGAATTTGATGCAATAAATAATTGTATTTGTTATAATACAAGAAAGGTAGTCGAAACAATATTAAAACAAATGAATCTAGACTTATGGATTATTTGGTTTTGAAGCAATTAATTTTAAGGTGTTCAACTAAGTGTCGTGGTGCAGTGTTCAACGTCGGTGGCTTCTGTGACGGACCTCACGGGTTCGAGTTCACGCATGCAGTTTTTTATCAATATTAAATCAATGTTTTTTACTCCTTTTGCAGAAAAAAACTATGATTTTTATCGACTACTTTCATCGCAATTAATTTTCTTCGGATGCTTTTTACATTAATATGTGTAGATAAGCGCTGGCGTTCATCGTTTTGATTAAGCCAGTTTGTCGTGAACATCAGCGGAAACATCTTGTCCTCTCATGCGCGACTTAAAATATGAATAATTGTAGGAAAACTATCGATTTTTATATTTTAGAACGTTGTATAAAAATACGTTAATGCATAATATAACATTTTTTTAATACAATCTATCCCAATAAGGGGCCATAACACTGGGATATTTTAAGACCCCCTTCGGATCACGCGTAATTTTTCAGGGAACGTATTTAGAGAGTTAAACGGTTTTTGATCTATTGGAGATTATCGATCATAATCGCACTTGGTCTTAATTAATAAAACAATTAAATATGGTCGAAATAATAAAACAAAGCTGCGTTTAAAACTCTTTCCTACATTGTTGTTATTTCTACAGTCGAAGTCTATATGCAGCCCAGTGCTACGCATGGTATACGCACGGTCTACGCGGCGTAACATATTATTCATTTTCAACAATCTGCGAATACTTATGGTGAATATTCAGCCGTAATGCGTTCGCTGAATTTAATTATACCGACTGAGGCACGTGCAACCCACGGAAACTGAAAGGTTTTTTTTGACAATCGTACATGGCATCTGTTTGGTATTGTTAAATAAACGTATGGTTTTTATTACACCGCCCGAAAAGTACTAAGAAGATCAATTGAATTGATTGTGAAAAACATCACGCAGTCGATAGCGAATAACAAATGTTAGGCCGTAGCACTTTTGTAGAGATGTTCTCATTTCATATCATATAAATGTATAATAACCATATCCGTGGTATAATAACCTTATGTGGAGCATATTTTTTCTTCACGGAGTTTATCTCAGCATATTTTTTAATATACCATAGTTGATTTTGTCGGTTATTTGGCCTCATTCGGTTGACTTCTTTGCCAATTTCCAACTACGACTACGATGTTTTCATATTTTTTCATACTGGAAAAGCAATAAACTATATATAAATTTATATAATTTTACCACGAGAACTGCTGGTTTGTAATTTCGATGGATTCCTTGATAATTTTAAACTTACATGAAATTTGAAATAGCTTAGATTTTTCTTCGCATTGTGTGACTACAATTGACACGTGTTTCACTTCTTTCAGATGAATCATCAGACTTACTATCGCGCGGATGTTTAAGAAGTTCGTGTAACTCAGTTTTTCACGAGAGTAAAGACAGTATGGTAAAAAACTAAGACAGGACTGGTAAGTGTTTGACTAATCGCTTAGAAGGGCGTGAAAGGGAATTTTATACCACACAGGCATTCATGTCTCTAAAAATAAATACATTGAAAATTCGCTTTAAAAATGAAAATACCTGGACTGGGATTTGAGTCTGAACCATCCGCAACTGAAGCCAAGAACATTGAAACTAGACCATGACCCGAAATTAAATTATTTATTATTATATAATATGTATATGTTATATCGATGGTGTACGGGCATAAATAACTTTATAAATGATTTTACTGAAGTGTAGATTATTATTAATATTTGAGCTCATTCCGTTTGTATTGTATTTAAATGATTCGTGAAACAGTCGTAATTCTGAAAATAGTTGATTTGTTATACTTTAATGTTTTCACAGTTTTAAATGTGTTTGAATCAGGGCTGTGGAGTAGAAACTCCAATTCGAGTATCGAGTACTCGATACTCGATACTCGAGTATACTCGTCCATTTTTCAAGTACTCGATACTCGAGTAATTTGAAAAATACTCGAGTAATACTCGTAGTCTGATACGAAGAAAATGAAATGAAGATTTATTTCCAAATTTTATTTTGTTTTAAATAGTGGACAGAAAAACTAGACAATTTAATTGATTGTTTACTTTTAAATCGAGGTCCACAGCAACAAAGTTTTTTCTAAAGCTAGAATAAAAAAACAAAACTTTGAACCAAATCAAAATTTGAGACGTTTAATTCCCAATTATTATTGAAATATATATTTTAATGAAATAAAATAAGCATATTTATTTATTGATCATCTGTTTATATACACAAATTTGAATTAATAAAATATATTTTGGTACATCTGAAACTACTCGAGTATTTAAAAAAATTACTACTCGATACTCGAGTAGTTGAGATGTCAAGTAATTGGAGTCCCTACTGTGGTGTAGTCAAAAAAAAGTTCGACTCCGACTCCAACATTCACCAAAAACGTGACTCCGACTCCGGCTAAAAAAAGCTTATTATCGTCACTTTTTTCTCCTTATTTTCTTACTTATGTGTATTCAATTAAATACCAACCCTACTAATCCGGGCAATAGCCAAATTTGACATATTATATGCAAAAATAAAAAGTTCAAACTTTTCAAAATTTCCAACTCCGAGTACGACTCCGGCCAAAACCGCGCGACGACTCCCACTCCGACTCCACAACCTTGGTTTGAATATTCCTTCTGTAAATTCGATATTTTGCAGTTCATCAGGCTATGCCCAAACATTACCAATATTTTCGACTATATTATAATTATACATTTGAGATTTTAATCAGAGACTCTTTTGTCAATGTATAATTATTGAGAATCGTTTATTAAAAATGGTAATTGAGAAAGCCCAACATTACAAAATACACATCAAAAGAACGAGAGTGATTATAAATGAAATTTCCTTCATCAATAGTTTGTTATATTATTATTTTCCATTACAGACCACTACATCACTATTTATATTGCTTTTAGAAAATACAGCGCGACTAAAAGGGGCCAAGATTCTCTTTCTTATGCTAATGGAATTTCTCGTGGCAAAGGGATGGGTCAATCTCAGAGGGTCGACGAGAGCAACTATATTATGACAGCCAACAAAAGAATACTTTCTAAAAAGATAAAATGTGTGGTATGGAAAACCAAATAGTTGGACAGACTTATGCTTAAAAAGAGTTTTAATATGAAGTAACGTTTTTATATAGAAACAAATCTAAAAAAAATAGTTGCCACATGTTTTCTGTTCAATAAAAAAAAGTATCCGTAAAATTATTGTTTGCTTAAATTGCAACGCCTAGAAAAAAATAGGTTTAATTCTTCTTTGTTTTTTGTATGAAATTCTCTCTCAACCTTAACATTCTTTTAAACAGGTATAGTCATAATATAAAATTTAAAATAACTTTGATTATTCCACGTATTGTGTAACTAACTGTGACACGTGTTTCGCCTCTTTCAGAGGCATCTTCAGACTTACTACACAATACGTGGAATAATCAAAGTTATTTTAAATTTTATATTCAAATGAACTTCCACAAAGTTACCGCCGAAACCATCGAAAAAATAGGTATAGTCATAGCAAAAAAGTTACTTAAAGTTCTCTCCTATTCCTATTATTTTAAGCCAACTTGAGCAACTTAAGCAACTGAGCGCTTCAAGCTTGATGAAGAACTTGATGTGTTCAAGGTAGAATAGCTCTTTTTTAAGCTAATACGGGCCAGATGGGAATTGGCATTAATTAAAAAAAAAAAAATGCCTTATTGATAAAAATGTTTTGTTATTCTATCATAGTTATTCATACTTTCGATGATTTCGGCGGTAACTTTGTGGAAGTTCATTTTAATATAAAATTTAAAATAACTTTGATTATTCCACGTATTGTGCTACTGACTGTGACAAGTGTTTCGCCTCTATATATCATAGCTATTCATGCTCAAAGATCAAAAGATCAAAAGCATAGATCAGTGATCGCCAAACTATCACTCGCGAGCTACCGGTAGCTCGCGGTAGCATTGTCAGTAGCTTGCGTAAGATATTGTACCATATTTATAAATTTACCTTGGATCAAATTTTATCAATCGCTAGGGCGCAAAACAACGGTCTTGAAAATTTTTGAGCAATTGCAACGTTACTATTTGACTATAGTTCTGACGATGGCGCAAGCCATAAATAACTATCGACCATATATCATATAATTTCTGTAGAACCAATTCCATTCCTATTTTTTCACCGTGCTATTTTTATTACTGTTTTGTAATGGAGTTCTACCAAGTAAATATCAATTCAACCAATGAAAAAATTATAATAAAAACTAACAGCATGTAACCATGCATAAAAATGTCAATCTAAATTGTTTATGTTTTTTTTTATAAAATATGAATGTAATATTTGGTATTATTATTGTTAACTATTCAGCCAACGTGATAAAAAAATTATTAAAAAAAGATTTTTTATTCATACGCTGTACGTGAATTAATCATTTTGTCTCGAGATATTGTCACAGTGACGCAAGTATTATATTCGAGATATTATGCGTTTGGAATATAATGTATGAAAATGTCCCGAGGGGCTCGTGTTAAATTGCGCTGCGTCTACCATATTACCAAGGACGTCAACTTCCAACAGGGCAGTTTTAGAGTATACAGTTACAATTATAATCTTTGAAACACCCTGTATGTTTCATGGGCATGTACATATATGTTACAGTGAAACTGTATTCTCAGTAAAAATGTATCAAGTAATAGATTTGTATAACAACATGAATTCACTGGTCACGATCATTGTAATTATTGGCCCAAGTCGATGATTTGCCGGCCTAAAATTTTGGTTTGCTTCAATGAAACAAAATCAGCAAGTAGTCCCTTTCATAAAAAGAGACTAAAGAACACAGACAAACAAAGGAAGATAGGGTGGTCAAATTTAATTTCAAAGACAGCTTGGAGAAGAATATATTTTCACTCAGAATACAGTTTCACTGTAATAAACATTTATAAACTTTCAAACAAAAATATGAGAATGTATGATAGCTACAGTTAAAAGCTATTTCGGCTTCACGCTGTCGTCAGAACTTTGAAAAAACTGATTTGAATATTGTAAAAATATATCCCTTTCCCACCATTCCGATTCCAAAGAGCGACGCATGACAGCGATTATCTAACCACTAGTCCTCGTATCCTTAACGTCCCTACTCTCTTCGAAATAGGGAGGTTGAGCAATTGAGTAACAAGCAGATCTCGTAGAAAAACATATGTACTCCATATAAACTCCATCAAGAATCCATATATTCTAAGTTGGGAGACGACATGGCTTAAAAAAAATGTATACAGCAAAAACCGATATATCCGATATTTTCATTTGATAAAAATACACATATTTTGACAAAAAAGTCATTCGTTTATTTTTATTACAACAAATATAAGCAAAAAAAAATATATTTATCGGTTTTTGGGTATGATTTTCGTGGCATGCGGAATCGTATAAATATTTTTTCTTTATTATGTGTATATTATTTCCTATTAAAATAATTTGTGATCACCCATGTCTTGATGTAAATTTAAGCCCCTTAATCTGCGTAAAATGAGTGATTCCCAGAAAATAAATGGTAAGCAAAAGTGGAGATGTCATTATTCAAACGATTCAAATTTATTATTAAAATTCCATCCGTTATGTTCAACTCCATATTAATTCGTAGTATTAATGAATCTTCTCGTTATCTTGAGTAATTTTACAAAATCGAACACTAATCTGCTTGCAAATGATTTGTCTCTGTTCTTGACAGAAGAGTTCGTTAAGTTTGTGGAGTAAATTAATTAAATTTCTAAAAGCCTGAGGCATATACGCTAATATGGAGATGACAAGGATTCATGTTAAATAATGCATATGGGAGGTATTTAATATTGTACTAAAAACGACCTACGTATAGTCATGAACCAATATTTATCGTGCTTGAAATATTAACGTGTTTGTTGTTGATTTAAAAAGCAGTTTGGATGATTATTGTGTATTTCTTGTAAAATAATAATGATAGTTATAGAAATGTTTATGCACATTAGCAAATATTATTGAAACCAAAAATACATTTTAAAATAAAATACTTTGTTGAATTGTTTTTTTTCATAGTTTAAAATATAACAAAAAGCAATTATGCAACCGAATAATGATTTCAATAGAATAATCTCTATTAGTTTTAGCCTAAAAAAATCTGCAGTGTTAAAAGAAGAATGAAAATTAATCTAATCTTATATATAAAACCAACCGAAGCGGCGTATGTATGTATGTGGGTCTGTAATTCCCTTTTGCATTGTTGGTCATTAAGTTGCCAGTTGTTTCAACTTGGCCCGTCTGAATTTACGCGCCGAGGTGAACATAACCCCAAACTGGTCTGAGCGAAGCCGGGTTCGAATACTAGTATATACATATAAATCAATATAAATTTGTTCGTATTTTATACGTTGCCATATCATTCATCCTATTGCGATACAAATATTTGTCAACTTATTGCTTGCACTTGCGCAAAGATTATAGGCATACTACAATCAACTTACAGCAGGTATTTTTATATAAAAATCAATGTTTTTTTAATATTTTATGCGCCGTAATACCGTTCGTTTTGACAACTTATTTTTGCACTTCCGCAAAGGTTTTAGGCATAGTAAAATCAACGTACAGTAGACCTTTTATAAAAAAATCAATGTATTTTCATAATATATGCGCTGCCATAGCGTTCGTTTTGACAAATTATTGTTGCACTTGCGCAAAGGTTATAGACATATTAGAATTAACTTTATGTAGGTGACTCGTACCATAGACAATCGGAAAAAGACAAATAGCAAAATGTCATCGATACCGATCAATGCTAGTGAAATTAAATCGAAATTATTTGTCTAAAATATTGTGCATCCGAAAACACTTCAATACACACAAAAACTTTCTTTTTATTTGAGTGGAATTGCAACGATTGCAGAGTACCAGCTAGTCTGTTATAAAAATGAAACAAAATAACTCTGCTATGACATTGAATAAGAGACAAAGCCTTGTTTAATTAAATACATATCTTCCCCCATAGTCTTAGGCTACATTAAACATAATTTGCGTGAAAACATAGAGGGTGATTAGAATACACCTACTTACATTTGAAACAATTTAACTAGAGTAATGAAGGCAGAAAACACTAAGTGGAAATGCCTTGTCTACACTCCATGACTGCTACGCGTTTTAGAACAATATAACAATTTGAAAACTCTGATTGAGTTGTATTTAAGTTGAGTTTCTACTCGAAGGTTTTGAAGAGTATATGAAGAATCATTTACAACCCTGTTTCATTATCATTATTCTATATACATATTAATTTTAATATTACCGAAGTAAAATTGTCACGACATATATTTGAAGCTTTCGATGTTGAATAATTTTGCACGATGTTACGGGAGTCAAAGAATATAAAATATTACAGTTAGAAAACATGTACAATCTTTAACCCGTTACTATGTTTAATCAATAATTGAAATTACAGCCTACGATAATTGTTGCCAGTATCTGTTGGGCTTAGAATCAAAAATCGTTAAGGTAATTTATTTTGTACTATGAAATAATAGAGGCTAACACTTAATAGTAACGATTAGTTAGAATAAGGTTTTTTACCATTCGCACGCGTGTAAGAAAGCATTTGTTTTCCGTCTAATTTATAAAGTTGTTGATCATAACAAAATATCTTAAATGAACCATGTCAATTGTTTTAGGGGGAAATGGAATATTATTGATCATGCCTCTAAAAAGTGTCTGACAAGATTCAGTATATCGCTTATAATTAATAGAATAATAAAATGTACTTAAGAAAGGAAGATAATTTTACTTATTTTTAATGTGTTTACTCTCAAGGTATTATATATTATTCATTAGTTGACAATGCTCGCCATGAGTGAAACCAGTCCTGATCTAATAAATTGTATGTGTTATTTATATATTTCTTATTTGTTTGGTTTGAAAATGAAGATGACTACATATAAATGGATAAAACTATCGGCACAAACCATGCATTTCGGATCCAAAAATAGACAACAAAAGGTTAAATTAAGCGATTCAAATCATTGAATGTGCAACTCATGATAGAAATCTTAAAAATCTAATAGACATACTACAACAAACAATATCTATCTATTTTAGAATATTTATACATCGACGAGTAATAAACGACCTTTTTTTATTTAGTAAATTTATCTGATTTTAATTGTCATGGGTTGTTCAGCGTGGACGGTTCACGATTTCTATGCTAGGATGTTCGGACAGGAAACGGAAATCGCACTCTCGTAGCAGCGTAGCGGCGTAGCAGCGTGGAGCCGGAAAGAGATCGGAGACCGGCGATGTCGTGTGAGAAAGCACAATTAACGACCGTTACAACCTCCAAACAGGAAAGCTTGTTTACGTAAGGAAACATCACCTGCTGATATAATTTCACTTTCTGTTTTCTGTGACACTCGGCGTTGAAATTAAAAGATATAAATAAATGCGTTGATTAATTAATTTTGCAATTAGTTTTGACATTCAAAATCAAATAATTTATGAGCAAAGTTTACTTTAAGATGTTGTTTAATATTAATAAAAGAAGAATATAACTATTCAAAGTCTATTGGCCAATTTCAAAGAGGCTAGGATTTACATACATATATTCAATAGTAATGTTGATTAAATGAAGGCAAATAAGTTTAAATATATAAATATACCCAGGGCTATTTTTGAAAAAAAAAGTACCGGAACTCACTTCATGTCAAGCTTTTTACTAAATAAAATAACACATCTCATCCGGTTCATTACATTACCATATTTTATCATTTTGACGAATTATAAAAATATACATATGTTGTAATTACGTAAGCGTAAACATTTTTTCGTTTAATTGATTTTAAAAATTTGGAAAAAAAAATACCGTATAAATACCTCATAAAAGGTGTCGGAACGCCGTTCCACCGCGTTAAGTGAAAAAAGCCCTGAATATACCACATTTGAGTTGTTCACTGTCAATACAATAAAAAATAATAACACATTTCTAGTACTAATTCAATATTAGATCAGGACCGGTTTCGGGTTCATTGCGAGCATAATCAAATAGTAATAATTATTTGGAATATTATCATTTGATAATGCTCGCAATGAGAAAACTCGTTCCCGATTTGATTAAATCAAATGTGGAATAAGGTACAAAAACTGAAACTTTTTGGTTTAAACTGAAGGTTTTCACTGTCAATACTCAGTGCAATGTGCATTACATCAAAATAAAAACACATTTTTTGAATTATAAGTATTAAAATCAGAACCGGTTTCGCTCATCGCGTGCATGATCAACTAATAAGAAATATATGAAATACAGCGATATTTATACTTTTAGTCTTACTGAGCTTGTGTATCGCTGTATTTTTGTATTTCTGATCAGTTGATTATGTTTGCAAAGAGCGAGACTACCCCTGATCTTGAAAAAGTATAATGTGGAATAAATACTCAAAATAGGTTATTTATTATTTAAAATAAATACGCACCAAATAAATAGGAAAAAGCTTTTATTCGACTTGGACTATATAGCAATAAAGAAAAGTTATCGATCGGCTTTTTGCTATGTATAGCTGATACGTGCTATATATAAAGCCACATACATCTTCCATGTTTACAAATTCATGTACGTGGAAAGTTTAAAAGCTTCAAATAGTTTCCTAATATAAACCAAATAGAAAACAACGATAGAACCTTATTTATCACTGACAATAAAGTTTACTCAATCAAAATTTACAAGTTATTAAAGTTGTATTTATATTTTCAATTGAATATGTTATGCCGGGAAATATTATCATATTAATGTTTTTCTTCAATACAGAAAATCACATAAAAGTTATGAATCAATTTCAAAAATACTTGTATGTTTTTCATTGAATAAGAATTTGTAGGTTTATCTTAAATAAATGTTTCATAATCATATATAAAATATCAAACCCGATTTTAAGAGATAAGTTTAATTTATAACTAGTTAGTCCTTGGCATGCGTTGCAATGCCACTCAAAAAAAGAAAGTGTGAATGTGCAAACAGACATTTATTTTTATATACCTACAAAGATCATTGAAATACCTTTGTGGGCGACCATACAACAAATCACCAAAGCTTTATCGCAATCGGATGAACGGTAAAGGAACGCCAAAACCTTCGTAGACGTCCATACAACGAATCACCAAATCTTGATCGCAATCGGATGAACGGTATACGAACGCATACGGGACAACCAAACATTCGTTTATATGTATATATTTAATAGATGTGCTAGAAATAAACTTGTGTAAAATGATGACTTGGTCAAATTGTTAAAAAAGGTATTTACACAAAACTCTTTTTGTGTGATTTCAAATTTTTTTAAAAATATATTTTTGGAACTATTTCAACTTAAAAATGTATTATCATAATTAGCATCGCATTGTTCACATACTGTACGTGCAAAATCCAGTGTTTCACCTGTTTATTACAATGTGACCTTGACACGTGCGTCACATGTTATGTTCCCATATTAAGTCATAGCTTTTATTGTGCGATTTTCCGTGGAATCTACCGCTCAAAAAAAGGCTTAGGTGTTCTATGTTCATTGATTTATAGTTAAATTAATAGAAGATAATTGATAGAGCATTTTCTGACAAAATTGTAGGCATATTAAACGAGGCGAAGAATGATAAGTAAATGAAAAATGAGAGAAAAGAAAATAGTAATCGATCAATATAATTAAATTGATATTTATTTTTTTATGTTCACGCTTCTATCAAATATAATAAATAAATTATTGTACCTGTCAGTACCAAAGTCAAATGTTTTGTAGAGATTGATAAAATACAATAATTAATTTGTTTGAGGCCAAAGCTTAGTTGTGTAATCAAAATTGAATTTTCAATAAGGTAAATGTACCAGTCGTTGACCATGTACCAGTAGTTGACCTTTTGAGAAAAAAATGGCCCAAAATAAGAAATGCAGATGCGAGATTGCTCTAAATTGTAAAGTTAAGACAAATTAATGCATCTGTGGTTGGAATGAGTCACTAACACATCACCATAAAGCCAATGGAGTGCCAGGGTGGCCATTTGAAAACAATACCTAGTGAGGAAAGTGTATTATTTCAAATTTCTTAAGTGATCAATCTAGAAACGGTGTGTACCTTGTTCCTGAACCACCCATTGCTACTTGATTCAACCAAGAGTGTTTTGACAGAAAGCCCTGAGGCTCTGACAGAAAGTTTACTATAAAGCCCCCTGTTTAGACATTGTCAACTACTAGATATTTCAATTTGTGAGATTGTCAACTACTGAAACAAAAACATGAAAATCCAATATGAGTATACTTGCTTTGCCTTCATTTGGTACAATGTTAAATCTTAATCGTTATTTTTGTTGAAATTTTCACTTAAACTGTCAGCTACTGGTATATTTACCTTAATAAGTTTAGTGACACGAAATATATTTTGTAATATGAAAGTACTTTTCAGTATGCACTCATAGTGGAATTTAAAACGACGCTAATGGAATAATAGTTACTGATTAATAATGCTTTTTGTATTGAAATACATTTAATATCATACCTATTGCGGCGAACCGCCTACCACTACATTACTTGTTGTGATATATTTAACAATGGCGGCTATTTATACACAGAAATGACGTTTACACGTGTTATTAACGTACATATTAATTAGAAATATATGCATGTGATTATGGCTCCAATTTTAGTGTGATTTACTTGTAAATAATTGTTGAAAATATAAAGGGGTAAATGTGTATTGAAATGATTGTTTAAATAAAAATAAAATTCTCAGCTTACTGCTCCATCCGTGGTGCATTGCTAAACGACTTTGGATTCCGTGACGGACTGGACTGCCTGGGTTCAAATACCGCTACGAACAGATTTTTTCAGTCGATATATCATTTCCGTTCGAAAGCAATGGATGTTTGTGTAGTTATTACTCCTTTCCCACCTTTAATATCCCAAAAAGCGGCTAGCTTACCAATAGTCCTTGTATCCTTTCAATCCCTACTCTTTTCGAAAAAGATAAGTTGAGCAACTGTGTAACTCCGTGAGATGTTAAGGACAAAAAAAAACGATTCTGTTCGTAGGCAATGAGTGTTTGTGTAGCGATTAGCTAACCACTAGTCCTTTATTAGTCCTCATATCCTTTCAATCCCTATACTCTTTCCGAAAAAGAGAGGTTGAGCAACTGAGTAACAATCAGCTTGCGTAAAAAAATGTTGAGATAAACTTTTTGAGGTGTCCATATTTTCCAAGTTGGGAGCGGATATGGTGGAAATATATATTTTTGTCACGTTTGTTTGTGTTTTCGCTCTCGCATATAAACCTTTTAAAATAAATACCACTCTTTCTAGAGTGGTGTTTTTGGAGTAATGATAAGCGATAGTGAGTCCAAAGATGCCTCTGAAAGAGGCGAAACACGTGTCACAGTAAGTAGCACAATAAGTGGAATAATCCAAGTTATTTAAAATTTTATATTAAAATGAGCTTCCACAAAGTTACCGTCGAAACCATCGAAAGTATTACATTTATTTTTCGATTAAAGTAATCTTATTGATTAATATAAATATGATGAATAAAACTGGTGTCAAATTGGATCGCTACTGTTTCATTTTTGCTCACACTTGATTCAATAAAATAGAGCTTTTGTTCTGATGGAAAAAGACTTTTAATGGATCTTTCGACAACGGCTGCTAATGGCACTCTATGTCGGACACCCGCTCGTCGGTGCTTTTTGCTTTAAATTTTCATCTCTCGTGTGCTTTGCAGAGCGAACAAATGAAACATTTTCTTTAAATACACCTGGCTTTGTGCCAGGCAAAATTTATACAAAGAAAGAAAGTAATAGTTTTTTTAAAAATCATTTTAACTTTATATAGTATAAATGTATTTGTTTAAGTTACTGTGATATCAATAAACTATACGCCAATACTTAAAGCATGTATTAATTTATTGATTACATAATTCAAAAACAAAAATAGCAGACTTGGAGTTGATTTTTTAAATTCCATTTGTCAGTTTAAATATAAATGATAATGTTTGATTTTTAGACAAACATTATTTCGGATTCGGTATTGTTTGCACGTCTGAAAAGCCTAATTACATTTAAAAAAATGTATTTTAAAATATTGTTATGCATCAATTTTATTTTAATTCAATTGTAGTATTACCTTTAAAGGAACCGCGCTAGTTTATAAGACTATTTATTATAGTATGCCATTCTTATAAATAACATTAGTTTATTATCTACATTAAAACCTTCCCTGCAGCGCTTATTTACGAATATTCCAACGTCTAAATTTTAAAAAAATAATTTATCAATGCTTGTGCACAATACAACCATGAAAGTTATCATTCCAAATACTGGATACATATTTCAATATATTTAAAAAAAACTGTGATAATTTTAAGACTGTAAACCAAACTTAACCTTATTGCGAGTCCAAGCACATTTGAGATTTTGGAACATGGTAATGGGCGCAGGCCGGACTTTTAAAAAGCAAATCTTTATTTTTATTTTATTTTTTTAATTTAAAAAGAAAATATTTGGCATTACAGCTTGCGCCAATGCGCCAATTATTCTTAATTTTGAAAGTCATACGAGATTAACTCGATGATAAATAATGAATCAGTTGTTCACAAAATCAACGATAAATAACATATACACCCAAGCCCAAGATCTCTTTTTTAAATTGAAAAAATCTAACCTTGCCGAGAATATAACTCGGGTCCCCCGATCGCTAGGACTAAGCTTTTGCCACTAGACCACAGGAACCGACGTATAGCTTAGTCGTATATATATATTTATTTATTTTATCATTGTTTCCTGAGCAACTTTACAGATGTACATTCATTTCCTATTTTTTAATTTACCTTCGCAAAAAAATAATAGCTTTCGAATTAAAATTTCTTCGTAAAATTACTTTAATGGTTTTAAAATGTTCAATAAAGTACACTTTAATTTCAACTATAAATTTGGCTTTTTACGCTATTTTATATTTTACAAAGGGCGCACGAAAAAACCTCAGCGGGCCCATATGTGTCCGCGGACAAAAGGTTAAGACAATTTTGAATATCAAATTTCCATACACCGCAATCAGGCGTTTCAACGTATGAGATGCTAGCAGTCAATTGGTTAAGAATATCAGTTTTTTTTTTAAAATTTTCTCTAAACTAAACGCGTGCAAAAAAACGTTTTAAATTATGCTTCATTTTATCATTTTATGGTTTTAGGTAAATGTGATTAAGCTCAGTGTAAAAGCAAATAATAGATTATAAAATTAGAGGTCAAACTGCACCCTGTTATTTACTCCGATATTCTTTTTGTAAGTGCCAAGTTGATGTTGCTTGGTACTATTAATAAGTCTCTAATCGACGATAGTCCGTGATATCCAATGAATAAAAAAGCGATTCTAAAGGGTCTTTTTATAAGGACGCTTAGTTTTGAAATGTAAATAAAACAAGTTGTTTGTGAGATTTCGACTAAATTTTAATTTCATTTGTAAGTATATTTTACGGCATTAAATATGGAATATGGCATCAAATGTCTGTCAATATCCATTCATTATAAAATGGGCCATGTCGCTAAAGTTGACTTTTTTGACAAATTTGGGTAAACTTTCAACTGCTCCAGAACCCAATCAGGCGTTGTCTGTGGTCGTTTACCTGAAGTTCCTTGGTTAGTTGGATTTTATACGGGTGCAGACATAAGGCCCGATTCAAAGTTCACCAAGTTGAAGTCGCAGAAAAGCCAAGATCTTGTGAACAACGAGAAATAAGCTGCCTTGGGTTTTCCTGTACACTTTCACACACAGCAGCAATGTTTTCACCAGATATTGTATTTTGATGACGTACAGGTAGGTGTTGGCCGATTATTTACCAAACTGTGTGAATCAAATTTGGCCACTAAACAATGAATAATCTACTCAGCAGGACAAAGTTACATATTTTGAGCGTCCCTATTGAAATACCCTTTATTATCTACTTTCAATTCTCAAAATGCGGGTTGTGAAAATTATGAGCATCGATATATCTATGGCTCAGAGGCAACCTATCGCATTTTCACATTTCGTTAACTTACTTTGAAAAGGTTAAAAAAATTTCATCTTTGCCTAAAATGACTTTTTGGTCAGAAAGTTTGTAATAAAGATAAAAAAAGTTTTTAGTACTTTCTCTACAAACAATTTATTGGATCTGGACCGGTTTCGCTCATGGTGATCAATGTCAACGTTTTATTGTTAATCAGTTGACAATTCTCGCCATGAGCTAAACCGGTCCTGATCCAATACATTTTATGTGGAAAAGGTTCTAAAATTGTTTTACTATCTTTATTATAATGCCATTTCACCAAGTATTGACAGTGAACACCTTAAAAGTGAGAAAATTTTGTATCTACCGCATTCTATCATATGTATGTATTTTTGAATTATCTCTCGTTGATTAACGGATTTAGCATAATTCCGGAGTTGCACTGAATTTGCACACTTTTGTTACTAAATTTATTTGACAAAGTTCAAAGATTGTCATAATTATTTCCCTCGTTAGATCCTTATTTCTCAGCAAAAGTTGTGAAAAAATATGCTTTAAATAAGTAATTTGAAACATTTTTACCTACTTGCTCATTGTTACAAATGAATTTTAATCAATCGAAACTTCAAACGCTAATACCTCAAAAAGTGTCAAGAGTAGTTAGAACCTTTTCAAAGTAAGGTGTTGATTTGACGTATCTGAGTTTTTAGAATATTCTGTATGAGGGTAGCCATATAATTCTTCATCGAGGTAGAACTGGTATGTCAATTGTAAAAAGAAGTGAAAAAATCGTATTATTTTAGTCTGACCGTAATGAAGTTCCAATCAGTTAACCGTTAACCTATCAAAAAGTTTTTTAGTTAGCTTCTTTCTTCATGTATAGTATTCTATACATAAAAAAATAGTGATACCTATATCTATTGCAAGGTGGGCTTGAAGATAACGATTTTAGTTTGTTTTTGTTAACCTGCATTTTTTTTCAATATTATATATCCAATGTATTAAAAAAAATTACAAATTACAATTTTATTGATTTTGCAATGTGAAAAAAGTTTAAAACATGGGGCATAACAAGAGAGGAATAATGATATTGGAAGCTGACAAAGAAGTCAACCGAGTGAGTACCGACAAAATCAACTATGATACATACAAAATAGTACTCGTCCAAACTCATTCACGTCCATAAAAAATATGTTGACATCCGAAGCAATACCGTTTTAAAACGTTAAAGCTCTTCCTAGTGGCATCCCAATTGGCAGGCTGGTTCTACTATTTGGAAGAACAAACAACTTATGTTCACGATTCCTCAAAAAAATATCAGGCGCATTCAATTTAACATTCCCAATAATGTTATATTTTACAAGAATGTATGTTATATTTTAATCTTAATTACATGGACATATGGATAATTTGTGATAGTTTACCTTAAATCCATTTATAATTTATCAAAAATAACTGTCAAATAAGTATTTTAGAAATTGAAATTATTTATTGAGTTAGAAAAAGAGTTTTCTTAATAAATCGTAGGTACACTTTTTAATATTTTACTGTTTATAAAAACTGTACAGTCAATAATAATTATTTTGACAGCTGCCTCGGAAGCTTTGTGTATATATCAGGGCTGTGGAGTCGTTACATTGACCAAAAACTTCGTCACGTTTTCTTCCTACCATTAGGCATAATTGTATATTTAATTAAATACCAACCAACCAATCCGGCCTAAAGCTAAATTTTACATATTATATGCAAAATAAAATATGTAAACTTTTCAAAATTTCCGACTCTGAGTACGACTCCGACCAAAACGCCGGGACAACTCCGACTCCGAGTCCACAGGCCTTATATATATGTTACAGTAAAACTGTATTCTCAGTGAAAATGTATCAAGTAATAGATTTGTATGACAACATGATTTCACTGGTCACGATCATTGAAATTATTGGCCCAAGTTCCTCGTCGATCATCGATGATTTTCTAGCCTACAATTTTGGTTTGCTTCAATAAAACAAATTCAGCAAGTAGTTCCCTTTCATAAAAAGACAACCAAATAAAAACACAGACAAACATTGGGCCGAAAATAGGGCGGTCAAATTTAATTTCAATAATAGCTTGGAGAAGAATACATTTTCACTGAGAATACTGTTTCACTATAACATATACACATTGTAGAATACAGTGAAGTTTAAAAACTTCTTGTATTCAGACAATGAAATAATAAGGACTTGTGCCAAACATCGGAAAAAACCAAGTGTGATGAAAAATGAAAATAAAATATGTATTATATCTAAGTGTGATTATAGCGTGTCTAAAAAGGTCAGAGTTTCTAAGAGATTTTTTCCGGAACACATAAACGTTTCTGATACAACTATTATACTATAGTTTTACTGGTTCACAGGTGCTTAAAAGTCGGGTAGCACTGCATTAGACTTTATATATTATGAAAGTAATAGAGAGTGCCGAAGTAAAAACTAAAATATTTTACATCGAGGATGTTTTCAGTACAGATTATAGTTTATTTAGTCAGTACCGTTATATTATAATGAACTTTTTTTAGTATCGTATGTTTACATTAGTAATATCAGTATATTTTTTAACATGTTATCCACTCTTAGCTTAGATTAAATGAACTCCTCACAGGGTTTACCTCAACATGTATTTTTTATTATAACTGTCTGTTAGTCAGTTGCTCAACCTCTCTTTTTCGAAGAGAGTAGAGATTGAAAGGCAACGAGGACATAAAGAAGACTAGTGATTAGCTAATCACTCTCGTAAAAGGGATTTTTAATAATTTAGAATACATAAATCGTCCGTCACGGAAGCCAACGAAGTTGACCACTGCTCAACGGACCGGGCACAATTCTTTATCAGTATAATAGTTTAAGAAAATAATAACACATTTTTTGGACTTGTTTCAAATTAGGTTAATTAAAATAGTGACCGGTTATTCTCATCGCGAGCAATCAGTTGAATATGCTCGCTATGAACGAAACCGGTCCTGATCATAATATTCTGAAAAGTACATATTATGTGCTATTATTTTATAATATAATGCCATCCCACCACGTATTGACACATGAGCACCTTAAAAGTGCACCTATACACATATAAAAAAATATTCTATCAGAAAATTTTGCAGGCACTGGGAAATTACTTAAAAAGAAAAGAAAAAAAACCATGTCCGAGATGATATTTTAACAAATCCAAAAATGAACAGTGTAATGCTAAGTGGAATTCTTACGGACTTTAAATGTCTTCTGTGATTATTGCGGTTTTCGTTTTTTGAAAGTTTGCACAAAATAAGTTTAAAATGCGTGAGAGCTTTAAGTATCGAAGCACTATCGGTGTCTGTGAATGTAGCAGTGTAATAAATCGCTCCTTTTCGAGGCATACTATGATTTCACTTAAATCGTTATTCACAGCAGGTGCTTCTAAACAAAGGACATTTACCTTCTGCTGCGAAATCCCCAAAATGAATATAGGACCCTTTGAAAGTGGCAGAAAGTTTGACGAAACGTACGAATGCTTTTACGTTTTACGAGTGTGTTGAAAACTTCCAGGGTTTCGGCCTTTCCGGTCCCAGGTAAATGTTTATGAGGTAAGTGTACGTTTGATTTTATCCCTGAAAGAAGCAATTAAGGAAAAAAACAAGCAAATATTCAAAAAAGGTTTTGAAATTTGAGCTGCTGTTTTGCGCTTTTACCATGTCGTGAACTGTTCTAATTTTAATTCCAACCTTCATTTTCTTTTACGTTTTTATAAAGCATGTTCATGATTTTTTTTACAAATATTTTATTGCTAGTCATACAATATGACCAGAAAAATAATGTGACAGCAAAAGTTCAGTTTTAAAAAATATAGGATAGTTCTAATTTTGATACTATTCATATAAAAAACAATTCTTTCAGTATTAATTTAATAAAATGATTTCGTGAAAGCTTTTACCATGGTATTCTCAAGATACGAGTTTAATTTGTTCCATCACCTTGCTCGTATGTCAAAGCAATTTTTCCCATTCAAATTAATTGAAATGCCATTAATACGTTCCAGCACCAGTTGTAGAGCGCCATCTATGTCTTACGTATGCGATTTGTCGGTTGTGCGAAAGAGATGGAAAGTATGTTTTTTTATAGTAGGTCCATAGCGTTGAGAGTCGAAGCAGATTTCAATACCAACATTGATATACATACATCTACTGATTTGCCACTAAATACATTCATATGCACCCCATCCACACAAACCAAAGTGCACACCAATGTTGCTCGTATTTCAAAGGATAACTTCGCACGCTCGACGGCCTCGTATGTTAGGACACTCGTATCTCGAAGTACCACTGTATTTGGCTTGGATTAATAAATATAACAGAAAGTTTTATCAAACGACTACTATTGGAAGTTGTTTAAAGAATGCAGTAAACTCCTTTACATTACCGTGGGCAGATTATCTATGCATGAATCTAATAAAAAGTTAAAAACTTATATTGCAACTAAGTACTGTCTGAAAACAAGGTTAGATAGTCACAAAGCTAACTCACTAAATGAAACCTGACTCGAGGATTTACTTGAAGTTTTATTGATCGGATCAGATCAGATTGCATGAAAATTTACATATTATTCTATTACCGTTGAACGTTAACTTCTTTGTCTCGTCTTAATCTTTAGCTAGTTTTTATCAATTTCATGGTGATTTGTAATTAATAGGCGTATTAGTGACTGCGTTGAAGTTTCTGATAAGTTCCGCATTGAATTCGAAGAATATTTGCAACCGGAAGTCTTGCTTATCGATCAAATCTCTAATGGTGATCAGACAGGCTTTCATTGGAAGAAACACTAGCTTCGTCTCAAAAAACATCCACCCTAGAGGATAAATAAATCATCTTAAGAAGGTATCACGTTTCCAATCTCAGTCAACCAAGAAAGAAAGAGAATTCATGTTAAAATTAATGAAGGAATTATCAAAAGTATTTAGTATACAGCGTACTGAATTCTATTGTCACTTTATTTGAGCTCCTTTCCTTTTCGTCATTAATACGAAAAATCAAGAGCTTTTTCTGTAAAATTATGTATTACTCACGAATGCGTTATAATATTACATTTTTATAATTGACAGTTTCGACTTAAGATGGAATTTCAATATAAAATTTGAATCGCATTTTATTCAATATTTGAGAATCACTCTTTATAAATCTAAGGGCTAAAATCTTACATCAAAACACGGGTGATCATAAATTATTTCACCAGGGAATAGTAGAAATTAATAGGGGACAGCTGAATTGTTTGCCAATATAAAATGAGTAACTGTATCTTCCTAATTCACATCTGTTATATCGTTTTAAATAAATATCGTTAATAAATTATTTAATTCAAAAAATCAAAGTAAATTTATTCATTAATAATGCGTGATAAAAAAACGTACCAATTAAGACAGTAGGCATTTCCATTCTATTAGCTGGTAATTTTTTTTTACGATAGCACATTTGAAATACCTGATAACACTCTTTTTACTAAATTTATTTGACAAAGTTCTAAGATTGTCATCATTATTTTCATCATAAGACCTTTGCGATCATTATTTCTCAGCAAGAGTTGTGAACAAAATATACTTTAAATAAGTAATTTGAAACATTTTTAAATGCTCATTGTTACAACTGAATTTTAATCAATCGAAACTTCAAACGCTCATATCTCAAATCAGTGTCAGAGGAATTACAACCTTTTCAAAGTAAGGTGTTGAAGTCAAAAATTTACTGCCCAGTTCGTCTGTTTAGAAGTGATTCTCGACTATTCAGCTACTTATATATATATATATATATATATTTAAAACACACTACAAAAAACTCAGTTGTTGTGAATTAATATTTTTAAAAGTACCAAGTAATTCCACATTATGTTCAACATCGCGGATAAGATTAATTTACCAAAGGTTGTTCTACAGCTCATTGTGCCACCCGATTCACGCAAGCCCTTGTTTTAACACGCATAATAATTAAGTTTAAAAAAAATTATAGAAAAAAACAATTTATATAATTGAATCGATATTAAAATTATTTCAAACGATATCACCGACCCGAATCGAGTAATCGTATTCTACACGAAAAAACTGTAAATGTTTTCCATACATAATTCAGGGATTCAAATTCAATGCCGGACATACAAAAAAGCCCACGCCAATGACGTTTCAAGTCACCCGTAATCCCACAACGTTCGGGGGATAATCCCCGCGGGTGAATGGCATTTCTCAAAGTATGTAATGATTCTAAATACATGAGCTACTGTAACCAACGTTTATTTGTTTAATTTAAAATGCTTATTTGTACGAACATTCTTTTGATTTGATTCGTCTTAAGTTATCAATGCTAAAATTTGATTTGTTTTAATTTTGTACTTTTCCATGAGTTTTGTCGCTAACGACCAGAGTTTCGCCTTTAGGCATCTTCAGGAATTTAAAGTGCACGGATGTACTTGAGCTGACTGTACAAATTTGATATTGAAATTTTATCAAGCACCGTTAAGTCAAAATTCACAATTTTATCAATGTTTATTGTTTTATTGCAGTTAACTGTTGCTGTTTTTGATTAAAATATCAAAACAATCGATGCTTTTGATAAGGTTTGAAAATGACAGCATTACAAAAACTTAATGTAAAATTTTATTCTTTTCAATTTTGTACTTTCCGTAACGATCCGGCTTTCGCATTTCAAGGGCACGATTAAAAATGCATGAAGATTCTGAAAGACGACTTCCGGAAGTCGCTAGTGACAAAACTTACAGAAAAATAAACAAAAATCAAACAATTCAAATCGAAATCATAGATTCAGTCGAAATCCTAAAATATGTTTTGTAATAATGTGGAAATTACATATTTTAAAATACACATTTTGTAAGTGGTGATTTATTTAAAACTTTAAGCAGTTAAGCATCTATTAAAATAAAGGTACAGATATCTTCTTATATGGAAATGTTCGTTTGAAACTTTTTATTAGTTAAATTTAAATTTAATAAATGGAAATAGTATCACTATCGTCCATTGGTCTATAAAAAAAGTCACATTCTTATGAGAATTAATAAACATGACTATGTAGTGTCTGGAAGTGAGTAAGTTCTTGTTTGTCTTTCTTACAGTCTACCCTGACAAATGACTGTTTTTTGTCTGTCAGACGGCTAACTCCCTGCGCGCTTATTCTATTTGCGGAAATAACCAGACGTATATACAAGAATTCGCTAGATTTACTAGTATTCGATAAACAATCAAGAATGTTAGAATCACCTAGATAAAAGTGAGCATAATACAGAGATTAATGAACAAACAAACACTCTTGGAACATGAGACAGTTTACCATCACTGCCACTTTATCTTAAATATTTATCTTAATATTAATGATACAATGTGTAAGATCAAAAAATGTGATTTTCATCGACAAGTTTCATCGTAATCAAATAAAAAAGAAGTCGGATTATTACTGGCCGAAAATCATTTATATCGTTGTTACAAATTGCCAGGATTCAAACTTCACTGACCATACGCGATAAGATAACGCTATCTTATCTTAAACCCGCCTCGTTCAAACGTACGTTTCAAATCAAATGGATGATTTGTACATGAAAAGGTGAAGATAAGCGTTCGCGTTCACAGTTTTGATAACGCCAGTCTGTAATGAATATGAGCGCGTCTAGCTTGTCTTATTCATGCGCGACTTAAAATATGAATAATTACAAGTAAACTATCGATTTTTGTATATGTTTTTTATAGAACGATGTATACGTTGAAGCATAATATAATATAATATTGCGCTGCCTGTTGATGTTGACATCTTCGGCAGTGAACTTGATGCTTTGTTTAAAAATTATGTTTTCTTATGTAAATAATATGTTTCTGTTCTTGTTTGTAATATTTTATGTAATCTTTATTAATTTCTCACATGGCGTCATTTGCGGGTGCTGTAATGCCATGTATTTTTAAATAGTTTTTTGCTCTCTAAGAAATAAATAAATAAATAAATATAACATTTTTTTAATGCAATCTATGCCAGTAAAGCCTTAACACTGGGGTACTAAAAGACACACGCTAATTTTTAGGGACCGTCTTTTGAGGGTTAAAATTCGATTTATGTTTTGCCTCTAAGAAGTTTATTACTAAAGTAAACTTGTGATGGTAAGCTTGAAGACGCTTCTTATAGATGCAAAACACGTGATTTTATTTGTAGCAAGGTACGTGGATTAAAATAAGTTATTTTTAATTGTTTATTTAAATAAATTCACAAATATCTCAGCGGTTATCGATCGAAAGTATGAATATAATTCGTTCAATTCCATATCAAACGAAACTTGGCATTTGCTCACATTAAAAAGGCTTTAATTGATACTTCATTGATTGATGATTCAAAACTATGACTATTAGTGTTTAACGTATATTAATCATAATGGTAAAATGCTCTGGAATCTTTGAATGAACTTCCAAAGGAGTGTCGTTACAGATTAGCTACCAACCTTATGTAGATTTAAATTGATCATTATTTTGGATACATGATACTACAAGATATACAAAAAATATGCATGTTGTGAAAAGTATTGGCTTGTCTATTCAATGAGGGACTAAACTAAACTAAACTACTCTCAACCACCACCCGCCACGGCCTTACATTCGGTATCAGCGATCGTGTCCCGTGGCGTAACAAGATATACAAAAAGGCCAAGGCACTCAAGTGTGCATTACTGACTCTAAATAATTAGCAAACCCTATACGTTACTGATTCTAGAAATGCTATTTAATGCTGTCATTAATGCAATCAACAAAGGCCGGCTACGGACCTATACGAATAGATCCGATCAATGAGGGACTGGGCATGTATATTATAAGAATAATAAACCCTTCAAATTAACGTCAAAATTATGAGCAATTCTTGATAAGAATTGAAACTCTTGTTAACGATTATAAGACAGTCATTTTTGTAAGTGTTTTTCTCACACAAAGCTTTCAAATGACAGAAAATTTTAGAAAGGGAAAGGGAAATAAAGCATGTTATCGCCCTAGCAAGAAACATAGCCAGGAGCCTGTTTTGTAGCCATCACGTTTACTTAAAGTAAGACACAAATGAAAAGTTTAGGCCACTCTACAATACGCAGACAAAAAAAGAGTGTGTGTATGAGATGTGTGCTATAACGAAAGTTGCAAAACTGTTATATTTCACATTAATTTAACACATATTAAAAAAAAGATTTGTAACATAATCTAACTTATATAAAATTCGATGGGTCTTTAGAGAAAAAAAACCGCGTATATGTTGTCACATAAAAAGGCGGACGTTTTTTCGTTTGAAAAAACAAGACGTAATGAAAAAGTTTGAACTTCCTCAGGCGTTAATCAGTCACGCTGGATGCGTCTCGAAGACTTGAATTACAAACTAAAAGCCAAGGACGGGGTTCTGACAGTTAAAATAATTACACGGAATTGTTGTTACCGAGTTTATCGTACATTCATTTCTTGTGTTTTTGTATTTATTTTATCCGTACGTAACGAAAAATAAGCTTCCGCCGTTTTACCTATAGTTCCAGAAAGTTTTTTAGCGCATAAAATAAACATATATACATATGTATTTATATAAAATTTAAAATAAGTTAGATTATTCCACGTATTGTGTGACTATTTGCGACACGTATTTCAAACTTACTATGGTTAAGGTGGCTTTAGTAATAAAGTAAGAGATATTCTGATATTCTAACATGATGAATTACAAAATGGAGGTTGGAATTTTTACCTTTTACGAGACGCTGGAGGGGGATAGAAACAAACACACAAACTATGATTAAGCTCCTAATGACGTTAATGTTAAGAATTACTACTTGAATTTAGGAAGGGTTATACAAACCCATAGAAAATAAGCTAAACAGTAGAGAGCATTCAAATTTTAATCAATATAACACATTTTTTTCCTACTAATTCCACATACACTTTGCTAAGATCTGGACTGGTTTGGCTCATCGTAAACATTTACTCGCGATAAGAAAAACCCATAATGATAATTAATAATGTGAAAGTCGTAAAAATAAAATGTGCCTTATATTTGTATATACATATATTGATTTTCTTGATTGATTGAACAAATATATTTACTTTCTGTAGAATTTTAGTTCTACATAAATAATTTATGGTAAGAAAAATACATTGTTATTTTTCTTACCGTATTATAATGATTTTCCACCAGACAGTCGAGACATTAAAAGTGACGGATTCATTTTATTTTTTGATAATTCCTCTTGATTATTTTATTTGAATAAAATAGCAAACCACACAAATGAAGCGAAGAGAGATATTTTATACGCGTCAAATTTCAGATCAGTGTAGTGATATTTTTTAACGCAAAAATATTTATACAAAAAATTTGACGGAATTATGATTTTGGGAATATTTGAAATGAAATTTGAATTCTCGCCGCCGAATCATAAAAGCCGTGTTTTCCGAGGCTTAAAAATTCAACCATAAGTAAATAAAATGCAAGTCATAAAACTTCTTAATCAACAAGACTCCGAGTTGCCCAAAACAAATTTTTTCAAAGGTGTTGGCGAAAGATGAGTAGACGACATTAGAGGCCCATATTAGGGGAAGAATATAACGTGATAATAATATCCAAGGCAGGCGTTTACGCCGATAACTTTATTGGAGCACATCCATCACTCTTGAAGGGAAAACTGAACCAATTTAATAATCATGCCTAACGAACAAGAAAATAATTGCTTCAGCAAACGTTAAGATATACTCGCCAAACGAACAATTTGATACGTATTAGTTTCTAAGACAGAACAATTATTTATATCGCGTAATCTAATATATAAAACCGAAACGGCGTATGTATGTATGTGGGTCTGTAATTCCCTTTTGCATTGTTGGTCATTAAGTTGCCATAAAAACAAATATGTTTGAATTTTTATCGGCGAAGACATTTAGTCAAAATGTAATAAATTAGTCTTCTACTGAACTTTTCCCGGCATTTTATTAATATAATAATGTTTATTATTTACGTGAAGGTATTATTTGACATTTCTTTGACAGCAAATTAGATTTTTTCCTTGAATTTGGACATTTTAATGGGGCTGTCATCAAATTAAATAAAGTTTGTGATTTTATTTTAACTCTATTTTGGATGTTAGATTTTGTAACATTAAATAATTATTGGTCGCTTAGTCCGAGCGACGCCTGGTAGCAATACTAGTAATTTAATAAAGAAAGCTGTTTTAACGTAAACAAATATTGTTTTAACTCTTTAAACGTTTATGGCGAGTCCAGTTCGATATTGTAAAACTTGGTTGGAAAATTATTTTATTATTATTTTTTAATCATCGTTATTAGTTATAGGATTAGTAAATGTTTATACCATGTTATAGAGTGGCTTATTATCGGTATTTCATTTTACCATGCTAATAAATACGCACACCCTGTCATATCAATCAAATCTATTGAGGATAAAGGATAGGAAAGGTTAAAGAATACAAAAAGCTTTTCATTTAAAATTTATATATTAATTCTGAAATAACTCTGTCGTAACCTATCTATTGATTGAATTGGAATTTACTTGGTAGAACTCCGTTACAACACGGTGAAAAAAATAGCAATTTATTTTAGTTCTACAAAAATAGTTCTCCACAAATTTTTGTATATCTATTTTTATTTATGAGATATTTTAGAAACATATATAATTAAAGCATATTGTAATATATTAAAAACTACATGCGATATGTACCACTAGTACGTTGATATTTTTTTATCTCGTAAGTGACAATATTCAAATGACCGTGTGAAATGACCAGCGGCGAGCTCGCCTCGTATTAACGGACCGGCTATAAGTATCGGGGGTCTGCAGGCCGACAACTTAATGGACGTTGAAGCAAGGGTGAAAGAAAAATTCTACCGTTAAAAACACAAAATAACACTTCCTAAATGGTGATTAAAAAGGAGACGTTTCCGTTCACTTACGGCCGGGTGTTTCCCTTTTAGCTTAGTAATTTATCAATCCGATTACTAACATTACTATTTATAGAGAAAACATCAAATTATGTATTTAGTGTTGCTATATTTTATGATAATTATGTAAAATAAATAGTATGTCAAATAAAGCCTTTCCGTAATAACGGAATATTCAAATATTAAAACCTGCAACCGGACATAAATTTGCAACACAAATACGAGAAAATATATCAAGACGTAAACTGCTGTTCCAAACAAGAAGGCAGTGAGGACTCTTTTTTTTGAGAAAATTTACAGTACGGGTAAAACGGAGTGAATAGAGACAAAAACAAGGATTGAACTTTAGCACAACTTTACTAAGTATCTAATGTATTTTTTACTATTTATATATAATTCTTTACAATGACTATAATACTCTAATCTCTCGCATGACAATACCAAACCAACTAAATGATTGGCCAAAATTGAAACAAAATGTTTATGTTCGATGCCTGTGCATCCTTACTTTTTGTCATGTTATTTTTTGTTAATAAGAACCGTAAAACGGAATGGATGTTAACTCACATAGAATAGAGGTTCATATATTTCAATCATTACAATCTGTTATTTTGTCCCTATCCACCTGCCAAGTCTCGATTTACCTTCTCTCGTCTCTATTCACCCCGATTCAATGTGAATAGAGAAATCAAACAAAATTTACTGTGTCTTAATAACGATATTGAATATTTGAAAAATATTCTCATGAATCTGTAGTAGGACCATAGAAACAAGTTCCAAGCCATTCATATTTGAATTATGTTGCGCAGGTATGAAGATATAAAGTCGTAGTTAAGAGTAAAAAACATTCTCTATTAACCCCGTTTTACGGTAATTTTTGATAATTATGTAATATAAATATATAGTATGTCAGCTTTCCGTAATAAAGGAATATTAAAATATTAAAACCTGTAACCGGACATAAATTTGCAACACAAATACAAGAAAATATATCAAGACATAAACTGCTGTTCCAAGCAAGAAGGCAGTAAGTGAGTCTGAATTTTTTTGAGAAAATTGACACTTGGAATTATAATAAAAATAATAATGCATTTTTATTACTTATTCCACATAAAATGTGTAATTATTTTTATTATAATGCCATTCCACCAAGTATTGACAGTGAACACTTTAAAAGTGTACTTAGAATTGATAAAAAGTGATTGATGCTCAAAATAACTATTTATTTGTAAAAAGCAGTAAATTATTAAGTAGCTGCTTTTTTGTGCTAAGAATTACTTTTAACAGTATACTGTATACTGCTTAAAAAGTGAGCATTGCATTCGCAACTAAATTTTAAGAAATTTTGCGAATTCTTGTCTTCTTCATTATCGTTGACAAAAATTACAAATTGAAAAAGTTCGAGAATTTTGTTCAAAACTAAATTTTTAATAAGCTTGGTAAAAAATAGTCCATAAAGTTAATGCCAATATAAAATTCGACTGTTTTAAAGTTATTGCAAAAAAACTATATTTATTTTAAGCTGTTACGCTGTTGTACAGTTATTCTGTTGAAGGTACTTAAATTTAAATTTGGCTGTATTTTTCAGACGAATTTAGATTTCAACTACGCGTAAATAAACACCCACCGATTTCGAGTTAAACTGAAATATTTACAAAACAAGAAAACATTATTTTGTAAAAATGTTTAATGTCAATCATAACCGATATATTCAGTAAATGGAACAAAAAACACAACAAAATAGTTGAATATGAATGCCAATCATTTGATTAATACTCGTTTGAAATTTTAAATATTGTGTGACTTTTTGAATTCGATTACGCGAATAAAGCGTTGATTGTCGGAGGTTAACGCAAAAAATGGATTTGTCATTTCAATAAAATTACGGAATTTCATTTCAGTGTAGTTTATTTTTTATGTTTTTAAATAATCTTGTTTGTTTCGCGTTTTTTCTTTGTATAATAATTTTGAAATTCATATTTGAATCAAATAAACAGCTTTATCTATCAACATAAGTATAACACGGTGAAAAAAGATGAATCTTAATCTGGGGTTTTATTGAGTGTGAATAAACTTAAATTAGTATTGTATTAAGTAGATTTAGTTAAAATAGCATTAATATTCCGTAATGGTCTCAGTAGTGGTGATGGATACATATTTGTTTTGCCATTAAGAATTTATTGGATTGATGATATCTATTAATTTCTAACTGTTCCGATGCATTTAGCTTCGGGTATTTACTACAAAGATACACACATGTCGGTACTTAATTTAAAGTTATGTTATACGATTTTTTTATGAGAAGGTTTGCAAATTGCAAATCTGTTTTTTTTTCTTCTATGAAATGATTTTATATGTTCTTTAGCCTGATTTGAATTTCATACTAATTTACGTTTATTGCCACTCAATGAAAAAAACAGCTTAGCTTTAATTTCGAAAAATTACAAAAATCAATTTGACACATTTAATAATTTATTATTTCAATATAAAATTAGGATCCTAGAACAGAAAAAAAGATATATTGTTTACTCTGTCTACAACAATATATATATAAAAAGTAAATGCGTATTTAAGCATAGTTATGGCGATGGTGTATGCTGAAATAGCCATCAACCATATATCTTTTGATATTTTTTTTCACCGTGATATAATGTATTTCTACCAAATAAATGTCAATTCAATCAATAAGAAAGTATGTATGTAATATATAATTATTTAAATATATTATTGATGTTTCTTTTCGGAATACACTCGATATTTTCCGACCTAAGCGATTTGAAAAAGGAACGATCGTGAAAATTTTACAAAACAACTTCACGTTTTACGAAAGTCGTCCGATGAAATCCATTACGTTATTGAAAACGTTTTTGAACAAAAATTATAATTTAAATAACCACCAAACAAGAATACCAATGATTGAACATGCGTGTGTAAATTTGTGAATAAAAAATGAACCAGTATATAATCAATTTAAAAAAATATTATGCCATTACTTCCAAATTCAAACGCCAAAAAACTAACCACATTACAAAGTTTTTATTTTGTTGTTATCACTAAAATAACTTTTTGGTTTTGCGTTAAAATTTCAAAATTCAAAATTTAGCCGAAAAGATTATTATTTTTTGTTTTATTAAATTGTAAGTTAAACTACACTCGATGCTATACTTGCATGATGGATACGTTCTTAAGACTACCGTGCAAAAATAACTGTGTAAAAACAAATATGATGTCCATACAAAAATGATGGATATTTTGTTCTATTACTCAAAATCTTCCCAAAATTGTCTTTTTTTTGTACAAACAAGTAGTAAGTTTACGTAGTTTTGAATTTTAATTTGATCAAGAAATATATTTATTCAGTGTCGCTACTTAATAATAAAAAATACGGGTACATTTGAGTTACACAGTTTGAGACTGCTATTTTTCATTGTATTGTTTTTTAGAATACAATTTAGAATAAATGTTCATTTAAATGTTTGATTTTTAAAGTAATCATGCGAGATAATCGCAATGAGAAATTTAATGAATCAGTTGAGAACAATTCAACGAAAAATGACATGAACCCATGTCCTATGTTTATTTTTCAAATGAAAAAATCTGACTTTGACGGGACTTGAGCCCAGACCCATCTTATTGCTAGGGCAAAGCTCTTGCCACTAGACCACAGGGACTGACAATTACCTTACTTTTAAAATGTTCTGATTGTCATTTTTGCCTAAAATGACCTTTTGGTCGGAAAAGATCGTATTTACCGCATTCTATCATATATATGAGTTTCAGAATTATCTATGGTTGAATAACGGAGTTAGCATAATTCTAGAGTTGCACTGCATCTGCACACTTTTTTTACTAAATTTATTGCACAAAGTTCTCAGATTTTCATCATTATTTCCATCATAAGATCTTTAAGATCATTATTTCGAAGCAAGCGTTGTGAAAAAATATGCTTAAAATACTTAATTTGAAATATTTTTACTTATTCATTGTAACAAGTGAATTTTAATCAATCAAAACTTCAAATGCTCATATCTCAAAACAGTGTCAAGAGCAGTTAGAACCCTTTCAATGAAAGGTGTCGAATTGTTAATTGAAAAATTAGGATCGTATGTACTTACAATAATTGGTAAAAAAGGTCTTCCTCTTTATAGAAGAAACTCTTTAATAAATGAACTACTCAGTGTATACAACCTTAATGGAAAACCGTGATAAACGTGGAAATTATACGTCTAAAATGTACAGAAAATGGTCATTAAAGTTCATATCTGTTCTTCATAAGCTGAAGATATAAAAATGTAGCAATATTCAGGATCCCCGTGGCTTGATGCTTATACTTGTCAAAGCGCAAAGGGTCTTACCACCATTCATTGTTTGCAGAAAAGTTAATTGCCTATTCGTTTTATACGCCAGATTTTTTTATAATCATGTCCAGAAAAAGGTTTTCAGGGCACTGCAAAGTATTTTAAACATTTAGAATATTTGTATATGTCACAGAAATCTGATGATATTATTAACCCAGATAGACTTACCGTTCTTTTATAAGAAATGCATCATCAAGAAAAAATGTATAATTTTGAATTACTTATGTTTAAGTGAATATAAATGAAATAAATACTTTAAGAAAAATAGCAATGTATTTTAATTCTACAAAAATTATTTTATATATTTGTTGATAGCTATTTCGGCTTACGCCCTCGTTCTGACTATAGTTCTGACGAGGGCGTAATACGAAATAGCTATCAACAAATATATAAAATAGTTTATTTAGAATTAATATACATTGTTATTTTTCTTACCGGATTAAAATGTAGTTCAATTAAGTAAATGCCTACTCAATCAATCAAGAAATGAGATTGTTGAATAAAAAAAATCATACCGTTCCATTAAAAGAACACCCATTTTATCAGAAGATACGATCGATACTATTATGTAATATTGTCCCGATATTCTTTCAGTTCAATCAAAATGACAAAAAAAGTATCAAATCTTTCTGGGTTAAATAAATACGCAAAATCTCACACCATCGTGACACAGTATTTTTGGAATCAACCATTACTTATACTTAAACTTAGAGAATTTTAATCGCTTGGAATTTGCACTATTCTATAAGTTATGATGCTAACAAAACGGGTTGTCTTTTTGGCATCTGAAGTCATTTCAAGTGCACTAATGAACTTGAACTGACTGAACTGAGTTCGTTCGTTAACATGAAATTCCTGAAGATGCCGAAATGCGAAGCCCAGGTCATTCGCGGCAAAACTTTGATATCAAATTTAATATTGAAATTCCATTTAGCTCCTTCAGTTGAAATCTTCAATTATATTTGAAAATACGTGAAATATTAATAAATATAGACAACACTGAATTTGTTTTTAATTTATAAAATTGCCAATAAACCTTTTTCACATCTAAGATACAATAGATGTTGAATTATTTATTTAACGACAACCGTTTGAAGAAAATGAAATGATTACAATGTATCTTAATATTAGATGGTGAGTCTATCCAGAACGTTGCATTAAAATTTTAGTTCATCAGATGTTTGATTATTATACGGTGAGAAAAATAACACTGTATTTTAATTCTACAGATACTATTCTATATATTTGTTGATAGCTATTTCAGCATACGCCCTCGTCAGAACTATGTTATAAACGTGTATCACATATATATCACGTGATCACATATATAAACCATTTAGACATGGTACACAATACATCTTCTTCCCTGTTCCACCATCTTATTTTATATGGTAATAATAAGTTATTGAATGTGACAAATAGATTTGATGTATTCTTAAACTGAAAGCTAATATGGGTTTTTACTAAGTGGGAGTATTCCCGTATTATAATGGAGTTCTACCAAGTAAATGCCAACTCAATCAATGTTTGATTATTTTATACTGATGGGCGTGCGAGAATATGATTCAATAAGAATGTATTTCATTTTTTGAGTATAATTGTTTATCTCAACATAACATTGTGTTTGTGTGAAATAAACAATATGAGATATTAATTACAATTTGTTAATCTGTAATCATGTTATACTAGCTATATTTGTATTTTAAAATGTTATTATTCATTAATTTTTAATTAAAATAGGTATGTATTTTATAAATACTTTATGAGTATCAATAATGAGATGGAAGACAACGGTTGTACGTTATTTTCTACAAACAAAAGTGTAGGTAGTGTTTTATATATGGACATTGACAATAACTCTAATACCAGCGGTGTGAGGATGATTGTCAAAATGTTTCCCGCCCTAGGATTGTCGACTGAGAAGTATTGCGGGCGGGGGGTGTAGGCAGGGGTTATCGATCGACGCCCGGGCGGCCTTAAATACTACCGTCACCCCCGCCCTTGGCACACTGGGCGGCGGAGGGCGGGAAGGACCCAGAGCGAACTTTCGGCGTCGGAAGTTTCCCAAATGTTTTATGATTCATGTCGGTTGGGCGGTTGTGAATTAATTTAATGCCGAATCAATTACCGTCGTATTTTTTTTTTTACAATGTGTCAGGTATTGAATAAAAGTTGAGAATTAAAACAGTTAGTGGTGTGGATGGAAAAGTTTGTTTTCATTTACTATGCCAAAAACCAGTTCTTGAAAATGAAAACATGATTCAATCGGAAAAAATCACTTTATAACTGGTATTTTTCTGAGAAATAATTTTCATTTGTTTATTTGAACTGATAATTAAAAAAAGGCAATTTTGTATACCGTTAAACGATATCATTTTAAAACTTATACATTATTTCAGTCTTGAGCTAGTGATAACGTCCTTCAATACTTTTTATACTCAGCTTAAAACTCTAGTGTTAAAACTTACGAATAAATTTAGAGTATGTTTATAACCGAGTTTTCTTGAAATGATCATAATATTGTCTTTGCCCCCATCATATCTATTGGTAAAGCTAGCAATTAGCGAAACCAGTCCTGATCCTAAGACATCTAATGTGGAATAAGTACAAAAAAAAATTAAAGTTTTTTAATATCATGCCTTCCCACCAAGTATTCCCAGTGAACACCTTAAAAGTGATATAAGCTATCCTTTATTTTTATTTCATTCTATCTTAATGGAGAGATTGAGGGACTTTTATTTGAAGTCCCATCGAAATTCCATACGTGTCAATTTTTAAGCAGACATGGTTTGTTTCTTGGGTTTAAAAACTAAGCAAATGTTTTAGAAGTAAAACATTTTAAGCGTATGCATTATTATAAACATATTCAATTTTTGTCTGACTTAATCTTTCTTCAAAGTATTCAGAGTATCGATTGATACTTTAAGTTAATATGTTATTCAATAATATGAGATTTCTTATTCGGACTTTCTGAACTAAATTACTTCTAAGAATAAATTTAAATAATTTTAATTCTCATTTTTACCTTACCAAACGTGTGTGCAAACATTTTAATTCCAAGCAACATACATAACATGGTTATTGGATTACATTTACTCTTATTATATACACATATGTATATCTTGTTCGTGATTTTAAGAGTATTTTATCTAGATTTTTTAAATGTTTGTAATGAATCTAGATATGTCTTTGATTGATATACATATTCACACGTGAATTCTATTAGTTTTTGGCTTTTTAGATACCAAGGTTCTAAGTGATTCTCCCGTGAAATGTAAGGACAAATTCGGATACAAGATATTATTAAGATCTAATCAATCAAATCGTTTATGAATGTTTGGGAAAAACAACATAAATAATTGGCTAAATTTTCATTTGAAAATATGCAAATCTAAATTTTTCGAGAATTCTTGAGAACCTCGAGAAATCGAAAAAAATCTCGCTTTCTCGAGATAAAAATACTTCAAGCAATCGGAACTTTTGAATCTCGAGAATAGGAAAAAAAACATCGATGAATCACAACCTCTAATTATAATCAGGTCCCGCTAACTTCACTATACTTCATATAAATTAGTTAAAAAATCGATTCTTCACCGATAAATGATTATATGTGGTTCTTGCTGCAAACACAGTAAGAATAAAGGTTACAGAGTACGGCGTAACAGCTCGCAAAGTAGATTGTTAAATATTTCAAATAAGATTGCAAATAACGGTCCGTCTTACGTGGGCTTTTAAATACGAAGCGGAGCGACGCGATCCAAAAGCGGCACAGTTTTAAATTATCAAACGGTCCTCGCCCATGCAAGTGTCTTACATGGGTGACGCGTTGCGTTCATGGCGCCAACGATAATAACTTGTCGTAAGTTCCCTTGAAGGGTCTGAGTCACCGAGCACGCGAATCGAAGCTGCTTAGCTTGAAAATATCAAATGTCCACCAGTAAGTGAAGTTTTTGAAGCGAGTAAAATTTGATTGAATATGTAACGATAAGAATACATTTAAAAATTTGAATCGTTTGAACATTGTACTTTTCCACGATTTCCATTTTGTGACTAGCGACCTGGGTTTCGCCTTTCAGCATCTTGTAGCCATGTGTGACGAGTAGCACGTGCGTTATGCTTCTATGTTAATTATATTAAGATGTTTACAAAAAATCCACCGAATACATCTCAAATACGGCTTGTGCATTTCCTCATCTTCAGGCATTGAAAGTGCACGAATGAACACGAACTGACGCGTGCATTTGAAATGCGCGAAGATCCCAAAACTCACAACCAATATTTAAGATGAATTCGGTAGATCTATTCTTGAAATCTCAATACGCTAAGCATATAAACGCCACACATGTGTAGCTAGACAACCAGCTTAATAACCAGTTGCTTAAGTGCACAAATAAACTTGAACTGACATGTCAAGTTCAGTAAATTTTATATTGAAATTCCATCAAGCACCTTTAGTCGAAATCCTTAGTTAATACACTTAAATAATCACTATTATAAGCAAGGAAAAATTTTAAATGACATTTTAAACAGTTGAACATTTTTTGTATTGTATTGTTATAGTTACTTATTTGAATGATAAGCAAATTCCTAATGTAGGGTATCATGTAATTTTTTAGATCCATGCTAACGACAGACTGTAGTCATATTCTTTAAAAGTTCCGTTCTCCATATCATGGTTTTTAAAATTTACACAAACTGTCGCGGCAGTTAAACTTGTAGTTTTTTTATCAAAGATGCGTATCTAACATTCAATTAACGACGCGTCTGCTCTGTTGAAATTCCCTTTTTTTAATAGAAAAAAAAACCTTTATTTACAAAGTAATTTACAAAACAAAAACTTGTTAATGGTTTATGTTGTACACCAATTTTCAACGACATGAAAATGAAAGCCTTCATCGCAATTAACCAGGCATGCCCAAACCATTGCCCGCAACCTTCATGTGGCCCAATTTAAGTTATTGTGTGGCCCTTTCGAGGTTTTCAACTTTCGATACATTTTTCATTTTGTTATTATTGAAATATATTGTGACGAATTATAATATCATTTTATCAAAAATGTATCGTGTAAAAAAGTAAAATCGTGTCGAAAAGGGTTAACTGATAAAAAAATACTAATTATCTGCGATGTTAAAATTACCGGTCAATTTAAAATAAAAATAAACGATTTCAAAAATATTAGAATTATTTTAATTGTGAACTGTTTGTTATTAATATAACAAATACCATATTATTAAGACTTCAAATATTTTTGTGTGGCCCATCAGAGAAATGTTTTATTTTATCTGGCACACTAAGTGGTTTCAATTGGGCACACCTGCACTAAACGCTTGATTTTAAATATCGATTTGAAGTTCATATTCACGATTGAAACAATGGCAAATTTTAAGTTAAAAGCCCCACAGCGCAAATCGAACGCAATCTACGATATTAAAATTTTATCTTCATAATAATGTATTCACTTTTGAAACATTATTTCCAAACACTTTTCTTTCAAGATGATTCCTTTATCGTTCACCGTAAATTGTCAAACAAAATTTCTATGCATCAGCGATTTGAAACTGAAATGTTATAGGTATATGATTGTATATATTACTAGTCAGTACCCAGCATGCGTTGCAATATCAGTCAAAGAAAGAAAGTGTTTGTTGAAGTGCTTTTGGATACACAATTTGTATGCTGTCTGGTGCGTATACGACTAAATAAGAAAGTTTTCCATCGCGTAAGCAAGTCACCAACAGCATGAACTTTCCTTGTATTTGTTGATACAAATATTGCAAATACGGTCATTGCAAATACGAGTCGCACTGGAAACTGCTGACTCCAAAATGGCATATCTGTCGAAATCATTGGGATGCGTGTCAACAGTACATCTTCTCGTTAAAATTTTCGATTTATACAAACCTTTCATCAAAATGAATTGTTAGATACGAAGGCCATATTGGAATAAACGTCAAAAAATTGTCCAACTCGTCCATTATCAATGTCTAAAGCGAGGCGATTTGCCTGGCCAATCAGTCAATTAATGATTATTTTTAAACAGAAACCATTTTGGGCGTCCTCACAACAAATCATCCGAGTTTCAGTGCAATCAGACGAACGGTATCGGAACGCATAAAGGAAAAACAAACAATCATTACTTTGATTATAAGTATAAAGATATCATCATACCGATTTGAATCTCCTAAACATTCATCGATCAGTAAACAAACTACAATCTTTAATCAGGGAAATAATTGTGTGCAGGTAAAAAATGAAGTCGTATTTTACTTTCGCAAAATCGTATTGTATTACCTTTGAGATAAAAAGTTTTTTTTTTATTCAAATTTTGCGTAGATCAAAAACAAATTATCCCTTAATAAACACCTCTTTTTTTAAGAATGAGAGATAATGAAACATCTGAGATAACAGAATTAAGGCAATTTTCAAAACCCTTCTGTAATAGAAGCACTTAGCACAATTAATAATTCAAAATAATGCCCAGAAAAAATATTTAAATTGTAAAATGCTTTTAATAAAAAGAAATCTACTGATTTTGTTTATTAAATTAAAGTTATTTTCAATGGTTATAATACATACAAATACAATATTGTTTTGTTTTACTTGAACAGTGCCCTGCTTGTTGTTGATTGAATTGGCATAACTCCATTATAATACGGAGAAAAAAAATAACACTGTTTTATTTATTTATAGAAATTGTTTTATATATTTGTTGATAGCTATTTCAGCTTACGCCATCGTCAGAACTATGTTTTAAACCTGCATTACTCATCCTTATATACAGCTGTAGACAGGGTACACAATACATCTTCTTCTCTGTTCCACCATCCTAGATATATTTGGTAATAATATTGTTGTTTTTGATACTTTTTGCGAATAAATATAAGTACACTTGGGCCTCGTATAACACGGTTATATGGCTTCACAAAAACGTCGTGTAATACAAAATCGTGTTATACGAGGTTTCAAGTTCAAACAAAATTAGGGTTTGAGTTCAACAAAATATCGAATTACGTATTTCCTTATAAGGTTCCCTTGTAATTCCCTATTGAATTTCGAACTCATTTCCATTATACGATCATTTTTAATAAAACAAAATCTATTTTAATAGTCACTTCTAGGCCGTCATTTATTATTTTTCATGTGAAACATGTAGCTAATTCACTGCAACTGCTTTCTAAGTCATTAATGGTGGTAGGTTCATCCAACATTTCGACTAATTCTTCTTCGTTCAATGAACGATCCTCAAAAATATTTCTTGGATGTCATGAATATCCATGTCATAAAAACCTTCTCCACCAATACCACGACAAATATTAAATGTATTCTTTTTAAGCCGTGTTATATAAAAATGTTGTTTAAAAATTTGTCACAATTTATACATCAGTGTTGTATAAAACCGTGTTATACGGGGCCCAAGTGTACAGGCATTAGCAAAAGTCATGTAAGATAGGCCAGTTGAGAGACTATTCCGTGGTTATGTCAAATGTATTTAGCAGACAAAGGACAGTCTGCAGAGTATTACGTATCGCATTGTTCTAAAAGGCCATGCAAGTACTAATATGCTCTGCAACAGTGCCTGTCCGGACCCCGACTACCTTCTGTTGAGCGTGGGGTGGAACACCGACAGGCCCGACAGCTAAGGGTACCTGGGGTTACAACATCCCGAGACGGCGATCTGCGTGAAGAGCTCGCTCTTGATAAAGGAATATTGTTTGGGATATCGTTACCGTACTTTGAAAATGTTCTAATTGTCATTTTTGCCTAATATTACTTTTTGTTCAGAAAAGCTTGTATTTACCGCATTCTATCATATACACTTGGGCCTCGTATACCACGTTTTTATACAACACGGATGGATAAATTGTGACAAAAAAAATACAACACGGCTCAAGGGGAAAAAATGTAACAATAAACATTGTCGTGGTATTGGTGGAGAAGTTTCTTATGACATGGATATTCATGGCATCCAAGAAATATTGTAGGATCGTACGTTTAACAAAGAACAATTAATGACTGTGGCGTTTACAGCTATGTGTCATTCACACATTGGCAAAAAAAGAAAATATTAGTAAATATAGTAGGCTGTTGCTGTATGAAGATTAAACTAGATGACATTATGATATTATCTTAAACATCAGTGAAATGTTCATGAATTTTTCATGTCCGTAATCTGGTTACCTCCGAGATTACATTAAAACTCATTTCTCAGGAGAAAAAAAGGGAAAAAAATATTGTAGGCATGTGAAAAATTATGTTCAAATATTTTATACTTTTTAAAATTGATTGATTTGTTTTTGGTGATTTAAATAAAGATTGTAGTACCTATTAAAAATGTCAATCTAAGACATACTGTTTTCACTAAATATATTTCCTTCGGGGACGTATACTGAATAAACAATCAATTATTTGGCCAGTTTTTATTTATATTTACGTAAGTAAATACAAATTGTACTTCAATAAGAAGACTACAGTTTCCGCATGATGGCCATGTATAATATATAAAAAGCTAACTGATTACGAAGAGCGATGTCAAAAAAAAAGTACTATGACATATTTGACTGTCACACCCAATAAAGTGAAACGTTGAGAAACATCTCTATATTTGTATATAAATATGAATGTTTGTTTGACCCGTATTTTTTCCTATACCGTTCATCCGATTGTGAAAAAACTTTGATGAGTTGCGGAACGCTACTTTTTAAATCTTGTAACCATCTTAAATTTTCTTGATTTGCCAGGCATGCCGTTTTAACAAATACAATTGACGTACTTATCATTCTTCTCCGAAATATAAATCCACAACGACTTTGCAACGGTACCAGGCTTTCAGTGAAGACGATAAAGAACAATATCATCAAAAGCTACATTTTTTAATGGAACATTTAAAAGAAAAGTTGTACTGTTGCCACGCATCCCAATGATGATTCCAACGGATACGTCACTCAAATTAAAATGTTTGCCATTTAAGATGAGAGCATTAGGACACTCTACAAGTGTGTGGACTTAATTTGGAAAATCCATGCTCCACACATGGACTTTTGTATATGGCCTACTCATGCGTTGGAAAATCTTCTGATTTATTCGTATACGCAAAAGATAGAAAAATACAATAGTGTGTGTACAAAAGTAATTCAATAAACAGAATTAAAACACAAAAACTTTCTTTCTTTGAGTGCCCTTGCTACGCATGCCAGGTACTATAGGTAGGTCTTCCTATATGCATATACGGAAGTCACGATACGATAATTTGTTATATGATCGGCTTTGTCATATATTTCGTAGTATCATCAAATTTGAGTCTCATATTACAAACACTGAAGCTTAATTGTTTGCCACCAAACTTATCAAAACATCTTACATACTTACAATAGTATGTAAGATGTCAATGGATGATTTATGTTTAATTTATTCATAAATAAATGAGTGATGTCATTCTTGATTGAAAACAGTTACAAATTTAAGCACGACGGTCGTTTGATCTATCAATCAATGTTCGCAAATAAATTTACCTCCAAGGCTTTGTGATCAATTTACATAATATTAAGCTCGCAAATTTTGTTTCGCAACTAATTGTTATTTAATATTTGATGTTTCTCTTATCTGACATTTTCGACAAAATTTTATTCATCGGATGTGAAAATAATACGAAAAACTTTTTATATTCTTAAAAACATTTTTGCCTGTACCGCATAAAAGTTTTACTTGAAGCTTTTTAAGCAATGGAGTTTATCAAAAAAAAAAACCAAATCTTTATGGAGACACAATAAGATTTTTTTTTTTGTTTACCTTAAATATATTTAAAAAGTATTTACCAAGCCAAGATTAATTTAAATAACTGTCAGAAGTTTGAAGGAAAGTTTTATTGGGTTTATGAGTTACTAAAATCTACTTAGCAAAGTATTTGTATTCTTGTACATGTTTTGTGTTACTGTGAGCTTATACGACATAAAAATATATAAAGAAATAAGTAGCTACTACTTAAACAACATTTTTGGACCACCAACCTTAGATTTGGTGATAAAAAATGAAAAGCGGATGCCACAAACTATATTTTGACAAACTCATAATTTTAAAAGCTAGATGAAAATTTTAGAATTATATTCTACGGCTGTCATTTAAAATTCTGTCTTTAAATTATCAGAGTACCGAAATATGTTTTATAACATTAATTATTTATTTAAATAACCATTCATAAATTATTCATATATAGATAATAAATATAATAGTTTTCACTTAAATGTATTACGAAGTAAAATAAATACACTTGATCCTTCTTTTGCAAATAAAAATGTGTAAAAAAGATAAATTGCGTTTACACACATGTTGCATACTTTAGTTTATTGGCTAGTTGGAGGCTTTTCGAGTAAACGCATTTTTTTGTTTAATATTTACCTGCATACAAAGGATTTTAAATTCTTTTTATTTAGACAAAAAAATCAGTGTAAAAAATATTAAAAAAAATAGTCGGTACTTTTTTAAGAATCGTGAATAAAGAGGAACAAATTTATAATGTTACGTAAAGTCGGTCCCTGTAAACTAGTGGCAAGAGCTTTGTCCTAGCAATCGTTGGGCCGCAATACTGAAGGAATTTTTTAATTAAATACATTCAACCCTTGTGCAACATACATTATTTACCATCAAAGTGGTTCTTTATAACTCATTGGCTGTATTTATGTAAATATTTTTTTCAAAATTAAAAAAAAATAAAAAAAAAAGTGTACATTCGTTAAATACAGTCAACCCTTTATGTCCATTTACGTTTGGTAAAGTAAGTCATTTAAAAATCCCTATCCCGGTGCTATAGCAGGATTGACTCTATAAAAAAAGTTCACTTTAGTTTTTCCTTTGATTTAGACGATATTGCTTAATAAGCATTTTTTTCTTATTATTATGAATTGTAGTAGAGAAAATCTTTAATTAATATTATTTTGTATAACTTTCATTTCAAAATTAAGACGAAGCTATGTTTAAATTTGAATGAAAGATGAAAAATAAATATTTTCCGCTATAAAGCAACGCTGTAAAGCCATTTTCCGAGTAGTTATTTACTTTAATCGCTGGCACAGAAAGGTCAGTCGCGTAAAAGCATATTTTCACTCCATATAAGCGGAGATAGCTAGATTCATTAAAATTTGAGAAATATTATACCCTTAATCCCGAGATGATAGTCAGGTTAAGGGTGTTTATATTTTTAACAAAAAAATACCGCAAAATAACGTATTCAATTGAATCATATGATATTCTTTACCAATGTTTTTGTTTGTGGCCGTCGATCATTTACGCTTTTAATTCAGCTTTTAGAATTTTCACAAAACCACTTTTTTCGAATTTCGAAATAAAATTTGATTACTTTAGAGTTTAAAGTGATTGAATTTATGAGTAATCAATATAAACATTGATATCGTGCAATTGTATTTTTGTTTTCAATGTAATAAAAACTTAAACGGCAATTCTAAAAAAAACATCGTAATATAGTATAGTATTGGAAGTTTTGGTGGGAAAATTGCTTTTTGTGATACAGATCGACTTTGATCAATGGAAATTTGAAAATTGGGAATGATTGCCAACCAACTCAGAAACACACTTTCATAGTCCACAGAAAGAAAGTCCATAGCTAATCGAACATATGTATCTTATATATAAAACCGAAACGGCGTATGTATGTATGTGGGTCTGTAATTCTCTTTTGCATTGTTGGTCATTAAGTTGCCATAAAAATAAAAAATATGTTTGAATTTTTATCGGCGAAGACATTTAGTCAAAATGTAATAAATTAGTCTTCTACTGAACTTTTACCGGCTTTTATTAATATAATAATGTTTATTATTTACGTGAAGGTATTATTTGACATTTCTTTGACAGCAAATTAGATTTTTTCCATGAATTTGGACATTTTAATGGGCGAGAATGGGGCGGGGCTGTCATCAAATTAAATAAAGTTTGTGATTTTATTTTAACTCTTTTTTGGATGTTAGATTTTCTGATATAATTATGTCGAATGATATAACAATAAATAATAATTGGTCGCTTGGTCTGAGCGACGCCGGGTAGCAATACTAGTATGTATATAAAAAAATAGATACAGTGCATCTTTTGCTTATCATTCAGTTTGAAAACTTTCCATAGACTCGGCGGTACCTTTGTGGAAGTTCGTTTAAAAATTAAATAATTTTGACTATTTCACTTAATGTCTTATTAATTGTGCACGTGTTTCGCCTTTTTCGGAGGCATCTTTGGACTTACTCTGACAAGAGTTGCTTAGCTATTATAATATATTAATTAATTTTAGGTGAAAGTTTTAAAGTTTCATGATGGTTTTTCTCTGCCAATCGTTCGAATCCCAAATACCTGCATTTTTCAGTCGAAGATTTGATAAAAAATACATATTTCCCAAACAAGTTTGCCCTCTTCAAACTGGTGATTATGTTTTACTGAACGTGAATAAATACTTAATCGTGTAAATGAATATACAAATGAAAATATGAAAAACTATTTGTATAAAAAACTTAAGTTATCTGACAAAATATCTGTGGTGTATAAGGGAAAGACGATTGGATGAGTTCACGTGTAAATATTCAGAACGCTATTTTTACAACTGTTTCGAGCCATAAAAGTATTCATTAGACCTCTGATGATTATTGATGACAACATCTAGATTCTAGAGTGTTGTAAAATTATTTCCATTTCAGTGATTCGAATCTTTACAGGTAATTGAAGATAAGTTCTCAACAAAAGTGGGTAATTTCCCATGAATTACTTTTGATTAAGTCAGTAAAGTTTTTGATATTTCACAAAAATATTGTCGTTAGTGAAAATTTGATTATAAATAAGAAGAATTTATTTTCATTCATTAATAGCGGGTACCCGGCATGCATTGCAAAGTCACTCAAATAAAGAAAGTTTTTTCGCAATCGGATGAACGATATAAGAACGCATAGGAGACAAACAAAACCAATAAACAAGTAAATATTCATTTTAATTATATTTATTTAAAGATAGTCAAAAATCTTTTCTAAGCGTCCACTCAACAAATCACCAAAAAATTATCGAAATATATTGAACGGTATAGAAACGCATACGAACAAAAATATATTTTTTCATATATTCTTGATTAAAAACCTTATGCGGGCGTCTACACAACAAATCACCAAAGTTTTATCGCAATCGGATGAACTGTATAGAAACGAATTCGGGACAGCAAAAAAAAACATTTTTTTTAAATATTTTCTTTGATAATGAATTATCACACAATGATTGAGGCGTGCGCGTTTTATTTGAAATTACCGTATGTCATAAAATGCTAAATACATCAGAGCTCAAGTATCATTTAACCAATATTAATTTTTAGCTCTATCGAATACGTTATGATAACAATGTTAATTGATTTTTGATCAAATTCAAAAGAATTATTTACATAGAAACTGAAAAATAATTCGATTCATAATTTTTTTTTATGATTTCACCAAAAGGAAAAAAAAGTCGAGAATAGTTTTGCACAACGCGAGCATTTTCAAATCTTACCAGAAACATCAGTTATTTATATTTAAATGAAAAGATGGCAAGGTATTTATGATAAGCGAAAATATTCTCTGTCGCATGAAAATTAAAATAATTGAAGCTCAAAATCTACTCTATGTTGAGGTATTGACGTTAACGTGCATATATTAATAAGTAGTAGTGTGTATCAAAAGTAAAATAACTTCAAATGGATAGACGAATGGAGATATCTCGAAACTGATTTTATTTTGATGGAATCTTTAAATAAATTACACTACGGTATGGTTTTTTATTCATAGACTACCCCTAGAGGGGTTTTTACGTGCTAACACATCAAGTGGTATTGGAGGACGTAGCCACCGTTGCTGTGCAAAAATAGACGACGGCGCAGTGCTCTTGAATTTATGATTCACAAATGGAATATTAAACGGCACAACATTTGAACAAAGATTTTTGTCGCCGCGAAAACGTTCACAATTTGTTTTTTTCGTTGACGCGATGAAATTTTTCATTAGTTTGTAAGTATTAATTCGAGGTTATATGAGATGACTTTTTTTTCAAAGAGAAAAAATATGCTCAAACGTCAAAGTGCTATACCGAATCTAATGAGAAATATTTTGCAAATAATCAAAATTCCAAGTCGTGTATTATATATGCATTTACATTTATATGTATTTTTTTTACCATGTCCGCTTCCAAAATGGACTTCTCAAAGAGTATATCTCAACATCATGTTACTCAGTTGCTTAACTTCTCTTTTTCGAAGAGACTGGAGATTGAAAGAATACGAGAACTAGGACAGGATTAATGGTAAACGAATAGCTCTGACTTCACGCCTTTTTAGAAGTGTGAGATGGGATTTTTTAACAACACAAACACCATTGCCTTAACACATTCAATGCTGAACCTGTGTTTTAGTATGCAGTGGAACACGCTAGGCGTCCAACCTCCTTTCTTCCTCCCAGGTCATTCCGGCGTTTCGTAGCTCTACACAGGACATCCTATTGATGGTCATCAGCGGCCTTCCGGGACGACGGAATCCATGAAGTTGATAGAGGAGATAAGGATTTAGGCTCCTCTGGGGCATCTGCAGCACATGTTCAAGTCAGATTTATCGTTGCATTTTTATTTTGGACGTAATAATGGGCTGGTTTTTACGCTCTCTTACCTCCGTGTTCCTGACTAAGCCAAACCACTGCACAATCAATATTCACCGCAAGCATCTGTTTTCGAAGCACAGTACACCCAATCTTTTTTTGTACGATATAAAAGTTATTGGTATATTAAATCGATAAATTGACTAAAACAATCTACTAGTACTGAGACTTGAGGCCGGGCGATCCGTCACGGAAGCCAACGACGTTGACCACTGCATGATGTATGTATATTTATCGAACAATAGTTTTTTCGTATGATATGATAACATGCCACGTCCCGGGTTTTATTTTTCGGTATCTTCAGGCATTTCAAGTGCACGAATGACCCAACTCGTTAAAACTCATGTTAAAGTATAATTTTCTAATATGATATTGAAAATCCATCTAGCACCCTCAGTCAAAATTCTGGATTAGACTTAATTTCATGGGCTATTGCTATTGACTGAGCAATTTTCACTTAATAATAGCTATGTATTAATAATATGTGTTTTAAAAATCTTACAATGACCATTTTTACTGAAAAAAAATATTTTGAAATATGTATAGTGAAACCCCGATTCTACGTTTTTCAAGGGACTGTATAAAACAAACGATTAATGCGGGAAACGATGAATACGGGAAAGTTTTATACACGAACCTTATGCCGGGACTATCTAAAATGAACGCACCACGCGGGAAAACGCATAATGCGGGAACGTAAGATCGGGGTTCCACTGTACTGTGATATTTTATCTCTTTTCACCAAGCACAACAAAGGTTTTAAGCAGGGTCGACCGCAGTACGAAAGATTGATTTACAACCAATATCTTCTTTCTTCATACATTGCATAAATTTAATCTTTTGGAAAAGGCAGAACGACTATTTAGAAAAATCTACACTTGAATTATGTCATAATAAATTCAGGTATCTTGTTTGAATATTGGTCATACTTAAACAAAATATATGTAGAAAATATAACACTAGTTTTAGCCACATCAGAAAGAACGATAATCAGTTGAGTCATTGTAATGGACAGTATAAAAGAGAAAATCATACATTTTTTTTATTTTTAACCATCGAAATACGGTCATTGAAAAATAACGCGTGGTCCGAAAAGGGGTCTAAAAACACCACAGTGTAATGGCTTTATTGGTATAGATTGCATTAAAAAATGTTGTATTATGCTTTACCGTATCTTTATACATTGTTCTAAAAAATATATATGTATAAAAATCGATAGTTTTCTTATCGTGCTTACGTTGATGCTCATGACAGACTGGCGTAATCAAAACTATGAGCGCGAGCGCTTATTTACGCCTTTTAATGTACATAGCAGCCATTTGTTTTGAAACGTACGTTTAAACGAGGCGCGTTTGAGATAAGACAACGTTATCTTATCGCGTATGGGCAGTAAAGTTTGAATTCTCGCAATTTGTAGCGACGGTATAAATTATTTTTTGGCTAGTAATAATACGACTTATTTTAATTTTTATTTTATTGCGACGAAACTGGTAAATGAAAATCATTTTTTTAGTATTTCAAAAGTTTACACATTGTATCACTAATATTAAGATATATATTTAAGATAAAGTGGCAGTGGTTGTCGACTGTATCACCCACCGGGTAGAAAAAGTTAAGCAAAACGACACAATCTACTATAATTGTTTTGATTCTCAAACAGGTTTTCATGAAAATTAGCAACTGTTAACTAATTTAACTCAACGATGATGTAACCAGTTTTTCAGAATGGCTATAACGAGTTAATAAATTATCAGAAATACAGAGAGCGGCCTTATTAACGGACATTAAGAAGATAGATGATGATGGAATACACAATCTATTATGATGAAATAATAATAAGATATTCTTTATTAAAACAGAATTGGAGAAAATGACTTATTATTATATATTTAAAAGCATAGAATTATGTAAAAAAACAGATTCCCAATAGGCAAGGCATCCTATAAAAGAATCGCATAGCATAACTTTATGCACAGTGACCACGTGTTTAAATTTTTGTAGTAAAAACCCTAAGCTTAATGTATTGGAACAATTTGAAATTAATGTGTATCACAAATCCAATGACATTCTTAATGAACAAACTAATATTAATCAATCTCCACTTCTTACACCATTACGAAATTTAAATAAATCAACTTGATACAATATTAATTTACGTTTATTCCCACTTAATACAAACCCAGATTAGCTTTCACTTCGAGAAATACATAAAATTAATGTGTCACTTTTAATAATTTATTATAACCATAGATAATAAGAATGCTAGAACAGAAAGGAAGATGTTTTGTGTACCATGTCTACAACAATATATGTATATATATATTTTTTTTAATCATGTCCGCTTCCAACTTATAGAGCATATGGACTCCTCACGGAGTTTATCTCAACATATGTTTTTCTACGAGGACTGCTTGTAACTCAGTTGCTCAACCTCTATTTTTTTAAGAGAGTAGGGATGGAAAAGATACGAAGACTAGGACAGGACTATTGATTAGCCAATCGCTGTAACTATGCGTTGCTCTTTGGGATCGGAAAGGTGGGAAAGAATTTTCAACAACACCCATGACTTTGAACAGATTTATCGACTGAAAAAATCCGCTCGTACCGGGAATCGAACCCGGGTGATCCAGCACGCCAACAACGTTGACACTGCGCCACGGACTGAAATAAATGCTAAATACTAAAACATAAATCTGACGATGGCGTAAGCCGAAATAGCTAGTGAGACAAAAATAAATTGTTACTTTGTCACCGTGTTATAATGGAGTTCTACCAAGTAAATGCCAATTCAATCAATTCATACAATTTTGTTTTAGATTCCTTTAAAATTATACTCAATGTGTATTGGGACATATAACAATGAATGAAATTGCCCTTGCGATATAATGTTTAATGCATTTTCTATCCACGAAAACAAATTATAACAAAATTAATTTAGATTCCGATATGTTAATTATCACTGATGGCTTAATTATCATTTATAATTTTTTATATAAAAAGCAACTATTTAATACTTATTTACAGAGGTGTTCAAACATAACACACAATGAAACAAAATATTAAAGCCTTGTGTAGGCCTAAGCAATACCTTGTTTGTTTAATTATACTAGTAATTTAATTTGAATTATATGAGCTTTGAACATTTAAAGTTTATTAAATAAAATTAAGTAGGATTTAGTGACCAAACTTAGCTTTAAGCTTTCAACTTTTTATGGAGAGTAAAATGAGTATAGACAAATATTATAACTTTATTTTGGGAATCAAGTCCCGGGAATTCAGGGTCTCGAACGATTTTCGATACATATGAATTCCGGGATAAGAACACATATTATCGAAACATATACAAATCGTTACCTTAAGGTTCTAATTGACATTTCTGCCTAAAATGACCTTTTGGTTGGAAAACCTTGTATTTACCGCATTCTATCATATATAAGAATTTCAGAATTACCTATGGTTGAATAACGGAGTTGCAGTGCATCTGCACACTTTTTTTACTAAATTTATTTGACAAAGTTCTAAGATTGTCATCATTTTGTCTGCAAGAGTTGTGAATAAAAATGCTTTAAATAATTAATTTGAAGCGTTTTCACTTGCTCATCGTTAAAAGTGAATTTTCATCAATCGAAACTTCAAACGTTCATATCTCAAAACAGTGTTTGTTTCAAAAGAGCAGTTAAAACTTTTTCGAAGTAAGGTGTCGAAATCACAAACGATTAAAATTTGAATACGGTAAGAAAAATAACAATGTATTTAAGTTCTACATAAATTATTTTATATATTTGTTGATAGTTATTTCGGCTTACGCCTTCGACAGAACTATTGATATATAAAATAATTTATGTAGAACTTGAATACATGGTTATTTTTCTTACCGTATTATAATGATGTTCTACCAAGTAAATGCCTACTCAATCAATTAAAATTTGATATTGAAATTTCTTCAAGCATCTTTAGTCGAAATACTCAATGATGCTTTGAGTTAAAATAATTATTGTGAGTCAATATTACTTTTTTTTTTGAATAAGTAAATCTCAGCTTACACGTAAAGCGTAAAACAACCGAGTAATACAATCGTTTACCAGAATGAAGGTGTTCGATACAATGTTGTTTTGAAAAACAAATGTACCCTTATCGCCCCTACAGCAGGTAAACCAATAAGTGTGATGCCTGCCAATTGGTGATAAGCCTAGAATTAACGCGGGGAGGCCATATATAACAGCAGGGGTTCTTAGCCCGCGGGCACATGCGCGACTGCGGAGCTATTATAGTGCGCCCGCTACAAAGTATTGAATAACGAAAAAAAAAATAAATATTGGAACTATTTTTCTAATAACCCTTTGAGGAGTATTGCCGCACGTATGCGGCGGTGGTAGTAGTCATCAACAATCTTTTGCCATTCTCATATGTTTTATTTATATTATATATTGAAACTAGACATATCAATCAATTATTTGTATGATATGTTTCAAATAAAGAAACGAATTTTATAAAAAGGTTACTATTTGGGAACAAATCTGTGGCCATATATTATTAAGCATAAACATTCATTTCGGTTCGATATGCTTTCTGGAATCAACATCGATAGGGGGAAATACACTCCACAAATGAATGCATGAAAGATCCAGGCTCGAATTAGAAGTAAAAGCTTCTCGATAATTATTTAAAAGTTATAAAAAAATATTTAAATAAAAAATTAAATTTGCGTTTTAAAATTCCGGAAGAAATATCCAATATCTCAAATAATTAAAAATATTCTTTTCAGATTTACAGATAACAGGAAAACATGTTTTTAATTTTTTTTTGTCTGGCATTATTATTTTTTGTTACTTAGTTACTAACTTTTTGGGTCAGTGATTTTATTTTTATATATACCTTTATGGTACTTTTTTATCATTCTTTTTAAAGCTTAATTGAAAAATAGAACGTATTTGAATGTGACATATATAAAAAAGCTACACAGGAAGCAATGATAAAAATTAGTGCATATGTAAAAGCTGACATTTGTTTTTTAAAAATTCTATGACCTCTCAGATGCGCCCGGAGTCGCAAATAGGTTTAGAGCCCCTGAATTACAGCTACACTGGTGTTGTAAAAAAAAAATATGCATCGTGGAAAATAAAGCCTTTTTAAATGCATCAATTTTTTTAAATAAATGCCCGCTACCATATAAAGGTATGTCAACATTTTTCTTTCTCGCTTTTAAGGTGTTCACTGTTAATACTTGGTGGAATGGCATTATAATAAAAATAATAGCACATTTTTTGTACTTAATCCACATTGAATTAATTGAGATCAAAGCCTGTTTCGCTCATCGCGACCACCCGTGTCTTTGAACGGAATCGATTAATCTACTGAAAAAATGCTGCTCGTACAGGTACTCGAGCCCGTGACGTCCGTCACAAAAGCCAGAAACGTTTACCACTGCACTACGAGCCCAACTATGAAATGCATTGTTTGTATTACATGAAATTATTTGTAAGTAAATTTATAAATTAAATGATCGCAATTCATTGATCTTACCTAAGTAAATATTTAACTGTTTGATTTTTCTTAACTTCCCATAAGTTTTCTCAATAAAATAAATTTTCGGGAAATGTTAGAAGAAAATAGGGCACAGTTAAATAGTTTTCCAATCCTAAATAGTAACTTAATCTTCCTAATTTACCCTTGTTTTATCGTTTACACGAAATAAAAGATGATGAAATATCATAGTGTAATAATAAATTGAAGCAATAAAAATAATCCCATTCTTAAAATATCACGACTTTGGATAATACCCACCGTTTTAAATAAGAAGGTATTACAATTTTTGAGCTTCTTTATTATATTAGTTATATAGATGTCACGTTTAAAGGATCTAAATAAACCTTACACTTAAACATTTCCGTCCCGGTGGGTAAGACAGTTGACCACCACTGCCACTTAGAATGATGTATAAAGATACGTTAAAGCATAATATTTTTTTTTTAACGCAGTCTATGCCGATAAAGCCATAACACTGGGGTATTTTAATCCCCCTCTTCGGATCACACGAAATTTTTCAGGGACCGTCTTTCGAGGGTTAATATGCTATCCAAATGATTGATCGTCATTCATATCAAAATACTAGCTTATCAATCTGAATTGCCAACTATTATTCATAAATTGATTGATTTATGTTTTATTCTTATATATGTATGTATCTACCATACGCACTATTTACTACACGTCAGTTCAAGTTCACCCGTAGACTTGAAATGTCTGAGGATGCCGTTAGGCGCAACCCGGGTGTTTAGTGACAAAACTAATAGAAATATACAAAATTCAAGCGATTCAAAATTGATATTGAAATTCCATCAAGTATCTTTGATCGAAATCCGAAATTATCTTGGTCGCTTAAAATAAAATTCAAAAGAATGAAAGTTGATACTTTTGATGGATTCAGTTTGGGGAAATACATTTTAAATAGCTTTGATTATTTAACATATTATCTTATTAATCGTGACACGTGTTTCGCTTCATTCGGAAGCATCTTCTGACAAGCAAAAAATGCTCTGTTATATCGCACATTGTTTATTAAATACTATTCCCTAACTTGAAACTAATCTTAATTTAATACTACAACTACCTTTGCGATAGTAAGATAGTCTGAAGATGCACCTGAAAGAGGTAAACCACGTGTCACGATTAGTAACACAATACGTGGAATAACTAAATTTACTTTTAATTTTATATTAGAATGATAGTTGATTTTCCATTTTCTCTGTAAGGCGCTGAATAATGATCATCATAGATGCTTCCCTCTTTGCTTCCCGTAAAATGGAAAAATCTCGAACTCCATTTTGTAATTTTATCATTTTAAAATATTAGAATCTACTTGCTTTTTTACTGAAGCAAACTTTGCGATAGTATGTTCGAAGACGCCTCTGTAAGAGACGAAATACGTGTCACAATTAGAAACACAATACGTGGAATAATCAAAGCTATTTAAAATTTTGTATCATCATAATTGGTAAGTTTTTTGAGTTGAAAACGTATATATTACTACTTTTGTTTGATTAAGTGTGAAGAATTTCATATTTGATTTACTGTTTTTACTACGATTCATTTGATATAAAATTAAAAATTACTTTGTTTCATTCTAGTATTGTGTAAAAAATAGTGGACCGTATTTTGTCTCTTCAATAAGCATCTTCAATCTTTTAGAAGTATCCAGAATGTGTTTCAATTTAATTCGAAAGTATCCGCATTCGAAAATAAATGAAATTGATAGATTTCATCAATTCACTGCAAACTGAAGACTCTGAGAGCTTTATTCAGAAATCAAGTATTGACGATTTATTGTATGTGATCCCTTAATGCAGTGGATTCTGTGCCAACGTGATTGATTTCTTGCTACCCTTTGGTACAGTTTTTTAAAACTTTCAAGTTAATATTGTTTATAATGTAGCTTGAATTTAATTTTGTTATAATTCTAATTTGACATTACAGCTTATGCCAATGCGCCAAAATAATAATGAAAATCATACAAGATAAACTCAATGAGAAATTTTATAAATCAGTCGATAAAACTCAAGGAAAAATTAAAAATACCCATATCTTAAAAAAAGATCATGCCACGACTTGAACCCAAACCCAACTGATCGCTAGGGCAATGTTTTTGTGACAAGACTGCAGAGACCGACATTGAATTAACATATACATACTAAGAAAGATTAATTGTTTAAAATTTTGACTTCCAATGTATTTTTAGAATTGTGATATAAAATTATCTTTATTACAATTGGTTTGTACAAGTCTTATGAAGTATTTACTTTGAAAAGGTTCTAACTACTCTTGACTCTGTTTTGAGATATAAGCGTTAGAAGATTGGAATGATACTATGTTAAACAAAAGGTAAAATTCACATTCAAACAATGAGCAAGTAAATATTTTTATATGTTACTTATTTTAAGCATGATTTTTCATAATTCAAGCCTTTCTATTTGGAAACAATGATTTTAATGGTGGAAATACAAAGTAATGATAATGTAAAATTTAAGAAAAAAACGTGTACAAATAAAACTGCAGCATTCTGCTAATTTCACTTTTTCCACAACAGATGATTTTGAAGTAAGTACACGATAGAATGCGATTAATACAACCCGAAAAGGTAATTTAAAGCCAAAATGTCATTTGAACTAGAGAATCTAATTCGAGTTTCGAATCGAGTATTTTGAAAAATACTCGAGTAATACTCGTTGACTCATGCGAGATTTTTTACTAACTTTTGCTTTCGGTCCTGCTGACTTATCTTAATATAATTGAAATAAATGCATTAATGAAATTAAATGAGCTTATTAATCATTTATTTAAATACACAAATTTGAAAATTACTTGATACTCGGTCCATTTCAAAGTATTGTAACGAAGTGTTACCTGCACTCAAATTTGAGAAACAATAGCTGCCAACTTAAAAGGCGATTTAATTCCACACATAATTCGTTGAGATACATTACGCAATTGTGATCTTTGTAATTATAATTTGACGCATATGCCATAATCACGTATACGCACAACGGTTCAGTTCACTAGCACACCTGCCACTGGATAAAATAAAATAACAATTTTCTCAAGGGAAAATAACTTACGTCTAATATTATAATTTGATTATAACAAGAAAACAAAGACATTTTCTTGTGAGAAAAAGGCGTCCAACTTACGTTTCTACATTAGCAATTCGTTACCTTGATTTGAAAAGGTTTTAAATAACATTTTGTGCTTAAAAAACCTTTTGGTTGAAAATAGTTATATTAATCGCATCCTATCATGTGTGTTAACTTCAGTAATTTTTATTTTCCGCTCAAAACTTGGAGCATATGGACCGGACATCGGAGTCTTCTGTATTAATCGCATTTTACTATGTGTGCTAACTTCAGAGTAGAGGTCTGCACCTGCAGCCTTCGGGCTTACCTGAGCCCGGCCCGTGGGCCGGGTCTGGCCGGGTAACGATGGTTTGGATTCGGGCCTGGGTTTACAAAAATAAAACATAAATCCGATTATTCCAGATGTATACGCCATTATTGTATACCCTTAAATTAAATATATGTAATAATTTGATGAGTTGATATTAAATTATTTAAAATGTTGATTAGAATTTTGTTGAAAAGTGGAAAAACTGTCGGGCTCGGGTCGGGGTCGAGTAATGATGTTCGGGAATGAGCCTCGGGATCGGGTCAGGCTGGGCCAGTTTTTCAGTCCGGATTTTAAAAATTTCGGCCTGTGCAGACCTTTACTTCAGAGTCACTGTAGTTGTATTAATCGCATTTTATCATGTGTTTGATAATAATTTAAAGTATTTTATTATTGTATTACAGAATAATGCGTGTCTGTTGTCAATGTGGAGCATATGGTATTCTTATGAAGCTTATTAAATATAACAAGAACTGCTTTTTACACAGTTGCTCAACCCTTTTTTGCGAAGAGAATAGGGATAGAAAGGATACGAATAGCGGTTAACTAATCACTCTCACTATGTCTTGTTTTTAGGATACGAATTGGAGGTGCGGGAAGAAGTTGTTGGACAACACACATCCATGTATACGAATATAAATCATTTATCCGACTGACAAAATGAAACTGCATTGACTGGGATTCCCCACTACGTATTCTAAGGAATTAAGAATTCAATTATTAGATACAAGGGCTTGTCGGTTTTCAAAAAACGGTTTTTTGGCAAAATTTGCGACATTTGAAAACCGGTTTGGTAAATTATAGATATATGGTCACGGGATAGAATTTTTGTAAAGATTTATGAAAAATAAGCACATTCAATGAAACAAATGTTTCGTCTTTAATTTTAAAATTTATTATAATATAAGATCCTAAAGAATGAAATCGAGTTGTTTTTATTTACAGGAGCAAAAATGCAATCACAAACTACACAAATAATAATATTATACAGATAGAGACAGTCACATAAACTTATCACATATTTGTTTAAAATAAAAAGAATAATTTTATTATAGGCTAATTAATATTAAAAAACAAATTCTTCTTTAAGAACTCATACAATAATCAGTAATATTTTTCAGATTTAATCATTTTGATTCCAGATTTTATAATTATCCACAAGAACTCAAGGAGTAAAGTCAAAACAAAAAATTATAGGCCAGTGTGTATAAATTTTTTGAACTTAGCTCGAGAGGATTGGGATTCTGTCCCGTGACCATATATCCATAATTTACTTCCGGTTTTTTTCAACTTCGTAACCGGTTTAAACATATTTTCTATAATTTAAATAAAAACGTTAGTATTATTACTTGATTTCGTCACAGTTTTAAATAAAACATATGTAAATATTTACATAGTTCAGTATAAAATATATAGAGAAAGATGAAGATGAAGTCTTCGCACACAACTTCACAGCAGTGACAGCTGTAAAATTTATTTTCAATGATAAAATATGATTTCATGAACAAATGCCAGTGAGAATATATTCTTGCTAGTGAAAATGTATTATAATATTCTTTCACTGAAATGCCAGTTAGAATATATTTTACCTGATGATATACTTTCGCTGTAACATTTACATACTACTATTATTTACAATCCGATATCAGGATTTTTTTACACCAATCACTAAGTGATCGATCAGTGGACGCTTTGTGTTTTCTTAAATCATATTTCTGAAGATTAAAACCAAATGATTTCATGTTGTGTATTATTATGTATTTAAATAAACAAAATAAAAAAAGATTTTTTTGTCGCTATTCAAATTGAATTATTCATTTTTTTTAAAAAAGTCTAAAACCTGATAAAACCGGTTTTTGAACAATATTGGTTTTTTTACATGCCCTATTAGTTTCGTTAAACAAAGCCATTTTGAAATTAAGAAAGGAGATAAGACATCACACGTACAGATACTTGCAAGCTGATTCGACTGCTCTTAAAAAATATTCGTAGAAGCTCTACGCCAAAATGGTCTACGATAGGACTACAATAATTCAGTTCTACAACACGATGGTAATTCGGATTTTATCAAATTATCTCACGTCATCCATGACGTCACCAGACTGATTTCATGTACATAACAAAACTATCGTGTAAGTAGTTGTGTGCTAGACATAAGAAAACATTTAAGACTCTATTTTAAAAATATATAATTTAAATGGAATCGTACTTTCATAAATATTTCATTGTGAAGAAATCAATACATTGTGTCAAATAGCGTTTGACTATGAGTTATCTTATTGTGATGATTTTAGTGACTTATGCGTATAATACATCAAACTGATATTGCTTGTATATAGCTACCCCGTTTGTGTCGGCTTTTACACGTTTAAAGTACAGACTATTTGCCAGGCTGAGGGTGAAACAGTCGACCACCACTTTATCTTAAATATCTGTCTTAATATTAGTGATACAATGTGTAAACTTTTGGTATTCTTAAATTACTGTTTTTACACCATTTTCAGAAAACAACTATGATTTGACCACAATTAAATAATAAAAAAATGTCGGATAATTACTGACCGAAAACCATTTATATCGTCGGTACAAATTGCCAGGATTCAAACTTCACTGCCCATACGCGATATTATAACGTTATCTTATCTCAAACGCGCCTCTTTCAATGAAAACTCCGAATCGAATGGATGCTTTTTACATTAAAAGGAAGACAAGAAGTTGCATTATAGGAAAATTATCGATTCTCATATAATTTTATAAAACGATGTATAAAGATACGTCAAAGCATAATCAATCATTTTTTAATGCAGTTTATGCCAATAAAGCCATAATAAATAACTGGGGTCTTTTTTAAGCCCCCCTTCCTGAAACTGGATATCGAATATTCGAATATTAGAGTTCGGATCCCTAGTAAGGGCTCAGTTGTTCCAATGCATTAAGCTTTGGACCTTTACTACAAACAAAATATTCCAGTGATTTCAATCTATTATTATACAATATATTATCAATTAATTGCGTACAGTAAACATCTACAAAAAAATCATTTATTCAATGTACTTTTAACCGAATATTGCTTTTATCTACACACATCAACAGGTCTGTATGTATTGTTATGTAAATGTTTGCTCGTATTTTTGATTGAATGTTATTATTTGTCATGAATAATAATTATTGAATAAAAAAATCACAGGAGTAATAATGCTAATGGCCAATGTTGACCCGTTATAGGGCAAAGGCCGAAATTGGTTACAATATAAACCATTCGCGTTCACCTCAAAATATCGAATACCCATAGTAAAATCAATATTAGTATCTCAATGCATTGTCAATAATATTTTTTCAGTAGTAACTTTGTCAAGCGGCCTAAAGTTTGAGTTGTTTCATCCTCAAGACACTAAATCAACTATTAGCCGCTTGTGCGCGCAACTAACAGCTTTTGCGTAAAGTTTTGCATTTGGACCTGAATTAAGAAGGCTGTTTTGCTATTTTTAAATCATTTCATACACAAATCGATATACATTTTTAAGAAAATATGTTTCTGCCAGTATCAGTCTATTATTTTCTTTACAACATTTTATATTCACGTTTTATTGGAAAAACCTCCAATTTCAATGTGTGTGACATTAAAAAAATTGTAAATTGGTCAATATATTGACTAGATACTCCAATTACTCGACATTTCAACAACTCGAGTATCGAGTAGTACAATTTTATGATACTCGAGTATATTTGAGTATACTTGAGTAGTTTCAGATTTTACAAAATACATGTTAATAATTCGAATTTGTGTATATTAATTAATTTTTTTATTGTAAAAAATTAAAAAGAATACATGGCATTACAGCTGACGCCAATGCGCCATGCATTTGACAATTACTATTTACAAATAACAAAAACACATATTACACAAAGTAGAAAAAAAAATAGAATAAACAAATGTATGAAACAGAACAGAAACATATTAATTACTTAAAAAGAAAAAAAAATTAAAAGAGAACCAAGTTCACTGCTGAAGATAGCCACATCAACATGCAGTGCATTAATCAGCCGAACAGCCCTTGCGACTGGCGACTCAAATGACCTACGTGACAAACAAGTTTTGACAAAGAACATTGATTGGCCTTGGCTACGACCACGTAGGAAGAAATAGATTTTAAATAAATAAAGAAGCTTATGTAATTTCATTTTATACATCATATATTTGAACAATAATAGAGAATTAAACGTCTCAAATTTTATTAATTGGTTCGAAGTTTTGTTTTTATAATTCCAGCAGTAGAAAAACTTTTTCGACGATTAGGTACCACGAAAACGAGTATCAAGTACTTGAAAAATGGACGAGTATTCTCAAGTATTCGATACTTGAATTGGAGTCTTTAATATTGACTTATTAAATATTTTAAATATCGTTTGAATTCGATTTTCAAAATATTTAATTTGCCCCATAAAGGGTTAAGCGAATGAATTTATGCATCGAATTTCAAATGATATGATCGTTATGATGTGAATGATTGGGTTCGGTCACGTGACAACTTTTCATGTGAAAAGGTTTGAATAATTTATGACAAAATCACAATCTGCTGCGGATAATCGTTGTTTGCGTGGACTGACCCGTTCGGAAGGATCACTTTGCGTTTGTAATGCAGCGGTTATTATTTTACGTTTCATACATCGGGGGCATGTTTATGCGTGCAGCTGAGGCCTTCGCTTTGTGTTAATCACGTGGATATTCTCCGCACACGCTACCAACTACTGTGCGGCCTGTGGAGTAGAGACTCCAATTACTAGAGACCCGTGTTTTTAGCATCTATTTTTTTCAATTTTCGCATTTTGTAGCATTTATAATTCTAGATTTTTGGATTTTAGCATCTATTTTTATAAAACACAAATATCAAATAATTATCAATTTCAATTCATTTTAACAATTTATTAATATAAAATATTAACAAATATACATGAAAGAGTAAATTATATTGCTTGTTTATTCTATATTATAGAAAAAAAAGGATTTACAATGTCCGCTGATGAATCGTATCTTTATGTATTAAAATTAATCATTAAACATATTTCAAAGAATGAATTTTTTAGATTAGTGCGACGATCAGTTACTATTAGATTGTATTTACTAAAGAATCTTTCAACATCAACACTATTTACTGGACACCAAATTAATTGGATGGCAGCACAACCAAATTCGAATTTATAATACAGATGGAATTAAAATGTCAGACGAAAACAACGTCAAAAATCAAGATCAATGGGCAATGTTGCCGGTATACCAATAAAACATAACGATGCAAAGTATGTCCATTTCCGATATGTATGCAAAATCTATCATTTTATATGTAGGATAGTAAAATTTATTTAAAAAAAAAAGCAAATTTTGCAATTATTTGCGATTTTAGCATCTATTTGCATATTTTATGAAATTTGCATTTATTAGTTTCTATTCCGTCCTATAACTGTCAACACTAGGCTGAAAGGCATTATAATAGAAAAACTTTTTGTTCTAATTCCACAATTAATTTGATTTGACACTGGTGTGAACATAAATGCAATTATGCTATCGACTGTTTTAACATTCAATAGAAGGTTCCAAAAAAAGAACGCGTCTGCCGAAGAAGGGTATTTAAAATACCCTAGTGGTATGGCTTCATTGACATAGATGCTTTAACTTATCTTTCTGAAATAAATCGATAGTTTTCCTATAATTATTCATATTTTAAGTCACGCATGAAAAAGACGACGTATTCACTTTGTTAGACTGACGTTATCAAAATTACACACGTTTAATTAATGAAAAAATCATCCATTTTATTTGAGACACATGTTTGACAAAAGCGTTTTCGGGATAAGATAACGTTATTTTATCTCGTATGGACAGTTAAGATTGAATCCTGGCAATTTGTAGTGACTTTATAAAGGGTTTTTGGCTAGTAATAATCCATCCTATTTGGTTTTTATTTAAGAATACCACATCTTACAAATTGTATCACTGATATACAGATAGATATTTAAGATAAAGTGGCAGTTGGTGTCCTCTATCTAACCAATTGGAAAGAATGGGTTAATAATTAAATGTATCTAGTATTAGAAAAGATATCTCTGATTTCAAATTACGGAAACTAAAGAAAAATTTGAAAGTAAAAAAAGTTTTTTATAAAACACTACTTTAGTAGATTGTCATTGTTTCAATATGAATTAAAAGATTTCTTTAAGCGACAATACTACTATAGCCTTCGATATTTTATTTTTGTAACTGAAAAAAGCCTGCTACTCACATCATCCATTCAACGTGTAGCTTTTCGACCTTCTTTGAGTCTATTGAAGCAATGTGTGCTAGTGCTTTCTGATAACAAAGACATAAACAATGCTAACAGCTTTCAAAGTGTACCACGTACGTCTAATAGGGGTTCTTAGAGGTCAATTTTGGGTTATTTATATATCTCTTTTAGGTAGTAAGGAACTATAAAAAACTGATATATTGTAACAGTTTATTTACTAAGTTTTCATTGCATTCGAAAAACCAGTCCAAATCATTGTGCAATATGTGTAGGAGTGTAGGTATCTGGGCTATGGAGTCGGAGTCGGAGTCATCGCGGGGTTTTGGCCACGACTCGGAGTCAGAAATTTTTAAAAATTTGAACTTTTATTTTTACATAAAATATGTCAAATTTTCATATATTGACCGGATTGGTTGATTGATTGAATACGCATTAATATATAATAAAAAAGCGTGACTCAAAATTAAACTTTTTTTGGTCGGAGTCGTGTTTTTGGTAAATGCTGGAGTCGTAAGTTCCACAGCCCTGGTAGGTATTATAAAAGTCCGGTCCATGGTGCAACGTTCAACTGGCTACCGTGTCGGACCGCCCTGATTCGATTCCCGGTACGAGCAGATTTCTTCAGTCGATAAATCGATTCTGCTCAGAGGCAATGGGTGTTTGTGTTGTTAAAACTCCTATCCCACCTTTCCAATCCTAAAGAGCGACGCATAGTGACAGTGATTAGTTAACCACTAGTCCTGTCCTAGTACTCTTTTAAAAAGAGAAGTTAAGCAACTGAGTAACAAGCAGTTCTCGTAAAAAAATAGTTTTAAACAATGTTCAGCAACAAACTTAAGCTATTTAATAAAAGGAAAACTAATATTTTTAGAAAAGCACAAGTATTAGTTTTCCTGTGTAATGGAAGCGTTTCTTTTAGCTTATCGACACCTTACTTTGAACAGGTTCTTACTGCTCTTGACACTGTTTTGAGATATGAGCGTTTGAAGTTTCGAATGATTAACATTCACTTGTAACAATGAGCAAGTAAAAATGTTTCAAATTACTTATTATAACTATATTTTTTCACAACTCTTGCTAAGAAATAATGATCTTATGATGGAAATAATGATGACAATCTTAGAACTTTGTCAAATAAATTTAGTAAAAAAAGTGTGCAGATGCAGTGCAACTCCGCAATTCTGCTAAATCCGTTATTCGACCGTAGATAATTCTAAAATTCATATATACGTATGTATGTATGATAGAATGCGGTAAATACAAACATTTCTGACCAAAAGGTCATTTTAGGCAAAACTGACAATAAGAACCTTTACAAAGTAAGGTAACGAAATGTGAAAATGCGATAGGTTGCCTCTGAGCCATAGATATATTGAGGTATTTTAAGCATATTTTTCCACCACTCTTGCTGAGAAATAATTATGACAATCTTTGAACATTGTCAAATAAATTTAGTCATAAAAGTGTGCAGATGCAGTGCAACTCCGGAATTCTTCTAACTGCGTTATTCAACTATAGATAATTCTGAAATTAATAACCACGAAAGAATACGGTAAATATAAGCTTTTCCGACCAAAAGGTCATTTAAGGCAACCATTTCAAAGTGAGGTAACGAACTTGTACTTAAAATGAGTTAATATTCTTATCATATTGCCATTCCATCAAGTATTGACAGTGAACACATTAAAAGTGAATAAAATGTGAACTATGTCCTTATAATAATAAACATTTATTGTTTTTTTTTATATGATAGAATACGGTAAATACCAGTTTTTTGATCAAAATGTCATTTTAGGCAAAAATGACAGTAAAAACCTTTTTAAAGTAAGGTAACGAACTGTTGCGTGGCCTTAACGTTTCATGAACGTCTGGCAAGCACTTTAATTTAATCGATATCATTATTAATGCACGGAGTTTTAAGTTAAAATTTCTTCAGTTTATGCTACACCATACGTTTATGTAAAATCAGAATTGTATTGTTGACAAACGGGCAATTTAAAATGTTTTTACGAGTAGCGTGCAGTGAGCATTTTTCTAGCTACCTAACAATACTTGACGTTCTTGTTATGCGACGGTGCAATTCGAGTGTTGAAAAAACGCATGAAATGTCAAATGACGTATTTTTTGTGTTCGCAATCAATAATTTACAAGGTTTTTCCATGCCAGTTGTGAGCATGATATTAATGTACATTTATTACAATACTATTGTTGTGGTGATGTCAACAAATAATGATGTTCACTTTTAAGGTGCTCACTGTCAATACTTGGCATTAATAATGACATTATAATAAAACATTTGGTAAATTGTGGATATATAGTCACGGGACAGAATACCAATCCTCTCGAGCTATGCTCAAAAAATGTATACATACTGGCTTATAATTTTATGTTTTTGACTTTACTCTTTTAGTTCTTGTGGATTATTATAAAATGTGGAATCAAAATGATTAAATCTGAAGAATATTACTGATTATTGTATGAGTTCTGAAAGAAGAATTTCTTTTTTAATATTAGCCTAAAGTAATATTATTCTTTTTATTTTAAACACATAATAAACTTATATGACTGTCTATATCTGTATAATAGTATTATTTGTGTAGTTTGTAGTTGAATTTTTGCTCTTGTAAATTAAAACAACTCGATTTCATATGTATTGCGAAGTATTCTTTAGGATATTCTTTTATAATAAATTTAAGAACTAAAGACGAAACATTTCAAAAAAAAAATCGTATGGCTTACATTCATTTCAATTAATGTGCTTATTTTTCATAAATCTTTACAAAAATTCTGTCCCGTGACCATATATCCATAATTTACCAAATTTTTTTAGTACTTATTCCACATAAAATTTATTGAATCAGGACCGGTTTCGTTTCATCAGTTGACAATGCTCACCATGAGCGAAACCGGTTCTGATCCAATAAATTTTATGTGGAATATGTATGTACTAAAAATGTTATTATCTTTATAATAATGATGTTCATTTATGCTCTCCAATGTTGTTAAAAGACAAACTACTTCACTCTCTTGAAATTCGAAAATCACTTTCAACATTGAAAAAAAATCTTTTTCTTCTTGGTGACCAAGGTGATAACCCTTAAATATTCAATCTATATATTAAAAAATATATTTTTTTTTGTCCCGTATGCGTTCTTATACCGTTCATCCGATTGTGATAAAACTTTAATGAGTTATTGTGCGGACGCCCTCAAAGACTTCTTTTAGAAAATAAATAATCTTAAATCCACTTGATTTGTTTGCCAAGCATGCCATCATACGTTTTAACATTGAATATCTGTATAGCTGTCATTCTTCTTCGAAATATTAATCAACCACGACTTTGCAACGGTACTAGGTTAGTTTGTTTTGTAAAGAAGGTACCTATTGTTAAATAAACTATTTACAAGACATTTTTTTTACATCACTGACCATAGAAAGTCAAAAGGGCATAATCTACAATTTTTTAATGTTATCGTTTTTCGATAGTCACAATGCATATATTAGTACCACCACATCAAAAGTATAATTTGTTATGAGTGGTATTTTCGCTTTTATATTCTTTATAGAATTATAGAAAACATATTAAGACAAAATTATTCTATACTCAAAATTTTGGGGAAAGTTGAAACACTTAACTGGTTTTGATATACAGTGAAACCCCGATTATACGTTTTTCAAGGGACCGTATAAAACAAACGATGAATGCGGGAAAGTTTAATCATTCTCGTAAGGGGTTTTTCTTAAGTGTTTTCCCCACACAAAGCCCTCAGCTGACAGAATCTTTTAGAAAGTCAATACTTAGCTAGCTTACATGCGGGAAAGGGAAACAAAGACTTAGTCTGTATCCACCCTAGCAACAAAAAATAGCCAGGAAACTAGGAGCCCGCCTAGCGGACTCCACATATAGTTTCAGTAGGAAAGTAAAGGTAGAAAAAAAAAAAAAAAAAAAAAGGGAAAGTTTAATATATAAACTAAATGTCTACGGACTATAGAAAATGAACGCACCACTCGGGAAAACGTATAATGCGAGAACGTAAGATCGAGGTTCCACTGTATAGGTTTGAGTCGACAAAATTGATTCTGTTCGAAGGCAATGGGTGTTTGTGTTGTGAAAAATCCCTTCCCACATTTCCGCTCCCAAAAAGCGGCGCGCAGTGTTAGCTATTAGCTAACTCGTATTCTTCCAATCCCTACTCTCTTCGAAAAAGAGAGGTTGAGCAACCGAATAACAAGTAGTTCTCGTAGAAAAAAACATACTGAGATAAACTAACTGAGGAGCTCATATACTCCAATTTGAGAGCAGACATTGATTTTTTTAAAAGATGAATTCAAAATCTATATCCTGGCCACGAAATTGTTGTGAAACTATGAAGTTCAATGTGAACCTTGCGTTTTCATATATAGTATAGGCTTATTACACAGTATGCCAATATCTCTTTTCACGCGCTCACAGTTTGAAGCTCAATACATTTCAAAGTATTCTTTTTTTACTTGTTGCGTTTAAAAACTGGCTCACGTTTTGAAAGCATGATTCGTTCGTGCCACGCCCAAGGAAGCAACGTTTGTTTTTTTTCCATGGCCATCTTATCAAAGTTTTCCCATTTATTTTGTGTGTTTCGTGCATAAAGGGAGTTACATAAAAATAAACATATTAACGAAATGTGTAGGTAAATGGATATTTGAATATTTTATTCAGTTATACTTACTCAATTACTTTTTATGGATATTCAAATTATGAATACAACATCGCCACTATTCACATAATAATGAAATGAAATTTTAAATAACTTTGATTATTACACGTATTAATTTATTACATCAGAACCGGATTCGCTCATAGAGAGCATTATCAACTGATAAAAAATACAAATATTTGATATCTATACAAAAGTTAAGCAAAACTTGCAATACAAGCTACTACATCAAAAATTGTCATCAAAGTATTGACAGTTTTCACCTTGAAAGTGATCTTGATTTATGACTTAAGAAATCTTTGCGATATTAAGTACGAAGATGCCTCTTAAAGGCGAAACACGTGTTGCAATTAGTAACACACTACGTCGAATAATCAAAGTAATTTTATATTAAAATAAATTTCTACAAAGTTACTGCCGTATCCATCGAAAGTAAATGATTAACATATTTCCTTAAGCAAAAAAAAAAGATAATTACAACCTTAATCTGTGTAATTTAGAATTTCGACTGAAAGTGCTTGATGGAATTTCAATATCAAATTTAATATGTATGTATCAACACCTAACACTAGGTTGTATCCAGGATCTTAAATCTAGTAGAACATTTGTCAGATTTTCGCCATTCAAATTTAAGAACCAGAAAATTCCTTAAAATACCCTTTTTATGCTAGAAGTCTCTGACACTACATATATGTATTAAAAATGATTGAATTATAAGAACATTTTGAATGTAAAAAGAATGTTGCAGCGTTTTTCACATGTACTATATTTATACACTCGATTCCAGTATCGCCTGTTAGCATTCGCTCAACACGCTCACTCGTGATCATTAAATGTGTATCGCGCAAGCGCAGCAATGTGCGCTGCAGCTAGCCAATAACATAGATAAATCAAGACGCACTTTTTTACTTTTAAGGTGTTCACTGTCAATACTTGATATAATGGCTGTATATTAAAATCTTCAATCAGCTTAAAATACTCGCGATTAGCTGATCAAAATAAATGTAATGTGAAATAAGGACTGTCAATTCGGGTAACTTTGGACGTCAATATAACATTGGACAAAACTTGAGCAAGTACCGTTTATTGTTTTTTCTGCTGTCTAGTAATCGGGATCATTCTTGAGATTGATGAATATAACAAATCGATCTTTTGTCTTATATATGATCAACAAAAGAGGCCACATTCACCTTTAAAATTATTTTTAAAACGAAAATGAAAATGGCATGTGAGGCGTTCGTTTTTTGAATGTCATTTTCAATTCATCATCATAAATTATTCAAATGCTATAGGAAAGTAATTTTTGTTCGAAACTAATATTTTATCTTTTATATTTCACAAAAGAGATTTTTTTTTAACAATTTCATGCTGTTTCTCATTTAAATCTTATTAAATTGTGAAGAGGTTGCGAAAAGATCTTATTTCTGGCCATTTTCATTTTCGTTTTAAAAATAATTTTAAAGGTGACTGTGTCTTCTTTTGTTGATCATATATAAGAAAAAAGATCGATTTGTTATATTCACCAATCGCAAGAATGATGCCGATTACAAGTCAGCAGAAAAAATAAATAAACGGTACTAGCTCATGTGTTGTCCAATGTTATATTGACGTCCAAAGTTACCCGATTATCGTATAACCGCGTATATAACCTAACCTAAAAAAAATATTTTTATAAAGTTGAATTATGAATTAATACAAAAATTTTGTTCTCAATATTAAGAGATTTGATGTCATTATAAAACGACTACTCAATAACTACGCAAGGGAAATATCAAATGCCAGCCAAAAGTTCCGGTATCTCCCGCAAAGCCTTAGTCTGCAGATGGCTTCGTTCTGCGGAAACGAGTTTTCCGTTAGACATTAGTGGAAGCAAGTATAAATTTATGTCTGCGCTTTTGCCGGTAACAACAATATATCCTTGAGTACTCAGGGTACAAGAAAACACTGTGTATATTACTTCGTGAAAATGTAGATTTTTAGACTCAGTAAAACCATGAATTGAGACGTCAAACAATGGGTACCGTAAAGCGGGGTGAATATAGACACCTTTTACCCTTCACGACTATGTATCTTCAGACCTGCACAATTCAAATGTAAATACCTTGAAACGTGTTTCTATGGTCCTACTACACATTCATGACAATATTTTTCAAATATTCACTATCCTTATGAAGACACAGTCAATTTTGTTTGATGTCTCTATTCACATTGAATCGGGGTGAATAGAGATGAGAGAGGGTGAATAGAAACTTGGCAGGTGAATAGAGACATAAAAACAGATTGTAATGATTGGAATATATGATCCTCTATTCCATATCAGTCTCTATTCACTCCGTTTTACGGTTCTAATTAACTAAAAAAAACATTATTGATTGAAATATTCATAGAATAAAATACAAGTTTATAAGCAGTAAAAAAGTAAAAGGATGTAGAGGCATCAAACTAAAATACGTTTGTTTCAATTTTGGCCAGTCATTTAGCTGGTTTGGTTCTGTTATTCGAGAGATAGTATTATAGTCACTGTAAAGAATTATATATAAAAAATACATTGGATACTTAGTAAAGTTGAGCTGAAATTCAATCCTTTTTTTTGTCTCTATTCTCCCCGCAGTCTCTATTCACCCCGTTTTACGGTATACCTTTGTTTGCAGACTACGTAACCAGTCAAACAGCTTTCTTTATACCCAAAACGTATGCTTTCTGAATTTGAATTGAAAAATGTGATCCAATCTTTTCAAGATCAATATTATTTGTCAAATTTATGTTTACAATTCTTTTCATGGCTTGCTCTTTCCTAGAATTATAGTGTGGTATTTATTTTTAAAGTTGTAGGTACCTATATGTGAGAGCAAAAACACAAAAAAACGTGACATAAATATATTTTTCCATATTCGCTCCAAATGTAGAACATATGGAAACCTTGCGGAGCTTAACTCAACATATGTTATTCTTCGAGTGAGCTTTTTCGACCCTTCTTTTGAAGAGAGTAGTGAATTGAAAGGACAGGAGGACTAGAAAAGGACTAGTGGTTCTAGCTAGACGCTGTCGTTAAGTCTCGACAAAAAAACACCCATGCCCTCGAACATAATCGATAAAACAAAACTGAAAAAAATGCTGCTTGAACTGGAACTCGAGTCCGAGAAATCCGTTACGGAAGCCAACGACGATGACCACTGCACCATGGATCCGACTATATATCAAAAATCATATGAATACAAACATTTAAAATCATGATTTAAGGCGAAAAATATTTCATACTACCTAATCCTTTTCAAAATAAGTTTATTGCGATTGTTTGCTCATACAATTGTCATGGCTAACTATTTTAACAAAACTATCTCTAAAGAATCTAAAAGACGTCTAGATTCTGTAGAGATAAGTAACTATACATTATAGAGAAAAATACATTTTATTACAAGTATTAAAAAAGCTTAATCGACCGTCTTGCTAAAGGCAATCATGCTTAGGATTTTGTATATTTCCCCAAATGAAAAAGCTCATCTTTTGGTGTTTAATTGACAATGTAATGTGAGATAAGTCTTATCTTAACCCTTACTATTCCGTCAAAATTGTTTCATTAAAATGAAGTTGAGTAGCCAGCTTATAACGTACTACATAATAGACATGCTTTACGCTGGACTTCAGAAACAATGACTCAGATAAAAATAAATGTAGCTAACGTATTCATACTTCGTTTGATACAATAAAGTTTAAAAATGACAAAGTTACTAAATGAAATTGTTCAAACGGCTTAGCTTACTAGTTGGAATAATTAAATGATCATTTGTAGAGGCTCCAATTACTCGACATATCAAGTACTCGAGAATCGAGTATAAAATTTTTCAAATACTTGAGTACTCGAGTATACTCGAGTTGTTTCAGATATAATTCACATATATTTCATATATTTCAAAATTAATTAAGAATTACACGTCTCAAATTTCAGCAGGACCCAAAGCAAAAATAATAAAAGAAATTCTCGCACAGCACAGTTAACGGCAAAATCTACGCGTTAGACTCAATTAATAAGATACAATTAACAAAATTTAATAAGTAGTAGTATTTAAATGAGTAAATAAATCTTTATTTATAAATTACGAGTATCGAGTACTTGAAAAATGGACGAGTATTCTCGAGTATCGAGTATTCGACATTCGAATTGACATCTCTAGTCATTAAGAACGAAAATTTTCATTCATATGAGGATTTCATTCCCTTGCAAAATGGGTCTTGTATGGAGTCGTATTAGTGTAACCAAACGTAGGGGGACATTACTGAGAGACAAAGGGGGGTCGACTGGTGGTGTTATGTATGGCCGGCTAAAAGCCGTGAGGCAACTTTAAGCTCCGGGTATGCTAGAGTGCATCACACCGCATTCGTTAGTGAAATGTGTCGCTCTAGTAAACGCTGTGTAAAGGTTTCAACGGTGTGACAAATCGAACGCTGCCGGCCGCTAATAGGTGTAATAAAACGCAGGGAAATGAACGACTATCATTATGATATTGAAATATACATTACCAACAGTAAATGATATTTTGTTTTAGAATTAATAATACCATAATAATGAATATTTTTTATTTATTAACCGGATGGCTGCCACAGACGTTTTAAGACGCGAACTTTTCCGTGAACGGCACGCCAATCATACAAAAAATGACGTCTTTGAGCGCTCTCTTTACTAACAAAAATCAATTGTAACTGATAAGTCATAAATATTTTAATTTTGTTATTATGGATAAATGGGCCCAGAATGGCTGAGAAACAAAGCCTGGCACATTCGCAATGCCTGATAATGATATGTTTTTGAATTATCCTTACGCCATTTTAATTTATACAATTACACTTGGGCCTTGTATAACACGGTTTATGGTTCCACAAAAATTTCGTATAATACAAATCCGTGTTGTACAAGGTTTGAAATTCATACAATATTAGGGTTTGCGTTCCAAAAAAAAATATCAAATTACGTATTTCCTTATATGTTCCCAAATATTTTGTAATCCCTTCTTTAATTTCGAACTCCTTTCCATTATAGGATCATTTTCAAGATCAACAAGCAAGAACAATTAGCTATCCACTAGTCCTTGTATCTTTTCAATACCCACTCTCTTCGAAAAATAAAGGTTGAGCAACTGTGTAACAAGCAGTTCTGGTATGAAAAAGAAGCGTTCAAATAAACTCTGTGAGGAGTTTAAATGCTCCACGTTGGTAGCAGACATGGATAAAAACCACAAATAACATAAGACCACTGATTATTTTTGCTAAAAAATAATACGTTAGCACAGTTTAAATTAATACTTTAATTCAAACGCCGATGTCGATTATAATAAATGAATAAAACATCATAGAAATCGTAAAACAAAAAACGTTTTAAAATAATACGGTAAGAAAAATAACAATGTATTTTAATTCTACATAAATTATGTTATATATTTGTTGATAGCTATTTCGACTTACGTCTTCGTCAGAACAATGTTTTAAACGTGTATTATATATAGCTTATATACCTAGGCTAGACAGGGTACACCATACATCCCCCTTCTGCTCAACCATCCCAACTTTACTTAAAAAATTAAATAAGTTATTGATCTGTTGTAACATTAGTAAATGTAGAATTAAAATAAATTGTTAATTTTCTTACCGTATTATAATGGAGTTCTACCAAGTAAATGCCCACTCAATCAAAAATAGTTTAAAAATAAGGTTCGCATCATAAAGAAAATAACCTAACGCGTTTGAATTGCACATATCTTTGATTACATAACGAAATTATAAACATACAATTGTATCAAAAACATGTATTTATTCGGTGAGTATTTAGCATCAATTATGGTTGTGTTTTACCTATTTATATAATAAATTCCTCGGAAAGAGATCTCTAACACACTCTCCCATCCAACTGTGATGGCTTGCCTAGCCTTATTTCATTTGACTTCCTCCATTTCTTCAATCCCGTTTACTTCACTCAATTTTCTTTCCAGCGGTGAACACGTTTTGTCATCTACGTTTATTTCCCGGAAATTTTTTCCCAGAAGATAGCATTGAAAATAAACTTAATAACTTTGAAAGCAGGATTTGTAAGGTCATCAATTTTCACACGTCAAAGAAACAGAAAATTGTGTTGACACGCAATAAATATTTTTTCAAAATTAAATTGTTTGAATTTTATACATTTACGTGTGTTTAATCGCTCACAAACTTGATTTCACGTTTCGATATCTTGGGGTACTTCAAGTGCACGAACGAGCTTGAATTGACATAGTTTGTATCGTTTATATATAAAAATCAAAGTTTAATTGTAGTTAACGCAATTCTAGATGAATTAGCGAAAGATTTGATTTAAATGAGTTCTAAGAAATTTGTATATGCAATTGTGTGGGTAAATTATAAATATTAGGTTTGTTAAATGTAGTATCGTTAAAGATAATAGCATGGAAATGCCTACTAATGTATAAGGTGGGCTTTAACCGACTAATTATTATTGATTGAGTAGGCATTTACGTGGTAGAACTCCATTTTAATACGGTAAGAAAAATAACAATGTATTTTAGTGCTACATAAATTATTTTATATATTTTTTGATAGCTATTTCGGCTTACGCCTTCGTCAATTGATTATTGATTCGAATGATGAATTGATTTAAATGTTTGAATTTAAGCCTGGGTCATTAGCGACAAAACTCGTAGAAAAGTACAAAATTCAAACGATTAGAATTTTGATATTGAAATTCTATCAAACACCTTAAGCCAAAATTCTAAATTTATGAAAATATTTTAGTTTTATGAAAGTAGGTTTTATTATTATGAATTTTAATTCTTATATGCTAAATATTGAGGCTTTTTCTCGTCATATTCCAATTTATTGATAAAAAAATCCATAAATTCATCCAGGTTTATATGTAACAAGTTTAAAGTGATCATACTATAGTATAGTGGTAAGTATTCCTTGCTAATTGTTCACTGCTAAATGAAAGCATTTATACAATTTTCATTACTCCCTTGCCATTTTATTGATTTTAATTGAGTTGGTTAAGTGAGCTTTTATAACCAAGCAATAAGAGCTCCGATGAACGATAAGAAAGTTCCGGTATAACGAACGGCTTGTTAGGCTCTGAATTGACCAAGGTCCCGTCCCGTTTTGCCCGGTTGTTGTAAAACTTATTTAGCGCAGAGATCTAGATGTGAATACATGCATTATTTACACGTTCTTTTCAAATAACAACAGTTCAATATTAACAGTAGGAAATTGATAATTATTTAAGCCAAAGACGGTCTCTGAAAAATAGCGAGCGATCCGAAGGGGGGTCTAAAAGTACCCCAGTGGAATGAATTTATTGGCATAGATTGCATTAAAAAAATGTTATATTATGCTTTAACGTATCTTTATACATCGTTCTAAAAACAAATATATTAAAATCGATAGTTTTCCTATAATTATTCAGATTTTAAGTCACGCTAGAGACAGTATATTCGCATTGAAAATCATGATAGACTGGTGTTATCAAAACAATAAGCGCGAGCGCTTATCAACACTTTTTAATTTAAAAAGCATCCGTTTGATTTGAAACGTACGTTTGAACGGGAGGCAGTTTTGAGATAAGATAACGTTATCTTATCGCGTATGGGCAGTGAAGATTGAATTCTCCATATTTTGTAGCGACGATAAAAAGGGTTTTCGGCCAATAATTATCCATATTTTCATTTTTATTTAATTGCGACAAAACTAGTGAACTAAGTTTTTTTTCTGGAAAAGGTGTGAAAAAAATGATCTAAGAATACCAAAAGTTTACACAATGTATCACTGATATTAAAATAGATATTTAAGATAAAGTAGGGGTCTTCTATTTAACCCGACGGAAAGGAAAAGAAAAGGACGAAAATGAAAATTTTATTTAATATAAAACTCATTTCTTAAATACCCGAAAGGATTTTTTTTTGTTACCATCTAAACTTGAAAGATTTTTTTTTAAAAACTGCTGGGATAAGGTTGTCGTCACTTTTACGACGGATTTAAGTCTTATCCTTGTGTTTTATTATCATGACATAAAATAAGGTATCAAAAACCAACATACAACCTTCACTTAAGTAAGAGCTTAATCTGTGTGATAAAAAAACTTGAGCTAGTGAAAAAGACAATTTCAGAAGTGATTAGGTTGTCACATTCGTAAAACTAAATTACTTTGCCCTAAATCTGTCGCGAAGAATAATTGAATTACTAGTATTGCTACCCGGCGTCGCTCGGACTAAGCGACCAATAATTATTTAATGTTATATCATTCGACATAATTATATCACAAAATCTAACATCCAAAATAGAGTTGAAATAAAATCACAAACTTTATTTAATTTGATGACAGCATTAAAATGTCCAAATTCAAGGAAAAAATCTAATTTCCTGTCAAAGAAATGTCAAATAATACCTTCACGTATATAATAAACATTATTATTAATAATAAAAGTCGGGAAAAGTTCAGTAGAAGATTAATTTATTACATTTTGACTAAATGTCTTCGCCGATAAAAATTCAAACATATTTTCTTTCATATTCGTTTTTATCGCAATTTAATGACCAACAATGCAAAAGGGAATTACAGACATACATACATACGCCGTTTTGGTTTTATAAATATATAAGATTTATAACGGGCTCATCATTCAGTCGCATTCGAAATCAAATTGAATACTTATGAGTAGGTATCGACATGTTATGGTTTATATTGTAATCAATTATAATATCAAATCATTAAGTTAAGCAAAATACGTTATTACCAAATGTTCTTGTGATGCAAATGGCTTATACAAGTTTTTATAATCCAACACTCGAGATTTTTTTTTCATTAACTTAGCCGAGTATCTTGAAAAATATTCGAGTAATACTCGAAATTTATTTTCAAATTTTAATTACATATTTAAAAAAAATATATATATATTTTAAATCGTTGGGTTGAACAAAGTCTGTTGATGTTTTGCCGTTGTATATGCTATGCAAGAATTCCTTTTGTTAATTTTGCAGTGGGTCATGCTGGCTTATCTTACCATTGACAAGTTTATGATGATGAGAAACTTTGATGACAAGAGATTATATAGAGATATATTGGTAACCTGAAACTACTTGATTAGTTGAGTTGTCGAGTAATTGTGGTCTCTAGCCTGCATCCAGCACACGTTCGTGCTTAGTAAAATTTATTTAATATCGCCATCTTGAAAATCGAATTGAAATCAGTTCTTTTCAAACCGAAATCGATTTCTTAAAACGCTCGATTGAAAGCATATTTGAATAAAAATATCAAAGCGCTTTATGGAATAGCTGAAATCCTAAAATTTCTGTCACGTAAATATTATTCCATTGAACATCAAAAATATGTATCTAGAAAAAGCAAACAATTTTATTTTCCTTAAAATTCTCTTGAGCATGCAAACGTATATATTGGAATCTAGGATAGAAATTTTTATTAAAATTCGAGAATAGATCATTCCAGAATATGAGCACAAAGAATTTCAAATATGGATGTTTCAATATCAGATTTCGAGCATCAGAGGATGATAAAAAAAAAAAACGCTGTATAAAAGAAGCGAGAAAACCGAAATCCAATTATTTGAAAATTGAATTCGGCGCTTTTCCTACACCGATGTGTGGCACAGCGGATCCAAGCTCAGTGTGTCAAATCATTGGGGAAATTTAAATCATCCATCCAACGTCTTATTTTATTAATCATTTTAAATTGTCCGCAGTGTTATTCAATTATAAGAATTTCATTGTTTTGCTTGCTTAATAATGTAAGCACTAAATTGATACTAGCCAACACAATTGACAATAAAATTGGCTCTTTAGAGACGAAAGACCAAAACAGGAGCTTTAAACCAGCTAAACCAGTTTATCAATTTTTATCTTTTTTTTTTCATAGTAATTTAAATGTGATCGCTTATGATTTAATTTGTTAAATATATATATTATAATAAGATATGAACGTATTGAGATATCTTTATCTACTTCACCTAGTATACGGATACACAGGATACTTAATATCACTTTAGCAAAGTGGCTGAATAAGTCACAACATTTTTTTACTTTCTAATTTTTTCTTTTCTCTTATCAATTTATTGCATGGTTAAAAGATTAGTCCCGTGCAGCTCTGTATCGGGCTTAGTAAGTGAGGAGTAAATTCGTTTCTTTTCTTGAACGTATAGCGTTATGGAAGGCGGCTTTGTAAAACGGCTGCATACGTAACGAGAGGTGGTGGGACAACCAACTTGTTCACGCAAATATATATCTACCTCACCGATCGATATGTCTCTTTGACACATAGCGTCACAAATTATTTTGCATTTAGTGCAGTGGTTTTCACGTAAAATTTGGCTGTGGCTGCATTACCGCCAACAGCGGTCCTACGAAAATGTCTGGTGGCCGTACCAAATTTTCGTGTTGAGTCTTTTTTGTTAAAATACCCCAACATGTATGCATGTATTTATATTTTTGTGAACTAACAATTCGTGATGCACAATACAGTGTATACAAAATATTAAACTGTCAGTGTCTTTGTTGACAAATTAACTTGTAAAAACAAGATTTTATTAAATATCAATATTTACTATAAATCTGTGTAGTGGCATTCATAGCATAAAAGCAGCAAGAATTGAGATACGTTTTTTTTACCTAAGGAACCGAATTATTGGTTGAGATGGCTAACGCAATTTCGTCGAAATATTTGTAAGGTGATTCTTTTTATTCTTTGAAAAAATTGAGAGATTCTCTCCACTTTAGTTTATTACGTGTCTAAAGATGTATTGTATTAAATTCACAAAGTAAATCTATAGTTATAACATTAAAATTATACCAATGTTTTATGATATTTTCATTAAAAAATTAAAAAATTATATCCTTACAACGTTATTTATAATGCGTGTACCTTTAGTATGTCTTTTATATTGTTTTACCAGTTGTATGTCAGAAACTTATATATAAGGTCTACAATTCCGTGAGCGCAGTGCTGGCCATAGAAAATGTGCGTATATATACGGTCCACTTTACACCCATTAATACTGGACAATATCTACGATTTTATAATTCAAACGTTTTACACACATAGCGACATCTCTAAGAATCACAGTCCTATACTTGACATATGTTGTATTATAATCAATGAAATATCGTTTTGAAAGACAGTTTCTTGTATTATTGAAATTCACCCCTATTTTTTTTTCCAAAGAAAATTGCGCCCCTCGGTGCACGACCGTTCGTATACCTGCCGGCATATAATAGGTTAACTAATCATTCGTATGTGATAATAGCAACCTTTTATTGACCAGTTGAAAGTTGAAATTCAATTGCTCGAAATGATAAATAGGAACATGCCACTCAAACTGATTGTTTTTAACATCTGCACGCCACATAGAAAAACAGTTTCAGCGCTTAAATCAGTCACAACCAGGGTTTCCAATCCTGGTTCAAAATTTTGATCCCGGGATTTCGGGATTGCAATAAGTTGATTCCGGGATCCCGGAACTGGTCCTGGGATTTCGACTATTTTTAAAGGTAATTTTCATATTTATTAAATATTAGCCATGTAATTAAACAAAGTTAGGAATCATTGATCTTTTTTTTTTTTTTTTTTTTCCCATATCCGCTCCCTATTCGGAGCATATGGCCGCCACACGGTGCTCTTAAGATTTTCTGTCTCCCGCCAACCTCCTCGCATCTTCCCAGGTCATCCCGGCGTCCCTCAGCTCCCCTGAGTACATCCTATGGATGGTCATCAGAGGCCTTCCGCGGCGTCGGGATCCATCAGGTTGATAAAAGAGGCAGGCAGGATTCAGGCTCCCCTGGGGCATCCGCAGCACATGTCCAAGCCAGGTCCATCGTCGCCTTTTAATTTTGGACGTAATAAGGGGCTGGTTTGTCCGCTCTCTTACCTCCGTTTCCTGACAAAGTCAAACCACTGTACTCCTAGTATTCGCCGCAGGCATCTGTTTCAAAGCACAGTATACGGTTACCCTGTGCTTTTGTGATGTGCCATGACTCGCAACCGTAAAGCAGCACAGTCAGTATGCATGCGTTGAACAAGTGGCACTTGTTCTGACCGAGTACAGCCGTGAGTCCCAGACTTTCCGCATTGAATTAAATGTTGCTCCAGCTATCCCTAATCGGATCGCGAGCTCATTACGCGGGTTGCCATCTCCCGTGATGTACTCCCAAGTACCTAAAACCATCGACTCTCTCGATTTCTTGCCCCGCACTCAACAGAGAGTAGTCTGGATCTGACAGGCGCTGTTGCAGAGCACATTGTTTTACTCGCGTTGATTTTGAGGCCAACGCGATACGAGTTGCTCTGCAGTCTATCCATTGTTTCCTGGATACCCGCAACTGATTTGTCAAAGATGACAGCGTCGTCGGCATACTCGAGGTCACATAGTTTCAGGTTGGGAGCAACGGCTACTCCTCGGTCAGGTGGAATTGACTTCCCTCAGGATGAAGTCGAAGATTATTATAAAGAGGAACGGAGCTAGAACACAGCCCTGTCTGACGCCGGTAGTGATGCCAAACCATTCCGTAGTTACGTCACCGATTCTTATGCAGCATTCACTGCCCCTCGTGCAAGCATTTGATGATGGCGATTATCTTGGGTGGGATCCCATAAAGCTTTAAAATGGCCCATAGGGAAGGCCTATGCGGACTATCAAAGGCTTTCGTAGTCGACAAAGCAACACGCAAGCGAGCTATTGAATTCATTGCTTTGCTGGAGAAGGCATCTAAGGTTGTGGATTTGGTCCGCACAGGATCGGCCAGGTAGGAACCCGGCCTGATTTTCCCTGAGGATACGCATTATTGGGATCCTTATTCTCGCCAAGACTATCTGTGCCAAAACCTTGCCGGGCACGCTGAGCAGCGTTATACCTCTATAATTGTCACAGCATAGTGGGTCACCTTTTTTGTGGATGGTGACTATCTCACCGTTGACCCAGTTCCTTGGGCGGCGCTCCTGATCCCACACCTTACTAATAAGTTGGTATAAGGGGCAGAAGCGCCTCCAGGCCGTACTTGAGAAACTCTGGGTGTATACCATCTACACCGGGCGCCTTCCCATTCTTCAAACGCTGCACGGCTGAGGTGATCTCAGCACGCGTAGGCGTATGGTCGGGTATATTCGACGCTCGGGGAATATCTACAAGTAAGGCTTCATTGGGTATATCAAATGGGTTCAAGGGAGGAGGGCGATTTAACAACCCGCAGAAGTGATCTCTCCAGATCTTTTTGACACGCTCCGCGCTCGACTCTATTGCCCCACTTGGACTACGTATAGCCCGGAGGTCGGTGGTCGTCTCCGCAAATTTCGCGCGTGATTTTAAATAATTTTCTCGTATCACTTCTGCGTGATGCTTCCTCTGCTGCTTCAATTTGGCGATCTAAGAATCGGCGTTTATCGAGTCGCACTGACTTTTTAACTATCTTATCATGGTTATGATAGTCAGTCCGGCGGTCCTCGATCCGGTTTGGGTCTGTCTCACTGTCCCTCAGTGTTTTAAGCCGAGCTCTTTTCTGCAATACCCTCCACGTGTCGTCGGACATCCACTTTGGTTGATCACCTCTCCGAATTCCAAGCACTTCATGAGCGGCTGACGCGACAGTATTCTTAATACTGACCATTCTGATTCTATGGCGTCGGGTCGTGGGTTTTGCCGATCATTGGCACTGTTGGCGACGTTTTTCCTCATAGCAACATCAAAGTTCAGCTGAATTCGAGGAAATTGAAGTTTTTCGACGTCGATTCTACCTGAGTTGGAGGCCTTGCGGGGCGTCTGAGTCTGAGACGAATTTGCCGACAAGCAGCTCATGATCGCTGTATATGTCGGCACCCCTGTAGGTTCGTACGTCAAGAAGTTCCTTCGGTGATTCGTGCTGTAGAGGAAGTGGTCGATTTGCGCTTTGGTGCGACCATCCGGGGAGGTCCACGTGTATTTGTGGATTTTTCTGTGGGGAAGATTGTACCGCCAACGGTGAGCTCATTCATAGTTGCAAACTCGATGAGTCTCTCACCGTTGTCGTTGGCTACACCGAGGCCATGTTTGCCCATCACTGTTGGGCCAAGCAAAGGGTCAGTTCCGACTCTAGCGTTAAGATCCCCATTACTATCACGCGGTCTCTGTTAGGGATTGTTGATATTGCAGCGTGGAGAGAGTCATAAAACGTTTCCTTCACCTGTGTGTCGGCATCTTCGGTGGGGGCGTAGCACTGAAGGACAGTTACCGAGCTATCAGACGTCCGAAAGGTGGCTCGTATCAGTCGTTCTGAGATGGGTTCCCATTTGACAAGGCAGCGGGCTGCCCTCCCGACATCAATACTGCCACTCCCTGGCGGTGGTATTGCTCCTGGCCTGAATATAAAATTGTGTATCCACCCTCCAATAACTTTTTTCCCGGCGTTTTCCAACGCACCTCACTCAGCCCTAAACGTCAAGTTTGTAGGTTTGCATGATGCGGGTGGCGTGTAAGTCCTTTCCTGGGGAGCGCATAGTACGCACATTATATGCGCCTATGCGCATTGAGCAGTTATTGAGAGTATCATGTCCTTTTTCTTGCTGGGTCGTCGAAGAGCAGAACAGGGCGCCTGAGGCTTCTGCGGTGGTGGTATCGTAATCTATTTTTTTAAGAGGACAGGGTGATTAACCCTGCGCCTCCGAGGCCTGAGTCACGAGGGGGTTTAAAGGTTGGCTCAACCCGGTTTTTCTGTCGGGGATTTCCTTCCCTTAGCCAGAAGACCGGTTTTGAGGCGCCGGATGGTTCGCCTTTCGCCCCCTGCTGTTAGCTACAGCTAAGCTGCATTGCCCGATGGTCGCCGCGGGGAGGCCAGCAGATGGACTTGCTGGGTTCAATATTTCCCATCATTTTCTATGCGCACATCTATTGGCATCGATGCACTCACATGGGAATCACCAACCATGACCACGAAATGATCTTTTTATGATTATTATATTTCGGTTGTTTACTGAATTATCCATTACAGAAGAGCGAAAATATTCGATTAAAATATAATGTACCATAGTATTGTTCTCGTTCGAATGCGATTGGATAACTAATTGAAATAAAAAAATATGTCTGATTATGCATTTTTTAAAAAAAATTACACTTTGTTAAAATGAGTATTCACTAATGAAAAAAATTAACGCTTTTATTGATGAAAAATCAATCCCCTAGATTTCAGGGTTATGTTTTTTAATCACAGGATTCATCAGGTATTGAAATTACTCGGATTCTCGGGATTGGCAACCCTACTCACAACAATACACATATACCACTGGCCTTTGATGATTTGACATATTTCCGTATACATATTGAATTATGAGAGAGCTCACAAAGGAAGGATACAAAGCTAGTTAAAAAAATGTACGCTTTTGTTCTTTTCATGTCTTGGCACATTAATTCAATATTTTTTGTTATTTTATATGAGTTCGAATATTAAATGTGACAATTCCTTTTTTGTATTCAGTGAACACAAAACGGCTTTCAAAGGATGAGGATTAATATACAATAACTTTGATTGTTCCACGTATTGTCTTTCAGAAGCTTAATATAGATGTACCATCATAACTTGACTGCCGTTCAAATTCGGAACTAACATTGTCCCCATAGAGTAGATATATTTACAAGCCTTAGAAGTTATATTGTTTTACTAAAAATACATGCACATGAAGATTTTTTCTTCATTGATAGCTTGCATATAAAAATGTGTTAGTACATAAACAAATTTGATTGAGTATTGCACATCACTCAAGCGATAGTGGCGCCCTCACAAACAGTCAAGTTATAATGGTACGATAGGTCTTACTATCGCAAAGGTTGCTTAAGTAATAAAGTATTATTAATAACTTTTACTATCAATGAATGGTGGAATGGCATTATAATAAAAATAGTAAATCATTCTAAGGACTTATTCCACATTACATGTATTAGACCAGGACCGGTTTCGCTGATGGCAACCGTTATCAAACGGAATTATTGTTAACTATTATCCTTAATAGGACAGGTTGCCCGCCACTGGTAAATTTATTTTCAATGGGTGTAACCCTTCCAAATTGATTGAGAATAACTATCCCCTCTATGCTTTCCGTAAAAAAGAAAAATCCCAAATTACACTTTTATAATTTATCATTTTATATAAGAATCAATCTTGCTTTATCACTAAAGCAAACTAAAGGCCGAAGGGGGTTAAAAAAAGACCCCAGTGTTGTGGCCTTATTGGCATAGACTGCAATAAAAAAATGATTGAATATGCTTTGACGTATATTTATACATCTTTCTGAAAAAAAATCATACAAAAATTCCTATTTACTAACAATGGAGCCGGTGAATAAGAAGCCAATAACCATGCACGAAGTCACATTACCTTATCTCTTATCTTATCGCTTATCGCCTTTTATTGGTGCCAGATATGAAACACTCCGTTCATGTTATATGGGCGTGAAATTTTATGTTAACGCTTCCCAGCGATTGCTAACATTGACAATTAGACTGAAAGATTCCGACTTCTTCTCTTTTTTAATGGATTGCAACTAGCCAATAAATATCATATTTTTTTTTCTGCAAAAGGTGTAAAAAACTATGATTTAAGAATACCAAAAGTTTAGACATCGTTACACTAGTATTAAAATGGATTTTTAAGGTAAAGTAGTAAAGTTGGGACAAAATCTATACCGTTAGGGATGGCTAGGTTAAAATGAACTATCACAAAATTACCGCCGAATCTATCGAAAGTATAAGGATGAGGATTGTTGTATGCAGTATCAAAATTTACAAGCTGCCGTTCCCCTTTCCGTACGTCTAATGGTGGAAGTTTTTCTCAAATTTTCCAGAAGCCTTTGAGTTGCGCATTATAAACTTATATATAGACAAGCGATCCGTTTTACTGCAGCCTTTTTGCTTCTTGAAAGCATTGCCATGTTGTATTTCCTTTTACATTCCCCACCGTGCGCATTCGAACCAATGCAGATAGGGATTTTTACACACAAAAATATATCGAAGCAACTACCACTGGGGTTTTAATGTATAATGTGTATACGCTTGCTACCCACGCGCGTGTGCAACATGTTATATCAATACATTCCTGTAAAGCAGTATTACCCAAACTTTTTACCAGTGCTGTGGAGTCGGCGGAGTCGTTACGGCATCGGTACTCGGAAATTTTGAAAAGTTTGAACTTTTTATTTTTGCATATAATACATATGTCAAATTTGGCTATAGGCCGGATTTTTTGACTGATATATAATTGAATACACATAAATAGGAGAGGTAGGAAAAAAACATTAGAAAGACGAAATTAATCCTTAATTTCGATTGAAGATGCTGATTTCAATATCAAATTTGAATCGTTTGAATTTTGGTACTTTTCCATGATTTTTGTCGTTAAGGACCAAGGTTTCACCTTTTGGCATCTTCATGTACTTTAAGCGCACGAATGTACTTGAACTGGCGCATAATAAGCCATTTGTATCGCTGTTGTACACAATTAAAAGTAGATGACAAAGTTTAATTGTTATGAACGTAATCAATATGAATCATTAAATATTTGATGTGAATGAGTTTCAATGAATTATGTGGGTACATTATAATTATCGGTATTTGCAATGTTGTGTCGCAAATTTAACTACCAGGAATTAATTACATGAATTGTGGATAAATAATTCGTGGGTTTTAACCGACATTTTATTATTGAATTGATTGATTTCAAGTGTTTGAGTTTATAATAAATGAATTGTTTGAATTTTGTACTTTTCCGTGAGTTTTGTCGCTAACGATCCGGGTTTGGCCTTCGGCATTTCAAGTGCACTGATGTATTTGAACTGACAGTTCGTTAATACATACAGTTCGTCGGCAGTCAGCACTTGAAATGCCTGAAGATGCTTAAAGGCGAAACCCGTGTCACCTCACGGAAAAGAACAAAATTCAAATTTTATATTGAAATTCCATCAAGCCCTCAGTTGAAATCTTTAATTATAGTTATCGGTCCCTGTGGTCTAGTGGCAAGAGCTTTGTCCTAGTGATCAGGGGGCCCGGGTTCACTTCTCGGCAAGGTCAGATGTTTTCATTGAAAAAAGAGATCTTGGGCTGGGTATATGTTATTTATCGTTGATTTTGTGCACAACTGATTCATTACTTATCATCGAGTTAATCTCGTATGACTTTCACAATTAAGAATATTTTGCGCATTGGCGTAAGCTGTAATGCCAAATATTTTTTAATAAATTAAAAATAATAAATGATTTAAATTTGGCATATTTTTTGCGGCCTGGCGGAAAGTCTTTGTGGCCCAGCAGCAGGCCGCGAGCCACCGGCTGGGGAACACTGATGTAGAGAATATAATGGTGTCCATAACGCGAAAGAGGAACTTTTCAACGTTAAAATAAACAGCTAAAGGCTTCATTATGAAACGGAGCAAGGTTCAATATTTATAAAACAAAAACACAATGCTTCACAGATTGATGAAAAGTTATCCAAACAAAGCATTCGCATATTTCCATAAAAAAAAACAAAGATTGGACAAAATATTATCCGAGTGTTTTGTGTTTTCAACGATTTTTTCAACCAATATAAGAAACAATCCACTCCTAAATCGTGCTGTATAAACATTCAATAATATTCTAATAAAAATAATAAAACATTTTTTGTACTTATTCCACATAAAATTTATTAGATCATGATTGATTTCGCTAATGGCGAGCATTATCAACTGATAAGAAATACAGCGAAATAGTGATATTTATACAAAAGTTATGCAAGAATTACAAGATATGACAAACAATTGGTAATACCAAATTTGAATTGTTTGAATTTTGTACTTTTCCATAAGTTTTGTCGCTAACGACCCGGGTTTCACCTTTCGGCATCTTCAGGCATTTAAAATTGGCAAACTGTTAAGCTGAGCTCAAATAAATAATTTAAATGGTGAACTTGGTAAATAAATTTATTTACCAAGTTCACACTTGTTGTACCGTACCCTTTTAAATAATTGTCATTTATTAATAATTCAAGCACTTGCTATCATTAAATATTAACTCAAAGAATTAAAATCAATCAACTCATTAATAATAGGTCGGATAAAACCCTAGATTTATTTTAATATTCCTATGTTATTATCTGGTCATTAGTATTTTCAAAAATCTCCATAATTATTACAAACCCACTTTATTCATTGAAACTTGTAAACATTCAATTTTCGCTGATTTTCATTTTAATAGTCATTGAACTTAGTGATCTACTTATATTTTTGTATATAAACTATACAAACTGTTTACTACGCGTCAGTTCAAGTACATCCGTGCACTTGAAATGCATGAAGATGCCGAAAGGCGAAACCCGGGCTTTACCAACCAACTAAGCAAATGAATTAAAGCAAAATAGACTTTAATTAAACTGTTGAAGACCTCTTAGCAATGCAAGCTATTACGTCAAAAATTAATAAAGTATGAATGATCATTAACAAAAAAAATCCAAAATTAGTGCATTTAATAAAAAAATCTTAATGTTTCTAATACTAAATCTTAATACTGAAAATGTTTTATTATTTTTATTATAATACCATTCTAATTTAAGTATTGACAGTGAACACCTTAAAAGGGATAAATAATATTCTATCATGTATATTATATGTTATCATCTGTGATTTTTTTCCTAGACATTTGTTAATTTAAATTTGAATCAATTGAATTTTATACTTTTCCATAAATTTTATCGCTAACGACTGGGGCTTCAAGTGCATGAATTAACTTGAACTTACTAACTTGATATTGATATTTCATCAAGAGTTTTTAGTTGAAATCCTAAATTTGTTTACTTTTTACCTCATAAAAGAATAATACTAAATCTGAACAGAAATTGTAATATTACAATATTTTCCATCTTTCTATTCAGTATGCTGAACGAAAGAGAATAAATATTTTCTAGTAAAGGAATATGGTATTTTCAAAAGAAAACTTTTCAAAGTGTTTTTTTTTATAAATATTTCAGTGACGACAGAAGTAAATGGAAAATAAACACCGCACATGAATATAATGATGTCTTAATAGAATATTTTCTTTAGTACGTTATCATATAAAACTGTCGAATAAACATAAATTATTTTAAAAGCTCTTCTCATATCAGAAAAAAATTACGCCTTAAATAAACACCTTATAAATAAATAAAATAGAAATTATTTTCTACAAAACTTGAGAAAATAAGATTCGAATCATTAGGTTCGGTCTTATCATTATTTTGATTTTATCTATAAGTAAATTAAATTATGAGCTTTGGACGATAAAAGCTTTAGAAAAATAACACATTTCAGAACACTTTCCCACATTGAATTCATTGAGATCAGAGCCAATTTCACTCATCGCGAGAATTATAAACTGGTATAAAAATACGGCGTTATTTATACAAAAGTTAAGCAAGACTTAAAAGCAGGGTTGTGAAGTCGGAGTCGGAGTCGTACTCGAAGTCGGAAATTTTGAAAAGTTGGAATTTTTTATTTTTGTATATAATATGTCAAATTTGACTATTGGCTGGATTGGTTGGTTGATATTTAATTGAATACACATAAGAAAACTTTAATTTACTTCGAAATTAAACTTCTTTTAGTCGGAGTCAGAGTCAGGATTTTGGTCAATGTTGGAGTCGGAAGCGCTTTTTTTAACGACTCTACAACCCTGCTTAACAGGTAGGACAAACAATAAATTGGTAACACAAATATGCCAATAAATCAAAATAAAATAGTGTTGAAGACCTCTAGCAAAACAAGTAAATAATTAACCAATAAAGTAATAATATGACATGCAACAGGTATGTGCATTTAAGAAATGGGGAATTTTATTCATAATGATGTCAATAAATTTAAAGTAGAATAAGTACTGGGCCCTGTCCATGGTGCTGTGGTCAACGTCTTTGGATTGCGTGTCTGACGCTTGGGATCGATACCCGGTAAGGAAAAACAATTTTGTCGATAAATCGATTCTGTTCGAAGGCAATGGGTGTTTGTGTTGTTCAAAATCCCTCCCCCCTATCCGATCCAAAAAAAGCTGGTCACGTAGCGAGATTGATCAGCTTACCACTAGTCCTTTGCTACTCTACGTATCCATTCAATCTCTACCCTATTCAACAAAGAGAGGTTGAGCGACTGAGTAACAAGCAGATATCGCAACTCCGTGAGGAGTCCATATGCTCCAAGTTGGGAGAGGACATGGTAAAAAAAGTAGTAAAATTGTGCTATTATTTTTACTATCATGCCACCAAATATTGACAGTGAATAACATAAAAGTGATGAATGAATAAAATAGCACATATTTTTGAAGAAAAAGTTTAATATTTTGAAATATAATAATATGAACATCAAGATTTCCAATAAAATAAAACGAAACAAAATTATAATTCTATTTATCAGGTGAATAAAAAGTCCTACGGAACATAAATGTTTTCCAATAAAAACTTAAAACTTTAATCATTATATTTGCCGTAGAAGAGCGGTAGGTGGCGCAACGAGCTTACGCTCTGTGGTATTACACCGTAAAATATTTACTTTTTAAGCCATCTGACAATTATTGGTGAAAAGGCATTATATTTGTTCAAATAAAACACACCATTTACTTACTAATTCCACTTTTGTATAATGATTCTAACCATTCATCGCAAACTACATTATAGTAGTGAAAATTTATGCTACATCTAATAATTATAATAAGTTTAATGTTGTTTTTCTTGGAGGATTAAATTCTTGCTTACTAATACAGTGAGAAAAATAACAATGTATTTTAATTCTACAGTAATTATTTTATATATTTCTTAATAGTTATTTCGGCTTACGCCATCGTGAGAACTATGTTTTAAGTCTGCATTTATTCATCCTTATATACAGTTGTAAACAGTGTACTCAATAATCTTCTTCTCTGTTCTACCATCTAAGTTTTATGTAACAGGGAAGAAGACAGCTGTGTTCAACTATGTATATATAAGTATGAGTAGATGCAGGTTTTAAACATAGTTCTGACGATGGCCTAAGCTGGAATAGCTATTAACAAATATATCAAATAATTTCTGTGGAATTAAAATGCATTGTTATTTTTCTCATCGTATTATAATGGAGTTCTACCAAGTAAATGCTTACTCAATCAATAACTTGAATACTACTTATAAACAATCACGCATGATGATCACTGTAACAATTTAATTACTAGCGATTTCCAGATGACATAAAGTGTCATCACACAAATTATATCATGCGTGTACAATATTAAAAATAAACCATTTGATTCAATTATTATCCAGTTAGAATCTTTGACTGATACAAAACAATCAACCAACTCTCTCCTATTAATACAAAAAATACCTGTGACCTGTAAGATTATATTGACTAAAATAATTTATTCGAATAATGCTCGTATATTATTATTACAATATGGTAGTTTGAAGATCGTTTTCTTATTCACCATTCAAATAAGTAATAAAAATATAAATTAATATAAATTTTCATTTAGATAAGAAAATGCAATTTTGAAACCGTAATAAAAATTTCCAACAATCTAAATCAATACATACAATAACTGAAGCATACTTAAAAAACCGATATTAATATTAAAAATGTTATCATATTATCGTGGCCATGAAGTCTGAAGTCATATTGTGTTGGTAAGTTTCGATATTATATTAAAGATTTCAATAAATCAAATGTTATGAATTCTTAGAAATGCTTGAGAAATATTGTTTTCAGTTGCCTAGGTATTTACTACATAAAATTTAAGTGAAAAATCAAATGAAATTAGATCTAGCTGACTGAACTTGTGATACTCGTATTATACATTCGGTTACTCTTCGGATGAGTTATTCAATAAAAAATGGTCGCTTTTATAGAATATTCGAAATGAACTCGTAAATATACAAACCTTACAGCCTACAGATGAAACTTTCTGTTTTTATCTCGACGAAACAGGAAGAATATAAACCATTTTATTTAGCAATCAACGTTTTAAATAAACCGTCGACATTATTTACTTTGGCAGCGAATTTGGCTAGCCATAATAAATTGTGCAGTGCCAAAATATTTGTCAACGAAGAGCTCTATAAATCGTTATTATTTATTATTTATACGTATAATAAATAAATAAAATATAAATTAATCACTTTTAAGGTGTTGACTGTCACTTCTTTGTGGGAAGGCATTATCTTAACCTTCGAAAGACGGTCCCTGAAAAATAACGCGTGTTCCGACGTAGGGTATAAAAAATACCCTAGTAGTATGGATTTATTGGCATAGATTGCATTTAAAAATGCTATATTATACTTTAATGTATCTTTATAGATCACTCTAAAAAATATATTAATATCAATAGTTTTCCTATAATTATTCATATTGTAAATAGCGTATGAAACGACAAGCTGTTTGGGTTGATTTTCATGACAGATTGGCGTATTCAAAAATAAGAGCGTGATAGCTTATCTACACTTTTTATTGTAAAAAGCATCCACTTGATTTGAAACGTAGGTTTAAACGGGGCGCGTTTGAGATAAGATAACGTTATTGTATCGCGTATGGGTTGTAAAGTTTGAATCTTAGCAATTTGTAGTGAAGATATAAAGGGTTTTCGCCCAATAATAATCCGACTGGTTTTCTTTTTTATTTAATTACGACGAAGTTAGTCGATAGAAATCATATGTTTTTCCTGCAAACGGTGTAAAAAACAATGATTTTAGAATAGAAAAATTTTAAACAATGTATCACTAATAAATATTAAGATATATATTTAAGATAAAGTGGCAGTGGTGGTCGACTGTCTCACCTACCGGGAAGGAAAAGTTAAGGTGTTAGCTCTCACTTCTTTGTGAAAAGGCATTATCTTAAATAAATAAAACATATTTTATCGCCCTACCTACATGCATTCTCATAAAGATTAGAACAAGAAACAAGAATTTAAAGATAAAATCATACAAAGGTAGAATTTAATTTATAATTTAGGATAACTATGTAGTGTCTTTTTAACATTTTTACTATTGACCATTTTTTATTTGTTTTAACCATGTCTGTATCTAGCTTGAAGCATATGTACTCCTCGAGTATAGCAAAATGTTTTTTTCCTGTGAGAACTGCTTGTTACTCAGGTGCTCAACCCCTCCCTTTTCGAAGAGAGTAGAGATTTAATGGACTAGAACAGGACAAGTGGCAAGCTAATGGCTCTCTCTATATAGGAAGGGATTTTTAACACTACAAACACTCTTTGTCTTCCAGCAGAATCGTTTTGTCAACTGAAGAAATTCTGCTCGTACCGAAACTTAAACCAAGGCGGTCTGTCACGGAAGCCAACGGCGTTGATCACTGCACTAGGGACTAGGCTTATGTATAATTATATTGTTTCTTGATTTTTATTGATTGAGTAGGCATTTACTTGAGAGAAATCCATTATAATACGGTAAGAAAAATAACAATGTATTTTACTTCTACATAAACTATTTTATATATTTGTTGATAGCTATTTCGGCTTACGCCTTCGTCAGAACTATCCTGACGTTCTATACTGACGAACTATCCTGACGTACTATCCATAGTTCTGACGAAGGCGTAAGCCGAAATAACTATCAACAAATATATAAAATACTATATGTAGAATAAAAAAATGTTTATTATAATTTATCTAAAATTTCTATTTTTTGTATAACTAGTTTCGTTTTACCGTATATTTTACCAGTGTGCTTGCTCGTATGAACGAAACCAGTCCTGGTCGTTATCGGAAAAAATGAGCAGTAGAAGTACCATAAAATGTGTGTTTTTTTTTATATAAAATACAAATAAACATGCATATTTTAGTTATAAAATCCCAAAGTAAACTTTCTGAGTCAAATATTAACTGAGAGTTTTTATAACGACTTTACATTTTAAATCATGAATTCGTTGAAAATAAACTTATGCATGAATACCAGATTTCGACACGGAGAAAAGATATGCATTTTAATAATAGAAAATCTCTGTTTCCTGAAAATAGAGCCGTTCAAGAGGGAGACAGTTTGTTGGCAAAAGGTATTTGAATTAATTTAAAATAGCGGTTGCACGAGTTGGACGTAACTAGGGATGTATTTTGAAGTCGCAGCTGTTTTCAAGTTCCGGCAAACGAAACATTAAATTAATCCGGAAATTCTTTTGCAGTATTTTCAGCTGTTTATGACATACTAATATATTCTTAAAACGGAATTAAATTTATATTCCAATTACAAAACACACGCATTCATATAAAAAAACAATGCAAAAATGTAATAAAAAAAATTGTTATTTATCTTCCTCAAAAGCAAGTTCTCTGTAGTGCAGTCGTCAACGTCATTGGCTTCCGTGACGGACCGCGTGTTCGAGTCCCGATACGAGCAGATTTTTTCAGACCCTGCTTGAAGGCAATGGGTGTTTGTGTTTTTTTAAAATCCCTTCCCACATTTCCGATCACAAAAAGCGGCGCGTAGCGGGAGCGATTAGCTAACCACTCGTTCTTGTATAATTTTAATCCTTACTTTCTTCTTAATCATAACATTTATACACTACTTGGAAGTCGTAAAATGAACAGAAAAGAATTTCAAGGAAATAACGATAGAAATAGTTTTAAGGTGTTCACTGTCAATACTTGGTGCAAAGGCATTATAATAAAAATAATAATACATTTTTAGTACTTTTTTATGATTGTTGAAAATGCCACTTGGCTCACTTCACTTCTCAGGGGCTCACATTTATATATAATTCGCTCGTATATACACCAGGAAATTCAAAAGATTATCCCGAGATTCAAGCACATTGGATTCCCGGGAAATATCTCCCAGGCTTATCTCGATACGGAGTCCCTAGGCGTAGCGTTGCAGCTGCCTCTCGGAACTGCTGAATTCTTGGCATCATGAATTCAGGTAAATTGAATTTACGTTTCACATTTGAATATCTACACCGTCAAAGTGTATACAATGCCGGATAATTTTAGTCGCACACATGATTTAATTTTAGCATCAATTGACACGCATGGCTAACATATATTGTTAGATTAAGATACACTGTAAGCGACTATAGTATGTGGGGAAATAACTATTATGAATCAGAAACGTTTGTACTCGTTTTTGGATCACAGAAAAGAATATTTAAAAAATAGCATCATTTAATATGTAACATAATACAAAATAAATAAGTTAAATTTGAGATACTTTCGATGGATTCGGCGGCAACTTTGTGTAAGTTTATTTTAATAGAAAATTAAAAATAGCTTTAATTATTCCACGTATTTTACCACTAATTGTGACACGTGTTTCGACTCTTTCAGATGCGTCTTCAGATTAATAGTCTGTTTACGAGTAATTCCGTGAAGTGAAAGAGAAAATCAAGATTATTGAATTAACAAATTCGTGGTTGTAAATATAATATTTACAAAACTTTGATTATGCCACGTATTGTGTCACTAATTGTCTTTCAATTAACTAACGTGTTTCGCATCTTCCAGATGCATCTTCAGACTGATCTTTGAAAAACGAGCTTAGGTAATAAAGCGAGATTAATCCTAATATTCTAAAATGGTATATTACAAAAATGGAGTTTGGGTTTCGCTAATCGCAAGCATTTTAAGCTGATTATTTGCTAACAATACCTTTTCGTCAAGAATTGACCGCGAACCTCTTAAAAGTGTTATACATCTGTTTAAAAAAATACAACCGATCTTATTTCACAATAGTTATTAATATATTTTTTTATAGAATTATTGTAAAAATAAATTCATCTCTATACATGAATTGATCACTCGTATTAAGTTACATACCATCACATTACAGTGAACAAAAATTTTTATGTTATAGTTATAAGTTTAACCGGCTCTATGCCAAAAGCGCGTTAGCGCGTTTTATAATTCCGAACACGGAAAAGTCAGCCATAGAAGATCCAAGTTTGACCGAGACATCTCATGGAATCATAATTGTTCGATTCCATTACAGACCTCTCGGGCTTGACTCTCTATAAGTGAAGATTTTTCAGTTGATTCATCGATCTTGATCGAAGGCATGTGCGTTTGTGTTGCTAAAAATATCTTTCTATCCTACCAACCTAAAAAACGGCACGATTAGTTCACCACAAGTCCTGTCCTAGTCCTCTTATCTTTTCAATACCTTCTCTATTCGAAAAAGAGAGGTTGAGCAACTGAGTAACAAGCAGTTTTCGTGGAAATAAAATTATGCTTAGATTCATATACTGCCGTATTTAATATAATTTAGGAGGTAGTTTTCAAAAGTGGTCAAATCCATTTGTTGAAAAACGGAGAATGTAAGATATTTTCATTACTTTTTCATCATAAATTTGTGCTTACTATCAATATTTATTACTATGAATTACGGATAATATGTAAAAATTCAAACATGAGAATAAAAAAGTTCTCAAAAGTTTAATCTAAAACTAGCAGTTGAAAAAAAATATTTTGGAATTGACCACTTTTGAAAATTACCTCCTGAATTGCATACTCCGCATATGTATTTAATAGGTTTTAATTTTGAAAATAGATTGCCGGCATTCCAGGTCCTGCAATACGAATACCTCCCGGCATTTAAAGGTTAACCGAAACCGTTAAAATTTAACCAGAGTCTGTGAAAACATTACACTCTGAAGAAAAAGTTAGCGAAAGACCGCAAATTTTAAGGCAACAGTAGGTGTCATCAATCTGTCTAGAATTATCGCAAAGAAAGAGAACCAGCAGCGGGCTCCGGCTCACAGACAATCCATTAATCACCTCCTCACTTGTTATACCGCATTGGTATCATTGACCCAGGCAACTAACGTCGATAAAGCTTAACTAGGTATTTTAAAATCCATAAGAAATTTCTCAGAATTGGGTGAATAGAATATTTATAGGAACATTTCTTTGATTCCGTTTTTTTATTACAATTTCTTTTCAGAGTACCTTTACTTGGAATTCAGGAGTATGCATTTGCTTTAGCATAAATAACCATTTATTATGGATGACTTAGACTGGTGCTTGATGAAATTTCAATGTGAAATTTGAATTTTGTACTTTTCCATGAGTTCTGTCGCTAAAAACTCGGGTGAACCGAGGAACACTAATCATGAAATAAATATTCTGATCACTTCCAAGTTGACACATATAAAACAGGATAAACTCATGTAAAAAATATCAATAAATGGGAATATGACAAGAAAATAATTGAATTATTAATAATTAAAACTAATTTGTTTGATTTTGAATCGTTTGTACTTATTTTGGCTGATTTTTTGCTAGAAACCCGGGTTTCCCCTTTTGACATCTTCAGGCATTTAAACTTCACGTATTAACTTGAATGTTTGACTTTGTAATATTAACTATATACATGTTTTTATTATTTGCTTAAATAGTCAAGGATTTAAAAGAACGTATCTTAAATGAAGTGTGATAAAAGTGCTTTGTTTGGTAAAGCCAAGCTCGCTCATTGTGAAAATCAGTAAGTAATGCTCACGATGTGTGAAACTCGTTCTGATCTCAATAAACCCAATGCAAAATAAGTTCTAAAAATGTATTATTATAATATAAAATTGAAGCCCTACCTGATTGATTGATTTTCATTAGTGAATATTTTGTAATTGAAAACATCATTAATAGTATAGTTATTTGTTTGCTTTGCTTTGATCCTATTACCCCCCCCCCGTCTTGCTTCCCGTAAAAAGGAAAATTCGCAAACTCCATCTTGTAGTTTATCATTTCAAAATATTAGAATCTACTTGCTTTATAACTTGAACAAACTTTCCGATAGTAAGTCAGAAGATGCATTTGAAAGAGGCGAAACACGTGTCACAATTAGTAACACAATACGTGGAATAAATACAAAGACCGCCGAATCCATCGAAAGTATGTGCTATAATTTTTATAAAAACGCATATTTTGCAAGTATACTATATTGCCATGGAAACGACGATATGTAAATGTATATTATTTATTATTATACAACTGTCATCAGCCGATATGTTCGGCGTATAGATGCTTAATTAATTTTCCCGTTTACAACATCAAAGCAATTGCTCGATTTTTTTGGACAAAGCATGAATTTCGCATGAATGAGGAATTGTAGCATATTTTTTTTATAGGTGGGCTTTGAAAATAAATGATCCCGTAGTTGGGTGATACCTATCAACGAGAAGCATATAGGGATTTTGGACCTTTTTCCAACTCGCCTAATCCCTAAGCCGAGCTTAGGGCCCGTCAGCAATGTATTCTTAATCCAGCTGGATGCGACTAACGCTTCATAGTCAACCCTAAAGGAAGAGCTTTATCGAAAAATGTAAGAATAAGACTTGATCAAAAAAAAAGACACATTCCATTGATGTAGTTTTTTCAAGTTATTAACCCTTTATATGGCAAATTAAATATGATGAAAATCGAATTTATACGATATTTTAAAATATTTAATTACCATATAAAAAAATATATTATGAAAAAATAAAATATGTATTTTTATGTCAGAAACATCAATATTTTTATTGGTTAATACATTGACTAAGTTATAATTTTTTTGAGTCAACTGTGCGACTTTGAATTTGGAGGTTTTTCCATTAAAACGTGACGATAAAATGTAGTTAAGACTACAACAGACTGATAATTCATGGGACTTTTTTTATAAATGTATGTGTATTTGTATATGAAATGATTAAAGAAATAGTTTTCTATATAAATCGCAAAACAGCCTTCATAATTCAGGTCCAAATGCAATACAGTGTACCAAAGCAGTTAGTTGCGCGCAAAAACGGCCAATTGTTAATTTAAAGACTCGCGGATAAAGACATTGATTTTTAGGAATCAACGCTAACTTGACAAATTTAATGACGAAATAATATTATAGACGATGCATTGAGATACTAATATTCACTTTACTATGGGTGGTATTGGATATTTTGACCTCAATGCGAGTGGTTAATATATTAACCAATTTCGGCCTTAAATAATAAGGCTTTCGATGAATTCGGCGGTAACTTTGTAGAAGTTCATTTTAATATAAAATTTTAAATAACTTTGATTATTCTCCGTATTGTGCTACTAATTGTGACACGTGTTTCGCCTCTTCGGACTAACTATCGGAAAGTTTGCTTAAGTAAGGATTTTTTTCTTTTTACAGGAATCAAGTAAGGGGGGGTTATAGAATCGAAACAAAGTAAATAAATAATTATACTACTAATAACACTACAGCATAGCAAAATATTAACTAATGAGATTAAATAAATAATTATACTACTAATGATCCACATTGGAAGCGGAAATGTTTGTCAAAAGTTTTTTTTATAGTACAGTAACGCTGGAGCGGTAGGTATCAGGCTTCGGCCATCCGACCAAATGTGTTTCATTATAGAGTGATCATACTGACAGGCATGACATATATATATATTTAGCAAATTAGGTGCATGGATATTTTTATCTTGAAAATGTTTGATCGATTGGACGCACAGTCATGAGTTTTGAAGCACGTCTCATAGTGAAGAGAAACAATAACTGGGACATATGGTAAGCCTATTTATAAAAAATGGTTGTCTGTAAAGTCGGTTTACGCACGATAGTTTAACGTGACAACGTCATAAGAAAACATTGATGAAATGATTGCATACTTTTATAAACAGTTGTAAACAGATCACGTGTAGGTACTGTAGGTGTATAAGTTGTGTGCTGCCGCTGTCTCTTTTCTACTCAGACGCATCGACCAATCGAGTGGAAGAGAGATAGATGCGGCACAATCCGAACGGTAGGCCGATCGTGCCTCTCTATCGCTTATCACCGCTCTCGCTCGCACGCTTGCCTTCGGCGTAACGCGACAAACGGGACAATGAGTCATGTTTTTTCGTGCGTGCAGCGGGCGTTCATCGATTTATAAGACATTGTCACGTCAAAAAAATAACATTTATTAACTTATGATAATATCATTGGTACTTGTAAAATAATTCTTTCTTTTAAATATATTTTCCAATCCAGCAGTTTTTTGCGATGCAGATTTAACTTTTATTATAAAATACTTATTTCAAAGCAGCCATTCAGAGAAAATTTAATTTTGAAAGAGCTCCAATAATTGTATAACCGACAGTGAAAGCAAAATTTCTATATTTTCAAGGACTGTGCCGCGATGCTAAAAATGTTGAAATTTATTTGCATGAGTTGTATGATCTATTCGTTTTAACAACCGCATTAAAACATTGTTTTGTTACTGTTGGGAATTGTAATTGATTGGTTAATATATATAGCTACATGCATAAAATAAAAGTTAAATTCATTAATTCAGCGCGGCATTTCTTTGTTGTTTTTGTGATATCGTTTTTTGCATTTTTTTTGCGATATCGTGAAGCATATGAACTAAAATAGGTACTCTCGAGTATTACTCGAGTATTTTGAAAAATACTCGAGTAATACTCGTCCCAACTAATTTCGAACGAATTTATAAATTGAGACGTTTTATTCTCTATTAATGTTGAAATATATGTTTTATAAATTTACATAAATGTATCGATGAAAGAAAAGCCTTTGTATTTATATATACACAAATTTTAATTAATAATATATATTTTGGGATATCTGAAATTACTCGAGTATTTAAATTGTAAAAGTATAAATTTACTACTCGAGTTGTTGAGATGTCGAGTAATTGGAGTATCTAATATAAACTCATAATTGAGTAAGCTCCATTAAGGCTCATTGTTAGCTTTCTAGAATAACTGGCTTTTACCTAGTTCTTCAATCTCTCATTTGCGAAGAGCGTAAGGATAAAAAAGAATTCAACTAGCGGTTATCCAATTGCTCTCGCAACTTCCGAGTGAGCGAACGAGTATGGGAGAGAGTTTTGGAAAACACAAACTATCATGTCTCCAAATAGAAGTCAACTGTTGGTTTGAAAAATTAATATTCTGGACTGGGACTTGAGCCCTTACGATCCTCAATCTAAGCCAACGACATTGACACTTGGCCACGCACCGGAAAAAATATCTTTTATAAAAAAGTGCATTGCAAATTTCCATAAGATTTATGTTAAATTAATTATGTTATAAAATGTGAAAGTTTTTTTGTCTACACGAATAGTATTGTGTTTTTAATTTCTTAAATACCTGTTGTGATGGATTTTACAACGAAAAACACACGTTGCTTGGTTGAAGTATTTTACAAAAACATTTAAAATAGTTATAGTTTCATATAAACGATACAACTGGAATCTAATACATGTAGTAACAATACCGAATTCAAAAACTGTTAAAATTGTAGTAAACAATCATTTTTTTGTGACATTCTTTATCAAAAGTAGAGGGACGTACAGCTACTCATAAATATTCTTTGAATGGACATATTCATGTATAATATTACATATTTACGAAACACATAATTTTCCTGAAGACTGCAGCACATGCTCTAAATAACCGCTCTATAGAAGAAAGTGCTGTATGAGGGTGGACAATATTATGTAAAAATTAATATAATTTTACAGTTTTTTCTTTATATGAAAATCTCTCATTTTTCAAAAGAATATTAAACGTCGATTTATATGATACTTAGAAGAACTCTAAACAGTAAAATATAATTACTTCATAAGTTTGTTTTTATTGATTGCAAAATTAAACCAATACAGTAATTAGTCATTGTTTGTATTAAAAAGAACATTCCCACTGAACAATTAATAAATCAACTTTTTATGAAATTTCTTAAGAATTAAGCTTTCAATTGAAGACAAAACACATTAGCCATTTAAATAAATATTTCAAGGCAAACTTGTGTTAGAATAATATTAATTACCGGCCATTACTCTTAGTGCCATAAATACGAGCTTTTCAAAAATTTCACTGCACGCAAGATTTGCGTAAAGCTCAGTTATATAGCTCGATAATAGTTAAGAAACCTGCTACTTGAGCTTTTTATGCACATTTATCACGGATATTACTTACCCTTAAAACGACTTTTATTTATTTCTCACTAAAAAGCTTTTGAAAAACTTAAATTGGTCAGGAATTGTTGATTTATCTATTTTTAAACTTAATTTGGGTATTGTTGCGTATTTTTATTTAAATTATGACATAAAATATTTTTTATTAATTATTTTCAGCATTTCTTTAACTCCTAGTTCCCCTATATTGAGTTCTGCTCAAATTGTAAAACGTTGTTGTAAAATAATTTTTAATTAATATAAAATTATCCTTTTTAAAAAAACCGTATTTATTGCATTGTGTCCATAAGTTAAAGTTTGTAACATGTCATAATGTTGTATATTTTTCGGTATTTTGTTTATCCGTGCTAATAAATACGCAAACCCTATAATATTAATCAATTTCTCAAATCTATTGAGGAGTTACTGTAAGAAATACAATAATATATTGGAAGTGCAAAGGGTAAAAAGAATAAAATAATTAATTGACATTTCGACTTATAAAATCAACGTAGATCGATCGTAGAGGTCAAGCTTTATGTTAAAACCTCTTCCAGCATAATAAAGTACAATCAAATTTATATATTACATTGCAAGTCTTAAAAAATATAAAAAAATCCCTCAAAACGAATAGAGAACCTTAATTTGCCTTTTTACTTAATTTAACGGGAATGTTTATTACTAAATTAATATAGTCCATTTTTCGAATATGAAAACAGATGAACTAAAGCAACATGAAATTTATAATTAATATTAAATCAATTAGATTTTTAAACATGACAAAAAGATTTTTCTTCAAATTTTTTATTGGATCATAATAATTGGAAAAAAATTAATTTCTTTATGTTATCATTTTAAATGCATTAAATATCATTGTTGACCAATTATTTCTATATTTGATTTTTTCCAATATTCATTATATATATCAAACACTTAGGTAATTTAACATGGAACAGACTGACCTGAAATATCCAAAATTTTCTTTCCCTTGAAATCCTTCATAAAAAATAAAATCACAAAAATAACAGAACAGCTAACTGCTTTCACTTTTTCGTTGTTTCACCACAATGTACACGTTTTCAATTTTTGTTTTTTTAAAATTTTTCACCTTTCAATATTTTTTGTTCACCCACTGTAAATGTAAAATAAAATAATTCAAAAACCAAATAATAAAATATAATATAAAAAAAAGATTTTGAAAAACATATTTAAACACCACTGTCGGTATCATCAAATCCATTCACGTTTATTTAACGACTTTAAGTTGTAAATTTGGTAACTGAGATTTGTTTTCGAGTTGAAGTATAAGTAGAAATTTATTATTCTTTGTGCATCATATTTCATATACATGCGAAGCTTTCCTGACTTTCTCGTGCGTACAATAAAATTATGAGAACAAGTTTTTTTTATATGTGGATGACTAGAAACCATAATGACTTTTTAGTTGTTAACCGTAAATTATTAGTAGAAATGCATTAGGCATATATTTAAATAAATAAAATCAAAATTCTTTACTACACCCACGTACATTTTATTCTTATCAGGACCAGTTTCACTCATCGTGGTATTTATGTTTGATATACCTTGTCAATGGTTATATTACATTAAGTAAAACTGTGTTTAGGTTTATATGTCATGAGTTGATAAGGTTTGCGATGAGGAAACCAGTCCAGATCATTTTAAAAAATGTGGATATAGTAAAGATAATGTTGTATTTATTAAGATCCAAAACTATCTGGACTTGATCTACTAGGAATGTTATCGCAATAAAAAGAAATTATCAATCATACTTCTTTGAATTGGGAAGCAGAATTGATTACTTTGTATTACAAAATAAATATTCTATATTTAAAATATTTGACATAATTTTTAATTTTTTTTTTTTTTAATTTGCATAATATGCTTAATATGTTAAAGCACATAAGCTTAAACTCAGTTCTTAAATTATTAAAAAATAGTGTCTATATATTAAAAAAATGAAAGACATTTTTTATATTTATTCTACAATAAATTTACTAATATCAAGAGCGAGAATTTTCAACTGATGCCCGCGACGAGCGAAACCGGTCCTGAACTGAATAAATTGATTGTGGAATAAGTACAAAATATGTCTAATTATATTTAAATATGATGCTTTTCTACAAAGTATTGGCAGTGGAAACCTTAAAAGTGGTATATTTATATATTTTTATATCGAAAGGGTTAAATGAATCCCTCGCTAGTTAGATGAGTGAAATACAGCTTTTAAGCCTCGCTTATGGAGCGGATGTTACAAGCAACCATTTTCAACAAATGACTGGGGAGATGGAAATTGAATATCGTTTTTTAAATGCAACCAAAATATACCGTAAAGTACAAAATCCAACAATGTAATAAAAAGAGGAACCGCCCATAGCGAAGGAGGCGAGGTATCAGGGAGTCGGAAGGAGAAAGGGGGTCGAACAACACATCCAATGCATGTAAATGAGGCGTGCACGACCCACCGAATTCTTGCCGCTGTAATAAAAGACGCATTCGCAGAACAATGAACGTCCTTCTTTTGAGGTTCTTCATCCGAAAATTCTAAATATTTCAACTGTGAAATAATGAGAAAAATGCAATAAAAATAAATACTTTATGGGTAATACAGGTTAAAAAGACATAACGTACACCGAATTAAATTGTCCCATTTTAATAGATTTACCCTACTAACTAAACATGTTTTTTGTTTATGTGAATAGTAAACGGATTTTTCTTTCATTTATCTGTTTTGAATGTAAAATATATTGACATAGAAGTATGCAATCAAATGCGTCGTATAGTATCGAAAGAAGAACTAGGTATGTATACACTTTTCTAATAAAAACAGTAGATTTTATTATTATGAATTAAAATTTTATAAATGCTGAATTTTAGGAGGTTTTTTGTCATATTCCAATTTATCGAGTCCATTCTAGGTTTATATGTATCAAGTTCATAGTGCTCATATTAATATATTTGAGTTGTATAGTATCAAAAGCAGAATTATCCACTTTTCGAGAAAAACACGAAAAATTTTTGGTTGGCTTTTTGAGCTTTAATTGTATTTTTCAATTTTTGCAAACAGCCCATAAAAGTCTTATACTTAAAAAATTGTATAAGCGGCCACATTGCAACATCACTGACAACTCTGTGATTGGTCGAAAGAATGATTGACCAAACCATTCTACTTTTGTTTACAAAGTTGTGAACCGTTCTAATTTTGAAATCAGCCATCATTTTCTTTTACGTTTTTATACCACATGTGCATGATTTGTATGCAAATGTTTAATTGTTAGCCATACATTAAGACCAGAAGAATAATGTGACGGCATTAGTTCAGTTTCGAAAAATATATGTAGCATAGTTCTTCTTTTGATACTATACGACTCAAATATAGAAATATCATTTTAATTTTTTCCAAGATATATGTATATTGTTAAGCAAAAACGTTACGTAAAGAAAAGCACTGGTTTCAATCAATGCCATGTTCGCTCCCTGTGTGGAGCATATATACTGCTGAGTTTATCTCAACATACGAAAACTGCTTTCCAGTTGCTCAACCTTTCTTTTGTCTTCGTGATCAACCTCGTTTGAATTTCTAATTTGAATAGATGTCAAAAAAACGAAACTGTTATTATTGACTACTTAAAAAGAAGCTGTGAAAATTATTTTCCATCATAATACTGAAACTATGTATATTTTTATGAATAGTTAAAAAAAGTTCAAAAACATATTTTATCAATAGCCAATTTAAATGTTTCGTAGATGTATTGTATAAAAGTCGTTGTTGAAATATTTACTATTCTCACACCTTTACACGAACGTTACCTTTTACACAATAAATTCTCTGAAAAGAGAACAACCATCCAACACAAGAGAGAGTTCACATAAAAAAAAATCCAACGCCACAATCTAACTTATCCCCCGGTTAATTCGCCTCAATAGGTTTTCTTTTGCCCGGCTCTTGGAAATCTTTCAAGTTCTCACTATATAGTTGGTACGATACTTCCACCTGTGCGTGAGCACCTACTCAAAATTGTTAAGGAGAACAGCGTGTATCGTGCCCATAGTATTGATCGATCACGATGTTTTGCAAACTTTACGCGACAATATAATATAGTATTTACAATATTTTCGATGGTTTCGGCGGTTACTTTGTGGAAGTTCATTTTAATAAAAAAAAAATTATATTAGTATTCACAAGTTCAATATAATTTAACAGAGCGAGTGAAAATACTCTCGGCATACCTTGATGTGGATTTAGAAAACATGAAATAAAAGCCTACATATTATTATTGGGTAGTTTTAATTGTCAATTATTTTTTTTTTACCATGTCCGCTCTCAACTTGCTCAGTTGCTCAACCTTTCTTTTTCGAAGAGAGTAGGGATGGAAAGGATACGAGGACTAGTGATAAGCTAATCGCTGTCACTATGCGTCGCTCTTTGGGGTCGGAAAGGTGGGAAGGGATTTAATTCCACAAACAACTATTGCCTCTGAGCAGAATCGATTTATCGACTTAAAAAGTCTGCTCGCACTGGGAATCGAACCCAGGAGTCCGACTCGGTAGCCAACGACGTTGACCACTGCATTATGGATCGAACAAGGTCAATGATTAATATTCTTTAAAATTATTGAAAGATTTTGGTCATGTATAATCTCAACGGAGCTTGGCTCAAACACACTTTTTTTGTACTTATTCCACATCATATCAGGATTGGTTTCGCTCATCGCGAGCATTAACAACTGAGTAGATATCAAATATTATACACTTTAGTTAAAATAGTATTAGCAACAGAACTATTCTGACGTTGGCGTAAGTCGAAATAGCTATCAACAAATAAATATAAAAAAATCTGTATTATTAAAATATATTTTTATTTTTTTCACCGCGTTAAAAGAAATGATAAATGGACTTTATCCCAACAGAAGTTTGCTACGAAAACTGTTTGTCAGTTTCTCAACTTCTTTTTTTCAAAGAGAGAAAAGATAGAAAAGTAACAATTAGAATTGGACTAGTACTAAGCTAATCGCTTTCGTTTAGTCTAAAATTTTACATCGGATGGGTGTTGGAGGGAATGAAAAATGAAACTGCCCGGACAGGAACCCAAACACATGAGCTCCGTAGCTGAAACCAACAACGTTGACACTCGACTACGAACCCAGTTTATTTTCTATTTATTTTAAATATTTTATTCATATCGGGAATGGTTGCACTCTTCATAGACATCAAAAGTTATTTCTAATCAAATAAATACAATATTATATTTTAATCTACAACTTTTACCAAGAAACAGTGATATTTATACAAAAGTTAAGCAAGAATTACAAGGTATGACAAACAATTAGTATTACAACTAAGCAAATATCACTGTTTTGTTGTATTTCTTATCAGTTGATAATGCTCGCCATGAGCGAAACCGATCCAGATCCGATAAATTTTATGTGGAATAAGTATGTTATAAAAATGTTATAATATTTTTATTATAATGCCATTCCACCAATTATTGACAGTGAACACCTTAAAAGTGAAAAAATATAACCATTGCTCTACAGAAACAGTGCATAGATATAAACTTGTTGGTTGGCTTGCAGTGTTGTTGACTGCTGATACAACGTTATTGAGTAAGGATTAGTCAAGAGCGCGAAGGTAAAAACCTGTCAACTGCATTGAAAAGGGTCAACAATAAAACGTAATATTCAAAATATACTTTTTACTTATTGGTTCAAGTTTTTTTAAATGTAAGCAACAGTTTTCAATTATCTGTCAATGTATCACTATTTCAAAACAAAACTGACTGTAAATATTGATCACATCAATAAGAAAAAAAATGCGAATATTATCAAATGAAGAGCAAAACCGGTCCTGTATAAAAAATCTCTGCAATTGGTACAAAAAACTACGCTTGATTTGTTAAAATATAATTTATTGAATTAGTATTTACTTGGAAGAACTCCATTATAACACGGTGAAAAAAAAACAATGTATTTAAGTTCTACAGAAACTATTTTATATACTTGTTGATGGCTATTTCGGCTTACGCCATCGTTAGTTCTGATGATGGCGTAAGCCAAAATAGCTGTCAACGAATATATAACATAATTTCTGTAGAACTAAAATACAAAGTTACTTTATTCACCGTGTTAAAATATAATTAATTATCTTAGTATTTAATGAACGGATATGCAGAGGAAAGTATCATATATACATATATGAATAAATAGAACACATTTTATTATAATTCTCCCACATATATTTTGATAAATATCAAGGTCGGTTTCACTTATCCAAGGCATTGTTACTCAACGCTCAATTGACGGTGCTCGTGTTAAGTCAAGTCAGTTTTTATCTTTATTAGAATATATGTGAAAGTAGTACTATAAAATGTGATTTATTTATTTAAATATTCCCTTTCCACCAAGAAGTGACAGTTAGCACATTACAAGGGAAAGTAAAGTTTACAATTTTGATTAAGATGAAATGAAAAATTGGCAGTAACTAAGGATATATAACAGTTTTAGAAGCCCAATTGGGGTGGTTGGGAAAGCCTGATCTATATCTATGCTGCCAGTCACAACGCTACGTAGTCTCTTCCTGGCAAGCTGTGATTTTTATACTATTTTGAGAATAGAAAAAGGAACGAGGGCTTATATTGAGACGTGATACATTTTTCAAAGGATTTTGGTATTGCATATCCCAATGAAAAGCGATTGGAGGTTTAATATAAATAAAATATCGCCTATCATTTATTTGACCGTCATTCAATGGAATATTAAAAAAACCGAAATAGTTTTTCCATCGCAAATAAAGATGTCTAACACATTTTGATACAGAAAGAGTATCTCATAATGATGGCTTAAAGAGTAATGTTAATTCCACTTTTGACTGAAAATTACTTAATAATGTCATCTTGTTGTATCATGCAATGTGAATGTCCTGTAAATTTTTTATAAACAAAACTTATTTAAGTGCATCGGAAAGACGTTTTAAGAATATTTGATATCTTCATTGTCGTTCTAAAACCTACACTGCTAATTATCCAAGTCCACCATTTTGTATTGTCACCTGTCATTTATTCGTTCTTTTTCAGCGGTAGTACAAAAAAAAACGTTTGAAAGGAGTTTTTTTTTGTTTATAACACACAATTTTACATTCCCAAAATAAACAGTTTTTACACTCTTCTGCACAATTGACAAAAAACGGAGAGAGAAAATTTTCTCTTTAAGCCATCGATATGTTGTATTATTATCCTTCATGCTTTTTTTGATGATGTGAATCTTCGGGCCCCGGGTATCACTTATGATCATGATTGTTATTAAATATCAGCCCGGCTGTTGAATTGAACCAACCAAACCAATTTTAAATGATATGTTATTATAAGTAATTCTTCTTTGAGTAATAAATTAAATAATAAAGTATGACGTAGTGAAAAATATTGTTGTATTTGTATTGTAAGTGTCGAAGCATTTTAAATGCTAAAAAGGACCAACTTCCTTCAACAACATCAATGACGTCTATACTGACATAAAATTTTTCGGATATATACAGTGGCAAGACCGTTTCCTTCATTATATGATACTTTTGGTTTTAGTACGATCAATTCTACAACCGAGTTGATATTTTATAAAAACCATGACTATCATAGGTATCATAGGCCCGAAGAGGATAAAGTTACGCAATAAATGCTTCGTGTCGTAATTGTGTATGATCAGGGATGCCCAACTGAAATCACTTGGCGGGATTAACATACATACTTTAAGCCTTAATAATAAAATTATATTTTTTTGTTAATAAAAGAACCACTCACAATATAAATAATTTTACTATATTTTTTAATCATTAAAACATTTTATTTTACTGTATGATATTTTTTATAATGTCAGCCGCAAGCTTGGACATAGATAAGTTAAATTTGTATCAATCAACCAGTGTCAGCACTTTGAGAAAAATTACTCACATTGTTATCATATTTGGTGTCAAATGCAGATATAATGCACAATGCTTTAATTTCATAAATTTATCTTGAAGGACGTATCTTTGATGCAATTCTTATAATTCGTGACAATTTCAGAAATCGATTTTTAAAATGTATTTTATTTATAAAAAAAGTAAAAACGTTGAAAACTTCGAAAGGGCCACACAAAATCTTCAATTGGGCCACATGTGGCCCGCGGGCCATGATTTGAGCATGCCTGGTGTACATGTTATGTGCCGCTAGATACTTGTCGTAAATAGTGCTAAGAGTAATTTAGGGTAAAAGCCTACAACAAACCATTCTAGTTTAAAGTATTCTAATGTTCCGTTTTTTTTAAAGAGGCTTAGGTTTACGAATTTTTTTATATTTTTATTAACACTTTAGTATGTTCTTATGTTATAAATTCGTTCAAAATTAGAGTAGAAATGGCTATACGGGTAATAAAAGTAGTCAGTATTATAAAATATTAGATGCTAGAGGAACTAACTTTTACGTAATTACAAGTAAAAGCTACTTAAGTAATCTTACGGAAAATTCAACAAAAGCTTTTGCGTGGAATTTAAAGGAACAGTCAACAATCAATGACAAAGTTGGTATATTATGCTTAAGATGTTATTTAGTGATAGTCATGAGTTCATTTTATAAACTGTTATAAATACAACAAATATATATAGATTTAGAGATTCCGTAGATATTTGAATTCACAAAATACTAAAAGATAATTAACAGCCATTGCACATATGCAACTTGAGAGCAATAAAATATGAGCCAATCCCAGTTAGAGGTTCTGGTAAAGTGTAGATATTGGCGCAAGGATATTGAAATGGGTATTTGCACGCTTTAAACTTATTTGTCTATATAAAACAACTTTTTGACCTCTAACAATTCTAAAAGCGAACTACTTGGATATTCTCTTATAGCAATGATTCCAGGTTTTCCAAAACTTTTTCTGCGATGGAAATCTTCGCAAGCCCGGAAATTTATCGGAGTATTTTTTGTAGGTTGGGAATTTCCTAGATGAAAATTTTTTCGTGACAAGCCGTTCTTTCAATCTTGGCAACTGTCGTTTAACTGACTAGGCATGTCAGCCAGCAATATAAAACAATAAACCCAATCTCTTGTATACGCACGGTACCTAGATATTTGACGTCATACACATCAGTGGTCATTGATCATCAATTTCCTTCAATTTTATGAAGACGATCTTTAACTGTGTCTTTTCAAATTGTCTTGGAAAATAGTTTAGGAAACCCTGCTAATATGTTTTTATGTATGTCCTCTGTGATCAAAACTTATAGTGAAAGTCTAGAAACTTGTGACATCAACACAACAATAAAAAAAATATACTAAATCAATATTATTATGACTGTGTTTTCTTATCGGAGTCAAAAATATTATAGAACATCAATTAATGTATTGATTGATTGAGTAGGCATTTACTTGGTAGAACTCCATTATAATACGGTAAGAAAAATAACAATGTATTTTAGTTCTACATAAATTATTTTATATTTTTGTTGATAGCTATTTCGGCTATTACGCCTTCGTCAGAACTAGTTCTGTAAAATACATTGTTATTTTTCTTACCGTATCAAGTAATGTTTCTATTTTAGTAGAAAAGTACTCGGATAATAAAACACTACGTTTGATTCTCGGTGGCCAATTGTGTAACATCGTTTCATAGCTGAAAACAACCGACTCTGACTTAACAGCCTTTTCTTGTTTTATCAGCATACCACTTTCCTATTCCTGACTTTCGAATTGAAACCAACTCGACATTTCCGAATATATGAAATCATTCAATCCCCTAAGCCTGAGCGTTTTCTTTTCGGAAAATTCTTCAACGCTGAACTGAAATAAATTTTCCGATAAATATACTAAGATTTATCGCACATTAATTGAAATGGTTTATTCAACTAATATGTATTTAAAACTAGCAGCTTTAAGCCGTGACACAAATCTTATATATAAAATTGAAACGGCGTATGTATGTATGTCTGTAATTCCCCTTTGCATTGTTGGTCATTAAGTTGCCATAAAAAGGAATATGAACGATAATATGTTTGAATTTTTACCGGTGAAGACATTTAGTCAAAATGTAATAAATTAGTCTTCTACTGAACTTTTCCCGGCTTTTTTTAATATAATAATGTTTATTATTTATGTGAAGGTATTATTTGACATTTCTTTGACAGCAAATTAGATTTTTTCCATGAATTTGGACATTTTAATGGGCGAGAATGGGGCTGATTAAATAAAGTTTGTGATTTTATTTTAACTGTATTTTGGATGTTAGGTTTTGTAATATAATTATGTCGAATGATATAACATTACATAATTATTGGTCGTTAGTCCGAGCGACGCCGGGTAGCAATACTAGTTATTTATAAACTAAACTTTCCTTGTTACTATAATAATATTTGTTTCATGAAATCATATATCTACACATCGGCCATGTTTATTTCATAATTATAGTCTGACAATTTGATAGGAATATTTTGTATTCTAATTTTTAAAATTCTATCTAAATTGTCATCGATTATTCGTGTCGTACATTCAAGGTTTTGTCGTTCAAATATTTTATTTATATATTGAAAAAATCATACAAATTAATGTTATGATTAAAATGTCAAGAGCTTGGTAGAACTCCATTAAAACACGGTGGAAAAAAAGGAGTTCGAAAAAAAACAAAAAAAGTTATGACGAGAACGTAAGCCGACATAGCTACATTGCAATTTTTAAGCCGTAATAATAAAAATACTATTTAAACACTTTCAATACACTATTTGTTGTTTCAATTAATAATAAACACATAACATAATTAGTCCTACAGATTAGTAAACCTATTATATAATATTTGACTTCGTTTTACCAATAGAATATATTTTATAAATAAAACGAAACGAAAATAGTACTATTATGGTTTTTTTTTCATATGTATTCTGATGACGATCATTCTCAAGAAAAACGTGGAAGAAGAGCTATACAATGAGTCTTATTTATTTAAAATAATACCTTTCCACCAAAGAGTGACAGTAAATACCATAAAAGTGATAAATTACATATTTGATATCAGAAACTTAAATTAATATTTTGTTATTAAAATAGTTTGTAGGTATCTTATTCCCAAATGATGTTGGTTGTACGACAATTTATAAGGAACAGAATTGTTTAAATAACGAACTTTTAGCTGTTCAAATATTGATATTAAATAAGCGGTCGAATCTAGTGAATTGTATTTTATAGATCTGTAAATTTGGAGTGAGTATTTGCCGTCCTCTTCCTAACATGAATTTATTACAAATTACGTAAATGTGGAAATCTAAAATTAAGGTACTGCGTTATGACAAATAAGGAGAAACGGTTTCGGATGACAATACCCTTTCATTAAAATGGGTTTTCACTAAAAACATAATAAAGATGACATATTTATTTACCATTGAAAATACCTTACTACGTTTAATTTTAAGTTTTTCTATTCAGGGTAAGAAATAAAATCCATGCTTCCTTTCTTGCTAGAATATTTTAAAACTATATGAAATAACTCATATAACCTAGTTTCAATTTGCCATATCATAAGTTACCTTCACATTCAATATAGGAAGTAAATTTTCCAAGATTAAAATTATTGATATATACCACCCTTAAAAATATAACTTTTTTAATAAAAAAAAATGTGATTTCCGATGTATATGTTATTTAAACATTAACTAAAAATGGTTGTGAAAGATATAACTTTCATTATTTACATAAGTATTTTTTTGTAAAAGGGTTAGTAGATATCTATAAACGGTCTGTAGTTATAAGTGGTATGACAGTATGGTTAGGTAAGGTTAGGTTTGAGTTTGGTTGTAATCAAAAATTAGTTAGCCTTAGACTTGGTCATAAACCTGTTTCTTACTTACTATATTTGATCAAAATCAAAAGCTGTCAAACTAAAACTAGCCATTTATTTTAAATGGATGGCCACTTTATTCAAATACTAACGTTTTACATAAAATACTGACCGTTTCATTAAATAACTGACCACATTTATTTTGGTTCATTAGATACTGACAATTTCAACAAATTACTGACCATTTAATTAAATTTACTGACCAAAAATTGAATTAGTTACAGAACCTTTAAATACATGGCACTGTATAATGCACTGTTAGCTTTGTGTGTAACATCGCAGATAATTAATGAAATAACGTTTCATCTGTACGTGCATTGCGGACGTATGCTAGATAAAATAAAGTTAACCATTTACATTCATTGTTTTGCTAACGAATATCTTTAACCGCGGGGAACAGAAAGAAGTATAACAGAAATTAATATTCCGTGTACGTATCTAAGATACGATACCCTATTTCGGGTCAGACAACAATGCTATGTGGGATATACGCGTTATATTTTGTTTATTGAATATTTTACGAAAAAATAATTGAATCGAACAGTTTTCTTGGAAAGCGGAAGATAAGAATCATTTTTATACTATGGAAAATTTCAAGCGATGAGAAGTTGGATTTTCTATAAAAAAAATATTGTACTTACAAAAATGTATTTGAATTGAAGAATTGTCATAACAATATTGATTTCCTATTGAGCTGTCATCAAACAAACTAACACTTAATTAATTTCGTAACTTAACATTAGTTTTTTACATTCTAAAATTCTTTTCAAATGCCTAGTGCTTTGAAACCTAATGTATTCATTTTTATTGTGTTAAATACCCATATTTAGTGGAAGTTCATTTCATTGAAATAAATAACGAACAAATTGATAATAATTGCAACGAGCGAAACTGAAGCCTTCATAAAATAGGTTTAGTAATCAATAAAATCTGTTTATTTTTATCATTAATCTATTTTTTGTTTCAACAGAATAATGTGAAATTATTAACAATACGTCGCTAATTAAATGATCATCTTCTAACATACCGACATTATTTTGAGTGGAGGAGTATTTTCTACGCATTCATTTTGAAATTGTGATATAACATCTTAAAAGCTTTAAAAAATTCTCCACAGCTTTAGGCGTTAGAATAACTTTTGCCAAATGTGTAAATTGACACAGATGCCGCCAAGGCCAACATGGTATTGAAATTGACACCCTATCTATATCTGGTCAATGGCTATTCCTTTTAACTTACCCAACCCCCCAATTCATATTGACCAAAGCGTATTGTTTACGCACCACGAGAATTATCAAAGTCCATTACCGGCTCGGGGTTGCTAGCATGACATGGCGGTTAGATGATCGCCTCTAAATGAAACCCTATAGTATCGTAATGAATGTAAATCTCAGCGGTATGTCAACAAATTTTCTATATAGCAATGCACAGAAAAATCGATTTATAAATTTGACCTAACACATCATAACGATGCTGATAACAATTTTCATGAAGTAGAAATGTGTAAATAAACGACCGTTTTATATGTCGAAAATGTAACACACGAAAATTCAAAAGAGAATATGTTATTTTGATAAAATTGAAAACTGTATTAAGAATACTGATAAGGAAAATCATATTAATTTAAAAGAGAATGGGGTGGAATAACGAAGTTGTAAACCAAACGTTTTATGCAAAGACAGCGTAGAGAAGAAAATTCTTTCAAATAAAAAAAAAATAACATGGAATTGGTGAGTAGAATTTTAATTGCATACCATTATCAGTAAAGAAAAACGTTCAAAAGGTTTCATTACTGTGTTTTTCAATTTAAAAAATATTTTTCTTTACAAATAAATTGTTATTAAATGCAGGTCAAATTTTTAGCAGCGAGATAATTATGACCTTTATTTTAAAAATAAGAAACTATACTGTGTTCTGTCAATCTTCAAAATTTAATTTAACTGAAACATAATCTATTTATTTATTTATGAGCATACATTTTTGATTGACAAAATAAATTTAATAGATAGAAATTTTATAAGAATATACACACGATATGATATCAGTTTTTACCGGAAGCAAACTATTTTAAAATTAAGTTCAAATAATCTGTGTTATTCTTCATGTCCAAATTGAATATAACAATGATTTAATTTTTAATCACATCACAGTTTGTATTTAAATAAGCCCTAAAGATAACCAAAAATCTTTCATATGAAAATTCTTTGAATAAATAATTTTGTAATTCAGTAATAGTTTTTTGCTTATATTATTATCCTGATTTTCAAAACATAAAATGCCAACATTTTAACTTAAATTTTGCAGTAAAAACAAATATTTTTTCAAAATTTGGTTTTATAGGGTCACTTAACTTATTATTTTTCTCCTCATGTTTTTAAATTAACAAATTTTCTCAATCTCGAGCTGTTTAAAAATGCTTTCTCGTGTGAATCCACAATTTTACAAAAATACCTTTTAGAAATTTATTTTTTTATTAACTTTACTGGGAAAGCGAAATAATAATTTTATTTGAAATATTAAAAAAATCCTATACAATTTTTCCATCCATCGACTACTTAAATATAAAAAAATATACATGCTTAAAAAACCAATGCACACTATTACGTGATCAAAAAACAGCTGGTATCTTAAATATACATTTATGTAGCTACTACAAAAAAGTTTTTTTTTCAAGTCGCGTTCAATAAATCAAATAGTTTATGCCATCAATATTGTTACAGGGTCAATAATATTGTTCTCAAAGATTATGAAAATATTGAACAAATGAACTTTATTTGATATATACATGCTATTAATATGTTATGCTCATTTCTCATGCTTAATTAATTAGGTTTCTAAAGTATGTCAGAGCAACTTTGCTAGAACATTTATTGTCATAAGAAAAATCAATTGTTTTTTGTTTTATATCCGTATAACTTACAAATTAAACTTTTTATTTTAAAAAAATGCATATATAAATAAAAAAATATAATGTTAAATAATTATAGTAAAAAAATATTCAGTAAAATATAAAAATATTTGTATATTTTTAATAATTTGACGAAACGTGAAAAAATATAAAATGCCACTGGCCACAATTCGTAATTTCACTGATGCATAAAAGGTTCAAACAGTTTTCAAAGGAAAACGAAAATCCACTGTAAGACTGTAAAAAATCAGCCTTCAAACTTAAGTTGGCCACAATTTTCGAAACATGTATCATCCAGTGATAAATACTCAACAGTAAATTAAGGGTTGGGATTAATTGTCTTATTATCGGAATGTTTCGTATTCTCGGACTAGTGCGAAGCTAAATTCACAAGCTTTAAGCTCCGGCAGTAGTGTTTAGTACAAATTACGGTCGCGCCATAGTTCAGGTATAGTGTTTAATTTCCGGCGCGCTCCGCTAGGCGCCGGGGCTTGGCGGCGACTGACTGGAAGGCTTAGCATCGCGCGCGCAGCCTTAGCCGCCATGTTGCGATTGCCCCTTCCTTGTGACATGCCTCTACGGAGCGCGCGTAGAGGGCTTACGGATCAACCGTAGATGGGTCTACGACGCTTAAGTGATCGCTTCCCACCTGCTGACCGCAATTCAATTCGGCATGATTTTTTTTCACTGAAACATGTACGATTGAGGGACATTTCTTCAAAGTACAATAGTTTTAGTAGACCTACTCAATATACCTTAAATAAATTTTACTACTTCTGGAACTATTGTTTGTAACAAAAAAACGTGCTATTTTTACTGACGTAAGGCGAAGAATATTTCTACAAGATTTTATCATTAAAGGCGTTCAAAATTGTTTTTTTCTTACATTTATTTCCAATAAAGGCAGCGTATAGACTTCCCAATCAGATTATACGGTTAGAAGCTTCATTGAAAAATACATTCTATGCTTTATCAATAAAGACAGGATTTAAAAAAAAAACTAATTTAAAATATAGCAACTGCGAACTAAATGACTAAGATTTGTTTAAAGAATTCAAATAGTCAGCAGATAATTCTAGCAATAAGAATATTATTTTAAAATATATCAATTATTGAAAAAAATACATTCTTTGTTATAGCAAACAAAACTAAAAATCCAATATTCACGAAAAATAGGAAAAGTATGTTTTTTTAAACAAAATTTTTATTTTTTTATAATTCAGGCAGAATTTATTTATATTCGTTGCGAAAAAGAGTCCTATAAAATTTTTGCTTTTATATATGGATAAAAACTGCCCGAAGCTTTTTTGCAAACAGCATCGTATGCATTGTTTGTTTTTAAAATGAAACAATACAATTGTTCTCTTTTCATTTCTTGCAAAAAATTAAAAAGTGTTCTTTTCAACCGCTCCCAGCGAATCATTCAGCGCATTTTATAAATATGACCGTATTGGATACCACTACTGAAGTCAAGAAAATTAACCACTAGACTACTGATACGTTGATAAATACACATTCATTATTTTGTAAATTTACAACAAACTGTCTATCTACTCTCTAGCGTCAGAGTGATCCTCGATTATTTTTGGTTCGTTTAATATTGTAAAAATAGTAAGTAGTAACTTATTAAATAATGTCCAAATGGACGGTATTTATAGATAAACGGTCTGTATATATAAAATAAATGGTCGAAAATAAATACATAAAACGGTCGGTAAATAATCTATTTTGGTCGGTATATTATTGAAAAATGGTCAGTAATTTTTTTAGATAATCGTTATGCCATTAGAAATGGTAGGGCGATTGGGTTAAGAATAACGACCATTATTGATCAATTTCACACGCTCTCAATCTAAAACTAGCCTTTAATTTAAAATTACTAACCGTTTTATATGAACTACTCACCGCTCAAAAAATACTAACCATTTTGACAAATTATTGACCATTTATTGAATTTACTGACCAAATCTAAAATAAGATACTAACCCATTAAATACACGCCAAATAAATACTGCAATAAATTTAATTTCTAAACTTGAAAAGGATATTGACATATTGACTGATCTTTTAACAGAAAGCATTTATAGTTATGTGTACTCGAGAATTTACATTTTATAAGCGGAACTAGAAAAGAGCTTTACAAATATATCTTCAATTTTCTTTTCATGAAATTCAATCAAAGATATAAAGCTTGGGCGGTCAACAGGTAGGTTGCAGTCAAACTCTAAAGCCTTATCTTTAAGATCATTTCAAACGAGCTCTAATTTCCCGTGACGTTGATAGTAACCTTTTGCCTTTTATTTTTCCAAAGTATTAAACGTATTAAAAGCGATCCATTATATTACATTTTTTTTCTTAAAAAATATAGTAGTAAACATATTTTCAATAGTCTTCGTTGAGTTCTCCGAAATTCAATATTTTTTAAAACTGTTTCAAACTGTTGCTAAAATTTTAAATCCTATTGTTTTTTTGGTTATGATTTACAGAGAATATCATTATATTATTGTTCATATATTTTTTTATAATGGCGATGACTAAACATATATGTCAAGATCGACCAGCAATAACATGTTGTATTATTATAAAAAAATAAAATAACAATGATTATTCCACGTATTGAGTTACTAATTGTGACACGTATGTATATCGCTTCTTTTAGAAGCATCTCCAGACTTACTATCGCTAAGTTTGCTTCAGTTATAAAGCAAGGTTGATTATAATATTTTTGAATAATAAAATTACAAAATGGATTTTGGAATTTTTCCTTTTTACGGTAAGCAAGGAGGTAGTTATAGAATCAAAGCAAAGAAAACAAATAATTATACTTCTAATGACGTTAGCATTACAAAATATTGAATAATGAGATGCAATCAATTGGGAAGGGTTAATCCCATCATTGGAAATAAAGAACTCTGAAAACTAAAAAAGAAAAACAGATAATTAATGTAACCTCGTTTAACTTACAAATGTTTTTATTATTTTTATAATGCGTCAATTACAAAAACTCAATTATACATCTTTAAAGTCAAGAAAAAGCTGTCCATCTCAAGTTCACTCGTTTGAGTATCAGTGTATTTCATTCTAAAGCAGTGTGAAACCACTACAAAGTTTCAAAAATTACGACACTACGATATGAATCTTTCACACGCAATATATAGTTTTATAGTCGGCAAACAATAATATAAAAATCGATTAACGTTTTAACAAAATGTAACATAAAAAAGTATATTTTATACGGTGATAATAATAGAGCTGATAGTTTGAACAATGCATACAAAATACGAATATATTGAAACTAGGTCGAAAATCAAACGAATACCTGTTGATTTCTAAAATCGATTCCTGATTACTCTTCGGTCAAAACATGTTCTTTTATGATGTTTTTTTATTCCAACCCTTTTGTTTAATATATCTGTAATAACATTGATGATATAACGAGAACTGAACAAGTAAAATATTCGTTGATATTGGTTCAGTTTATTCATACATTACAAAGATGAATAAACTAAACCAGTCAAAATTTGATCATGATCAATTCATCACCACTTATACTTAGTCCAATAAATATTATATTATTCAATCATAAAAAGGGTAAAGTGTCTTTTAATCATGTCCGCTTCTATTGTTGGATACATGGACTCATAATTAGGGATTCCAGATATTCGATATTCAGATCTTCGGCCCTTTTTAAACTATTCGATATTCGGATATTTGGTAAAATATCCGGATAGTATTAGTATTCGAGGAAAGATCACATCTCAATTTCTCCACAATTATAGAATAATTATGAATATCTCAGGTTGTCGTTATTTTGACTTCGTCCAACTCGGGTACTATCAATATCTTATCATAATACATTGTTTTAACGAACCGGTTAGGACTCGGGTCTAAAAAAACAATTATTGCCATAATTTCATTCATTATGCAGCTGCAAATTTAAAATATTATAGGACAATGGAACGATATTTAAATGTGTATTTATATGTTTTGTCTATATTTAAGATTTTACAAAAATGGGAAAAGATTAAATATTAAATTATTATAAAATGTATATAGGTGAGCAAAGAAAGATTGTGCAACATCTCTATATGCGTGCGAGCTATACGATTATTTATTAATTTGTAATCATTATCACGATTATTAATAAATAATCGAGACCACTGTTGTCTTGCAAAAGCAACTGGCCATTTCTTGTTTATTAAAAAATGTTTTTTTAATCATAATTTTAAGTAAGTATTTCGACTGAGGGTGCTTGATGGAATTTCAATATCAAATTAGAATTTTTTTAGTTAAAAAAATTCTAATTTAATTATATTACTCATGGAAAAGTACAAAATTCTAATTTAATCATAATTTTGTTCATAATTCTAATACTATTGTACAACATTTTAGCCATGTCAAAACTATCCGGATATCCGAATATATCCGGATAGCTTAAGCTTAACTATTCGATTTCCGAAAAGTTGGAATCCATACTCATAATGTAGCATTTCAAAATAAAGTGATTTATTGTACACTGATTGGTAGAAAACAGCTGTCTCATACTTCTCAAAAACATCAATAAATATAAAGTGAACCTTAAAATGAGCTTATGATATCAAAAGCTAATTATTTTCCCATAGTCTTCCATTTCCTGCATTAGAAACAAAAGCCCAAAAAAGACTATGAAAATTTATAATCGATATTTAAATAATCAGGCACACAAATGAGTTTGGCGTTATTTGAGAAAAGACCGTTTCCGGGATCAATATTAAGGGTAGGTTCCGCAAGTTGAATGATAATATGAATGAATACCGAAACGTTACAATAAACAACGAAATCTGTTGCTACCAAAAACGATAATTTTTCCAAATCTATATCTACAGAAATATTAATAAAAAATAATTGGATACTAGGCTGTGATTCGGCGTTTATTGTATTTATCTGATTTAATAACCAATAAAATTCACAATAAGAGCGAAATATTGAAGGCTCAGATTATTCTTCACAAACCAAGTAATACAAAAAGGGCTTTGATGTGTTTATTACTTTGTGATACGTTTAATCAAATTTAGTTTATTGATCTTTATAACAATAAAAAAAAATTATCTACACCAAATAATTATTGAATAACTGTAAGTGCAATTCGTAATTAACATAACATTATAATTACATTATGTTAATTATATTTACGAGTTAATTTGACCACTACAACTAGATTGCAATCAAAAAATCATTTGTTTTCCTTTTTTAACTTTTACTGAACGTATAATCAGTCATTTCAAAGCATCATTATAAATAAAAATAATAACAAGTTTTTGGTGCTTAATCCACTTTAGATTTATTGAGATTAGAACCGGTTTCACTCACTGAACTGTACTGATCAGTTGATTAATGTTCGCGATAAGCAACTCCGGTCCTGAACTCAAATAATCCACTGGGGAATGAAAACTTAAAAATTGTTTTTATTTTAATGATAATGACATTCCACCAAGTATTGACAGTGAGTATTATTTTGATTTTATTTATACGATGCACAAAATTACATGTTTAATAATTTTTATCATTATCACAATAATAAAAAATATGTCTTCATTTACTTATACTTTACAAGGAATCTATAAGCGTACAGTGAGAGGGTCTATAGAAAAGGACACGCTGGGAGAAGTTTCGGAGTAACAAAAGATCGTCAATATGCTTTTTTATCTACGTTTACGTAATAATGTGACGACAGTCTTATGAAATTTCACTAAGCGTAAAACCCAATAATACATAACGAAAAAAATTGAATTAAAATCATCTAAAAGCCTTTTTAAATGTTATTTTAAAGTACTTAAATATTTGTAATAATTTGTTAAGCAAAACAAAAAATATGTATAAAATTGCCAAAGAAGATTCACAATCGTCATAAATATATGACTGTATTTTTTTGAACAAAGTATACGTTAAAATTTCAACCACGGAAAACTTAATTAGTAACAGTTAGTTGTGTATACGCATTAGGTTTTGTTAAATAAATACACTGCAATGAAATACGAATAAATTTCACATACTGAGATATATTGCTTTTACTATTCTTAAGTCTTTCGATGCTCAACTGTACAAAATGCAAATTACTGCTAAGCAGAATAGTAAATTTACTTTTTAATCTCATGAATTTTGACTTGATGATAGTTTTGAAACACGGCATCTGTTTCCAAAGAAATGGCGTGGAACTAAATATCAGTCAGCCGATTTTCTTAAAAAGAATTATAATTTATAAAGTTATATGAAGAAACATGTTTCAGTTTAAAAAAATAATAGAGAATTAAACGTCTCAAATTTTAGCAGTCAAAAGTCAACAGGACTCAAAGCAAAAGTTGTAAATAAAATTACCCATCGGAAAGTGAACGGCAAAATTATTTTAAATAAACATATTACCGGACAGTAAAATCCAAGCGTAAAACTCAGTTAAACGTAAAGATTTAACTTTATCTATATATTTTTTTAAATAAGTAAATAAAATTTGGGAATACATTTTTATTTACGAGTACTATTCGAGTATTTTTCAAAATACTCGAATGGACGAGTCTCTAGTTGTTATTCGTTACTAGCAAACGAATAAAAACGTCTCTCTTTTATTCTATAGATCTTACAATATAAAATATAAAGTCATGCGTGATGTGCACTAACATGGTGAAAAACTATAAAAATAATGAAACAGCGTGTTCGTTTCAGTTACGAGATACATAAAAAATGGCCAATTTATTTCAAAATTACTAGACCTTGCTCGATTTCTTTACACGTTTTTATTGAAAAAGGGCAAAATATTGTAAATATTATCTGTATTGTAGAAAAAGCATTTGTTTTTATTGTTTTAAGTCCAAAGTTTACACATGGCGTTACGTCTTGTACCACCGTGTATATTTTATTAACCTGATAATACCCTTAGAAGGCGATGTAAAGGTTTGTTTACATGCAAATATTTGCCGTATTTAGATATTACGCTTTATATGTTTAGTTAATAAAATATACTTTTATCAATTTATTTTGATCTAGATTCTTTTAAATTTTAACCTATTTAGGAGTAATGGATATACTTTTGGCTAAAAAAATAGAATGAATTCAATTCAGTATAAAATTTAAAATAACTTTTATTATTTCATGTATTGTTTTAAGAAATTGTAACATATGTTTCGCCTCTTTCAGAGGCATCTGCGGAATTAATATCGCAATTAGTAATTAGTAATAAAGCAAGATTATGTTGAATTACAATCAGTATAGATTTACTCACTCCTTTTGAAGGTTAACAAAAAATAATTTTTCACAATACCTAATTGTTTTTAATATAACAACACAGTAAAACTGCGCCGCTGAGAAGAGACCCATGTGGCGTTTTTGTAAAAAATGAATTAAGTACATTATCATATTTTTCAGGTTTTAAAGTTAAAATAAGATTATTAAAAACACACTGAAATAGTGTTTTTTTCCATTAAATAAAAGTATGCTCTGAGCTAGTAAAAAAGTTTCATCATTTTAAGAGCTCGAATGCAATTTTATCGGTGAACTAAACTCGTCTACTTTTGACTTTAATTCAATCATTATTTAACTGAAATAATTTTTCTGCTAATTTATTAAGGAAGCTTCTACTTAATGTTGAAATGTAAGGATAGTTCTAGAAAAAAAACGAAGTAAAAACATGATTGAACTTAATATCCCAAAGGAAAAGTTTCACGATTTTAGACTTGGCTCATTTCACCTCTCAAAGGCTCTTATGATAAATGACAGCATTTTCAATACTGTAGTTTTAATGTTATTATAAAATCTTTTTGTATAACAATTATATAGGTACCGTGAGTTTGTTGTAATGTTGTTTGCTCCTTTAAAAGATACACGACTTTTTACGAGGAGAGATAAAAGATTAAAGATCATAAAAATAATAAAATATTTTTAGTACTTATTCCACATAAAATTTATTGTGTCAGGACCGGTTTCGCTCATGGCGAGCATTTTCAAGTGATAATGTCTGATCATTTGATAATGCTCGCCATGAGCGAAACCGGTCCTGATTCAATAAATTTTATGTGATATAAGTACTAATAATGTTTTATTATTTTTATTATAATGTCATTCCACCAAGTATTGGCAGTGAACACCTAAAAAGTGATACTGATTTCCAATAAATCCTATGTGCCAAAATTCATAAATGTGCAACATAAAATATCCCATGTGACAACACACGACCTGGGATATATTTCCCGAGCACGGTATTGGCTTTATTTATCTTGTAAGCAGGAAGCACAATAAATCTTTTGTACAAAATTCTTGGAAATTTGTCAGTTTTTATATAAAGTGTTGAATCGAACTCAAAAAAAAAACTTACGCTTTGAATTCTTGCAGTTTATTTAACTATCTCCTAATTTATAACATCTTAAAAGTGAACGCTGTTGATCGTTGGAAGTTAATGTTGCCAATGTTGGCACGCTGAATTTTTTTTTATTTTTCTTACGCTTTTTGGTCTATGGAGCGTAGCCAATTGATTATGAGACGATGCAACAAGTTACTCTCAAATTGAAAGTGTTAACGTTATCCTCAATATTTTTGGCATGCGTTCAAGCCAGCTGGTGCAAGAAAAGCGCATGTAAACCGGCCTTAAATGGTGAATATACGCACGGCAGCGTGCGAGCTCAAGCCCTATGGCAAGAAAGCGAATGAGTGTTCGGGAAAGAGAGGAGAGGGGACATGGACCTTTCCCCTCTCGTCATCCCGTCCTCCCCCCGTCCAGGGAAGGCTGCGAGGGTATATTGATTTTCAGCGGTAGGATGTTTTCTCTTTCTTCACTGGGCGCGCGTCCCTCTTCCACGGGCGCTTCACTCCACTCTACGGTCATTGAAGAGTAATTTTGGCGCGGGTGAGGTTCACCAATATTTCAGCAGTCAAGTGTTCGGCCTCCGTGTTTTCTTTTAAAAATCACAATCATAACACGGATCTTTGACGTTTTTCTGATAGAAAATAATTAGAAATGAATCAGTGAGAAGGATATCTCTTTCAACAACGCGTTATGCTTGGTGTTTATGAAAAAAAAAATCATTTTATCAAAATTCGCTGAGAAAAATAACAATATATTTTAATTCTACAGAACCTATTTAATATATTTGTTGATAGCTATTTCGGCTTAAGCCCTCGTCAGAACTATGTTTTAAGCCTGCATTAAATCATGCTTACATACAGTTGTAGACAGGATACACAATACACTTTTTTTCTCTGTTCCACCATCTAAGTTTCTATGGTAATAATAAGTTGATATGATGTATTCTCGAAGCGTGTGATGTATTGTGTTCCCTGTGTACAATTGTATATAATCATGATTTAATACAGGCTTAAAAAATAGTTATGATGAAGGCGTGAGCCGAAATAGCAATCAACAAATATATAAAATAATTTCTGTAACATTAAAATATATTGCTATTTTTTTCACCGTATTATAATGGAGTTCTACCAAGTAAAGGCCAACTCAATCTATAAGAATGCAGCGACTCACAAAATTACTGAAATTTATATATGAATGCCATTTGCTAAATATGTTTATAAACTACATATATACGGTGCTCACTTTCATAACAATATAACAAATAAAATACCTTTGTTAAAAATTTTACACCTGTTAAAAGTATAAAAATAACTAAGTAAAGAATCAGCAACCGTAGTTTTCTTCGCAAATAGGCAATCAATGCAACATATAACTGGTTGTTCCTAAAGAAATTAGTTAATTTTCACACCAACCGCTATTTATAAACTTGAAATACTAAAACTAAAACATCAAAAAGTACAGAATGATTCTTGCATGGAACGGCAGTTACTCCATATAACGAATTCTCTTTTAAATAATCTGTGCTTCTGAATAAATAAATTATTGCTATTTAATAAAGATTCATAGTTTCTGTCTTATCTCCATGTTAACCCTAAGATCGCCGATTAAATGAGTAATTAATTAATTATTTATATATAGAAAGAAACCGAAAAGGTCCTAACAATGAGATACTACGATATATATAATACAGAGCACTAGCTTGGTATTAAATTGGAGCATGTGTATTTTTCGAGCGCGAATAAAATTGCTCTCGATAGCGATTTTGAAATACTCTTCCACTGTTATTGTACTGAAATTCGTTACCAGAGTAAATCTTTCGTTTCAACATGAAATAGAACGGTAAGTTTTCATTGATTGATTACGAAAGATTATTTGATCATTTTGCTTAACTATTACGGACAGTGGTATTCTTAACACGATGAAAAAATAGCAATGCATTTTGAGTCATACATAAATCATATTATATACATATGGTTGATAACTATTGAGGTTAACGCCATCGCCAGAACTTACATTGAGAACATTAGTTATGACGATAGCGTAAGCCGAAAAAAATATTAACCATATAATATAATGTATGTATGACTAAAATACAAAGCTATTTTTTCTCCGTGTTATAATGGAGTTCTACCAACTTAATGCCAATTCAAACAACAAAGCGTTTTTTAAGTTTCAGTAAATGATATTTAACTTTTAAGGTGTTCCCTGTCAATATATACTTGGTGGAATGGCATTATTATAAAAATAATCACACATTTTCATGACATGGAATAATCCATATTGAATAACTTTAGATCAGAACCGGTTTCGCTCATCGCGAGCATTGTCAACTGATAGAAATACACTTATACAGCGCTACACAAGACAAACTAATTAATAAAGGTGTGACAAACAATTGGTAATACAAATATGCAAATAATTCAAAATAGGATAAAACAATAAATTGAAAACTTATTTAGTAATTTAGTAGTATGATCATTAGCAATATAAAATTGGACAGGTATGTGCATTTAACAAATCGGGAAATTGAGAGCGAAACCGATGCTGACCTCAATAAATAAATGTGGAATAAGAGTTTAAAACTTGTTACTATTTTTATTAAAATGATTTTTCATTCAAAGAAAAACAACAGAATTTTCCCAAGACGCAAGAGTAAAAAGTTTCCCAATCAATATTTTTAAAAACTTGTTTTAGACGGCACAAATGGAAGTTTGTTGATTCTTATCGTGTAATGCAAGTAGATATAACAAAATTTTGTCGTAGCGTATAATAGCCTAGATTAATCGACGCAAATTATATCAAAAGTTTCGAACGTGTTTTGTTTAATTAATTTCCGAAATTTATTGCGCTTCTGGTAATTAATGTGACATCGTTACCTTACTTTGAAAAGGTTTTTATTGAAATTTTTGCCTAAAATATTTCCTTTTGGTCGGAAAAGCTTGCATTTACTATCATATATATGAATTTCAGAAATATCTATGGTTGAATGACGGAGTTAGCAGAATTCTAGAGTATCAGCACACTTTTTTTACTAAATTAATTTGACAAAGTTCTAACATTGTCATCATTATTTTCATTAGATTTTTAAACTCATTATTTCTCAGCAAGAGTTGTGTAAAAATATGCTTAATATAAGTAATTTAAAACATTTTTACTTGCTAACTATTACAAGTGAATTTTAATCAATCGAAACTTCAAACGCTCATATCTCAAAAGAGCAGTTAGAACATTTTAAAAGTAAGGTGTCGACATAGCAAAGTTTGCAAAGGTTATTATTTACAAAATTGACGTATTTGCTCCGCAGAAAAAATATCGTGCAAAATTTGCCGATTTATCTTTATATGGTTTTGAAAATTGTAAAATTCATTTTGTCAGTCGAAAAAAAAATACCAGAAATATCTTTTACGTTTTTTATGCCATGTCCGTTCTTTAAGAAAATTATATTAGCTTGCTAACTTACAGAAATTCGTGTTTTAAGATGCTTGCTTAATCTAATTATGCAAAACTTTATATAAGGGCCTTTTCAAGTACATTCAAAAAAGTGCTGAAAATATCCTGCCAAAATATAAAATTTGTCTTATAAAATAATAAAACATTTGTTTACTTACTCCACAGCTTAATTATGAAGACCAGGACTGGTTTCGCTTATCACGAACATTTTCAGCTGATGAAAATTAAATCAGTTTTGAATCGGTCGAAAATTCTCGTGATTGAAACCGGTCCTGATCTCAATAAATTAATTGTGGAATATGTACAAAGAATGTTTTATTATTTCTTCATATAATGCTTTTTCCACCAAGTATTGGCAGTAAAAACCTTAGTTATAATTTTTATAAGTTTATCGTAAGTTTCTAGCTACGAAATAGGTGAAGTTTTATTTTGCAATATTGAATTTTCTAACGAATATATGTTTTAATCTATCAATTACTTAAAAAAAATAACATGTAGTTGATTGTTAATCTTAATTTTGTAGTAAAAATAATAACACATTTTTAGTACTTATTCCACATAAAATTTATTGGGTCAGGACCGATTGCGCTCATGGTGAGCATTATCAACTGATAATTGATAATTTCAGTTCAGTTTTATTTTCAAGATTTATTGAACTTCAGTTGGTAATGCTTGCCATGAGCGAAACCGGTCCAAATTCAATACATTTAATATGAGATAAGTACTAAAAATGTATTGATTGAGTAGGCATTTACTTGGTAGAACTCCATTATAATACGGTAAGAAAAATAACAATGTATTTTAGTTCTACATAAATTTTATGTATTTGTTGATAGCTATTCGGCTTACGCCTTCGTCAGAACTATGTTTAAAACGTGTATTAGAGATAGCTTATATACCTTGAACTTGATGCTTTGTTTAAAAATTATGTTTTCTTATGTAAATAATATGTTTCTGTTCTGTTTCTTATTTTTGTGTAATATTTTATGTAATCTTTATTAATTTCTCAAATGCATGGCGCATTGGCGCTTGCTGTAATGCCATGTATTTTTAATAGTTTTTTGCCAATAAATAAAAATAAGAATAAATCTAATGAAAAAGCCAACATGTATGGACAATAATCATTAACTGAAAGTGCACCTAATAGTTTACTTTCTGGCGGTGTGCCAGCGTAACTGTTGAGCATATAATTGAGGAGAATTAGTCTGGTGATGCAGTTTGAACCAGTAAGTTTTTATTATATGAAGTTTTCATGGCATTTTTCAAGACCATGTGAAAAATGCTCTCGTAAATGTGAATATTCTTTTAGTGCAGATGGTAGAGAGAATAACGCTTTCTTTATGAAAACGAAACATTTACTACTTTCAATGAATTTTGCGGTAACTCTGTGGAAGTTAATCTATTATATAAAAATCAATATTTTTTTTTATTTGTTCGTTCGCACTCTATGCCCTGCCATTAGAGACTCCAATTCGAGTATCGAGTACTCGATACTCGAGTATACTCGTCCATTTTTCTAGTACTCGAGTATTTAGAAAAATACTCGAGTAAGACTCGTAATTTATAAATGAAGATTTATTTACTTATTTGAAAAAAAATATTGGAGTCTTACGCGTGAATTTTACTGTCAGGTAATATATATTTTTGAATGGTTTTGCCGTTGACTATGTATGCTATGCGAAAATTTCATTTATAACTCCTGATATATTCCTTACCCAACTTATCTTAAGAATAACAGATTTATGATACGACACAAAATGAAATATTGAAAAAAAATCTTTCGTTTCGCCTTTTATTTTGTTAAAGTCAAAAGTATCAGTCATAAACCAAAATCTTAATCCCTTAAAAATAATTTTAGCCAGAATAAAAAAAAAAGGTTTCATAAAGTCATTTAAGCACCGCAGTGCAATAACAAATGCACATTTTTAATTCATTGAAAAAGCCGACGTTCAACTGAGAGTTTTTTCTTCCGTGGGAATTATAAAAACAAAACTTCGAACCAATTTAAAATTTGAGATGTTTAACCATCTATTATTTTTGAAATATATGTTTTATAAATGTATTAATGCAATTTAATAACCTTCTTTATTTTTTTATATACATACATTTCAATTATTAATATATATTTAGCTATAGCATAATAAATATATATCTAGCCCGGGATCGATTGCCGGTACGAGATAAATCGTTTTTGCTGAGGCAATGGGTGTATGTGTTGTTTAAAATACCTTCCCGCCTTAGTGACAGCGATTAGCTAACCACTAGTCCTATCCTAGTCTTCGTATCCTTTCCATTCCCCCTTTCTTCGAAAAAGAGAGGTTGAGCAACGGATTAACAATCAATTCTCGTAAAAAAACATGGTATTAAAAAAAAATGGTACATCTGTAACTACTCGAGTATACTCGAGTACTCGAGTATTTTTAAATTTTGCTACTCGATACTCGAGTAGTTGAGATGTCGAGTAATTGGAGTCCCTACCTGCCATACCGTTCATCCGATCGCAATGAAACTTTTTGCTTCCACTTGCGCGGAGGTTTTTGACATAGTAAAATTAGTTTACAGTAGGTATTTTTTCATATTTTATTCGCTACTATACCGCTGATTTGGACAATTTATTGTTGCACTTGCGCAAACGTTATATACATAGTGCAATTACTTTCAGTAGGTGGGGCAAGTGTCTAAGCAAGACAAACGGAAAATGTCACCGATACCGATCAATGTTAGTGAAACTTTTTATCTAAAATATGATGCATCCGAAAGCACTTCAATACAAGAATTTTGTTTCTTTGAGTGGCATTGCACCGCTTGCCTAGTTTTATATAAATATAAAAAATTAATAACTTTAAATGTGTACAATAACTACTAATGAATACTCAAATAAAGGTAATAACAGTAAGGAAGTATTATAAAATAATATTTTAAATACGACAGGTTTTCGCCGCTGCTTTATTTATTTCCAATGGGTTTTACCCATCCCAATTGAATGCATATCATAAGTTATTTATTTTCTAATGTTAACGTAGTTATAAGCATAATTATTTGTAAGTTTTGCTTCTTTCCTCCCTTCTTCGCTTCCCGTAAAAAGGAAAAATCACAAACTCAATTTTTATAATTTATCATTTTAAAATCAATCTTGCTTTAGTAAAAATAATAAAACTGATAATGCTCGCAAAGAGTGAAACTGGTCCTGATCTAATTAATTTAATGTGGAATAACTAATAACATATTTTAGTATGATGGCTTTCTACCAAGTATTGACAGTGAAAACCTTAAAAGTAATCAATCTTTCATTATTACTTAAGCAAACTTTGCGATCGTAAGTCCAAAGATGCCTCTGAAAGAAGCGAAACACGTGTCACAATTAGTAATACAATACGTGGAAAAATCGTAGATGTTATAAAGTTTGAATTATTATCTTATTTCATTATTTTTTACAGTTAAGAATGTTGAGTAAGAGAATGATTTTATTAAAATTTTGCTTTAATATTCTCGGTGAAAATGTGTGGGCAAAATTGGTATCGCTTATTTTAATAAACACTCTTTACACACATTCGTGAAGTGTATTTAAAATTATACCCCAAAATCTACTACGATCGTAAATAAGTAACAATGTAAATATTATTAAATAATAAATCTGTTTTCTGGCTTTTCAATTTTATGTAAACGCACATTTAATTTTAAATAGTTTTTTCAATCGTTGAATTAATAATACAGAAATTTATGGATATATAAATACAAAATAATTTGTATTATTTCATGTGTTGTGTAACAAATAGTGTTTCGGCTATTTAAGAGGCATCATCAGACATACATACTATTGCAAGGCTACTTTGGTAGTTACTAAAGCTATCACCATTAGACTTAATAACAACTATTTTATTAGTGTTATCCGCCTGTTGAAAATTCATTTTTGACTTTATAATAAACTAGGCAAGCGTTGCAATGATGATCAACAAAAAAAAGTGTGTGTTTATTGAAGTGCTTTCTGATGCACAATATTTTAGATAACATTCATCGGTATCGATGACATTTAAAGTTTGAAGTTTGCTTTTTGTTCTTTTGCCGATTGTCTATGGTACGACACACGCGCCACCTACTGAAAATTAATTGCACTATGTCTATAACCTTTGCGTAAGTGCAACAATACATTTTCAAAATGAACGGTATGGCGGCGCATAAAATATGAAAAAACATTTATTCTTATATAAAAGACCAGCAGTTATTTGATTTTACTATGCCTATAACCTTTGCGCAAGTGCAAGCAATAAGTTGACAAAGTTTTACTGCAATCGGATGAACGACATGGCAACGCATACAATACGAACAAACAAACATTGATTTGTATAATTAGATTAATCTTCATTCTTCTTTTAAGACTGCAGATTTTTTTATGCTAAAACTAATAGGGATTATTCTATTGAAATCATTATTTGGTTGCATAGTTTTTTTTCAACGATTTCAACGATGAAAGATAATTTACTTACAATTTTAAAACACAAAACCTAACCGTTCATATTAAAATATTTTTACACTAATATACATAAATAAAATTTGACTTATAAAATGTAGCCCATTAAAAATCTCCTATTGTTTCCGTGTAGGAAAAACAACTTTATTACATCGTATATACGTTATATACTTGAGTCCACAGCTATCGGTCTTCAAACCGTACACTACGTCAAGTACCTGTTGAAGAAACCCAAGACGATCAATCCTAACAACAGAAAGCTCTATTCGAAAACTTTGCCATCGACTCTATTATTTGAGGCGACGTAACGGTGCCACAGCGCTACGATGCAACGCTACGAGCGTAGCAGTAACTACGAATTGCAGATTTAAAAGAAAATGGAAGTATGAGAATTATTTTTATGAATACAAAATACTCTTTGTCGAATACTGTAAATAAAAACTAGAAGCTGAGCTTCATGCAGGCCGTTTAAATAACAGCATTTCTCAATAACAACAAAGCTTGTCTTTAAGGTTTTTTTTTTATATTCAAGAGAAGATTTGATAATATAAAAAGTTTTTGTATTTGAACATTATTTATACATTTAATCTTATATATAAAACCGAAACGGCGTATGTATGTCTGTGGGTCTGTAATTCCCTTTTGCATTGTTGGTCATTAAGTTGCCATAAAAACGAATATGAAAGAAAATATGTTTGAATTTTTATCGGCGAAGACATTTAGTCAAAATGTAAGAAATTAGTCTTCTACTGAACTTTTCCCGGCTTTTATTATCAATAATAATGTTTATTATTTGTGTGAAGGTATTATTTGACATTTCTTTGACAGCAAATTAGGTTTTTTCCTTGAATTTGGACATTTTAATGGGCGAGAATGGGGCTGTCATCAAATTAAATAAAGTTTGTGATTTTATTTTAACTCTATTTTTGATGTTAGATTTTGTGATATAATTATGTCGAATGATATAACATTAAATAATTATTGGTCGCTTAGTCCGAGTGACGCCGGGTAGCAATACTAGTATTATATAAATAGAGAAAACATTGTCGTCAACCGCATTGAGTAATTTTGATAAAAATGTATTAAATGTGCACAATGAATCATGATTTAATTCTAATTAAGCGGGATTTTTGGTAGAAAGACATATTTATAAAAATAAAAACATAATTTTTGCACGAATTGCTCATTAAAAATTAGCTCGTGATGTCGTTGAGCAAAATAATTACTGGTATACTGCATTTTTATGCAAGAAGGCAATAAGTGACTCTGACAATCTTTTGATAAAAATTACATTTTTGACGATTTAATATTTAGAATTTATAAAATTCTTTTGATGCTAAGATGAACGTATTTCTTTCTGAATAAGCTGTAATTTATTGCACTCACTGAATCTTTGCTAAGAAAACAAGAGTTACTGTTTTTTTATTATATATTCTAACACATCTAGCAGATTTTTAGTATGACTTCTATAAAGTGAACACCATTTAATGCTTTCAAAAATATTTAGCAAATGGCATTCATTATTTTATTTAAGAATTTTTTCGTGTTCTTACTTCACTCATTAAAACGGCAGTTTAAAATTGTGTACATTTTTAATTGCACCTAACTACATAGGAAAATAATATCATCAAAGATGGTGAAAGTTCTTTTTTTTTAAACTATCGAATTAAAATTAGTGTTCTTACTGCTTGTAACCTGTTTTGAAATTTGAGCGTTTAAAGTTCGGATTGATCATAATGTTTTATTCAAAAGATAAAATTGGAACAATGAGCAAGTAAAAATGTTTCAAATTACCTATTTTAAGCATATTTATTCAGAGCTCAAACCATTCAATTGAGAAATAATAATCTTTATGATGATTTCTTTAATGATGGACTTAATGGATGATAATCTTCGAACATATTAAAATAAATTTAGTAAAAAAGTGTGCAGATGAATTCCGGTATTATTATATATGCTAGAATACGATTAATACTATTTATATATTTTGCCAAAGTGTCAGTAAGAACCTTCTCAAAGTAAAGTAACGAATGTTAAATCAGTGTTTCGTTCAAAAAAAAAAATGGTGTCATTAATTATCTTCTCTCGCCAAATTTGAAAAAGTGTCGTTAAATCATACTATTTAAGTCTCATTTTTAACCGCTCTACTTCAAATAAAGCAACATTGCAATTCAGTTAAATATTTGGCAAAAAACAGTCGGGCGTAGTGATGCGTGAAACTAAACGTCATATTTTATAGACGCCTCATAAAAATGCGAAAGGTCTATAAATTTCCACGCTGAAAAGTTCGAACAATTTAATGTTCGGTATTGAAATTAAGGACTGCACAAAATCAGTGACCGGCTTTAATGCAAAAGAGTGCAAAATATTTTTATGCCATATTATTTAATATTTAATACTTTTTGCTTTCTACCAATATGGGTCATATTCGTAAATATGAAAGAGCTTATTTGCTTCGCCTTGTGTGTTGAAATTTAACTTTTGCCAAGCTGATGGTGAAACAGTCGACCACCACTGCTACTTTATCTCAAATATCTATCTTAATATCAATGATACAATGTGTAAACTTTTGGTATTCTAAAATATTTTGCAGAAAAAAATATGATTTTATCGACTAGTTTCGTCACAATTAAATTAAAAAGAAAATAAGTCAGATTAATACAAATCAATTCGGGTAACTTTGGACTTCAATATAACATGATGTCGGTCCCTGTGGTCTAGTGGCAAGAGCTTTGTCCTAGCGATCTGGAGACCCGGGTTCAATTCCCGGCAAGGTCAGATTTTTTCAATTGAAAAAAAGAGATTTTGGGCTGGGTGTATGTTATTTATCGTTGATTTTGTGCACAACTGATTTATTACTTATCATCGAGTTAATCTCGTATGACTTTCACAATTAAGAATAATTGGCGCATTGGCGTAAGCTGTAATGCCAAATATTAAAAAAAAAAAAAAAAAACATTGGACAAAACTTGAGCAAGCGGTACTTGCTTTTGCAAACGGTATTTATTTTTCTGCTGACTAGTAATCGTGATCATTCTTGCGATTGATGAATATAACAAATCGATCTTTTGTCTTATAAATACAAGGTCAGAAAAAAGAGCCACATTCACCTCTCAAATTATTTTATCATTTGATGATATTTTGTAAAATAAACCAAAACACTATGAAAATATACGACTTTTTCGAAACAGGTGGCTTCGCTTAAGCCGGGTGTTACGGATAGGGAATAGGCAAAAAGTTGTAATTTTTTTAATATTTTCCATTGGCACACTATTCTTCTTTATAAAAAATAAATTCAATGTCACCAAGCTGGATGATTCAGCTAAAATTCGCTCATCGATATTGGTGGTGTCCAATGTTACTCAATTATAAATTTAACATTGAACCGCCCGTAAAAGCAATTTTAAGATATTTTTTCTAGTATTTTCATAATATTTGAATTTCAAATTATATAAAGGAAGTGTTAACAACACATTATAGTCTAAAGATGCATTTTACTATATCTGAAAATAAAAATATCACAAAAAAACACCTGAAAAGTGTCCAAAGTTACCCGAATTGACTGTACTGGCTGAAAACCATTTTTTTGCAAGGGGGTCTTTTAAGCCCTCTCTGAGGCTTACTAGTTAGTTTTCAAGGACAGTCTTTCGAAGGTTAATGAGATATTTTCAATATGTTATATACTTTGTATCAAAACGTTTTTGATACAAAGATTGAAAAAGTCTACTGTAACTTCAAATCTTGAATAGATTCTGCATTATTTCAATACATGACTATTGACTATAACACTAATATTTTTTTAATTGAAAGAATTTCATAATTGAGTAAATATTTTGGCTCAAGTATTTTATGGTGTCCACTGTCAATATTTATTGGAATGGCATGAAATGAAACAATTATAAAACATTTTTTGCACTTATTTCACATTAGATTTATTATGGTCAGGACCAGTTTCGCTCATCACTAGCATTATGAACTGATGATTACTGCATTAAAAATAATAACATATTTTGTGTACGTATTCATTAAGATCAGGACCATTTTTACTCATCATTAGCATTATCAGCTGATACTGTATTAGAAAATATTAACATATTTTGTGTACTTATTTCACATTAGATTTATCAGGCTCAGAACTGGTTTCGCTCATCTCGAGCTTTTTCAACTGTTGATAATGCTCGCGATGAGCAAACCAATCCTGATCTTAATAAATTTAATGTGGAATAAGTATAAAAAAAATATATATTTAACCTTCGAAAGACTGTCCTTGAAAAATAACTCATGGACCAAAGAGGGGTAGTCAAAAAAAAATGATTGATTAGGCTTTGACGTATCTTTATACATCGTTATATAATTTTATATTTATGAAAATCAATAATTTTCTCATAATTATTCATATTTTAAGTCGCGCATGAATAAGACAACCTGATCGTGTTCTTGTTTTTTCTAGACTGGCGATATCAAAACTGTGAATGCTACTTCATATCTACACACTTTAATGTAAAAAGCATCCATTTGATTTGGAATGTTCGTTGAAAGAGGCGCGTTTGAAATAAGATAACGTTATCTTATCTGAAAGTGAATTACTCAGTTGATGAACTGGTAATAAAGTTGGAAAACTGGTCCCGATCCTGATAAATTCAATATAGAATTAGTACAAAAAAATATTTCATGTTAAAATGAATTAATGGATATCAGCGTAAGATGTGAACAAAAGAAAAACAAATTTTAATGTTGTTTTCGTGAAAATAACAAATTATGGCCTCGCTATTTTTCTTATTATTTAATAAAATGATTTCTAAAGAGTCAAAGTGAAACGGAAAAGCGCTTCTTCCCTTTGGGGTTTTAAGATTCAGCAATGATACGCCACGCATAAAATGTATGCTGTCTTTAAAAATAATCCCAAAAAGATAATGGCATAAAATCTGATATAAACCATAGCCATTATCTCAAAACCGCACGCACACACTCTCACGTAGATACACAATCAAAAAGCATTTTAGAATTCACGCACACACAGACAAAATGAAAAGGCGGGAAGTCTCCGACACACTCACCTCCTTTCTTTGTGGATTCGTTCCACTGGCCGAATTGCGGGAGCGAGACGCAACGATTGATTAATGTGCATCTGCCTGGGATAGATATACACAGCGTGATATAAAACTCGGAGAACAGACAGTACCTATATGTGCTGTCTCCCTTCCCCCCTTTCGGATATGGTGAATTATTCATGCATGCGTATAGATACAGACGTGGGGGCGCTGTTGCTTTTTGCGTTGAAAAAATACTAAACACACTATTAGGAGAAATGTTTTGGATCACTGACATCAATGTTGTTACGTAAGACATGCTCATTATTTTGTAACCACAAGAGAAAAAAAAAGCTGATTCCATTTTTAAATATGGCTTCTATCTTTATTAAAAAGGATTGATAAAAAATATTTTTTCTCCCCGAGCTGTTAAAATAACAAATTTTAAAAACAAACGAAAGGACTCTAAGAACATTGTTTGGGCGATGACTCAAACCTTATGATCTACCTCCCTTTCTCTGATACGAATTTCTTCAAAAGTATCTACCATATTTACAGTTTTCAAATCAACGCTCTAAAAGTCTAAGAGACAAATCTAGCTACATTCTAGGCTCGTAGATTCAGTTAGGGACTGGGCATGTCTACGACTAGCACTCAAATATGATTTGACATTAAATAATTATTGGTCGCTTAGTCCGAGCGACGCCGGGTAGCAATTATAGTATATTATAAATTCAAATTTGTGTATATATGTAAATAAATGATAAATAAATCAATAAGCTTATTTTATTTAATTAATACATTTATTTCAATTTATGAAACATGTTTCAGAAATAATAGAGAATCAAACGTGTCAAAATATAATTTGGTTCAAGTTTTTGTTTTTTTATTTTCGCAGTAGAAAAAAACTCTCTCTGTTGCTGTGAACGTCGGCTTAAAAGTAAGCAATACATTAAATAGTTATATCTAGTTTTTCTGTCCGTTTAAGAAAAAAATGAAATTCAGAAATAAATCTTCATATATAAATTACGAGTATTACTCGAGTTTTTTACAAATTACTAGAGTAATACTCTTAAATAAGGGTATCGAGTACTTATAAAATGGAGGAGTATACTCAAGTATGGAATACTCGATACTTGAATTGGAGTCTCTAATAACGACCAATTCTTAGTATGAATTGAAAATTGTCAATGATTCAAAGACAATCATTCTCATAAGGGTTTTTCTTACGTGTTATTTTCACACAAAGCCTTCAGCTTACAAAATGTTTTAGATAATCAATACTTAACTTGCTGGTAAAGGGAATTTCAATGCGGAAAGTCTGGGACTCACGGTTGTACTCGGTCAAAACCAAGTGCCACTTTTCAACGCATGCATACTGACTGTGCTGCTTTACGGTTGCGTGTCATGGCACATCACAAAAGCACAGGGTAACCGTATACTGTGCTTCGAAAACAGATGCCTGCGGTGAATATTAGGAGTACGGTGGTTTGACTTTGTCAGGAACACGGAAGTAAGAGAGCGGACAAACCAGCCCCTTATTACGTCTAAAATTAAAAGGCGACGATGGACCTGGCTTGGACATGTGCTGCGGATGCCCCAGGAGAGCCTGAATCCTGCCTGCCTCTTCTATAAACCTGATAGATCCCGACGCTGCGGAAGGCCTCTGATGACCATCCATAGGATGTACTGAACCTGGGAAGATGCGAGGAAATTGGCGGGAGACTGAGAATCATGGAGGCACCGTGTGGCGGCCATATGCTCCGAATAGGGAGTGGATATGGGAAAAAAAAAAGTGAAACAAATTCTTTTTTGTACCCACCCTACTACGAAGATAGCCAGGAAACTAGGAGCCCGCGGACTCCACATATAGTTAAAGTAGAAAAGTTAAGGTAGAAGAAGAAAGCTGGTAGAAAGAAGGCAACAGCCTTTGCGTTCCAAAAATACTGAACACATTATTAGTATTTGATCAGGACCGGTTTCGCTCATGGCGAGCATTGTCAGAGCGAAACCGGTCCTGATCAAATAAATTTTATGTGGAAAAAGTAATAAAAATGTATTATTATTTTTATTATAATGCCTTTCCACCAAGTATTGACAGTGAACACCTTAAAAGTGAACATTATTAGCAGATATGTTTTCGATCACTTTCATCAATGTTGTTACGTCAGACATGCTCGTGTCATGTTAGCATAAGAGAATTAAAAAAAAAAAAGATTTCATTATTAAATATGGCTTTTCTCACTCGTGAGAATGATTTATAAATCGTAATTATTTATATCAGTTAAGTTATCATTTGTGAGAGGTTTAAATCAACATTTGAACCAAAAAGTGTCCTATATCTTCTTAGAAATAATATGAATAGTTCCAATAAAGGTATTCAAACCATCTTAACACATTTTAACCCTTATACTAGAGGTGGCCAAAGCGTCGTCGTGGCGATTCCTAGTCGATCGTCTATCTGATCTGTACAAATCTCTGGTGCCCGTCCGAAGAAGCGTGCGAGACAAGCCGTGTGAGCACGCTAAAATCTCGAAGTTAGCCGATTATCAGCGAAAATCTCTTTCTCAAACCCGGATCAAACAAGGGTTGGCAATTAGATTAATATAGGCTTTAAATTACTACTTTTAATGTTGGTCGATCGCCGCCAATAATTTCAAACGAAAGTCGATCGCGGGCAAAAAAGTCTGGCCACCCGTGCCTTATACTTTGGTGTAATAACGTTATACTAATACCTTCAAATAGATAAGATAAAAATCGTAAAGATAATAATAAATACGAGCTCAAATGTAAGGTGAATAAAATAATAAAAGTAAAATACAATTTAAAAATACTTTTTTTGTTTAATAATGTTCATTGATAAATAATTTTTATTATTTTGGTAATAAGGGATACCAAATTATCTGATTATATTCATCCCTATGTATCATTGAAGATACACAGATTTGAGCTTACAAGAAATAGTAATGTATACTTATGCTTGAATTATTCTATTTCTAATTGATGTTTATAGTTTAATATTAAAATATATTAAAACGGTAACCCAAAACATGATTTGGCATCCCTTTACATTTCTTATTACTAAAATAATATTAAAAAATCAGTACATTATTTCCAATACCTCTAAAAATCTTATTCTCATAGAGGACAAAATTGTTATTTTTCATTAACATGTTCATATTCCTAAAATTAATAAAAATTTAAATACAATAATAATAAAACCGTTTAATATCAAAATTTTCAAAAATATTGCGAGTAGATTATAAAATATTTAATACACCTCGTTCTCAAGTTGTGACGTACGAAAATTGTGGTACATTTCGTTACAATATCTCTGGAAATAAAAACAAAAAAAAACATACGAAAAACTTAAATTCACACTATGAATAAAAAGAACATGATAAACTCACCCCAGTAAAACAAAGAAGCGGGGCTGCTCAAATAAATTTTGCTGTGTTTGGTACTCACCTGTAAAAAGAAAAGAAAAACACTCATTATTTTGTTTCACTTAAATAAGAATACGAAGATAGCTTATCAATTTGAATATATATAATTTTGCATCAGTCATCAATTTGTTTAGTACCTAAGTAAATATTTAATAAAAATCGTATCATAATGGATTTTTTTATGCAAAAAAAAATCATACTATCCGTCGCTTTGTTCTTCTCTTAAAGGGAATGCTATCTCGCGTAAAATACAGTAATGGCTGTGCAGACTCTGTGTTATTTGATCCTGATAAGGGAGGTATTGCGTAAAACTAAGTAAATTTGACAGGAAACCGTTTTTCCGACTAAGTTAATTCTTTATTTAAAATTTATTGATTTAACGTATTTTTGAGTAATACAAAGGCTTACCATACGTCCCGGCTAGATACTCCAATTCGAGTATCGAGTACTCGATACTCGAGAATACTCGGCCATTTTTGAAGTACTCGATACTCGTTATTTATAAATAAAGATTTATTTCCAAATTTTATTTACGTATTCAAAAAAATAACATCTATAATGTTTAGCCGTTGCGCTTAACCGAGTCTTACACGTGGATTTTAAAACAAAACTTAGCCAATGTAAAAAATTTGAGACGTTTATTACAGAGCTGTGGAGTCGGAGTTGGAATCGTCGCGGTGGCTTGGCTGGAGTCGTACTCGGAGTCCGAAATTTTGAAACGTTTCGACTTTTTATTTTTGCATATAATATTTATTATATTTATTGGTTATGGCTGCATTGGTTGGTTGAATATAATTGAATACACATGAATAGGAAAGGTAGGGAAAAATCGTGACGAAATTAAACTTTTTTAGTCGGAGTCGGAGTCGTTTTTTCAAAAAATCCACAGCCCTGGTTTAACTCTCTATTATTTTTTAAATAAATGTTTAATAAATTGAAATAAATGTATCAAAAAATAAAATAAGCCTATTATTTTTATCTATCATCTATTTATATGTACAAATTTTAATTAATAATATATATTTTGAACCATCTAAAACTACTCGAGTATACTCGAGTACTCGAGTGCTTTAAAATTATACTACTCGATACTCGTGTGAGATGACGAGTAATTGGAGTCCCGGCTTTAAGCCTTTTGCAATTTTGGAACGTGCTTTCTCAATAATAAAACACATTTGGTCGGATAACCGAAGCTGTATGCTGGAGTCTACCGTACGAGCGTTTCTGTACTATAAATTAAACTTTCGCATACCATGCAGCGACATTTATGATAAAAGTAAACAAACTTTTGATAGTATTTGTTTATTTTTTCCCTAGAACCCTACCCCGCTCATGTCCCGGTATATATGTAGTTTCTTTCCAAGTTATGGTAAGCCCAGTTACATATATTCATTTGATAAAATTGAATTGCTGTTTTTACTATTTACACCAAAAACTATACTGCTCAAAAAATAGTGTGTAATAAATGTTGAGTAGTTTGACATGGTAACACAGTAATAAAACTATTTATTTCGTTCACCCCCAACGATTATGCGATAGCAATAAAACTGTTATTTTCTTTCAAAAGACAATTGCTTTAATTCAAATAAAACAGTATTGCGGGCGTAAACAAAATGATATAATATGGTTAACAGCAATAAAGCATATAAGATGTGAGCGACACATAAAGCGTTAGTAATCACTTCGTAGTTATAAAAAAAGTCATAACTTTAACTAGTTTTGTTATAAAATTAAAGACTCCAATTACTCGACATCTCTACTTCTCGAGTATCGAGTAGTAAAATTTAAAAATACTCGAGTATTCGAGTATACTCGAGTAGTTTCAGAAGTACCAAAATATGTATTATTAATTCAAATTCGTCTACATAAATAGTTGATAAATAAAAAATAAACTTATTTTATTGAATCAATACATTTATTTCAAGTTATGAAAATATATTCATAAATAATGGAGAATCAAACGACACAAATTTTAATTTGGTTGGAAGTTTTGATTTTTAATCCCGCAGTAGATAAAACTCTCTCTGTTGCTGTGGACGTCGGCTTAAAAGCTAACAATGAATTAAATAATGCGCTATCTAGTTTTTCTGTCCACTGTTTTAAAAAAATGGAAATAAATCTTCATTTATAAATTACGTGTATAATTCGAGTATTTTTCAAATTACTCGAGTGTCGAGTACTTGAAAAATGAACGAGTATACTCGAGTATCGAGTACTCGATACTCGAATTGGAGTCTCTAGTTATCATTGTGTTTCAACAAGTATTTCTAGTTCGCAGAAACAAAATTTTTATTACTATTATAAAAATAATTATCGTTGATACTTAATAGAATTACGTATAACGATATAATAACATAATTGGGAATTCAACTAGAGGTACTTGAAGGATTTTCAATATCGAATTTGAATCATCCGAAATAAAAAAAATTATATCACAACACGGGTAATCATTAATTATTTTACCAGGAAATAGTTCACATTTGTTTTATCTTTATTAATAAATATCATAAATTATTTATTCAAACAATCTCAATAAACCAATTTTTAATAATACATCGGATATAACCCACTTAATTATTATTAAATAATATTCAATTAGTAAGCACTCCCACGCTATTAGTTGGTAATTAAATTTAGCCGTATTACATTTTAAATTGTATTTACCGATATAATTATTTAGTTAATACCTCATTAACATCAAATCATTCGACAATTTATCCAGATTTCGATAGTAACAATTAGACTTGACTATAATTGAATTAAAAAAACATCCATTCTCCGTGAAATGTAAAGAATATTCTCAACTGATTCACATATTGATCAATTTGATTGAGGCAAACCAATTCAGCACTTTGCTTGACCCTAAAGTTTATATTAAGTAATTCTGTAAATTGTATTTACATGGAAAAAAATCTTATACTTTTTAAACTACAAACAACATTTTTTTACGTAAAAATCTCTGAATTAAAATAAATATATGGTAATATAAGCGACTCCTTCAAAATAAAGAAACATCAAAGTATCCATCAAAAAATTTTTCAAATTGAGAATTTTAATAAAATTAAGAGCTATTTCAATAATTAAATACGCATATCAAATATGTATCTATTATAATTATTCGTAGAAAAATACATGACGATATAATTATACTTGTGCATGATTAATTTTTGACTACAAATACTGCCGTTATTTATTTTGCAAAAACGACTAATTTAGCTACTAATTGTAAATAATTTGTTTTCATTTTTGTATCATACACTGAGTATAAACTTTTTTGAATTCTTATTAGTGATAAAATATTTTATTTATATTTAGGTACTCTAAATAATGCAGGAATTTATTTGTCAGCATACCAAAATATTTAAAATCAATTGAATCGAATTCATACATAAAATTGAAAAAGTTTTATTTTCCTGAACAAAAAAAAAATGTTTTGATAAATATACATATGTATGTACAAACTATATTTTATAATAAGTTTCGTTAATACTCACAATTGCGAGCGTACATGTTAAACAAATATATATTTGGTATAATATTATGTGTAATAATTCCAACAAAAGATCGTAAAAAACAGAAAACACATTAAAACGATCACTGTTAAGGTGTTCACTGTCAATACTTGGTGGAATGGCATCATAATAAAAATAATAACACATGTTTAGTACTTATTTCACATAAAATTTATCATGACCGGTTTCGCTCATGGCGAGAATTATCAACTGACAACTGATTGTCATGAGTTGATAATGCCTTAATTATGAAGTACTAAAAATATGTTATTATTTTTATTAACATTAAAACGACATATTTTTTTACAATGCATTGCATAGGTAATTTTCCATAATATGAGAGTTCATATTCTTAAATATATGGACAAATATTATATCTATAAGGAGGCTGTGTTGAATAGATATTACGGTATGTCGGTCCCTGTGGTCTAGAGGCAAGAGCTTTGTCCTAGCGATCAGGGGGCTCGGGTTCAATTCCCGGCAAATGTCAGATTTTTTCAATTGAAAAAGAGATCTTGGGCTGGGTGTATGTAATTTATCGTTGATTTGTACACGTAAATCTCGTATGACTTTCACAATTAAGAATATTTGGTGCATTGGCGTAAGCTGTAATGCTAAATATTTTTATTCTATTTAAAAAATATATATACAGTGAAACCCCGATCTTACGTTCTCGCATTATACGTTTTCCCGCATGGTGCGTTCTTTTCCTATAGTCCCTGCATTTAGTTCATATATAAAACTTTTTACTTTCTTTATCTTAATATTTTACTTTTCATAATTCAAAATGTCATATTTTTTATTTAAAAAAAAAGATCTTATCTTTTCTTGCAAGACTGTTTATGAAATAACGACTTTTCTGAAAAGTCTCCTAATGAGGGATGAATAAGTTTTCTAACATCTGGCCCTTACCATCTATCATTTTTCCTAACATCCCGTTTTGCTACCCTCGAAAGATGTTTGAATACTTCTAATGTTATGCCATAACATAACATCAAAGAATGTTTGGTTTTTCTCAAAGTAAGTAAGAGAAGAGTTAGGTCTGAAAATTAGCCCAATAGTTTAGCCTGTCTTTAGAAGTGGGTGGGGTACAAATTCTTGGCATTTATCTTTAAATATAAAATGTATAAATATAAGAACAAGATCTTAACCCTCGAAAGACAGTTCCTGAAAAATTACTAGCGATCTGAAAGGGGGGACTAAAATTACCCCAGTTTTTTGGCTTTATTGGTATAGATTGCACTAAATACATGTTTTACTATGCATAAGCGTATCTTTATACATCGTTAAAAAAATATATATGCATAAAAATCGTCCATTTTCCTATAAATATTCATATTTTAAGTCACGCTTGAATGAGACAACCTGATCTCGCTCGTGCTTATTCTAGACTGGTGATATGAAAACTGAGAACGCGACCGCTTATCTACACCTTTTAATATTAAAAGCATCCATTTGATTTGAAACGAGGCGTGTTTGAGATTAAATAACGTTATTTTATCGCGTATGGGTAGTGAAGTTTGAATCTTGGTAATTTGTACCGACAATATAAATGGTTTGCGGCCAATAATTATCTGACTTATTTTCTTTTTAATTTAATTGTGACGAAACTAGTCCATAAAAATCATAGTTTTTTTGAAAAAGGTGTAAAAAAGCATTGATACCCATTGTATCAGTAATATTAAGATAAATATTTAAGATAAAGAAGCAGTGGTGGTCGACTGTTTCACCCTCAGTCTGGCAAAAGTTAGGGCCTAACATTATTTATGGGCACAACCAACAAGACGTTAATCACGTATTATGAGATTTCCTTCAGATGAATTCCGAACTATCAAAAATGTTTTATTTGGTCCGTCCTCACACGGGCCCAATAAGCTACGGTGGTTAGATTAACACGAACGTTAATTTCACTGCATCTTAAAAATTTGTTGGATCGATCAAATCGATCTCAATTCTTCAGAAGAGTCAATAAATTAGGCTTATACGACAGGCTCTTAGTATACGGATTAAACTTAGTTTGTCATGATCCATGTGAAAGGTTGCCATGAAACATAACCTGCAACATAACTTTGAGGCATTCGATAGATTTGCAACATCTTTTTCGATTTTATCATAAATTGAAAAAACGTTTGATTTTATTAATTTTGAATGAAACTAAAATAAAGAATAATCAGATCAGTGAAGCACACCAACCTCCCATGCTCTAGTCAAAAACTTGTTGCTCCACTACTCCGTGCTCCTGTTCCACGGTCCGCTCCAGATCCGTTATTGAGATATCTAAATTATGAGGTGATATGTTTCACATTGGGAGTTTATCAAAAAATTGCTTTCGTTGTAGCTTTTATATGAAATCTTATGTAGTAAAATCAATATTTGTTTGTGTTACGTATTTTATACGTTGCCATACCGTTAACCCAGCCATCCCTAACGGTAAAGATTTTGTCCCAACAGCTACTTTACCTTAAATATCTATCTTAATACTAGTGATACGATGTCTAAACTTTTAGTATTCTTAAATCATAGTTTTTAAACCTTTTTCAGAAAAAAATATGATATTTATTGGCTAGTTGCGCCGTAATCGATTAAAAAAGAAAAGAAGTTGGAATTTTTCAGTCTAATTTTCGATGTTAGGAATCGCTGGGAAGCGCATAAAATTTAAACATAAAATTTCACGCCCATAAGCGATAAGATAACGTGATCATAGTGAGTCATAGATAACATAGACGGAGTGTTTCATATCTGGTAACAATAAAAGGCGATAAGCGATAAGATAAGAGATAAGGTAATGTTACTTCGTGCATGGTTATTGGCTTGTTACGGCTCCATTGTTAGTCCGCCATAGCCGTTGGAGTGGAAACGTCGTCGTTTTCACGCGAGACTTAAATATGAATAATTATAGGAAAAATAGGGATTTTTATATGATTTTTTTTCCAGAAAGATGTATAAATATACGTCAAAGCATATTCAACCATTTTTTTTTGCAGTATTTTATGCCAATAATGCCAAAACACTGGGGTCTTCTTTTACCCCCCTTCGGCTTGAGAGTCATTTTTCAAGGATAGTCCTACGAAGGTTAATCCGATTGCGATAAAACTTTGTCAACTTATTGCTTGCACTTGCGAAAAAACCGAGGCATAGTACAATTAACTTTCGGTAGGTGGCACGTGTTTCGTACCATAGAAAGTCGGCAAAAGACAAACAGCAAACGTCAAACGGCAAATTTCATCGATACCGATCAATGTTAGTGAAATTAAATCGAAATAAACACAAACACTGTCTTTCTTTGAGTGGCACTGAAATGCTTGAATAAAATTGATTTTAGCAAGAGCTAAAGCTAAAAGAAATAAGTAATATAGATAAATATAAGGGCAAAAGATTTTTTTCTCGGTGTCATGAATTTTTAAAGATACATTACTGGGAATTGCAATTTGAAATAAATCTGGTATGGAGTACTGAACATACTTGTTTACTGCCAAGCAAAGCTCAAATATGTGCTGTTTGATCATACTGTACATCAGGGGTTACGAACCTTTTTGTACCTTAGAGCACATTTTAAAATATCGGCAGGGCAGTGGGCACCACATTTTTTTCAAAGCAAAATTTGCTTTGAAAAAATATGTGAAAAATTGGTAATAAATAAAACACAAAAAATATTTTATAAATTATTGTTTATATTCTATTATATAAAAGAAATATAATTCAGTGTGATCTTTGGCATTGCATTTCATTGGCCAGTGCCTCATAATTAGGGGAGTATGACGACGTTCTGTTAACAAGCAATCATAAAGATGTTCATCGTTGAGTCGAGATCTATATTTTGATTTTATTAAATTCACTGTCGAAAATAATGATTCACAAAGGTATTTGGAACCAAAAAATGATTTAATCTTATATGCCGCTTTTTTTAAAAATGGATACTTTTTTCCGTTTACTGTATTTATGAAGTCCTTATCTGATATTAAGGATTATAACATAATATCATTCTGAATGTCCAAAATCTCTTACTCCAGTTCTTCTGCCTTAACTTGATCAAGCTCTGCAATATATGCAGCAATTTCCATTATATTCATTTGGCAAGTAAAAGGATTCTAGAGCTCTACTACTGGGTTACTCTAGCAGTGATCTATATCGATTTATGCAGACAAATGAGTTCGAATTTCGTAATTATTTAATTATTTTTGAAAATATTTTATTTTATTATTTAAGAAACTTATTCAAATATAATAAAATATGTGACAATTGAAATGCAAAATTGTTGTCGCGGTCGAATGGGAGTGGGCACACATAAGTCGGCCCGCGGGCACGAGGTTGGTAACCCCCGCTGTACATAGACGAATTACTGCATTCTACCATGCGGAATTTACTCTGAGGAATCTCTAGACCCAACTATTTCACTCAACGACAATGCAGAAGAAAATATAACAATGGACCGCTAGATAATATCTGAACCAAAATTATTAACACAGGTTAAATATTTCAACATACATCTATTGAAGAATGTCGTAGAACTAGATTCTTTTTTAAAATGATTTTTAAATATCGTAGAAGGCTATTTTCAGAATTCGTCAAAACTTATATTTGAATCAATTACCATCTAAGCTTTAAATCAAATAAAATGATTGATTGAATTGGCATTCATTTGTTATAAGTAGTCACCATATCTCGTTATGTGGATACAGTCACCTTCCTTATCGAGGAAGAAAAGAAACGAATTTACTCCTAACTTGCTTTTCCCGATACAGAGCTGCACGGGACTGATCTTTCAACAATGCACAATGTGCATAAAGAACTGAATAATGTGACTTTCTCAGCCACTTAGCTTAGGTGTAATTAAGTATCCCGTGTATCCGTTTACTGAAATTCTTATTCCGTTACGATACAATATAATATAATATTTGGGTGTACTAGTTGGCTGACCTACCCCCTCCCGTTATGTGTATAAAGCTGGTGCTCACGGCCACCTTCCGTAACAATATGCAATCACGAAAAGAATCAAATTTGCAGCTCACTTACTAAGCCCGATACAAAGCTGCACGGCACTTATCTTTCAACCATGAAATATGGTGCTTAACTCTTTATAGTGCAAATTAAATATTGTGAAAATTGAATTTATTAACCATATAAAACAAAATATTATTAAAAAAACAAAAATGTGACTTTGTGTCAAAAACATCAATATTTTTATTGGTTAATACATTAAAAAAAAAATAATAATAACACATTTTTAGTACTTTTTCCACATGAGATTTATTTCATCAGGACCGGTTTCGCTCATGGCAAGCTGTTGATAATCATCAGTTGATCAAGTACTAAAAATGTGTTATTATTTGTATTATAATGCCTTTCCACCGTGACAGTGAACACCTTAAAAGTGGTTAATCCATTGTCTAATTTATAATTTTTTTAAGCCAACTGTGTGACATTGAAGTTGGAGATTTTTCCATTAAAACGTGACGATAAAATGTTGCGAAGACAACAACGGACAGATAATTTATGGGATTTTTTTTATAAATGTATGTGTATTTGTATATGAAATGATTATAAAAATAGTTTTATCTAAAAATCGAAAAACAGTCTTCAGAATTCAGGACCAAATGCAATATGGTGCTCCAAAGCTGTTAGTTGCGCGCACAAACGGCCAATTGTTAATTTAAAAACTCGTGGATAAAGACATTGATTTTTGGAAAACAACGCAAACTTCCCGCCATTTGATAAATTTAATGACGAAATAAAATTATTGACGATGTATTGAAATACTAATATTGACTTTATGGATGGTATTGGATATTTTCACCTTAACGCGAGGGGTGAATATTTTAACAAATTTCGGCCTTTGCCCTATAAAGGGTTAAAGAAATAAATAAAAATTGACATGCTCAGCCACATGCAGTTTAAGTGATATTAATTATCATGTTAAAATACAAGAGTTTAAGATTAAAGCTAAATCCCTCTAAATATAGCGCTACGCTGAAATAGCTATCGAAGAAATAAATAATTCATGTAGAAACAATTTTTTTCATATTTTGTACTCATTCGCCTAAAGATAATTTTCCGAAATTTTCCCCAATAAATAAATTCACCGTTGTTTCACATACTGACTGGGAAATTAAATTATCATAAAATAAATAAATTTACACAGGCAACAACATTCAATTTGCACCACTTATGTATATATCACGAATAGGGTTTCCAATCCCGATACAAAATTTTGATACCGGGATATCGGTATTGCAATAAGTCAATCCCGGGATTCGGAATATTTTTTTAATGGTCGAAGATTTTCATATTCATTAAAAAGTAACCATGTTTATATGTCATTAAAATAAGTTCGGAATAATTGATGTCACTATCTTTTTATGAACATTATATTTCGGTTTTTTATCCATTTTCATATTCATTATAAAGTAACCATGTTTATATGTCATTCAAAAATGTTAGGAATAATTGATGTCACTATCTTTTTATGAGTATTATATTTTGGTTGTTTATCCATTACTGAAGAGCGTAGATATTTGATTAAAATATAATGTACGAGAGTAACGGTCTCAATAAAAAAATCGCATTGTTAAAATGATCACACATTAATGGAGAGTAATAAAGCTTTTAATACGGTGAGAAAAATAACAAAGTATTTTAATTCTACAGAAATTATTATATATATTTGTTGATAGCTATTTCGGCTTACGCCCTCGCCAGAACTAGTTCTATAAAATAACTACTAATAGTTCTGACGAGGACGTTAGCCGAAATAGCTATCAACAAATATATAATAATCAATAATTCTGTAGAATTAAAATACATTGTTATTTTTCTAACCGTATTATAATTGAGTTCTACCAAGTAAATGTCTACTCAATCAATAACGCTTTTACTGGTGACAAATCAATCCCAAAAAAACGGGATTATGTTTTCTAATCCCGGAATTCATTTGATATTGAAAATCCTCGAGATCCCGAGATCGGAAACCCTAAGCACGAAGCATTGCAAATCTGCTCTGGAATGCTTTATCGAAACGTTGTTAGACGAAAATTGAAGACGCTTTTTGGTGGGTTAAATTTACACGCGCAATGGGGAAAACATATTTATCGCAAGTGTCTTTAAGATTTAAAGAGACAACATTTAATTAAAACGAATACAGTTCAATGCATCTTTTAAAAAAACGTTCGTGAACAAATAAATAAAGACTTCATCAATCGGTTACTAATTGGACTTTTCAATCGAAAATGTTGTGATTTATTTAATATATATACCTACATATATACATATATTTACATAAAAAAATATAAATTAATCGCTTTTGCAATGGTTACAAAGTTATAAACATTCATTTTTAAGGTGAGAAAGAAGTTCACCGTCAATGCTAAGTGGAATGGCATTATAATAAAAATACTAACACATTTTTAATACTTAACCACATTTGTTACAATTAAGATCAGGGCCGGATTCACTCATCGGAAATATCGAAAGCGTTCTTGATCTTAATAAATCTAATGCGGAATAAGTGCTTATGTGGAACAAGTAAAAAATGTGTTATTATTTTTACTAGAAATCAATTGGTTTACAGAAAAATGTAACCAGGTAAGTTCCGACAAGATCAGCTTGAATACGTACAAAATAATACTTGTCTAAACTCATTCACGTTCATCTGAAATATGTCGACATCCGAAGCAATACCAATTAAAATTGTTAAAGCTCCTTCTAGTAGTAATCTACTAATTGGAAGAACAAAAAACTCATGTTCACGATTCTTCAAAAAATTATCATGAACATTCAATTTAACATATTCAAGAATATGTTAAGAATTTAGCCTCGGATAAACCGAAAGAAATATATGGCTAGGTACATTTCTCTTCTAGCATTCAAACTAGTGAATGTCAGCATGGTTAAGAGAATGCCGGTGTTTGTGGTATCTTGGGACTCCAATTCGAGTATCTAGTACTCGATACTCGAGAAAAATCGTCCATTTTTCAAGTACTCGAAATTCAAGTACTTAAAAAAATACTCGGGTAATACTCGTAATCTATAAATGAAGATTTATTTCCAAATTTTAAATACTCATTTAAAAAAATGTATAAATAATGTTAAACTTTGCGCTTAACTGAGTCTAACGCGTGAATTTTACTGTCAGGAAATATATTTTTTTCAAAAGTTTTTGCCGTTGACTATGCTATGCGAGAATTTCTTTTGTTACTTTTGCTTTGGGTCCTGCTGACTTTTCTTATCAATGACAAGGGACCAATTAAAATATCAAAAAATAATCTAAATAAAAAAAAAATTACACAAATTTGAATTTTTTATATATATTGTGGTACATCTGAAAGTACTTTTGTATACTCGAGTATTTCAAAATTTTATTATTCGATACTCGAGCAGTTGAGATGTCGAGTAATTGAAGTCTCTACTTGTATACATATGTCTTAAATTAGGATACTCTTAAACTGTATGTTATTGGAAGGCTGACACTTTTTCTTACTAGCATTACCAAGTAGTATTCTTAGAACACAGCTAATAAATGATCAATACCGTGAGAGCATTTCTTAATACATATTATGGTATCTAGATGGCTTAGCAAGAAATATCGTATCTCATCTTAGTACGCATAATCGTATTTAATTGGTTTAAACCTCAGTGGATTGGCACTCAGTGAATATCATTCTTGGAAATCTCAACTAACTTCTCGCGTCACTAAGCGAACTTCGCTGACTCTATTACGCATTTAAATTATCTCGATGGATCTCGACTTTACGAGGGACTTCAATTTAAAACATCAAACTGAGATTCTCGTTTATCAAATCTATACAAAAGTACAAACTACAATTATGTATATCAAAGCACTTTCGTGTAGCAATAGTTGCCATGTATTTCAAGTAAGTTTATTACTTAATAAAAATCTTTAAAAATTATTCGCTCAAATTACCTACATCATTTATAAGTTTTATAATATCGACAATGGCGTTTCTTAAAGTAAATATTCTTTTTAATAATCTGAGTATTTAAAAGTGAAATAAAAACAATCTTATTTAATAGCTTTAATGGATTCAGCGGTAGGTTTGTGGAAAGTCATTTTAATACAATAATGAAAATAGCTTTACTTATTCCATTGGATCTCTTACAAATAATGGCAGGTGTTTTGTTTCGTTAAAATACATCTTCAGACTTAATTTCACGTGAAAATATAAATATATTAAAAGTTTGTTATTCGTGAGTTGGAATTTTAGAATTAGGCACTTGCCCAAAGCACGTTTCCGATTAATTAATATGTATTACATTGCAAAAGCAACCTTGCGATAATAAGTCTCACGATGCTTCTTATATAGTCAAAACACGTGTCTCTAAACTTTTTGTAAAAAAATACCTGGAATAATATACATATATATATTTAACTTCATTTCAGTATAGGTGCCCGGCAAACAACGTCTTAATTTAAAAAGTAGAAAAAGTAAAAGAAGTTCCGAAGAAATTTCAGACGACGAATTGTATAGTATTTAAAGAAGAGTTAATTGTAGAATATGCAGAAAATAATATATTTAAAAACCACATAAAATACTGAATATCCGCTCCCAACTTGGAGCATATGGACTCCTCACGGAGTTTATCTCAACATATGTTTTTTCTACGAGAACTGCTTGTTCTATTCAGTTGCTCAACCTCTCTTTTTCGAAGAGAGTAGGGATGGAAAAGATAAGAATTGGACTAGTGATTAGCTAATCGCTGTCACTATGCGTCGCTTTTTAGGATCGGAAAGGTGGGAAGGGATTTTCAACAACACAAACAACCATGTCTTTGAACAGATTTATCGACTGAAAAAATCCGCTTGTACCGGGAATCGAACCCGCGCGGTCCAGCACGCAAGCCAACACCGTTGACACTGCGCCACGGACCGGACTGCAATGGATGCAAGTATTACAACCAATAAGTATGTTTGATAAGCGAAAATTTCTAACTTAACTGAACTTATTTACCGCTTTGAAAATATCCGATATTTCATTTATACACATTTGAGAAAGTATTGCAATCACTAGGTCCGTGGCACAGTGTCAACGTTCTTGGCTAACATGGCGGACCGCCCGGGTTCGATTCCCAGTACGAGCGGATTTTTTCATTCGATAAATCTGTTCAAAGGCATGGGTGTTTGAGTGCTTGAAAATCCCTTCCCACCTTTCCGATCCTAAAGAGTGACGCATAGTGACAGCGATTAGCTTATCACTAGTCCTGTCCTAGTCCTCGTATCCTCCATTCCATCCCTACTCTCTTCGAAAAAAATAGGTTGAGCAACTGAATAACAAGCACTTCTCGTAGATAAACATATGTTCAGATAAACTCCGCAAGGAGTCCATATGCTCAAAGTTGGGAGCGGACATGGTTTTAAAAAAAAATAAGATTATGTTTCTTGCTTCACCATGATTACCGTACATTTAAGCCCATCATGGATCATAATTAATTACTAGTCAATTTTGTTTTAATAATCTGCCATGAAACAATCTTATATATAAAACCGAAACGGCGTATGTATGTCTGCGGGTCTGTAATTCCCTTTTGCATTGTTGGTCATTAAGTTGCCATAAAAACGAATATGAAAGAAAATATGTTTGAATTTTTATCGGCGAAGACATTTAGTCAAAATGTAATAAATTAGTCTTCTACTGCACTTTTCCCGGCTTTTATTATTAATTATAATGTGTATTATTTACGTGAAGGTATTATTTGACATTTCTTTGACAGCAAATTAGATTTTTTCCTTGAATTTGGACATTTTAATGGGCGAGAATGGGGCTGTCATTAAATTAAATAAAGTTTGTGATTTTATTTTAACTCTATTTTGGATGTTAGATTTTCCGATATAATTATGTCACATATAACATTAAATAATTATTGGTCGCTTAGTCCGAGCGAGGCCGGGTAGCAATACTGGTTGTACATTAAAATCAGAGGTTGAAGTGCAATGCAATTATGACACAAGGCTATATCACAATATAGCACTTAACATTTCATGAAATTGCTCTACTGCGTTCGACAGATCCGTTATTGAATTATTTGCCGGGAATACCGTCAACTTGTAAAACTTTTCAATTCGCTTATAAGATGCGCTTTGACATTAAATTATTTAAACTTTCGTGTATAACGACAAGTAATTTAAGGTTCTATCCTGTAAATCGAATACGACTTAGATGAGCGAGTTAATCCTTTGAAACCTAGTTTGTTTTATAACAAGTTCCATGTGCTTTCAATAGTTGGAATTGGATTTTCAATTTGTTCAAAGTTTTATCTGTCATCATCTTTTATCTTGGAAAGAAACAGTTGTGGATGTAAATTAATTGCTTTTCAAAATATCTTTCGAAATAGTAGTTATTTAGCTCATTATTTGTATTTTAAGTACAGAGAAAATCTCAATACCGACTGACAAACCAACATTCGATAGTATAAAATTTAAAATAGACTACTAATTATTTGGTCAGTTTCTAATTCGATAAATGGTCAGTTATAAATACTTAAAACGGTCAGTTATAAATAGTTAAAACGGTCAGTTAAAAATAATAAATGGTCAGTTAATAACAAATTTTGGTCAATGTTTAGTTGTAAAATGGTCTAAATAACCGTTTTTAATAAATAACTTACCATTAAAATATATAACTGACCGCTTTATTTAATAACTGACCACATTCACACTGATTCAATGACAACTGACCGTTTATAATATATAACTGATCAATACTTGAAATAGTTACTGACCCATTTAATATACGCCTTTAAAATAACTTTGATTATTCCACGTATTGTGTCACTAATTGTAACACGTGTTTCGACTCTTTCGGAGGTATAGTCGGACTTACTATCGCAAAGTTTGCTGAAGTTATAAAGCAAGACTGATTCTAAAATTTTAAAATGATAAAAGTACAAAATGGAGTTTGGGATTTTTCCTTTTTACGGGAAACAAGGAGGTTACAGAATCAGAATAGCTATAGAATCGAAAACATTCGCTACTTTCGATGGATTCAGAGGTATCCTTGCGGAAGTTTTGTTTTAGTATAAAATTTTAAATAAATTCGTTTATTCCACGAATTGTGTTACGTATTAGTTAAGCCAATGTGTTCATCCCTTCCCAATTGATTTCATCTCATTAGTTAATATTTTTTATGCTAACGTTATTCTAAGTATAATTATCTGTTTATCCTGTATCTATCACCCCTTCCATTTGACTGATTCATAAATTCTCATCGAGTATATCTCGTATGAATTTCAAAATTATAAATATTTGTCGCATTGTCATGGAATAATCTGGAATTCCAAATATTTTTCAAAATTTATTAAAATACTAAAAAAATATACATAACAAAAACATTAATCTTTATAATTTGTATACTCTCGATATCTAGAAAAAAGAATTGAGTGACAAATAACAAATAGGTTTCGTGATATTAATTTTGATAGAATTCTATATGCTTCACACGAAAACAGGAAGGTTCTAAAATAATATTTTACATATTCAAGTAAATTTCCATGTCTGAATAAAGGGACGTATTAAAGATTCCGATCAAAAGCAAGGTACATGAATATACTGAAACGTAGCATTCTAGACTATTCGAATTCCCAGAATACAAACATCTCATCAAGCCTTCTTCCACCTTTTTGTTTACTTGAGGGAGTATTTTTAATATTACAATATTCCAATACATAAACAAAAACACCATGGATAAATTGAACGGGTTGGTTTAAAACACTATCGGATATTTTAAAATCGGTATTTTAGGTAAATGTTGGTGTTTCACAACAGTCAATTAAACAACTGCTTTAAAAAAATCATAGTTTAATTCTATATTTAATGATAGGTAAGACGTGAAGACAAATTGCAGCGAAATTACCGCGCCGTGGCTTGCGTGCAATCTTTAACATAAAAAAAACATTATTTGTTTGTTTGTTCGCACCCTATGCCCTGCCATAGCTTTCATCTAATCTCAATGGAACTTTGACAAACTTTTTGCTTTCACTTTCACGGATGTTTTTGGCATAGTAAAATTAACATACAGAAGGTCTTTTATATAAAAATCAATATTTTTTCATATTTTAAGAGCTGACATACCTTTCATTTTGATATTTTATTGTTACACTTGCGCAAAGGTCATAGGTATAGTGCAATTAACTTTCAGTAGGTGCGCATGTAGACAATTGACAAAAGACAAACAGCAAATTTCATCGATACCGATCAATGTTAGTGAAATTAAATCTAAAATACTGTGCAACCAAAAGCACTTCAATTAACACAAACACTTTCTTTCTTCGAGTGGGGTTGGAACGCTTGCCGGGTACCGGCTTTTACTTTATAAAATCCATTTATTTTCAAAAATAAAAACAGTTTAAAAATTACAATAAAAAACATAAAATAATGTAATCCTTTGATGTATTTAAATAGTATTATCTGCTTTCAAATACATTAACTTCTAAACATTATTTCATGTCATAAATTTGCTTCTTACTGCTCTCCGGATTCTATGTATGTCAAAGATAACATATTTATCAAAATTATCAATTAATTTGAAATAAAATGCAGGCAGAGTAAAAAAGTTATGTGAGGAAAGTAAATTTATTAAAATGAGCAGTCAAGAACACAAAATAATCTTAAATTACGCGCAAGTATCGGTGCGGTAATGTCGCGGTCTATACTGTGCGGTAATTTCAGCGTGCAATTCTCCCAGTGTTTGAAATATTGATTACTGATAACGTTTGTTCATTCAGGTGGTGTGTGAAACTAATAACTAATGGTAAACATTGCCACAGTATAATTTTCTATATGAGAATTAAGGGGCTGTGAAAATTTTCCTTCGTAAGTAATATTTACTTTACTAGTTGGACAGTTTTCAGAAGAAAAAGCAATAAAGAATGTAAATTTAAACGGTTTTATCATTTTACAAAATGTATGTATTTAGTCCGAGGATAAAACTTACTTTGAAATTTAGATAATACATGTATTTAATGGGTCAGTAGCTAATTCAAGTGTTGGTCAGTTAAATAAATAAATGGTCAGTTAAAAATCAAAATGGTCAGTTAATATTATAAACGGTCAGTTGTAGTTTTATCAGTGTGAATTTGGTCAGTAATTAAATAAAACGGTTAGTATTTAATATAAATGGTTAGTAATTTAAAAAAAAAATGATAAGTTTTATTTTGATAGCTTGTGAATTTTATCAAATATGGTCGTCAAAAGAGGCAAATTTATGACATCTGCTATGAAAAATAAGCGCATGAAATGAAATAATTTCTTAAGTTCAGGTATTTGAAAGCAGATAATGTTATTTTAACAAGTGTAAACTGACCATTTATTATTTTAACTGACCACTTATGTACTGACCGTTTTAAGTATTTATTACTGACCATTTATCGAATTAGAAACTGACCAAAATATTAGTAGTCTTTAAATAAGTTCCTACAAAATGTGCAATATTAAAATGTGCTCTTAAAATAAAGTAGTTAGCTTTATTTTATTTTCTAAAGACTTTTACACACGTTTTGGCAGTCAATGAACAATGATTATATATATTTTTTAATGAATCTTCGAACGGTTACTGTTAAATGAGTAGTATAGTATCAAAAGTAGAACTATCCCATTTTTTTCGAAACTGAACTAATGCTGTCATATTATTCTTCTGGCCATAGTGTATGGCTATTAATAAAATATTTGTATAAAAATCATGTGGTATAAAAACGTAAAAAAAAATTGAAAGGGTCCATTCAAGTACTCGATGCTCGAGTATTTTTCAAAATACTGGTAATTAATAAATGAAGACTTATTTCAAAATTGTATTTACATATTTAAAAGAAAAATACACAATGCTTAACCGTTGCGCTTAACTGAGTCTTAAGCGTAGATTTTACTACAGGAAATATATTTTTTTAAATGGTTTTGCCGTTGACTATGTTATGCAAGGATTTCTTCTGTAACTTTGGGTCCTGCTAACTTATCTTATCATTGACAAGTTTATGATTACGAGACTCTATGATGACTAGAGACTAAATACAATATTGAAAAATAATCTTTTGATTTGCCAACTAATGGATGCGCTGTGGCATACTAAATACAGAAAATTCAGAAATAATATATATTTTGGTATATCTGAAACTACGAGTATTTTTTAAATTGTACTACTTGGTACTCGAGTAGTTGAGATGTTGAGTAATTGGAGTATCAAGTAGTATCGTCAATTACAATATAAAATTAAATGTTTAAATAAATATATACATAAAAAAAAAATCAAATTTGAATATTTTGAATTTTCTACTTTTCCATGGGTTTTGTCGATAGCGACCCGGGATTAGCCTTTTAGCATCTTCAGGTAGTTCAAGTTCAGAAAATTTTAAAATTACTAATTATTCATTACTTTAATGTTTTTCCAAAAATATAATTTTATTGATACTAATTACACTTCAAGGAGGAACGCGGAAGAAACAAACGAAAAGGTTAATTATGCTAGGAATCCAATGATAGATGGATATACGAATCGTTTGCTATACTGTGGTATAGTAGAACTCTACGCCAGCGTACGGAATTTCAATATACGCCTTAACTTCGATGAAGCAATCGCAAATAGGAATTTGTTTTTTTTTTATTCAAAGAGTAAATAGCAAACTATTCAAATAGGAAATTTTCAATTTCCCTATTAACGTTTCCAATCAAGGTTTTCTTCGCTGCACACAAATCATATTTACACATCACATGCAGAATTTTGTTTGCTTTTAATATGACAGATTTAAAAAAAGCTGACATTATTTCCATTGGTAGGTTTAACTCTTTCTGATTGATTGCATCTCATAAGCCAATATTATTTATATGTACTTGCTTTGTTTTGATTATATAGAAAACTTTGCGATAGTAAGTCTGAATATGCCTCTTGAAGAAGCGAAACACGTGTCACAATTAGTAACACAATACGTGGAATAATCAAAGTTATTTTATGTTGAGAATAATTAATTTTAAAATTACTATATTTTGAAAGTGAATACGTTTTATTTTTACCATGTCCACTCCCAAATGAGCATAAAGGGCTTCTCTTGAAGTCTATGTCAATATGTTTTTTCTACAAGAACTACATGTTACTCAGTTGTCCAACCTTTCTTTTTGAAGAAAGTATGGATTGAAAGGATACAAGGACTATTTCAGGATAAGTGGTTATATAATCGCTGTCACTATACGTCTCTCTTTGGGATCGAAAAGGTGGGGAAGGGATTTTTAACAAAACAAACACCCATTCACTCTGAGCAGAATTGATTCATTGATTATAAAAATCTGCTCTTACTAAGAATCGAATCCTGGCAGTCGGGCACGGTAGCCAACGTCGTTGACTACTGCACCACGGACTGGACTTATCTTTTAAAACAATTTGTTTTGCAATCATGACAATTATCTATCTTTATTTTTCGAAGAGAGTATGGCTTGGAAGGATACGAGTACTAAGAAAGGATTTACTATGTTAAATTATATCGATAAACTATCCTAAAAACCAAAAAAGCATTTATTTGATGTATATATTTTGTATTGATAATGGGCGTTTATATTTATTTGGGTATTTTTGTCCGGGCGGTATTTGCGAGCATTGGTCCGGGCGCATTTGGCTTGGCGCTAATGTCTGGGTGCCACATAATATATTTAGTATTTGAATGTTGACGTATAAAGAAAAAACATTCCTTTCTTTTTAGGATATCTTAACAATATATAAATATAAACACAGATAATCTGTTATGGGATACGAAAAATTTTTGCATAGCGAATTTTATATTAAATATAATTCTATAATCGCAAGAAAAATAAAAATTCCCTTCATATTATTCAATTGATATATTCTTCGAATTCTTACGATTTCGTGACGATTATATTCGTAAGCAATCGACGTGCACATAACACATTCAAGTCGTTACGAGAGTTGATTAATAATTCCAACATCTTAGAATTTTCATTATGTCCACAAAATATTAAATATGAGATTATTATGAAATTGACTTGATCTAGGATTTTTTTGGAAGAGTATAATGTGAATCGTCTCTATATTTGCAGTACTTTTCTTCTTACGTATATTTTTTTACCATCACGACACCTTACTTTGTAAAGGTTCTAACTACTCTTGACACTGTTTTAAGATATGAGCGTTTGAAATATCGATTGATTAAAATTCACTTCTAACAATGAGCAAGTAAAAATGTTTCAAATTACTTATTTTAAGCGATATTTTCACAACTCTTGCTGAGAAATAATGATATTAGAGATCTAATGATGACAATCTTAGATATTTGTCAAAAACAAATTGTAAAAAAAGTGTGCAGATGCAGTGCACCCAGGGCTGTGGAGTCGGAGTCTTGGAGTCGGAGCTTTTTGGCCGGAGTCGGAGTCGTCGCGGCTTTTTGACCGGAGTCGTACTCGGAGTCGGAAATTTTGAAAAGTTTGAATTTTTTATTTTTGCATTTAATATGTCAAATTTGGCTTTTGGCCGCATTGATAGGGTTGATATTTAATTGAATACACATAAATAGGAAATTTAGGAGAAAAACGTGACGATATTAACCTTTTTTTAGTCGGAGTCGTGGTTTTGGTAAATTCCAGAGTCGGAGTCGGACTTTTTTACCGACCCCACAGCCCTGAGTGCAACTCTAAAATTCCGATATTCAACCATAGATAATTTTGAAATTCATAAATATGATAGAATGCGGTAAATACAAGCTTTTCCGGAGAAAAGGACATTTTAGGCAAAATTTTCTTTTTCACTAAGATTGTCATCATTAGATCTTTAAGGTCATTATTTGTCAGCAAGAGTTGTGAAAAAATATGCTAAAATAAGTTATTTGAATCATTTTTACATGCTCATTGTTACAAGTGAATTTTAATTAATCAAAACTTCAAACGCTCATATCTCAAAACAGTATCAAGAGCAGTTAGAACCTTTTCATAGTAAGGTGTCAACATGTCACTTTAACAGTAAGGCCTGATAAATTTTGAGCTTCTGTATTGAAAGAGTCTATACATATATACTGTTAAGGATTTAATAAAACACTTTATTAATTATAAATGTTTCACTATATATTATACAAGTTATACGTACAATATTATAAATAAAAATCATGTTAAACTGAGCTACTGAACCCTTAGGCTAGAACTCTGAGTTTCGAGTCAGTGTTAGTTTATATATGTTGAAAGCTTATTGCCAGTACCAATCAATATTGATGTTTTGTTTATGATAGTGTAGAAATGAGTATTGGTCTTTAATTATCGTTGGCGGATGTATGTATATGATAAGTTAGTTTTGATTAAATGTGTATTGCATCTTTACATAATGTTCTTGAATCAATAGTGTAAGTAAATAAGATAAGTTATAAGAATAGTATGTCATAGTTTCTTAATATTTAACAGTGAATGATGGGGTGTATACATAACAATACTTTCAACAATATTAAAACAAAGTTTACTAGTGAATAATTGTGATTCATGATGAGTTTAAATGTACGGCAATCATGATGAAGCAAGAATTATAATCTTATTAGTGATTGCAATACTTTCTCAAATGTGTTTTAATGATAACATAAAATAACGGATATTTTCAAAGCGGAAAATAAGTTCAGTTAAGTTAGAAATTTTCGCTTATCAAACATAATTATTGGTTGTATTTAATGGCATTGAAATCTCAATTTAAACTTTTGTTTGAACGCTCATGATATATAACATATGCCGCCTTGAAATTAAATAAATATTTATTAATAACGTATTTGTTTCAACTAGAATATTAAAGAAGTCTTAATAAAAAGTTAACAAGGATAATTACGGAATTATGTTTGCGATGTATTTAATGATAAATGGCGTGTCCATGTTAAGTATTTAAGATACGGTAGGAAAAATAACAATGTATTTTAGTTCTACATAAACTATTTTATATATTTGTTGATAGCTATTTCGGCTTACGCCTTCGTCAGAAATAGTTCGTCAGAAACGAATATATAAAATAATTTATGTAGAACTAAAATACATTGTTATTTTTCTTACCGTATTATAATGGAGTTCTACCAAGTAAATGCCTACTCAATCAATAGTATTTAAGATGTTCAAAATAACATACAAATATCTCAAAAATATAGCATTTCATTTTTTTGTATGAAATTGTTTGAAATTTTTATTTGCAAACATAATATCGAATATAAATATAAAAAAAAATTAGTACTTTTTCCACATACAATTCCTTGAAGAAGAGAACTGGTTTCGCACGTCGCGAACCAATTACCAACTGTTGAAAGTGGTAATGTTCGATGATTACCTTTACTATTTTTTTTTGTGATTTTTTTACAATGTGATCGTTTACAATACTTGGCGACCTATATAATCTTGTTATTATAAGATGGCGATTATTGTCGTGTTGAAAGAAGCGGGTGCTGATACATTTCACATTTTGTCATCGGTTAAATATACCAAAAAAGTCTATTACTAAATTTGTAACGAATCATAATGATAAATTTCTGAAATTATGGCATTTAGTCATTTTTAGCTAGAAATCTTAAAATCAGTGTCAAAAAATGGTTGACTGATGAAAATTTAACTAATCTACTTCGATGTGCAACGTCCAAATTATCGGTTGACATAAATAAAATATAAAACAATTTTAACTATGAGCTGTTTATTATTAATGTAACCAATATCATATTATTAAGGGTTAAAACAAGGGACGTGGAGTTGGAGTCAGAGTCGGAGTTGGAGTCGACTCGTCGTTTTTGCCGGAGTCGGAAGTTTTGAAAAGTTTATTTTTGCACATAATATGTAAAATTTGGCTATTGGTCGGATTGTTTGGTTGATGTATGTATAATTGAAAACAGATAAATAGAAAAGGTAGAAAAAAACCGTGATGAAATTAAACATTTTTTACACGGGATCGGAGTTGCTTTTGGTAAGTGCTGGAGTCGGAGTCGTATTTTTTTAACGACTCCACAACCCTGCTTAAAATATTTATTTGTGGCATGGTTATAGGCATGCATTATTTTGTTTGGCCCACCAAGTGGTAACAGTTGAGAATCTCTGATGTATACATTAAAAACAGCACGGTTCTGTGCGCCTAATTTCATTTTGTAAAACATCTTTCGTGTATGGTATCTATGTTAATTAATCTTGAAATATTTTATCATTTTAATACCCATCTAAATTTACTTGATTCACGTTGAACCATACCGTAAGCGCTTCATGAGTAATATCGTACTAAACGCTATCTCAAATAATAAAGCAAAAGTTTTCTTATTATTGATAAACTCATATAGGGTATTTGGCTCGGGTGTTTGGCCGCCGGGAGCGCTCTTGCATACAAATGAAGACACAGCTATTTCACAGGAAGCTATCCTCTTATTAGTAAAATTCTTCGCAAAGTAATCAATACGTGACCGGGGTTTTCCTCCGAATTTGAATGCCCAGTATTTATTGCGAATGGCTAAAATCATCTGCATAAAACCTTATAATTTCACGCTAATTTGAAAATGTTTATCTTATATTTAAAAATCAATATTTGTTTAATTAAGGATTTCGACTGAGGATGCTTGATGGATTCAATGTTCGAGAAATTTTACCGATGTAAAACATAGGGTAGTCACTACACTGCAATCTATAAAATGCCATGTTATTTTTATTAATAATTATTAATTAACCTGGTCAATACTTACAATAGAAAGCTGGTTTAAGACTTTTTGAGAGCTGTTTTTTAATCTTTAAACTTACAGAAACATCCGTTTACGTAATTTTTTTCTATATAAACTATACAAACTGCTTACTCAAGTTCAAGAAAATCTATGCACTTGAAATGCTTGAAGATGCCGAAAGGCGAAACTTGGGTCGTTAGCGACAAAAATCATGAAGAAGTAGAAAATTCAAACAATTCAATATTTGCTTGTTCGTACTCTATGCGCTGCCATACGGTTCATCTGATTGCAATGAAACTTTGGTGATTTGTAGTGTAGATATCTGGGATGGTTATTGCGTTCCAAATAGTTTATCCGATTGAGATTAAGCTTTGGTGATTTGTTGTGCGGACGACCACAATTTTTTTTATTACCTACATACCTACATATGTTTATTAAAATGAATGTTTTTTGTCCCGTATGCGATCCAATTGGAACGTCGAATTTACAAATTGACGACAAAAATCATGGAAAAGTACAAGCTTAAAAAGATTTAACTTTGATATAATATTTAATGTAAAAATGTAGGACGAAAGTAAATTACTACTGTTTTATTATATTCTAATGGCCAAAGATATATACAACAGTTAATTGATAAAAATGTATCAATTTCTAATAAACGTTTAACTATCACAGTTTGTGTTCTTCTTTAAAGTTTCATATCCCAAAGCCAATAACTTAGTTTTCATTTGATAAGTAGGTTTTATTGACGTGTTAATTTTTTTGATAACATTTCGAAACAATCATTATATAATAAATTCAAATACCCATATTATGAAAAAGTAGCTAACATTGTGGTTGTTTATTTATAACTGATTGGACAGCGGTTATAAAAAATATTTTAGCAAAAATGTAAGCAAAAATTTTACAGTGAGCAAAAATAAAAATTGCGGTTCGATTGAATGCGAATTGAAAATAAAATCGTATTGAATCTGAGCACATGTATGTAGTTGTTTTTCATTCATTTATTATTTATAGAAGAAGCGCGTGTGTAATTTCTGCTTTTCGAATGATGAAAATATTTCTATGCTTGAAAAAGTAAATAATATACAATGTTTCGGCCGAATCAGTCACAGTAAAAAATATGTTTTTTTAACCATTTTTATAAAAATTTTCTGCTCCCAATTTTAAGTAAAATTATTGTAATATTTATAAGCCCTTTATAAAGAAAAACTTTCTTAAATTAAACGAATTTTTTTCAATCATTTAGAATCGATTATATTTTATATCCGCTTAGTATTTTAAAAAAATCAGGCGTTGACAACATTTTTTATATTTATCGGTGATTTTTGGGCATAACTGAAAAATATTAAATTTGAAAAAGGAATATTCAAACACTAATAAAACTTTGAAAAAAATAAGTGAGAACAAGTTAATTATTATCTAAATTTTGATTATACCACTAACCATCGAAATAATAACGGTTTTTACAACTTCAAACAGTAATAATAAAATCATATCTCATGATTAAATCAGCTTACAGGTTAAACTCAAACAACTTCGATATTCATATAAAATTTAGAATAACTTTGATTATTTAGTAGTATAATTGTTGTTTGTTTTGTTTCTATCCACCCCACCATGCTTCCCATAAAAAGGAATAATCGCTAACTCTATCCAATCTTGTTTTAATACTTGAGCTACCAATGCGATATGAAGTCTGAATATGCATCTGAAAAAGGCGAAACACGTGTCACAATTAGTAACAAAATACGTGGAATAATCAAAGATATTTTATATTAAAATGAACTCCCACAAAGTTACCGCCGAAAACATCGATATTATTTGAGGAACTCAAGTGGGTCATTTGAAATTGTCAAATCAGACACCTAATAACCCGACAGTCATTGGTTGCCGACACCTGCTTTAAATCATTATATCACGCTTTTCTTTGTCTTCCAACCAACCCTCGTCATCCATCGTGATTATTATACCTAAACATTTTGTTAGGCACATACGATTTTATTTTAAACAAAGGTATCTGTGTGATTTTGAATTGAATCAATATTTAGAACCGAGTTTTTGAATACATATTTCTATACTTAATATTCATTATGAATATTCAAGACATAACGAGGCTGATTGTGTCCCTTTCTTTCCTTTAACTTTCGAAAGGCTGTCCTTGAAAAATAGCTCGTAGGCCGAAGGGGGGTCTAAAAAAGAACCCAGTGGTATGGCCTTATTGGCATAGACTGCAATAAAAAAATGATTGATTATGCTTTGACGTATCTTTATACATCGTTTTATAAAATAAATATATAAAAAAACGATAATTTCCCTTTAATTATACATATTTTAAGTCGCACATGAAGGAGACAACCTGATCGCGTTCTTGTTTATTCTAGACTGGCGATATCAAAACTGTGAATGCGACTTCTTATCTACACCTCTTAATATAAAAAAAGCATCCATTTGATTTGTAATTTTCGTTGAAAGAAGTGCGTTTGAGATAATATAACGTTGTTTGATTGTGGTTGGGCAGTGAATTTGTAATCCTGGCAATTGGTAGCGACAGTATCATTTGGTTTTCGGCCAATAATAATCCGACTAACTTTCTTTTTTATTTAATTGCGACGAAACTAGTTAGTCAAAATCATCTTTTTTTACTTCAAAAGATGTAAAAAACAATGATTCAAGAATACCGAAAGTGTAAACATTGTATCACTAATATTAAGATAGATATTTGAGATAAAGTAGCAGTGGTGGTCGACTGTTTCACCTGGCAAAAGTTAAGGAACTCAAGTGGGACATTTAAAATTATCAAATCCGTCACTTAATAACCCGAAAGTCATTGGTTGCCGACACCTGCTTTAAATCATTATATCGCGCTTTTCTTTGACTTCCAACTAACCCTCGTCATCCATCGTGATTATTATACCTAAACATATTGTTTAGCACATACGATTTTATTTTAAGCAAAGGTATCTGTGTGATTTTGAATTGAATAATTATTTAGAACCAAGTTTTTGAATACATATTTCTATACTTAATATTCATTATGAATATTCAAGACATAACGAGGCTGACTGTGTCCCTTTCTTTCCTTTAATTTGTATTTAATGAAAACATAAAGAGGTCAGCCATTGTTTCCTTCGTTCCCTTTCCATCTCTGAAAGAAGATAAATGCTTTGCTAATGTAAATTTATTTCAGATTGCAGAGGCGCTGAAATTAACTTTATTGGTCATTAATACCTTTTCCTATTTTGCTATTGATACTGAACAAATAAAATTCATCACTATAAATCGTTATCAGGAAGCTACTGGACGAAGAACTTATCAGTTTATGCAACAATAAAGTACTTTTCTAAATAGGTTTTTAATGTCTCGATCAAAATATCAACCTTTTTATTAGATAAAGTAATTCAGGGATTCTCAACCGTATTGCAACTTTTAATGAGATTAGTGACGGGCCCAGGCTGAATTTCTTAACAAACAACGCTACATATTTATTTTATCATTGTTTCCTAGATAGTTTTACATTTGTAATGAATTCACCGTAATGTTAGATACCGGGAGGTGTTGGAATTTATCGAAACAAAATGGTTAGCAAAAATACCATACACTGGCATATATGTAAAAGATTAAAAAAATGTGCAAAATATGTTATCTTAAAACTAAAAAAATTTCAATAGGTAATATTAAAAAAAAAATTCAGATGAAATTTGAGTTTTCTCGTTATTAATTTTTTTTTAGTATGTGCACATGCACCGGCGGGCATAAGGTTAAGAACTCCGTTACCAATGAATAATTATTAAGTTTAGTTATATTTTATGTATAATATTTTTCAATATATGGCGCATTGGCGTAAGCTGTAATGCCATGTATTAGTTTTATTCGTAATAAACTGTTATATATAACATTATAACACTAGGAATAAATAATAAAATATGTTTGAACCTGTTGTGGTAAAATTATCAATCAGCGTCTCAAAAGATATTTGCTTCCACATTTTATACTAAAATGGCATTAAATGAATATTTGCAGATTTATTAAAATTTTCGATTACACAAAAGCTTTGTTTGAATATGCTTTCGCTAGAAAATCATTAAAATGTATTGCTTATCTGTATTTATTCTCTCTGCTTGAGAAATGAAAATAATTACACATTAAAATAAAATCGCAACCTAAAAGAGTTTCATGACCCAATTTAAAAAAATATTGAATCGTTTATTTTAATTATAATATCCGTATTTTGCCTGTCCATATTTATTAGAATATAATTTTTAAGTTTCATTTAAAAAATTAGATCTCATATTATTCCTATAAAATGTTCAAAAAAAAAAAACGTTCGATAAGCATTCAGGGTTTCTCAAACTATGTTCCACTGAACCTGAATAGATGTACCGTGACGATTTGTAAAGATCTTCTACATACATACATACTTGTTTATATCGTCAAGTATCTAAGTTCAGACGGAAAACCATATTTTCTCACACCATGCGCATGAAAGAGGTATATTATTTTTTTCTGACTGACTGCCAAGTTTTGTCAGTTTTATGACAGGGCAGTAAGCCGCGCTAGTAAATGTTGATAAAAAATCTGATGAAAGCAGCCTGAATATATCAGGAAATATATGAGATGATTGCTGAACCAGCAGAGCTATTTGATGCAGTCCGTCCTCATACGGGCCCAATAGGCCACGCTGACTTGATCGCGACCAAGGCATTCGATAAATTTGCAACATCATAAGGGGAACGGAATACTCTTGATTCCACTTCAGATTCAACCCAAAGTAGATTAAGCTCCACGGATTCTCAGAATACGGATACATAAGATACTTTTAACAAAGTGGCTCAGCATGTCACATTTTATTTTTTTTCCTATTAATTTTTCTTTTCTTTAAGCACTTTAGTGCATGGTTAAAAGATTAGTCCCGTGCAGCTCTAGTAAGTGAGGAGTAAATTCGTTTCTTTTCTTGATCGTATAGCGTTATGGAAGGCGGCTGTGAAAAACACATAACAGAAGAGTGGTGGGACAACCAACTTGTTCATCCAAATATATATAAGGAAATATATAGGAATTACCCAAACTAAAAAAATAAGTGTTCTAGTAAAATTTTCGGCTATTCAAAGTGTTCCATCGTAGACAATGTTTGGAAAATTCTGCACTGTATCAGTGGGCACAATAAAGACAGCCAAATGCTTTGTGTGTGAAGGAAAAATGAAATGGTGGGAACGTGATGTTTTTAAAGGGCTATCATCAATAAATAATAGCGGCCCCCAGTAACACCTCATATCTCATTCAAATCTGATCTTTTATTACGGGACCTAAAGTATTAAAGATTTTTAGCAGTGGATATTTGTTTATGGCTACTAAAACGGAAACTTCATTCATTTGATGTTGCTATAAAACAACAAAAAAAATCGTGTATTTAATGGGTCAGTATCTAATTCAAGCTTTGGTCAGTTAAATAAATAAATTGTAGGTGAAAATTCAAAATGTCATCGTTTCAGTATGAATACGGTCAGTAATGTATTTATAATGGTTAGTAATTTATTAAAAACGGTTGAAATTTTAATTAAATGGTCACTCATTTAAAAAATGGTAAGTTTTAGTTTGACCGCTTGTGAATTATATCAAATATGGTCGAAAGAGGCCAATTTATGACAAAGTCTATGAAAAATAAGCACATTAAATGAAACGATATCTTAAGTTCAGTTATTGATAGCAGATAATATTATTTTAATTAGTATAAGGTTTACTATTTTTTTTAAATATTTTATCTTTAATTGTTAGAATTATTATAATAAAAGATCCCAAAGAAACTTTGAAACATTAATTATGACGTCGAGTTGTTTTAATTAAGAGGAGCAAAAATGCATTATTTATAATTTTTAACTGACCATTTATTCTTTTTACCGACAATTTTAAGTCTTTATTACTGACCATTTATCAAATTAGAAACTGACCAAATAATTAGTTGGCATTACTCACATTTGGGACCGTGTATTTATAGATTTATTTTCTTCGTTAATTTGATATAACAAAAGACCTCGTTAATTAACCACAAAACTACGGTTTCCGGCGAACTCACTCTCTGATTCCCACGAGCTGAATAAAGCATTAAGTCAATATAACGAGGCTTGACATAAGCGTTTGATGTCGTAATAAACACGTGCCAAAAAAACCAACCAAGAGCTGGCTTTTTTTGTCACATAAACACACATCCCTCCAATCAAATAATACTTTTTTACGTGAGCCATATATTTATATGTACCGGAGGAAAAATGCTAAAACAGGCTTCAAGAGACATCTGTTAACGAACAAACATGTTTTTCTCAACCTTTTTCTTTGTTTTGGTTTGAAAACAGGCTAATACGTGATTGTGAACGCTTTTTTTAAAAATCTGGGTTGAGTCTTTGCTATGCTGTAAATACTTACAATACACTGGAAACACACCCAGACTTATGTTCGGAAAGAATTAAATAGGATCATATTTCTGATAAAAACAAATATACAGGTGTCGTTTTAATGTTAATACAGTGGAACCCCGATCTAACGTTCTCGCATTATACGTTTTCCCGCGTGGTGCGTTTATTTTCTATAGTCCCGGCATTTAGTTCATATTTTAAACTTTCCCACATTCCTCGTTTCCCGCACTAATCGTTTGTTTTATACGGTCCCTTGAAAAACGTAGAATTTTGTCTACATAATTGAAAGCATTTCATAGAAATGGTGAAACAGTGAAACCCCTATTCTACGTTTTTCTATGAATTAAAATATGTAGGTTTAAATATGAACTAAATGCCGGGACTATAGAAAATGAACGTACCACGCGGGAAAACGTATAATGCGAGAACGTAAGATCGGGGTTCCACTGTATATATGTACATACACATAATAAAAATAATAACAAATTTTTATTATCACAGTACTTATTAACTATCAGTTGATAGTGCTCGCCATGAGCGAAACCGGTCCTGATCCAATACATTTTATGTTAAATAAGTACTTTAAATGCTTTATTATAACTTTTATGTAAGAATAGAAATATAATAAAAGAATTGTTTGAATTTTGTACTTTTCCATAAGTTTTGTAGCTAATGAGCTTGGTTTCGCCTTTTGGTATCTAAAGGCATTTCAAGTGCACGGATTTACTTGAACTGACGCGCAGTAAACAGTTTTTATCGTTTATAAACAAAAATAAAAGTTAAATTGCTATTAAAATATGAATTAGCGAAAATTTTATGTAAACGAGTTTCAATGAATTAAGTGGGTTTGTTATAATTATCGGGATTTTTGAATGTAGTATCGCAAATACTAATGACCAGATAACAATATAGGAATATCTAAAATAAATGTAGGGCTTTATCTGAACTATTAGGTATTACTGAATTGATTGATTTCAAATGTTTGAATTAAGAAATTTAATATTTTGTATATTATTTAAAAGCACTTAGAATTAAAATAATATAAAACATCCGAAAAAAAAAGTCTCAATTCAGAAATACCGATCAATATATTTATAGTATCTTTGACTTATTTTCCATTGAAAGGAAATTAAAATCAAATTTTCCTGTTGTTATCTAATAAAATCTTTGCGGCGATCAAATTCATCATAGTATCATGAATCATGTTTTGAGTACATACTTTAATGGGGTTGTTCGTGTCGTAATAGGGTCAGTTATGTTATAATAACAAACACACAGCGTCCTTCAGGACATCGTTAGGCCCATGTTTCTAAATCCCAACTGTACCCTAGTTATATTACGACCCTTATACTATTGTGTGTGTAATTTTTTTGATTCATCAAAGTCACTACTGTTTCTTTCAAAGTTACCGATTTCCATATTTATATGCAATGGTTATCAATGCCAGTATTGCAGGTACATAATGCTCGAAGAAGATAAAATAATAATATTTGATGCTTTTTTTTGTATCATCATCTTCCATTATAACTGCTTTTTTTGATATCTTTAATAATTCTTACACTGTTTTATCAGGTATGAGTATAAACCAGAGCTGTGGAGTCGGAGTCGTCGCGGCGTTTTGGCTGGAGTCGGAAATTTTGAAAAGTTTGAACTTTTTATTTTTGCATATCAAATGTCAAATTTGGCTATTGGCCGGATTGGTAGGGTTGATATTTATTTACTCCACATAAATATGAAAATTAGGCAAAAAAGTGACGATATTAAACTTTTTTTAGTCGGGAGTCCAACTTTTTTTTACCGATTCCACAGCTCTGGTATAGACGTAGTTACTTAACTATACAAATCGGATTTCAATGAAGCCCACAATTTTGCAAGAGCTAATTAGTGAATTTAATAATCTTGATCTTCTCGTTAAAATTTTTACATTACTTTGAAAGTACACGGAATTATGCGATAACAGACAATATTAACACGGTGTTTATCAGCTACATTCCATATGTTCTGTGATAACACGTAACTGGATGAATATATAAGTATTAGAGGCCTGCACGGGCCGAAATTTTAAAATTTCACCCGGACCGAACCCGAAGACCTCCGACCCGGCCCAGCCTGGGCCCAAGGCTCATTTCCAAAAATCTTACCCGAACCCGACCCGAGCCCGACATTTTTCAACCTTGCCCGAAAAAAATCCGAATTTTTTTTTAAATAAAAATTAAAAATTGACCCACCAACAATTTTGTGTGTGCAGTTGTGCGAAATATATTTCTTCCTAATTAGAATAAGTTTTTGTTTGTTATACAGGAATGACGAATCAAGTGAGAAGTTTTTGAACTAGATAAGCTGAAAATGCATTTACATTTTATACACTCAACGTATCCATTTGTAGCCACCTCTATGATTTCACTAAATGATTTCCACACTTCACTTTTCCCATGGGTGTTAACCGAAGAAATATATTCTCCACTCTTCAGTTTTGTCTTAATATTTTCGAAGTCCATTTCTTGCCGGAAATTTTTAAAAAATCAACCTTACAAACCAAATTGCGACCGATCGAAATAACCATATAAGACATACTGAAGTCAGGATCATATTATGAAATTCATTATGCGTATTGTACAAACGCCGATGAAGCAGAAATCATTAAAAAATACTAAAATAATGGCGTCAAAAGTCATTAAGTTAAGAACAATGCATCTTGTTCTTTCGAATGGGTGTTCATGATAGAATTTTTTAAATAACGAACAAGGCGTCGAAAAGATGACTAATACGAGAACGTGAAGTTTATTATAGTATTAAATTTAGATTTACGATAATGGTGAGCTTATTCGGAAATGGCACGATTTTTGTTATATTTAGTTGTATGCTTGCGTCCGAGCCCAGCCCGGGCCCGAATGCAAGCCTTCGTTACCTGGCCCGACCCGGCCCGCGGGCCAAACCCGAGCCCGTGCAGACCTCTAATAAGTTTATAGTTATTATTTAATAACAAATATACAGACTACAATTTTGCAGCGTTTAATATTGATATTTTATTTTTTATGAATATGAATTTATCTCAACTTACTTTAAACGAAAACTCTTTTTTATTTTTTTAGAACTACGTTTAAAATTCATAAAAAGTAGCTTATTACAGACGAATCTTTTGTTACTTTGTATTGCTTTGAAAAAAAATAGCAACTGTTGTTAAATGTAGAAAAAAAGTTCACCAGTATTAAACTAGAAATAATCCTTTGAATAAAATTAGACTGCTTTTCAAGATTTGGCGCCATGCTGAACATAATAGATTATTAGGGATTGCCTTCATTAATTGAGACGATTCAAAATGTCAGTGTCGTAAAATCTACACTACTTAATTTTATAATGTAATATGTTTAATCTGAATAATATATTTAATTATTGCTATTGGTTGTGTCTTACCTTTCTCTTCCTAGGGGTTGTCAATAGTACCGAAAGTCTGTGAGTTCGCTGGGCAACAGTCAATGTACAATTCGCAGCAGGCTGCCTCGGTGGCAGAACAGGGGGTGGAGTATCAGGAGGCGATGGCTTGTTACGATTGATATTGACTATAGGTGGACTTCCTGGTGAAATCTTAGGCGTGACGGTCGACAGAGGGACGGCCATAGTGATTAGAGTCTCACTTCTAACAGACCAACAACTTCCTCCGAATTTCAAATTCATTAAATCTCCTATGCTACCCTGCGTGCCTGATAACTTCGCCCCGCTGAAATTCCTTGCCATAGCAGGACTGTGAGGAACGGAGCCGTATCCTTTCATCAAGAGTGTCGATTGGGCACTACCCAAGTGGCTTTGGTTTGTCGTGGACCTGATTAAATCCGATGCAACCTTTTCGTTGCCGTTCAGCTTATCCAACTGGGACATACTAGAACCTCGGCGCATTTGAAGTCTTTGGCCAGTGGGTGGTTCAGCAAAATCCGTGTCTTCGGTAGCCTTTTTTGTTGGCGTAGTTTTCTTTTGGCAAAAGCCTCCAAAGTGGTTCCTGGCTTTCCTAGACTCGGTGCGTAGCATTGTTGATGATTTTACTGCGAATAGTCCAGCTTTTAGTGGGAACAGTAGCGCTAGCTCAGTTGTTTTATCTTCTTCTTCCATATTTGGCACTTTAAGTCACTGTTTCATAATACATAAATATGTATCGATTATTTTAAGCAAACTGTATATTGTACACAATCTTAAATAACTTTGTTATAATCAAACTTTGTCAAAATTACTTTAAAGATGTTCACTGTCAATACTTGGTGGAAAAGCATTATAGTAAAAATAATAATACATTTTTAGTACTTTTTCCACATAAAATTTATTTTGTCAGGACCGGTTTCGCTCATGGCGAGCATTGTCAACTGATCAATTGAGAAATCCCCGCCAATCAGTTGACAGTGCTCGCCATGAGCGAAGCCGGTCCTGATCAAATAAATTTTATGTGGAAAAAGTACTAAAAATGCATTTTTATTTTTCTTTATCAAAATATTTGGTTGGCCATGTATTACGTGAAAACTTTTTGTCAATTCTATATGTACCTAAAATAACAGATTTCTAAGATTATATGAGTCAATTAGAAGTGAAATGAGCCAAGTGGCGTTTTTGAAAAAAAAAGTTATATCTAGTATCACATGCTTCAGGTCTTCAATGCATCCTACAAGTGAAATGAGATTATTAAAAACACACTGAAATAATGTTTTTTTTAATAAAATAAAAATATGCTCTGAGTTAATACAAAGGTTTCATTATTTGGCTCACTTTACTTCTCAAGGGCTCAAATGATATGTTTTTGAAAACTAATCCCACCCCTTTTAGTTAAGGCCAATAGAAAAGTTTCACCCTTTTAATGCTTGGCTAACTTCACCTTTCAAAGGCTCATATATTTTAGAACGTTTAAAATAAATAATTTTTATGATTTTTATATGCATTTATTCCAATTTTTGTTAACAATAACATTTGGTTTTAAATATATCGTAAAAATTGGTTGTACTTTTATATCACGTACTTTTAAAACGTTTTCCGAAAAAAAGTAAAATTTTTGAATCGAAGTAAACTATTTGATATTTTCTTTACGCATATCGTTAAATTACTCATAAAGCTTCTGAAATGTTATCATGTCTATTTTTTGAAACGAATTATGTTACGCCATTTATGGAAAATCAAGACAATTTAAGTACATATACCTATGGAAGTGAAATCACAAGGGTGTTAATGTTGTACACACTTAAAGAGCTTATCTCAAAACATCGCAGCGTTACCTGCCATCGTACTTTACGTGTCAAATTTAAAGTGGAAATTTAATTTTATACGACTTTTTAATCATTTCGAAGCTACGGCTATACACACATATATAAAATCAATAGAATCGAATCTTATCGGGGCTCAATTTATTTCAGCATAACTGTTATAACCATATTTGTTGAATAAAATGTAGCGCAGTGGTCATCATCGTTGGATGTCGTGATGGAACACCCGGGCACGAGTCACCGTACGAGAAGACTTCTTCAGTCAGTAAATTGATTCTGTTCGAATGTAATGGGTGACACCTTTCTGATCAGGGATTTGCGAGCTGAACACAAGTCCTGTTCTAGTCCTCGTTTCCTTTCAATCCCTACTTTCCTCGAAAAAGATATGTTGAGCAACTGAGTAACAAGAAGTTTTCATAGAAAAACAAATGTTGAGATAAACTCCACAAGAAATCTATATGATCCAAGTTGGGAGCGGACATGGTAAACAAATCCTATACATTCCCTAATGTTTTCAAGCTGTTTTATCAGAATTATGCATAATATTTAAGAAGAGCGGGGAATCTTTCTGTCAATATTGGCAATTGTCGCTAAACTGACAAGACGTTCCAGCCGGTCAGGTGAAAAAAATATACCCCATCTCTTTCATGCGCATCGTGTGAGAAAAGATGGACCTACGCTTAATTAAATTAAATTTTTTTAATTTTTAAAAAAAATATTTGGCATTACAGCTTACGCCAATGCGCCAAATATTCTGAGTTGTGAAAGTCATACGAGATTAACTCGATGGTAAATAATGTATCAGTTGTGCACAAAATCAACGATAAATAACATACACCCAGCCCAAGATCTCTATTTTCATTTGAAAAAATCTGACCTTACCGTGGATTGAGCCCGGGCTCCCCGATCGCTAGGACAAAGCTCTTGCCACTCTTGGTACATGGATACTTGACATAATATGTCATATGCTCCAAGTCGGGAACGAACATGGTTAAAATACATATAAATCTATAATTCGCATTTTCCTAGTCCCAGCATGTAATAGATTTCTAGATCTGGACTGTCAGTAAACCATCTATAGTTTATTTAGACATGGCTTAATAAAACATTTATCATGATAATATTTTAGCAGTTTCCGTAATAACGGCTTATACCTATTAATTGCCTTGTGAATATGATAACAATATCATCTAATTGCAAAAATGATAATATTTATAAATGGTTTTATTATGGTAATTATGAAAGTTTATTCGTCATGTTTTATAATCACTATTCATAATTTTCATCTATTTTTTTAATTTCATGTAAGCCTGTCACTACTATTTACCTTAGTTCATGCGCCACGGCGTGCAGGCACGCAAACGAAACTCCGAGTCTATTTATAAATAAATATCGTATTTTTAAATAAAACCTAATGCAGACACATCGTTACAAGGTAGTGTGATTGTTAAAATATCGATATGCTAAGCCATTTTTATTTTTATTAAGATAACTGATGTCACTAGGGCTCGCACATTATTATCGTTAATATCCCTCGAAACATTTTTTCAATCTTACACTTTTGATACTGTTTTTTCATTTTTTTTTGAAACCCATAAATAAGTCAGGTGTTCAATGATTTTGCGGTCATGTTACGTGGCATTTTAATGGAAAAATCGATGGCTAAAAATGGTGGCCCGTGGCAAAAAATCCACGAAATTGGCTTTGCGCTTAAAGGGTTAACTTTTATGAGGTGTTTGTTCATGTTTGTTCTTTGAAATCCAGTCAGACACGGACACCGCTACAAAAGCGCTCGTGAAAAAGTCAATAGACTCCCTTGCTTCCCAAGTCATCATCCCGGAAGATGTTAAAATCGTTGAGCCGGTTGAGATTGAGAAACTTATCAAAACACTCGTCGTTAAAAAAGCGCCCGGTAGAGATAACATCAACAACACTATCTTGAAACGCCTCCCGCAAAAAGGTATCATTTTCTTAGCAAAAATATATACTGCGTGTTTTCTACGTGGCTACTTTCCAGTAACGTGGAAAACGGCACACGTCGTCGCGATTCCAAAACCTAAAAAAGACCACTCATTAGCTGTCAACTACAGACCAATCAGTTTACTTGATTGCCTCAGCAAACTGCTCGAGAAAGTGATCCTAGAACGCTTTCTCCCCGTTCATAACCCTATTCTACCTGAATCTCAATACGGTTTCAGAAAAGGCCTCTCCACCACCCTTCAGCTATCCCGCATCACGGGTCAGATCACCGAAGACTTTTACAGGGAAGAACCACCGGAATGGTACTGCTTGATCTGGAAAAGGCATTTGATACAGTTTGGCACGACGGACTTGTTCACAAGCTCGTTGAGACAAACACTCCCCCATACATTATTAAAATCATCCAAAATTATCTGAATGACCGATCCTCTATGCAGCGGTTAAGAAGGAAAAATCTTCTCTCCGCTCAGCCTCCGCTGGGGTACCCCAGGGTAGTCTCCTGGGACCTAGGCTATTTAACCACTTCATTTACGACCTCCCAAATCCCAAAAACTGCTCTGTCGCTCTTTATGCGGACGACACGGCCATCACCTCCACGCACAGGGACCGGGACGTAGCTATACGTCGCCTTGAGTCTAGCACAGCCCAGCTGACTGACTATTTCAGTCGCTGGAGACTCAAAGTAAACGGCGCGAAAACAGAGGCGATCCTCTTCACGCGTAAACGTAATAACAAAAATTATAACGGGAAAATCACCGTCTGTGGTATCCCTTGCTGTTTCAGCCCAGCTGTCAAATACCTCGGGTATTTCTGGATTGCTCCCTCACCTGGTCTACGCACATTGCAGAAGCCAGGCGGAAAGCTCACGTTGCAATTGGCGCGTTGTACCCAATATTCAATGCTAGAAGCTACCTCAGCATGGCTAATAAGAAGGCACTATACAACATGGTAATTAAGCCAACCATGCTGTACGCCTCTCCCATATGGTCTGTAGACATCCCCGACAGCAAACTTCTTCTCCTTCAGAGGGTCGAAAATAAATGCCTACGCATAATCACAGGCTTGAAGAAGAACGCCAGCACCCGATACCTCCGGGCGTGGTATAAAGGCCCTGACATTAAAGAGACCCTACGCCTCCACCGTGCCAGTTTCGTGGAAAGCTTGAAGCAGGGTCCCCACCTCGCTCCAACTCTCCGAGCTGTGAAAATATCCAACTTTAAAAACCAACTAAAGGCCTCTAAGAACCTCGTCAGGACGATGTCTCAAACCTTATGCTCCACCCACCTTTCTCCTACAGCAATTTCTTCAACAGTGGAGGTAGCGTGGAAGAAGCCAGCAGCACTGCCAGCTTCTATACTAACGCCCTAAGAGATACATTTTAAGCTACGAGCTAGGCTCGTCGATTTAGTAACAGTTAGGGACTGGGCATGTCTACTATAAGAACAAGTAAACTCCTCAAGTTTATGTAAACATTACGAGCAATTCCTAGTAAGAATTGAAAATTTTTAATGATTCCAAGACAATCATTCTCGTAAGGGGTTTTTCTTAAGTGTTTTCCCCACACAAAGCCCTCAGCTGACAGAATCTTTTAGAAAGTCAATACTTAGCTAGCTTACATGCGGGAAAGGGAAACAAAGACTTAGTCTGTATCCACCCTAGCAACAAAAATAGCCAGGAAACTAGGAGCCCGCCTAGCGGACTCCACATATAGTTTCAGTAGGAAAGTAAAGGTAGGAAAAAAAAAAAAAAAAAAAAAAAAAAAAGGTGTTTGTTCATGAGGAGTTCCTTTTGTGAGGATAAAATTTCAATATCAAATTTGAATTGCTTGAAATTTTTATTTTTCCATGAATTTTATCACTAACGACCCGGGTTCCGCCTTTCGGCATCTTCAGGCATTTCATGTGCATGGTTGTACGTGAAATGACTGACTTAAAAAAAATTACTATATAGTAGTAAGTTTTTCTAGTATTTACTAATGCAATCCAAGGCTTTTTTAATTTATTAAAATACGCGTAAAAGTAATAAAAATAATAAAACTTCTTTAGTACTTTTTCCACATAAAATGTATTGTATCAGGACCAGTTTCGTTCATGGCGATGGCGTAACCTAAATAGTTATCAACCATATATAAATATATATTATATTTTTGATGTATTAGTTTGCATTAATAAGAGGTCTTAAACATTTTATTTAAAGTCTATTTTTCTTGTAATTTGCTTCAATTCATTTGCTTAGTCGTTTTACCAATTGTTTGTCATACCTTGTTTTTCATACTTAACTTTTGTATAAATATCACTGTTTAATTGTATTCCTTATCAGTTGACAATGCTCGCCATGAGCGAAATCGGTCCTGATCCAATAATTTTTATGTGGAATGAGTACTAAAAATGTGTTCGACCGAGTTTCGGCGTCTTCAGGCATTTCAAGTGCACGGATGTACTTACGAACTGACAGTTACTATGTGGAAGTAAATTTTCCTAGTATTTACCAATGTAATCCAATGCTTTTTTAGCTTATTAAAATACGTGTTAAAGTATTGCACGCTCCAATTAAAACAATATCATATAATGAGGAAATGGAAATGTCGCAAAGGTTCGATCGCGTCTATTCGTAACTGGCGTCGTGAGTATTGGGTATATCTAACAGATTACTGCTAAGTGCGTCTAACAATAATATCGTTGCGTTGGTAAGGTCGCATAAGCCTTTAGTTAGTTTCGATTGGCTTACATTTCCTGTTCCAACATAGGAAACTACAGTGGCATACTTTAATTCGGTATTGCACCACACAATTACTTCAGGGCACTTTCCCAACTACAGCATATCAAAAAAATATGAAAAATTATGGATATATGGTCACGAGATTATAAAAAAATGCACATTAAATGAAATGAATGTAAGGCTTACGATTTTTTTTAAATATTTCATCTTTAATTTTTAAATTTATTATAATAGAAGATCCTCAAGAATACTTCGCAATAAGTATGAAATCGAGTAGTTTTAATTTACAGGAGCAAAAATGCAACCACAAACTACACAAATAATCTTATATATAAAACCGAAACGGCGTATGTATGTCTGTGGGTCTGTAATTCCCTTTTGCATTGTTGGTCATTAAGTCGCCATAAAAACGAATATGAAAGAAAATATGTTTGTTTTTTTATCGGCGAAGACATGTAGTCAAAATGTAATAAATTAGTCTTCTACTGAACTTTTCTCGGCATGTTTATTATTTACGTGAAGGTATTATTTGACATTTCTTTGACAGCAAATTAGATTTTTTCCTTGAATTGGACATTTTAATGGGCGAGAATGGGGCTGTCGTCAAATTAAATAAAGTTTGTGATTTTATTTTAACTCTATTTTGGATGTTAGATTTTGTGATATAATTATTTCGAATGATATAACATTAAATAATCATTGGTCGCTTAGTCCGAGCGACGCCGGGTAGCAATATTAGTAATATTATACAGATAGAGACAGTCACATTAGTTTATTATTTGTTTAAAATAAAAAGAAAAAATAATATTATAAAACAAATTCTTCTTTCAGAACTCATACAATTATCAGTAATATTCTTCAGATTTAATCATTTTGATTCCACATTTTATAATAGTCTACAAGAACTCAAAGAGTAAAGTCAAAACATAAAATTATAAGCCAGTATGTATAAATTTTTTGAGCTTAGTTCGAGAGGATCGGGATTCTGTCCCGTGACCATATATCCTTAATTTACCCAATATTTATTAATTATTAATATCAGTGGTTCTCATGTACGGCCACTAGAGATTTTTTTTTGCGGCCACCAACAGCTTCATAGTTAATATTGGTATTTAATAAAAATGATTTTTTACATTTTAATTTGTCAACAAAGACATTGAAAATTGAATATTTCGTATGTATTCTATTGTGCATTAAGAATTTTAAGTTAGCAAAAACCTGACAAAGAAGACTCGACACAAAAATTTGGTGACGCCACAAAACATTTCCATGTGCTGATGTTCATAATGCGGCCACAGCCCAATTTTATGGGAGTACCAGTGCTCTATATCACTGGTTCTCATGTGCGACCACCAACAGCTTCATATATTGATATTTAGTAAAAATGTGTTTTAATAAGTTAATTTGTCAACAATTTATTTTATTTATTTATTATTTTATTTTATTTATTTAAGAAAAAAGCAAATCATGGCATTACAGCTGACGCCAATGCGCCATAGATTTGACAAATATAAATACATGCATATATATATATATACATACATACATGTAAATATATAATAAAAATCACAAATTAATTAAAAATTAAAAATAAGATGAAAATAAGATGAAAATTACAATAGTCATAAAAAAAAACAGAGGAAAAAATATTATTAATATCACATTAGAAATTTTCAAGGCAGTCAACCGAATGAGTTCTGACAAAATCAACTTTTTTTCATAAAATATAGTATTCGTCTGAACTCACTCACGTCAATATGAAATATGTCGACATCCGAAGCAATGCCGTTTAACAATGACACTGAAAATTCAATATTAGTTCGTTTATAACTCAAAAACATACAGGCTTAGGTCTTTTTGACAAAAAAGACTCGATACAAAAATTTGGTGCGGCCACCAGACATTTCCGTTCGACAGCTGATGTTCCTAATACGGGTGAGAACCACTGCTCTTTATTGTTCACAAACCTATTGTACAGTGATTCATTGGTTGCAATGGTTTTCGTGTCGGAAAATCGCATCGAGTAAGTCGAGGAAAAATTAGATCTAAGTTTTGGGAAATGGATATCTAGAAATATTTATTCAGGCTTCATGCCATCACAAAATGTATTCTGAAACCTGTTATGAAAATTTCGTGATATCAAATATTATTCTCATGAAACAAACACTTTTACCTGGTTAGAATTTTCCCTTTCATTTAGATTTAATATGTTTTTTTCTCTTTCTTATTTTTGGAATAAACAGTCAAATTGAATTATATTTGTTATTCATGAGATTTTGATACACAGCCGTTTTAATTAGCTCTTCTGTACGTGATTGTATTAATGCTGTTTTATTGTATTGTATATCATCCTTTTGATGATTTTATTTCAAACAAACGGTCCTATTAAATTTCACTTGACGCAGTATTGTAAATATTTTCAGACTACTTGAATTTTAATTGCCCTACGCTTTTTTTTACACCAAATGTAAATTATAGCGTCATTTTAATATGATGAATAAATCATGTACTTTTTAGCGAGAATATCTTTTAAAACATCGATTTATTTGTAACTAACTGACCCAGCGAACTTTGTATCGCCTCAGAATCAACAGATGTTGTGTTAACTTATAAGCTGAATTAAATTCAGTTTTTTATTAAGCTAAAATGAATTCAATAAATGTACAAAAATTAAAATGAAAAGTATTTTAATTACATTGAAACGAATGTAATTCACGAATCGAAATGATTCGCGAAGCTTTCTTGCTTTTTCTTTTCTTTTTGGTAGACTATTTGCTCGATAGGTTGCACTCAAAAAAGATTCCATCATATTTTTATTTGACGTGATACTTTGGGATGTTTTAATATTTATTCTGCTATTCGGGACGCCAGAAAATCAAAGATCGTCAAAATTGTTTGCGCCGTTCTCGACTTATATGTATGTAGGTAGTGTAACTAACACGACTTTGTTATATATATATATCAGCAAATAAAACTCTCCATACAAAATGTATGAGAAAGTGAAAATCCCTCATATTTTTTTTGGCCGTGATACGTTGGGATATTTATTACTTATTCTGCTATTCGGGACGGGGACAAAGCCATAAAATTTGAGATCATCAAAATCGGTCCAGCCGTTCTCGACTTATTAGTGGTGTAACTAACACGACTTTGTTTTTATATATAAAGATAACGACAGCTGGTTGACGAATGGATTTATTCAATATGACGTGTGATATACAATCAATAATGAAAAATTTATAAATTATATTTGTTTTTATCCATGTCCCTTCCCACTTGAAGCGTATGAACTACTAACGGAGTTATTCTCAACATATTTTTTTCTCTACGATAACTGCTTGTTACTCAGTTGCTCAACCTCACTTTTTAGAAGGGGGTAGTGATGGAAAAGATACGAGGACTAGGACAGGACTAGTCATTTGCCTATCGCTCTCGCTATGCGTCGCATTTTGGGATCGGAAAGGTGGGAAGGGATTTTTAGCAACACAAACACGCATTGTTTTTGAACGAAATCAATATATAGACTGAAAAAATCTGCTCGTACATTTTTAGTGTGCAAAAATGAAAATTTGAATGTTTTTTATTGTTCTTCTGTCGATCAAAAAAAGTTCATTGATATTTGTCATTGCAGGCCACATGGAATGTCGTTGAAGGCCGCATGTTGCCCACGGGCAGCAAGTGTGCATCACTGCAATTGGTTTAATATGTATATTTAAAACATACATTTGATTATTTACTTGAGTTCAATATATAACCTCACTGTTTTATGAATACAAACGCGATACATTTTAATCCATGGTCGACATGTCTGTAAGTGATAACGATAAAAGCGATGCCTTACTAACACCATTTACAATATGTTGTTTTGCGTGCTTACTCGGAATTCGATCACGTTCGTTTAGTATCATTTTACGATTAACCCTTTATAGGGCAAACTAAATATTTTAAAATTTGAATTGAGGCGATATTTTAATATTTATTAACAATATAAAGTTTAAAATATTCATTACTTTGTCAGGAACATCATTTTTTTGGTATCAATTTGATAGAGCTTCAAGTTCTAAGCGTATGACCAGAGTGACAGGTGTAAATTTTGACAAAGCTTTGCGAGACTTGCTTAATAATCAAAGGTTGCCCGCAATGACTTTAACGATGGCGCCGTCTGAGAAGTCGAAAAGCATTGTCATAACGTTTCAAATTTGTACGCTAAAGCGAGTGTTGCTAAATTTCGCATTTACGCTGCGCCTTGACTTCTCAGACGGTGCCATCGTTAAAGTCATTGCTGCAACCATTGATAGAGAAGCAAGTGACGATACGTCACCCAAGAAGTTAAGCCTGTCATTGTGGCCGTACCCTAAGGCTCGTTACGTCAAAGTTCTTCCAGTCTAGAGACTCCAATTACTCGAAATCTCAACTGCTCGAGTATGTACCAAAATATATATTATTAATTCAAACTTGTGTATATAAATATATGATAAATAAATAAATAAGCTTATTTCATTGCTTTAATTCACTTATTTCAATTTATGAAACATATATTTTGAAAATAATAGAGAATTAAACGATTAAAATTTTAATTTGGTTCGAAGCTTTGTTTTTTTATTCCCGTAGTCGAAAAAACTCTATTGCTGTGGACGTCGGCTTAAAAGTAACCAATGAATTCAATAGTGTTATAAAGTTTTTCTGTCGTCTAATTAAAAAAAAAATAATTTGAAAATTCATCTTCATTTATTATTACTTAACCGAACTCATGAAAATTGCTTTTTTCAACCACAGTTTTCACTTGAATCTATTTTACTGGAAATAATCTGGATTATGGATACAAAGTGGATATTCAATTTGAGACTTACTAATATTATATAAACGTATAAAATTAAATTTTGAGAAACTTAATAAATTGCATGGTGTCTGATGTCACTTCTTGGTGGACAAGCATTATTTTAAATAAATAAAACACATTCGTTAGCACTTCTTTAATATATATTCTGACAAAGATCCCGACTGCTTTTTCTCAGTTCGAATAAAACGATTATATATAGCTTAAACATTAAAATAATCTAGCAATTTAAACTGTCGTTTAACTGACGAGGTATAAACAATCTACCTCATCTCTTTCAAGGGCACGGTGTGATAACATATAGTCCTCCGCCTGGGACTAGATTTTTGACGTCATAATTACCAGATTTTGAAATGGAAAATCTTTAACTGATTTCGGTTTATTTTATAAAACCTTTCCAAATTTTTGCGGAAGATCTATTCAGGTTCAGCGGAACATGGTTTAGGAAACCCTGTTTCAACAAAATGGCAAAACATTAAGTAAATAGTATAGTAAAGAAATCGTTTTTGTTGCTTTATGAAATACTAGTATTGCTACCCGGCGTCGCTCGGACTAAGCGACCAATAATTATTTAATGTTATATCATTCGACATAATTATATGACAAAATCTAACATCCAAAATATAGTTAAAATAAAATCACAAACTTTATTTAATTTGATGACAGCCCCATTCTCGCCCATTAAAATGTCCAAATTCAAGGAAAAAATCTAATTTGCTGTCAAAGAAATGTCAAATAATACCTTCACGTAAATAATAAACATTATTATATTAATAAAAGCCGGGAAAAAGTTGGTAGAAGAATGTCTTCCCCGATAAAAAAATCAAACATATTTCTTTCATATTCGTTTTTATGGCAACTTAATGACCAACAATGCAAAAGGGAATTACAGACCCACAGACATACATACGCAGTTTCGGTTTTATATATGTACTACTCGATACTCGAGTAATTGGAGTCTATACACACACATTGATAACGAAACAAATTTACCGTCGAAACTTTCGCGAGCGAAATCAATTCGTTTGTTTGAACTTGCAACAACAATGCAAAAGGGAATTACAGACATACATCCCCCGTTTCGGTTTTATATATAAGATTTAGCAAATGGCATTCATATATAAATTTCAGAAATTTTGTGAGTCACTGCATTCTTATAGATTGAGTTGGCCTTTACTTGTTAGAACTCGTTAAAATAGCAATATATTTTAATGTTACAGAAATTATTTTATATATTTGTAGACTTACAGACATACATCCCCCGTTTCGGTTTTATATATAAGATATAATGATATCGGCTGAATATCTTAAGCAGCGATTATTAATGAATTATAACAACTTTTTAATGTAGATATAAAGAAGCTTTTTTATAATATAACTTAATAAATATACACCAAAAGCTTTATTATTGAATTATTCGCACAATACCAATGGCAAATAAAGTGAAGTTGAAAGAAGGCTAAAAATCTGTAGTTTTCTTCCAAAAAAACGTGTTGCCATTGTCCAAATATCAATAAAAATGATTTTTCAACAAGATATTTGTTTTCTATGAAACTTGTCTTTCGAGAAATAACTTAATTTTTGGCCACTTTACTTATAACAATAACTAAAATTACAGATCCTATTTGGTAGAGAAAGTAGATTTTTATTTATTATTAAATAAGGATCTATTATAATTTTTTTTCTTCGGTGAAAATCTTTGACAATATTACTTATGTCATAAACTGTTGGCCTTACAATTCGCGGGATACAAAACAGCCATTAAAGAGATTTTATGAAATATTGAATGTATATTAAAATCATATGGCAGATAAAATAGCTTTATTGCTAGCCACTATAACGTAGGCATCATATGTATATAATATAATATGCACGGGTATTGTTAAAATACAAACAATGTTTTCAACTTGTTACGAGCTAGACATGGAGTCATGTTGGGCCCCACAGGAATCTGAAAGCTTTTATTCCTTCACTTGCTGAGAACCTTCAAAGCGTTGACACTATACAATTAACTTTATTTATTCATTCAATGTATTGGTAGCTTTTAACGTGATTTGAAAAAGCTACCAATTAAAGCTTTACTAACACTCACTACAAATTGAGAATATTTTTTTAAAATATTCTAAGAAATTTGAATCGTTTTAATTTTGTACTATTCCAAGAGTTGTGTCGCTAACGTCTTGGGTTTCATCATTCGGCATCATCAGGCATTTCAAGTGCGCGAATAAACAAGATCTGAGGCGTAATAAAAAGTTTGTTTTGGCATATACATACATATATATGTACAAATAAAAGTGGATCACTAAGTTTGACTGTTATTAACGCAATCTAGATATATTAGCGAATGTTTTGATGTTTGAGTTTTAATTGATTGTGTGGGTAAATTATAATGATAATAATCAGGTATTTTAAATGTAATATTGTAATATCAAATTGCAAGCTTTTTGTATGGAAATGACGACTAATATAATGGGTGGATTTTATCCGACGTTATATTAGAGTATTTATTTTAAACTTATTTAGGATTTGAATTTGATATTGAAATTCGATCACACACCTTCAATTTAAGTTTTAAATTAAACTAAGGAATATTTTATATCATATGAAAAAACTTGAAGTTCAACCTGAGTACTGGAAATTGTATTGCAGAATTTAAAAATATAATAGATTATGCTATAAATATTATAAGTTTTAATAAAATATGAATTAAACAATATTCCTTTAGGTTTGACGGTCACTTTGGGGATAATTATTTCCTTTGTAATATTAATTTTTGTATGAAAAATAAATCAATTTATCCATTTAAAAATATTGGCTTTGAAGTATTTACTCAACGTCGTATTAAATGTGGTAACATTTTCAATAAGTTATTCAGGTTTACAAGAATAATTAGGTAAATTAGTAGAAATGGTTTATGGATTTGATGTAAAAAGCTGAACCCGAGATTCAGTTTAAATAAAGAACACTGATAATGCATACTATTTGTATTTCTAAGACTTCAAATTGTGTTTTAAAAGTGCGATTTTATTGTATCAAGCACACTAGTGAATGGTTCAAAATCAGTCCCGTGTAGATCTGCTCAGGCCTTGAAGTGAAGGGTAAATATCTTTATCTATGTCGATAGCGTTGTGAAAGGCGGCCATTAAATATTGGTTGCGTAACACAACGGGTGGCGGTGGGAAAACCCAACTTGTTAAATTTGTATATATAATATTTTAACGGTCTCAACGAGCTTACAATTTAAGCAATAGCATTGAATTAAATATTAAAGCTTATCTAGGAAACAAAATGAAGCGAAACATTTAAGGTACACCTAAACGTTTTTTAGTGTGGTAATTCTGCGGAAAATCGCACAAAAAAAGGTACGAAATTATAAGGGAAGAAAGCATTGCAATGACACACGTGTCAAGGTCGGAGTGTCATAAACAGGTGAAACATATTAAGGAAGTATATTTAAAAAATGGCATAAAATAAACCGCATAACTTTGAAATAGCACAAAAAGACGTAACTCAATATAAGGGTGAACCTAATACAAATACATTTGAAGTTTTGTCACTGATAAACCAGATTTTCTTTTCGGTAACTTTAGACATTAAATACACGCATGAACTTGAACCTTGAACTGACAGTAAGTATATAATAGAAGTTCAAGTTCTCCCGTGCAATTGAATATCTGAATGTGCCGAAGGGTGAAACCTGAGTCGGTAAATTTGAGCAAAAAAAGTTCCACCAAACACAACCAGTCAATATTTTACAATTAAGCAATTCGAAGAATTTCAAGCCAGGCAACCATTTAGGTGAAACATCAAAGCTTCATTATACAAAAATATGTAGACGTTTTCAAATCATTTTTACTAATCTAAATTTTGATATATATTTTGATGTAAAATCGTTAAAATTTTCGGAATTCATAAGACAGAGGAATTTCATTGTACATATATTTTTGTTTAAAACATTAACATTGTTAGCTCAGCATTTTTATTCTGAATCAAAGTTTGTTATCGTCAGTAGGGGCTAAAGTTTTGATCGCAATTTGTCGATCCCGGGATTTCGGTACTGGTTCCGGGATTTGTGATATATTTTGATGGTCGAAATTTTTCGTATTTATTAAATACTAGCCATGATATTCATCATTTAAAATAGTTTAAATTAAGTAAAATTATTATATTTTAAAAAATTAATAACGTTTTTACTGGTGAAAAATCCATTACCATCTAGAATGTAAGGATCAATTTTATATTCGTATGTATTTGGCACGCACTTAAACAATATTTATCACCGAATAATTCAGTTCTAGTTCATTTATCTTTTCTTTTTTCTCGTCCTCTAAAGTCATTTCAAAACAATGATTTTTGTATTCAATGCTGTCATCAATGCGTAACGAAGATAGCAATGTATTTTCCACAAGCATCCGGTGTTCTAAAAATGACACGTGCAAGTTCACGAAATATTACGGATTTGTCAATAATAATCTGTTTGTACTTAATAAATAAATCAATCACTTTCAAGGTGTTTACTATATTGGAATAGAATTATAATAAAAATTAAAAATCATTTTTTCGTACTTATTACACATTAAGCTTATTCGACCAGGACCGACTTCGCTCAAAGCGATCATTTCATAAGTTGATAATTCTCGCTATGCGCGAAACCGGTCCTGATCAAATAAATTTAATGTGGAATATTTACAAAAAATGTTTAATTATTTTTATAATAAAACCATCCCGAAAATTTCGGAACTATGTTTTCTAATCGCGGGATTCATCAGGTATTGAAAATTTTCAGGATCCTGGTGTTGGAAACCCTATCGTCAGCAAAGTTCGGTCGCAAAAATAATGTTCTTATCAACAATACAAAATAACACTTGATAGGTCGTATGCACAATTTGTTAAATGCATAATATTAACATGATATTTCAACGAATGAAAACCTAGTTCAGGGATGCCCAACTGAAATCACTTGGGGGGCTAAAAAAATAATGCATATGGGCCACACGAAATTTTTTTAAGCCATAACAATAATAGTTTGAATTTTGTTTTTTATATGGGGTTTCGCCTTTCGGCATCTTCAGGCATTTCAAGTGCAAGGATGTACTTGAACCGACTGACTGAAAAATATGTTACTAAAGGGAAGTTTTCCTCGTATTTACCAATGCAATCAAATGCTTTCTTTTTAAATTAAAATATGAATAAACTTGAAGTGATGCGTATTAAATAGTTTTTTTCTAACGTATTAATAACGATTTAGAAAAAAAACTGACACTAGAGACTACAATTCTCTCGATATCTCAACTACTCGAGTATCGAGTAGTCAAATTTAAATTTACTCGTGTAGTTTCAAATGTACCAAAATAAATGTAATACATTCAAATTTGATTATATAAATATATGATAATTTAATAAATAAGCTTATTTTATTTCAATAAATAATAGAGAATTAAACGTCTCAAATTTTAAATCGGTTTTTATTTTGTCTCTTGTCATCATAAACTTGTCATTGAAAAGATAAGTCAACAGGAACCAAAGAAAAACTAACAAAAGAAAGTCTTGCATAGCATAGTCAACGAGTATTACTCGAGTATTTTTCACAATACAGTATCGAGTACTTCAAAAATGGACAAGTAATCTCGAGGATCGAGTATTCGATACTTTACGATTTTAATGCTTAAGAAAATTACTCACATCGATGTGTGGTGCCAGATGCAACTAAAATGCACATTGAATAAATGCCTTAATTTTGAAAATTTACCTTCTTCTTCTTTAATTCTTGTACAGTCAACCCTGCTATAGCGGAGGGATAGGGAGTACGCTATAACAAATAAACGCTATATAAACTTAGGCACCCATACAAAATTTGGGGTTTGGCTTTTTCAATTGTATTTTGTGATTTGAAGCAAATCAAACATATTTCTAATTTTTATATTTTAAATAAAATTATATGTGTTTAGTTTATAAGCAAGTGACACTTCCGTTGTACGAAAAACCACCGCATACTATAAAGCAAAAAGCTCTATAGAAGTGTGCGCTATAGCAGGGATGACTGTATTATATTTTGATTCGTCAGAAATTTTGAAATAGGTATTTTAAATGTATTTTACCAATAAAAAAAAGCAATGTTTTCAAAATTGTCAAAAGGGCCGCACAATACCTTCAATTGGGCCACATGTGACCCGTGGGCCAAGGTTTACGCATGCCTGACCTAGTTAAAGTAATTTACATATTTTGTGTTGCACGAGTTTATCAAGTTTTGTTTTTTGTTCGCGGTTAGTGTTATGTGTATATTTAGTTCAGAAATGGCATACTTTTAAAATCCTGCGGTTAAGATAACGACACTGTTAAGCGGTTTGCAAACACAAGTGATAGTATTATTAAATATGTACTGAAACGGTATTTGATATTAAATTATTATTATATCGGTGAAAATTTAAGCGGCATTGAAAGTGTGAACTTTCAAACATAGTAGTATTCATTATTCCGATTGACTTTAAGCTTATGTGGTAACATTTTTCGTATTTAATGTTGTCAAGATCAGGATTAGAGTTCTGTCATCGCAAGTATTATCAACTGATGAAAATCTGAATTTGAAACGAGGCTGAGAATGTTCGCGATGACCGGATCTCAAAAAATTTATAGTATAACTATTTTTGATTAACTCCAAACAATAGAAATTATTTTTAATTGAGGATTTCAAATGAAGGTGCATTATGAAATTTGAAATCAAAATTTGAATCATTTAATTTTGTACTTTCCCACAATTATTAACGCGGTGACTATCGACCCGCGTTTCACATTTTGGCATCTTTAGGCATTTTTAGTGAATGAACTTGAACTGACGGTTCCGGTTCGTTAGCGAAAAATTCATTAAAAAGGTACAACATTCAAACAATTCAAATTTGATTTTGAAATTTCCTAAAGCACTTTCAATCAAAATTCTATAATTCAAGTTATAAGTAAACATTTTTTTGGTCTACTTCCAGATATAATTTTACTAAGATCAGAACGAATTTCGTTCATCGTAAGCATAATCAACTGATACATATACAATTCTGAATCATTATTAATCTCTTTTTATATGTTCACTGTCAAAACTTGGTGAAATGGTATTATATTAAAAAAATAATACAACATTTTTTCTATGTATTTTGTATGCACCGTTTTTACTCAACTTGAATGAAATGACACGTCAAAGGAATCCTAATTTTTTTTTTAAATGACTAATAGCCACCTAAATAAAATTATAGCTTATGGAACATTAAAACTACTCAAAATATTTCAAGCAAGAATTTTTGAATTTAGAATCTGTCAAATTGTTTATTTAATAAATACTAAAACGAATGTGCAAGTGATAGGACAAAAGCCGACCCTAAATTGAATAGGAGAAAAATAATGGAATATCGATTGAATTTGAAGACCTTTGAAGACCATATTGAAGTGAATACGAGATAGAAAGGACTATTTTATTTTAACATCGATTTATGGAGTATTCAAAACTGAGATTTATTATTCTTGCACCAGATATCACTCTTACTTACAACGTTGAAAAAGTTAAAAGACAATGTTGGAATTTTGACACTTTTTTTTGAATCGTTTGAATTTAGTACTTTCATTTGATTTTTTTCGCCAATTACCCGGGTTTCGTCTTTCGGAATTATCAGGCATTTCAAGTGCACGAATTAACTGGAACTGACGCGTAGTAAATAGTTTGAATCTCTTATATATATATATACATAAATTATATGTATTTATTGGATTGTGTGCCCATGTTACAGTTTGTAACATTTGGTATATTTTTTCGGTATTTCGTTTTACCATGCAATACGCAAACTTCAATCAATTTCTCAAATCTATTGAAGATTTTCTGGAAGGAAAAAAAAAATATATTAAGGCAGGGGTCTTATTGCAACACCGGGCGCATTTGAGATTTGGGAGAATAGTTACAGAAGCAGGCCAGATTAAAAAAAAACAAATCTTTAGCACTTAGTACACATTTATTAATTTTTATAATTGGTTCTTAATTTACCTTCAAAAATGTTAAAAACACTATACAATTACATTTGAATAAAAACTTCTTCGAAAAATAATTTCAATAAATAAAATATATTTCTGATAAAAAAAAATCTTTTCGTCATTTGATACTTTTTTGAGGGCGCACGATAAAAGTTCTGCATGCACAGGATTATAAACCCTTAATTAAATAAATTATTAAGGAGCGCAAATGGCTAAAAACGAAATTCGCAATCGGAAGTTGATAACGTCATATTTTAGTAAATAAAACAAACTTTGATTCATGTTACGTCAAGTTTTAAAAGCATCTACGAAAGATAAAAGTAAGGTGAGATTTTTTATCAGCCAGGGCGCTAATAGCACCTATAATTACTACGCTGGCAATCATGCGTGAAGGGACGCTCAGCGCAAATAAGCGAGATGTAAAATCACACTTCATTAATCTAATCGTGACAAGGTGATAATGTACATACAGGTAAACTGTTAATTTGCTTTGGTACGTTTATAATATGAAACGATAAAGCGATAATATATTCCCTTTATTTATCTAAGCTCAATGAAACTTTTTGATATCAGGACATAAAAATAAATCGCGCACATACCAGATTATGTATTGTGTGTGACGTATTCATATGTATCTATAGTGAAACTGTATTCTCAGTGAAAATGTAGATTTAAAGAGACAACATTTAATTAAAATGAATACAGGTTAATGAATCGTATAAAAGAATGCTCGATAAAAATAAATAAATAAAGATTTATTTGAAATCAATCGTTTGCTGACTTTTCAGACGAAGATTTTGTAATTTATTTAAGTACATATGTATATGTTACAGTGAAACTGTATTCTCAGTGAAAATGTATCAAGTAATAGATTTGTACGACTGCATGATTTCACTGGTCACGATCATTGAAATTATTTGCCCAAGTCGATGATTTGCCGGCCTACAATTTTCTTTTGCTTCAATGAAACAAAATCAGCAATTAGTTCCTTTCATAAAAAGAGAACCAAAGAAAAACACAGACAAACATTGGGCTGAAGATAGGGCGGTCTAATTGAATTTCAATGACAGCTAGGAGAAGAATACATTTTTACTGAGAATACAGTTTCACTGTAACATATATATACACATCTGAATGTCTGTTGGTTTGTTTGTTTTTCCCGAATGCGTTCCAATACCGTTCATCCAACACGCCCACGAATGTTTTTTAAAATATATAAATACATAAAAATGAATGTTTGTTTGTTTGTTTGTTTATTCCTATGCCGTTCATCCGATTGCGATAAAACCGACTGTTGTGCGGACGCCTGAAAAGTTTTCTACTCAAAAAAAAAATACATTTTAAATTAAATTGATTTGCCGGGCATACCACCGCGTGTTTGAGCATTATAAATTGGTGCACCTATAATTCTTCTCCGAAATATAAATCAACCACGAATTTGAAACGGTACCAGGCTTTCAGTGAAAAAGATAATGAACAATATCATCGAGCCAAAATTTTAAATGAAAAAATGAAAAGAGAAGATGTACTGTTGCCACGCATCCCAATGATTCCAACAGATATGCAGCGATTAGAATTAAAGCGCTTACAGTTTTCGGTGCAACTCGTATTTACTCAAAATTGGTCATGGTCGTGATCAAGTGAAGTGAACAGCTGAGTTGTAGAATTAACTTTAAATATATTCAAAAATAAAATTACTTGACAGTAAAAAGGATTGGTTTCAAGTTGAACACGTTACAAAGCTAAGCTACTGAGAAAAGTTTTTCAGTGAGACATAATATGAATGTACGTGTTGTTCTTTCTTTACTATGTTCCTATAGTTCCAGTAGATTACATAAGTCGACGATAAAGTTTTTTAATACATGTACACTGTAAGTTTATTTGAACACAAAAATCATGGGTCGGCTTTAGCAAACAAATGTAAATAAAAACGAAAACGCAACCAGCGTAAGTATTACATGAACCAGAAGCCGGAACCCAATATGACGTCTTCGTATAGACTTTTCAATTTCATAAGTATGGAATGGAATATGTATTTTTCCCAAAACCCAAGGTTTCTTTTTCAATTGCAAAAAAGCTGACCTTGCTGAGAGTTGAACCTGGACTCTAGAACGGACGGCTAGACAAAGTTCTTGCCACAAGGACCGACGATAATTTATCAGGTTCTTCATTTAGCAGGGTGAAAAAATAGCAAGGTATTTTAGTTAGTAATTTTATAATACATAGTTGATAACTTTTGAGTTGTTCACTGCCAATACTTAGTGGAATGGCTTTATAATAAAAATAGTCACACATTTTTAGTAATTATTCCACATTCAATTTATTGGTTCAGGACCAATTTCGCACATGGCGAGCATTATCAGCTGCTAGATATAGTTCAGTTGATAAAGCTCGCCATGAGTGAAGCCGGTCATGATCCAATAAATTTAATGTGGAATAAGTACTAAATATGTTTTATTAGGTATTTGATAGTTATTTCGGCCTACGCCTTCTTCAGAACTAACTTAGAGAGCGTCAGCCGAAATAGCTATCAACTTGGTAATATATATTACAGAATAGTTTTAGAATATATTTTTTTCACCGCGGTGTAACGGAGTTCTACCAAGTAAATGCCAATTCAATCAGTAAATTAATTGTATATGTTTATTTGTCTTACAATACTTGTCTACGCATACTAATAATGTATATTTTGGAAAATGTGGAATTAGCATAAAAATTTTATTTTTAAATAAAGGGTATTTCAATAGGGACGCTCAAAATATGTTACTTTGTCATGCTGAGTAGATTATTCATTGTTTAGTGGCCAAATTTGAGTCAACCAGTTTGGTAAATAATCGGCCAACACCTACCTGTACGTCATCAAAATACAATATCTGGTGAAAACATTGCTGCTGTGTGTGAAAGTGTACAGGAAAACCCAAGGCAGCTTATTTCTCTTCGCTTCAACTTGGTGAATTTTGAATCGGGCCTTATGTCTGCACCCGTATAAAATCCAACTAACCATGGAACTTCAGGTAAACCACCACAGACAACGCCTGATTGGGTTCTGGAGCAGTTGGAAGTTTACCCAAATTTGTCAAAAAAGTCAACTTTAGCGACATGGCCCATTTTATAATGAATGGATATTGGCAGACATTTGATGCCATATACCATATTTAATGCCGTAAAATATACTTACAAATGAAATTAAAATTTAGTCGAAATCTCACAAACAACTTGTTTTATTTACATTTCAAAACTAAGCGTCCTTATAAAAAGACCCTTTATTAGCATAAACATAGTCTTCCCGCCTTAAATTAAAGTGAACATTACTTTAATCTGCACTTAAAGATAAAGGGTAGTTGGTATTTCTTCATAGTCTCTGATCTAATTTCAGTATTTTATGAAATACGGTTAAAAAACGAAAATTGCTTATTAAATAAGCGTCAGAAACATAATATATTCCTAGTTGTTTCTTTAACAGATATCTGAAGGTTTTTAAGAGCCGAAATATATTTATTTGGCCAAAGATAATTAAGCTATTTTTGACGAGAATTTCGAGAATTCACTAATATTAATTGCAATAATATGGAACAAAGCTCTATCGGTAATCTATCGGTATCGCAACATATTTAGCCGCCTATTAGTTTTATGTATTTACACTTTTCAAATCTATGCATTTAAAAAAAATATTCAGAGTTTATTTGTAACATCAGATATTATTGACTCTCTTAAATAAGGTTATTAAAAAAATGACACATGGGCTATAGCATATGTTTCAATTGATTGCAAATTAATGCCTATTATAATTACTTGTCCATCAAAGAATTGTTTGCCTGTAAACAATCAAAATGCTGCTTCGTTAATAAGCTATTATTGAAAATATCTTTGAAACAGAAAACGTTCCGGATTGAAAATTGTGATACAATTATAGATTTTTTAAAAATAAAAATAAATATTTGGCATTACAGCTTACGCCAATGCGCCTATATTCTTAATTGTGAAAGTCATACGAGATTAATTAGATGATAAATAATGAATCAGTTGTGCACAAAATCAACGATAAATAACATACACCCAGCCCAAGATCTCTTTTTTCAATTGAAAAAATCTGACCTTGCCGAGAATTGAACTCGGGTCTCCTGATCGCTAGGACAAAGCTCTTGCCACTAGACCACAGGGACTGACCAATTATATCTTGACTTCTTCTAATCGCTTACAAACATAATTTATTTCTATTTTCTGGTGAAATGAAGTGTATCATTATTAATGAATCAATTTAAAAATGAATAATATATATCTAAATTCTACAAATTTTGTTTCCTAAAAATACACAATAATATTTTACAAGTTGTTTTAGGAGAAATATAAAGATTGGCTTAATAGGAACCAAAATAAAATAACACGTTTTCAAATATCGGTAAACTTATTGAAACCAATATATGTAGGTATTATCTGATATTATCACAAGGTAAACATCCCTCTCTGGGCATACTCACCCTTAGCCTATATTAATCATGTTTCATTATGTTATTTTTTTATAGACTATTAGAGGCATCGACAGCATTAAATTAATGAACCAATTAATTTTACCAAAATTGAGATAAACAATTCCACACTTATCACCCAAGGCAAATATTTGCGCGATAACCATGTCATACAGAATAAACTGCGATCCAACCAATCAAATGCAATTTGCGAAAAAATTGTCATAATCGGTTGTTATCGATGCTTTTGTGATAGTGAGAATTGTATGCACTTTTGAGTGTTAACTGACAATTATTTGTGGATAAGCATTATAAAAAACACATCGAATCTTATCCGGATCATTATAATATACTAACCGGTACCCGGCAAACGTAGCAATGCCACTCAAAGAAAGAAAGTCTTTGTGTTTTAGTTGTGTATGGCTGTATTGATTCAAAAACTTTCGAAGGTATCCACACAACAAATCATAAAAGTTTTATCCTAATCGGATGAACGTTATAGGAACGCATACGGGACATACAAACAATCATCATTTTTTATATGAATACATAGATAGATAAATAATAAATCTTCTGTGGTGTCTATGCAACCAATCACCAAAGTTTTATCGCAATCGGATTGACGGTATAGGTTCGCGTACGGGTCTAAAAACATTTATTTTAACCTATCGAGGTATTTCAAAACCTTCTCGGGCGTCTACACAACAAATATCCGAAGTTTTATTGCAATCGGATGAACCGTATGGCATCGCATATAGTACAAACAAACGAACAAACAAACAAATATTGGTTTTTATATAAGGGATCAGCGATTCTCGCACACTATATACTATGTGGATAAAAGCACATAAGGTGATAGTAAAAAAAACCGTTAAAATTCAAGACGTAAGTTCAAATCTTTTTACTATTGTTATTAATTGTAGAGTTCAATTCAACACCTTATATTAAAACTGACTATTTTGCTCATAAGATTTATTACGCGTCCAATACCGTGCTCGGAAAATATATCCTAGGTCGTGTGTTGTCACATGGGATAATTTATGTTGCACATTTGTAAATTTCAGCACATAATATTTATTTGTAATCAGTAAATTTAGGAAGAGGAATAAAATATTCTCATATTATAATACATTCCATATAGAAAAAAATAACTCATTTTGGCCAAAAGCGTCACATGGGATATATGTATTGATTGAGTAGGCATTTACTTGGTAGAACTCCATTATAATATGGAAAGAAAAATAACAATGTATTTTAATTCTACATAAATTATTTTTAAATATTTGTTGATAGCTATTTCGGCTTACGCCTTCGTCAGAACTAGTATAGTATAGTTCTGACGAAGGCGTAAGCCGAAATAGCTATCAACAAATATTTAAAAATAATTTATGTAGAATTAAAATACATTGTTATTTTTCTTTCCATATTATAATGGGATATATGTATTGTACGGGAAACGACAATATGCGGACTTGCTTATTTATAACCATAAAAACACTATTTTGTAGTAGATATTTCTACATTCTCATTTAACAAGAAGTGATGAAAATTTCAGATTATTTTATATTTAGTTTTATTTCAGAAGCTTCTATTATTCCGCGTTGAATTTTCGAAAAAATATGATGACGTATTTTTTAATTTTAGTAAATTAGTTTCAGTTAACGTAATATATTTATATAGAAAAGAGTTTATTAAATATTACTAATTGTTAAGTGTTATTTTTTAAGTTTTCTCATACAAAATAGTTTCTTCTAAGAACAATTTAATTCGATTTTAACTTATTTATCACGTCGTTGTGTTTGGTGCCATTGTAGAATATATTTTTCTTACTTTGTGGTTGAATAACTTTGAATAATTTCCGAACAAAACAATGTATTATGTAAATATACACATCACTCACAAACTGTATGACAAACTATACCGTAAAACACTATCGCATACTACTCGAGCGAGAATTAAAAAGTAGTATTTTTTACACTATTCGTAAATGCGTGCACATGTTCTGAGCGCTAGTGACGTTATGACAAGGCAATCACCTGTAGAGCGCTAGGCATCGTTGCCTGGCGTAGAAACGCTTTTCCTGCCGCAGAACGACTGCCTCAAAAAAATTTACTTTTTTGTTGTTTAAAGCATCGTTTTTTACCGATAAACTCACCATATATTTTAGTTTTCAATTAAAATAAGAATTTTGAATGAGAGTGCTTGATGGAATTTCAATATCTAATTTGAATTGTTTGAATTTTGTACTTTTCATGAGTTTTTTCGCTAATGACCCGGGTTGCGCCTTTCGGTATCTTCATGCATCTCAAGTGCACGGATGTACTTGAACTGACGCGTAGTAAACAGTTTGTAATAAATAAAATCAAAGTAGATCACTAAATTAAATTGCTATTAAAATGTAAATTAGAGCTTAGGGCAGTAAATACACTGTAATTTATAAATGCCAAACTTCTTTTTATTGTTTATGTTATTTTTATTATTAATTAATACAATTCATACAAAAGAAGGCTGGTGTAACAGTTTTAGAGAGCGTTAGTGACAAAACTCATGGAAAAGTACAAAATTCAATTGAATAAAAAAAGTTCTTAGGAGTTCTCGTGATCACGATCGATCGAAAACGTGTTGTGCGAATGATAATTCGATTAAAAAAAAGCCACACATTAACCCTTCCACCAATTAAAAATAGATTAAATATATAAAAACAAAGCAATTTTTAGGGTAAATCATATCTATGCGTTAAAGAGTAAATTTGTCCGTTTTTGTGCAGGAGAGGGTAAAAACTGTTTATTTTGATATTTTCATACCGATCGGGAAAATTTCAAATAGGACTTTTAAACGATTTTTTTGTACCACCGCTGAAAAAAATGAACAAATGACAGTTGACAATAGAAAATGGTGGAGTTGGATAATTAACAGAGTAGGTTTTAGAACGACAATGAAGTTATCAAATTTTCCTAAAACTTTTTTACGATACACTCAAATAAGCTGTGTTTATAAAAAATTTACAGGATACAACAAGATGGCATTGTAAAGTATTTTTTAGCCAAAAGTGGAGTTAACAAAATCACTATTTAAGCCATCGATATATAATTTATACAAATTTTAAATACGATTTTTCACGAACTCCAATGTCCACTCCCATCTTGGAGCAAATGGACATAAATTTTTCTGCAAAAACTGCTTGTTAATCAGTTGCTAAACCTCTTTTTTTCGAAGAGAGTAAAGGTGGAAGGATACGAGATCAAATGCTTAACGAATCGCTCTTGCTATGTGTCGCTTTTTAGGATTGGAAAGGTGAAAAGGGATTCTTAAAAACACAAAAACTTCTTGCCTTCGAACAGAATCGATTTATCGACTGAAAAAATCTGCTCGTATCGGGAATCAAACTCAACGACGTTGACTACTGCACCACGGACAAGGGTTTCTGTTCCCTGTGTGGAGAATATGCTATCTTAATGGAACGAATCACTGCATATATTTTATTCTACGAAAATTGCTTGTTACTGCATAGCTCAACCTCTCTTTAATTTGATGAGAGTAGGCATGGAAAGGATAAGGCTAAGGGCTGGACAAGTGGTTGGCTCGTCGCTCTCATAACACCCCACTTATAGGATGGCGTTTATGTAGAATTTATAAATTTACTGAAAAAGTGCTGCTCGTACTGAGACTTGAGCCAAAAACGTTGAGCACAGCACCATACACCCGAAAATTTAATTAAATAGTTATAACAATTAACAACAATAAGAAAACATTTTTTTGTACTTATATTACAATAAATTTATTAAGATCAGGACCAATTCTTCTCATCGCAAGTGATTTCATTTCCATTAGTTGAAAGTGCTTTAAAATAATGCCTTTCCACCAAGTATTGACAGAGAACACCTAATAATTGATTTACCTTCAAATTAAAAAAAAATCTTATCTTAACAAATGTTTTAAAAAACACCTTGAATAAATTTAATTTTCCCGTCCATTCCATCTTCCTGAATACGGTAAAATACCGATGAAGTTTTCTTTTTTTTCAAGCAAGACATTTGAAGTAGCTTTATAAGATATAATCACATCATCGAATCACAGCACTTAACAAACTAATGATATCAACGACGTTTTGCAACTATTTTTTAGCCGTATTCGAATTTCTCGGCAGCTTTTATCGAAGCCGATGTTTTTTAAACTTATTGCCTGCACTTTGGAAATGTTGGATGGCTTTTTGTTGCAGTGAAAATCCCGCAGAACCACTTAAGAAAACATAAACAAGAACCTCCGATGAGTTTTAATTCAATTAAGGGCAATACTTTTTTTAATTTTATTAAAAAGGCTCTAATATACAACAACAACGTTCTACCTACAACTATTTAATGTTAAGGCTTGCAGCAGTGGCTTTATTAGGGCAAAAGTATGATCTAATAATTATGGCAACTTATTTTTTGGTCAGTAATTCGATTAACGGTCAGTAAATAATTCATTTTGGTGAGTATATTATTGGAAAATTTTCAGTATTTTTTTGAAAAATGGTTAGTAGGTACATATCTTTAAGCGGTTCGTTATTATTAGTGGTCAGACGATTTGTTTTGGTTGAGTTAGGTTTTGGTTAGGTAAGGTTATAGTCAAACATTTCAAAAAAAAATCGCCAGCCTTAGACTTGGTCATAAATTTGCTTCTTACGAATATATTTTGCATGAAAAGTGCAGCAAACGCTATAAAAAAAAACTTATTGCTTTATAGTTGAGTGTTCTGCAGGAGGGTTGACTGTATATAAATATTATGTTCATAACTTTTTATTTCAATATGAAAAGTGTCGATGCGTAAAGAATAGATCTTTAAATGGGTATTTTTTTCGAAAAAATGAACATAAAGTAATAAATATTTCTAATGGCTTATTTCCTTTAAAAATGGAGTGGCTTTTGTTACATTAAAGTAAATAATAATTTCACTAAAAATAAATCTACGCCTTTTTATGTACCCTCTTTTTCCAATTTTGGTGATGAAATGTACTCAAACATAAAATTATGCTGCCAATTCTTTTGATGGGCTCGTCATTTATTCGTTAGGTTTATATAAATGTGAGGAAATCGTTTACGATACACAGAATGAACGAAAATAAAGTACAATTAATTTATTTGAGAATATAGAATCGTAATCTTAATATTACTAATTTGCACAATCCATCATTATGTGAAAAGCGTGTTCTTGTGTATCTGGAGGATAAATATTAATTAAGAATATTCAAGACTACCATACGATAATAGTCAGATTTCAGTGATATTCGATTTCATCTTCGAATTAAAATTCAATAATTAGTAAAATCAAATACGTTTACAGTTCATATCGTTGGTGCCTTTTGATGATAATTGTATTTTACAAGGATCAGCCATCAGTCATCTTTTATAGATCTCTCAATTCAGACCCCAGGTTGATTAGGCACAGTAATCTATCTACACAACTATTATCATGTGCTTACTGGTTGCTGTGTTCATAAATGGGCAGTTATACTTATGTTATAGTTACACGTTTTAAACATGGTTCTGACGAAGGCATTAGCCGAAATAGCTATCAACAAATATATAAAATAATTTATGTAGAATTAAAATACATTGTTATTTTTCTTTCCGTATTATACTTATGTATGTATTAGTCATATCCAGTTGTATTAAATATTAAAGTATTATTTTTTTTTTGTTGGATAATATGATTTAATACCGCAGATGAATTAATTGGGTAGTATGTAATGTATCGGTCCGTTCCACAGTGGTCAACGTCGTTGGCTATTGCGACGGACCACCTGGGCTCTACCCTGGCAATCAGATTTTTTCAGTTGATTGATCGTGTTCCTAAAGGTATGGGTGTCTGTGTTGATACGCGGTGATCGGGAAGCGTATTGAAAGCGATTAGCTCACGACTAGTTCTGTCATAGTCCTCGTATCCTTTCAATACCTCCTCTGTTTGAAAAATAGAGGTGGGCAACTGAGTAAGATAAAATTCTCGTAGAAAAAACATGTTAGGATAAACTCCGCGAGGAGTTCATTTGCTTCAGTTGGGAGCGCCCATGGTTAAAAAAATATATCGTTCAGAATACAGATTGGAAACGATATTCATCCTGTAGTAATATAAAAATTGTAAGACCTCGCTTGTTAGCAGTTAAAAGACCAGGCGTCGGTCATAAAAATGCTTTTTGAGGTCGCACGGAGCTAAATTTCTTTTACAACCTTTTGTTGCTCTAAGTTAAGTCTGATATATGTGGCTTATTTCATCCGGAATATAAACTCATCAAAATTATATAGCCAACAATTACCAATTCAGAAAGAGATTTAGAAAAGGGCACTGTGTATACACAGTCAAATCGTACAAATCGTAAATGGAAATAATATTTGTATTGATAGAATCGCATGTTTATTTTTATTCTAATATGGAATCGAATATTGGAATCACGGTTTTCTTCATCCAAGTATAAAGAAAGTTATCTCAACAATGCAATGCTAAGAAACAACATGACTCACTATAAATATGAACTTGAAATTTTAATCAAAAATTGAGTAAATATCAAAAGTAGAACTATCCCATATTTTTCGAAACTGAAATAATGCTGTAACATTATTTTCCTGGTTTAATGTATTTTTATAATATGTACATATTATATTTTTAACCCTATTTCTATATAGAGGAAAAAGATCAAAATTCTGCATTAAATTCACTTTCCAAAACGCTTTTTTAGTAGAAATCTACCTTTGCTATCAAAGCCCTTAATTAGGGTTAATATTAATTAATATTGGGTTACTTGTATCACAACCACCTGTCTTCAATCGAATTACAAATGCTTGGTATTCTTCAATTATCAAAAGCAGAACTAACCCATATTTTTTGAAACTAATACTGTCAGATTATTCTCCTGGTCATGGTGAATAAAAATCATGTATATTAGGTATAAAAACGTCGAATAAAATGATGGTTGTTATCAAAATCAGAACGGTTCACGACTTCGGAAACAAAATTTAACATTCTACTTTTCTTTCCAAAGTCGTGAACCGTTCTGATTTTGATACCAATATTGATTTTCTTTTACGTGTTTATGCCACATGTACAAGATTTTACATGTGATACACTATGACCAGAAGAATAATGTGACAGCTTAGTTCAGTTTCGAAAAATATGGGATTGTTCTACTTTTGATACTATACGACTCATATAAAAAAAATTTACATTCAATGAAATCTTTTGGGTAATTTTTAAAAATATTCGACTCTTACAAAACTTATTTTCTTTTGATTTAACCTTTAATGACTTCCGTATAATCAAAATTAACGGGTTCAAAGGGTTTGAAAAGGAAAACATTTTCATGAATATAATAAATTTTATAATATTTTCAAGTAAAGTATATTCGAAATTTTCGAAAGTGTTATTTTAATTTGAAATAATATATTGAATAAATGTTTTGACGAGCCTCGAATTCTGGTTCGTATTCTTTCAATACGTCAATACGTAAACATGTATTTGGATGCCTGGCATATTACTTTGTTTTACATAAAAATGTTTTATTATTTTTACCTACGTATGTGAGATTATCTTCGTGTTACTAAATACGTTTGTTTTTATTTATTTATACGCATTTGATAGCTAAAGAGCTTCCGAAAAATAAATTCAGTAAATTTAATCATGATATTTGAACCCTACAAGGAATCAATCGTGTGATATCTGACTTTTATTAATCTGAGTGAAAAGTGTATAACTGTTTTTGAAAAGGATAAACACTTCTGTTATTCTTAGGAAAATAACAAACCATATCAAATTTAAAGTCTTGAATCATTCAATATAATACAAGCAAAAATATTTGAATTTGCCAAAAAAAATGTATAATATTTCTACTTGAAAGTCAAAGCGAGAAAAATAAGCCATTCATGTTTTGATGTAATTTAATATTAATGTTTTTTTTCATACTTTTAAAAAAATAATAAAAATTGTGATGTCTCGAATTCCCAATTATCCGATTCTTAAAGTGTGTAGCAGTGACAGCGATTAGCTTAACACAACGAAACCTTACATAAAAAAGATTCTAACTGCTCTTGAAACTGTCTTGTGATATGAGCTTTTGAAAAAGTAGTAAAAAAGTGTGCAGATGCAGTAAAACTCCGATATTCAACCATAGATAATTCTGAAGTTCATACATATATTGTGTATATGATAGATTGCAGTAAATACAAACTTTTTCGATCAAAAAGTTATTTTAGGCAAAAATGACAATTAGAACCTTTTCATAGTAATGTAACGAAGTCTTTTTTTTTTTTTTAGATATTTTTTTAAAGAAAAAAAATATATTTGGCATTACAGCCTACGGCAATGCGCCAAATATTCTTAATCGTGAAAGTCATACGAGATTAACTCGATGACAAATAATGAATCAGTTGTGCACAAAATCAACGATAAATAACATACACCCAGCCCAAGATAACTATTTTCAATTGAAAAAATCTGACCTTGCCGGGAATTGAACCCGGGTCCCCTGATTGCTAGGACAAAGCTCTTGCCACTAGACCACAGGGACCGGAAGTCTAGTCCTATCCGAGATGTTGAGCAACTGAGCGACAAGCAGTTATCGTCGGAAATATTTTATAGAGATAAACCCATAGTCCATATGCTACACATAAGAGAGGGGATATTTAAAAAAAAGTAGTTCTACCATGTCTGAATTTACACATATGATCAATTTATCTCACGCATATCTATTTTAAGGTGCTAAATTTATTTCTTATTTCCTCAAAAAATCTGATATAGATCAGGACCGGTTTCGTTCATCTCGAGAATTTTTAACGACTGTCAATATCTGTCGATGGACTGTCAGTTGAAAATACTCTCAATTAGCAAAATCAGGCCTGATCCTTGCCTGATGGTCTCTCTCTTTCCCTTCTGACTCTGACATTCTAAAAAATTTTTTTTATTATAAAATTTAAAATAACTTTGATTATTCCACGTATTGTGTTGCTAATTGTGACACGTGTTTTGCCTCTTTCAGATAAATCTTCGGACTTACTATCACAAAGTAATAAAGCAAGTTGATTCTAATATTTTTAAATGATAAAATTACTAAATGTAGTTTGGGATTTTTCCTTTTCACGGGAAGCAATGATGTAGGTTATAGGATCAAAGTAAAACAATATTCTTTATTATTTTAGTATGATTCACGATGGTAGGATTTGAAATAATACATTTGACAAGTACCTAGCTATATAATAAAGAACAAAATAGCCAAAAGACTTGTCATATTTTGATATACAGCGAATGCAACAATGAGCCATTTGAATTTTATCTATGGCATGTATTTAATGGGTCAGTATCTAATTCAAGTTTTGGTCAGTTAAATAAATAAATGGTCAGTTAAAAATCAAAATGGTCAGTTAATATTATAAACGGTCAGTTTTCATTGTATCAGTGTGAATGTGGTCAGTTATTAAATAAAACGGTCAGTAATATATTTAATTGGTTAGTTATTTTTTAAAAATTGTTGGTATTTAATTTAAATAGTCATCTTTTTTTAAAAAATGATAAGTTTTATTTTGACAGCTTGTGAATTTTATCAAATATGGTCGTAATAGGCAAATTTGTGACATGTTTTTTTTATTTTAACTGACCATTTATTATTTTAACTGACCATTTATTATTTTTAACTGACCGTTTTAAGTCTTTTTACTGACCGTTTTAAGTATTTATAACTGACCATTTATCGAATTAGAAACTGACCAAATAATTAGTAGTCTTTATCTATTACATACTGTTTTCCGTAATGGCAGCCAACGTTATAAAATTAAGTTTTAAATTACAGGTGTACAAATAAAATCGAGCACAAAATGAAACACTGTGATTATTTTATTTACAAGGTAGCGTATTTTACCCAATACGGTTAATGTGCTCCAGTTCGGGGTGTAAGGACGTTTGAGTCCTAATAAAGGATATGCGGGTCCCATATTACGATAACAACATGATATCGACTGCCATGTGAATGAACTTATAAGTGGGCCAATGTTACTTCAATTAAAGGTCAAAAACAAAGGACTTCGCTTCGTTTATTCTGATTCATTTATAAAGAAATGAATTATTTAAGCGTCAACGAGACCATCACTATATTCCATTATTGTTTTCATTATCATTTTTCCACAAATCGTATTTTTTACCGTCTTCATTCGTTTGACGGTATTCAGTGGCGAAACCATTGATAGTATTTTTTCGACCTCTTGTTGTGCGATTTCAAATTTACGTGGTTTTTTTTATATATATATTTGGGACTATGCAACGCGATACCCTCCCTTTCAATTATGGATAAAAATCCGAAATATAATTTACGAGGAGCTCACGAGTATTATTCTTTCAATATTCAATGAATGGTCGAATTCTCTCACGAATTTCATCAGTAAAAGATCTTGGCGTACAATTTGAAAGCAAACTAACATTCAACAATCACATTAAGATTACTTGCAACAAAGCTTTGCAAATGTTGGGCTTTATCCTCCGCACTTTTCCAGGAGTAAAAATTTTTGATACTTATGTATAATTCTTTGGTTCGAAGCCGACTTGAGAGTGGATCGATTGTTTGGGCACCGAGGAGTGCGAAATGTGTTCTTATGGTGGAGAGGGTTCAGAAGAAATTTTTGAGAATTCTCTATTTGAGGACATATGGGTACTACCCATGGCTTTATCCAACAGACTTTCTCTTAGGGATGCTCACTTTCAATAGTTTGAATGCTCGAAGAGAAATGTATTTGGCATTATATTTCTTTCGGCTTATCCGAGGCCAAAATGAGAATTCCACCATTCTTGAAAATGTTAAATTGAATGTTCCTGATAATTTTTGAGGAATCGTGAGCATGAGTTGTTTGTTCTTCCAAGGGGTAGAACCAGTCTGCCAATGGGAATGCCTCTGGGAAGAGCTTTAACAATTTTAAACGGCATTGCTGGATGTCGACAATATTGACGTGAGTGAGTTCAGGCGAATACTATATTTTATGAATAAAAGTTGATTTTGTCAGAACTCACTCGGTTGACATCTTTGAAAATTTCTAATGTGATTTTATAAATTTTTTTCTCTCTGTTTTTATGATTACAATGTTTTCATCTTGTTTTTAATTAATTAATGATTAAAATTATGTATTTACATGTATGTATATATATAAATACATACACGTATTTATATTTGTCAAATACATGGCGCATTGGCATTAGCTGTAATGCCATGATTTGCTTTTTCTTAAATAAATAAATAAATAAATAAATAAATAAATAATATTCATAAAAAAGTGGGTGATATTTATTATTATTAACTATTTTCAATGATAACTTAATAAACATGGCTAATATTTTATAAATATGAAAAATATCGCAAATCCCGTAATCAATCCCTAGGTCCGGGAATGACTAATATTTTCAATCCTGAAATCCCGGGAAGAAATCTTTTACCGGGATTGGAAGCCCTACTCCCGTGAAATGATTTCAGTTTATGCACAGTTGTCATATTTGATAAAAACATATACCAACATCTGTGTTGAGAGACTTTGCCGGTGAATTGAGACAAAACAACAGATTGTAATGATTGGAATATATGAGCCTCTTTTCTATATGAGTCTCTATTCATCCTGTTTTACGGTACTTATTAACTAAGAAAACATGATTCAATCTTATTTTCGTGCAATAAAAGAGAAGTTTATAAAGGGATCAAAAAGTAAGGATGCACATGCATCGAACTTAAACACGTTTGTTTAAATTTTGGCCAATGATTTGGTTTGTTTGGTGTTGTCATTTGAGAGATAGTAATGATAGTATTATAGTCATTTCAAAGAATTATATATAAATAGTAAAAAATACATTGGATACTTAGTAAAGTTTTGCTAAAGTTCAATCCTTGTTTTGCCTCTATTCATCCCATTTTTCATGTACACTATAATTTTAGTAAAACCTCGGTTTTTTTTTTTGATCGTTCGAAATAATGTCACAATCTGTTATTCTGGAAATCTGGCAACCCTGATTTAGATAGATAACTATTTTCCGCAAGTCATAGCATGTTGGTATTATAGGAACAAGGTACGGATATCCACATCGGTTCACGGTCAATCTAGCTATTACCGATAACAGTGGGAGATAATGGAGCCGGTATCGTTACTAGCGTGTTTATGCATGCGCAGCACCAGGGGTTCCCGGGAATAAAGCTTTTATCGAATATAAACATTTTTTGATTGACGCATTAATTTAACTCAAAATTCTAAATTTAAATTTTGTATAAATAATTATTTGTCATTTATTTTAGATTGAGAACACAGCCACAAGTTTTCAAAGCACAATTAAATATGAAAAATCCCTCGCACTCATCCGATCCTAAAAAAGGGCGTAACGAGAGTGACTAGCTAACCACTAGTCCTGGCATAGCCTTATTATTTATATTTCTACTCTTTGAATCCAAAAAAGATAGATATCAACGATAACTTAAATTAAACAATAACGTAGATTTAAATGTTGAGATTGGTTCTTCATACACGATGTATAATTTAAAGCTGTGAATGGTAAAATGTAATATAGTAAACCCCCTATGGCGCCTTCTTATAGCATGCCCCCCCTATAACGCAAAATTTTCAAGGCAATTTTTCATAATTTTATTATTCTATGAATTAATGCATATTTTATAATCGTGTATTAAACATATGTATACTATTTGGCATCAGCTGTTTATCTCTTGACTTCACTAGATATATTCTGTGGCAGATGAAAAAAAAATGAGGAAAATGATTTGTTTATTTCGGGCAATCTTCAAAATACAAAAACCTGACCTCAAATTTTTGTATAGATACACAGTCCTCTATAACGTTTTTCTATAGCGTAGTTCCAATTTCTACGCTATAGGGGGGTCAAATGTACTTATATTCAAAGATAAAACGTAACGTTAAGTAAACCTTACATTATATTGTTTTGTGTATAAATATTCTGCGCTTACAGTATAATAGTAATACGGACAATCAACAGCTTAGTTTTGTTAATAGCTATGTTAATTGAAAATGATACCAATTAACAAAATATTAATAATTGAACTACGCGTTTTTTTATAAAGGTGTATTCAATCAAAATACAGTTATGGGAGAACGTGAGATAGTTTGCTTATAAGAGGACCTTAATTTCCAATGAATTAACGTGTTTGGTCCAATTGGAAAAACAATTACACGCCACAATCGATACTTGTATAAAATGTTTATTATGTGTGAAAAGATTTATTTATTTATTTAAAAATAAAGCACTTACATTTAATTGCATTAGGATCTTTGCGTACGCCCAGTGCCATCTCTGACGCGCTCCTGCAGGCCTTGATCGCACTGTTTCCTCTTCTTCGAATGAGACACTCTTTGCCTTTTCTTCAGACCCAACCAGACTGCCTGTTTCAGCTTCACCTTAAAAATATAATTTAAATATGATAAATTCATACTATCACTATTTTTTCTAAAAATATTAAATTTTTATTTTTTCTAAATCAATAATAAAAACCTAACTGACGTTTGCTAAATTCATTAAATTTTAGTTTTTAAATTGGTTGCTTTTTATTTTAAAAAGTTATAAAATAGTAAGCAATAATATTTCAAAATCTTTTCATATTAAATTTTGTTTGGCTTTTCGTCCACAGATGTCAGTGTATATAATTTAAAATTATTTATACCATCAAAAAATACAATTATCAGTAAAGTGTATGTAATTCAATATTATATAGGTAATTAGGGATTTCGACTGAGTCAATTCAAGTACATCAGTACACTTGAAATGCCTGAAGATCCCGAAAGGCGAAACCCGGGTCGTTAGCGACAAAACTCATGGAAAAATACAAAATTCAAATTTGAAATTAAATACAATATTATCTATTTTAAAAAACTTTACAAATTAAAAGCTTAATTGTTTTTTTTTATATGAACAAAGAGTCTAAAATATACACAGAAACAATTCAAAATAATCATACCTGTACGGTCTTGGGGTGCTCTGGTATCTGGAGGAGGACTTCCACCAGGCTCCGGCAGTAATTCTTGCAGACCAGGTAAAAGACCTTGCATTGGCCCATCGATAGCCAGGGATCCTCTATAAGGAGCCTCCACCGAAGGCTTTCTTGAATCGGCCGGAGACAACTGCTTAGGTCTGTACGGTTCGACCAATGAGTTTTCTAAGCTTCTACCACGGCCTCTAGGCTCCTCTTCTTCGTCCAAGGAGCCAGATATAGGTTCTAATCTATCAACGTGTATTACAGACACAGGTGAGTCATGGCTGTGTGTTTTGCTATAATCAGAACTAACCCCATTCAATGCATCTAAGTCTTCAGGGGTATAACTATCGATAGAGTCTTGATTCTGCAAATAACCTCTCTCTAAAGATTCTTGTTTCCGAAGATACTCTTGTTCAGATAGACTATCTTCTTGTACACTATAATCTAATGAATCTTGTTTAACAAGGTCTCTATCCACTGAAACATTGTTCATATAACCATAATCATTCGCTTCACTAATGGGTGTGTCAGAAATGAGAGGGGGTTGAATGGAATTGTTCATGGACGCTGTTATTGAGGGGTAATTGTTATAGGTTTCACTTTCAGTCACAGATATTTGCTGCCGGAGTGCTGGGCGAGGTGCGGGCACTGGAGCTGTGGCGGTTGCTGTTGGGACAGGAGGTTTCGGTGTCGGAGTCGCAGCAGACAAGAAGCTACCGAGCTTTTGAGCGCCGCTTGAAAAAAGTCGACCAAAGGTTTGAGCAGCGGCTGCAGCTACCACGGGTGCTCCAGCTATTCCTGCAAACATAAATATGTACTCAGATCAGTTTGTTGTCTTAAGATTTTTGGTGGTTTTGAGTAACGACTGTCAATATAGATGTACCATTATAACTTGACCATTTGTGAGGGCGCCACCATGGCCTGAGTGATGTGCAATACTCCAACTTTTTTACCAACATATTTTTATATGCAAGCTATCTTAAGCAAAGAAATCTTAATGTACATATATTTTTAGTAAAATAATATAGCTTCGATGGCTTTTAAATATACAGTGAAACCCCGATTCTACGTTTTTCAAGGGACCGTATAAAACAAACGATTAATGCGGGAAAGTTTTATATATGAACTAAATGTCGGGACTATAGGAAATGAACGCACCACGCGGGAAAACGTATAATGCAAGAACGTAAGATCGGGGTTCCACTGTATTTACTATATGGGGACAGTGTTAGTTCCGAATTGGAACGGCGGTCAAGTTATGATGGAGCATCTATAGATACAAAATAATATGTTACGTTATCTGTCAAAGAGACATATCAATAAGAGAAGTGGATACGAATACATATTAACATCACTTTCTTGTTCATAGCTCCATTAAACTAAACTTTAAAAGAACAAATAAGAATATAATCTTAATTTATAACTAACAAATTAATCAGAAAGCCAAAGCATCTTCTTTACAGAACATGAAACAATAATTGCATTTGTTAAAAAATAGATCAAACAGATGACTGTAAAAGCCTGTTTTTTGACTCTCCAGAATAGTAGTGAAAAATGAGTAAGGCTTTTTTGTCTCTAAGAGGCTATTAATAAATGTCGTAAATAAAGTTAATGAATTTTAAGCGTTTAAATTAAATTCAAAGTATCTAAAAGATTTCACTTCTGATTTGGGTCTACATATAACTTTTGGTAAATTATGGATATATGGTCATGGGACAGAATTTTTGTAAAGATTTATGAAAAATAAGCACATTAATTGAAATGAATGTAGGCTTTACAATTTTTTTTGAAATTTTTCGTCTTTAATTTTTAAATTTATTATAATAGAAGAACCTAAAGAATACTTCGCAATTAGTATAAAATCGAGTTGTTTTAATTTACAGGAGAAACATGAATGCAACCACAAACCACACAAATAATAATATTATACAGATAGAGACAGTTACATAAGTTAATTATTTGTTTAAAATAAAAAGAATAATTTTACTATAGGCTAATATTAAAAAAGAAATTCTTCTTTCAGAACTCATACAATAATCAGTAATATTCTTCAGATTTAATCATTTTGATACCACATTATATAATAATCCACAAAGACTCAATGAGTAAAGTCAAAACATAAAATTATAAGCCAGTATGTAAAATAATTTTGAGCTTAGCTCGAGAGGATCGAGATTCTGTCCCGTGACCATATATCCATAATTTACCTAATTTTTTTGTACAAGTATATCTGTGAACCACATGTTTTTCTATTGATGTTGATTCAATAAGGAGAATCAAGCTAAAATGGATTTTTGCACTGTATATTGCTATAGATTTGTTTACAAATATCAACTATTTATTATATAGAACTAGTATTGCTACCCGGCTTTGCTCGGACCAGTTTGGGGTTATGTTCACCTCGGCGCATAAATTCAGACGGGCCAAGTAGAAACAACTTTTTTCAAAATTCAAAAGTCTAGGTCAATTAAAATGGAATTAAAATGAACATTTCAGACTGGCATTGACATTTCACAGCCCCTTTCATACATTGACAGCCCCATTCTCGCCCATTAAAATGTCCAAATTCAAGGAAAAAATCTAATTTGCTGTCAAAGAAATGTCAAATAATACCTTCACGTAAATAATAAACATTATTATTAATAATAAAAGTCGGGAAAAGTTCAGTAGAAGACAATTTTTTTACATTTTGACTGAATGTCTTCGCCTATAAAAATTCAAAAATATTTTCTTTCATATTCGTTTTTATGGCAACTTAATGACCAACAATGCAAAAGGGAATTACAGACCCACAGACATACATACGCCGTTTCGGTTTTATATTTAAGATTATTTTGTTCATTTGAAACAAATAATAAAATAATGTGACTTTAAAAAACTAGCTTTACTTAGTAAGGTAGAGTACTTCAGAACTTAATAATAAATAATAAATGAAAAAAATACTTGACTGTACTGGAAAGCTGTTACTATATATTTTACTTCATATATATGTACATAGATATCAGAAGTTTTTTTACATTTTGAATTTTTGTCTCACGCTGAGAGAACAGATCCGAAATAAATAATACAGAATTTTGTCAACACACAATAATCCTTAAATGACTGATTTTTCAAATGAAAAAACAGCTTAACAATTTGTTGAAGGATGTTGTCAAATACATTCATTCCAAAATAATCTACATAGGTCGTAGAGTATCAAAAGTAGACTACCCCATATTTTTCGAAACTGAACAAATGCAGTCACATGAATCTTCTGGTCATAGTGTATGAAAAGCAAAAAAATATTTGTACGAAAATCATGTAGGTATATATTGGTATAAAAACGTGAAAGAAAATGATGGTTGGTTTCAAAATCAGAACGGTTCACGACTTTGGAAACAAAAGTAGAATGGTTTGTTCAATCATACGTACTTTCGACCGATCACATATATATCATAAGTGATGTTTTAATGTTGGCGCTTAAACAAATTTTAAGTTTCAGGCTTAAATTGGCTGTTTGTAAAATTGAAAAATATGAATAAAGCTCAAAACGCCAACAAAACGTTTTTCGTGTTTTTCTCGATAAGTGGAAAAGTGGATAGTTATAACACTATATGACTCACATGCAATATATCTTATTGGAATACTAATATTACCTGCTTGCAAAGGTGTCGGTATGGAATGACCTGTGGGTACGCTTTTGGTAACTTCTGGTGTTATTTTCGACGTGACCGTCACAGGTGGCTGCTGAGAATTTGTTTGCGAATTTGATGAAACCCATTGATTGGCTGATGTAAGTGGGGTCTGACGGTTGTCTTCCGATATGTAACTGTAAAAAGAGAAATAAATATTTGTACATGTTTTCCATTAAGTTTTCCAAAATACCTTTCCGTTACCTTTAATTATTGTCATATTAAAAATAATAACATATTTTTAGTACTTTTTCCACATTAAATTTATTGGATCAGAACCGGTTTCGCTCGTGCCGAGCATTATCAACTGATGATTAACCGGTCCTGATCCGATAGATTTAATGTCGAATAAGCAGGTACCAAAAATGTGTTATTACTTTTATTGTAATGCCGTTCCACCAATTATTGACAGTGAACACCTAAAAAGTGATAAAAGTGAGCCAAGAATGATATGATATTCATATGTGCATAATGACTCATTGATGAGTGCATAAAATTAGAACGCCATTTTAAATTTGACTGGTTCGATGCCATAAGCGTGTTAGCGCGCTTTTTAATCCCGTGCACGTCCAGCCATGGAAAATAAGCTCTGTTTTTACACTGTCAATATTAAGTCAAGATTGACTTTAAGTTTTCAATAATATTTTTAATATTTTAAGCGCAGTGACATCTTTTGAAATCATGGTGAAATATTAAGTCTTAATTATGTATTGATTGAAATGACACGGTGAAAAAAATAGCAATGCATTTGAGTTCTTCAAAAATTATAAGATAAGAAGATTTTGTAATTTATCATTTTGAAATATTAGTATCAATCATGCTTTATTACTTAAGCAAACTTTGCGATAGTAATTCTGAAGATGCCTCTTAAAGGGGCGAAACACGTGTCACAATTGGTAGCACAATACGTGGAATAATAATAAGTTATTTTACATTAAACATTAAAATGAACATAACTGAATACAATGAAATATGTACAAATTGATCAATCACTAAAAATCAGGGCTGTGGAGTCGGAGTCGGAGTCGTCCCGGCGATTTGGCCGGAGTTTATTTTTGCATGTTATACGTCAAATTTGGCTATTGGCCGGATTGGTAGGGTTGGTATTTAATTGAATACACATAAATAACAAAATAAGGCAAAAAAAAGTGACGATATTAAACTTTTTTAGTTGGAGTCGGAGTCGTGTTTTTTGTCAATGTTGGAGTCGGAGTCGTTTTTTGGTAAATGCTGGAGTAGGAGTCGAAATTATTTTACCGACTCCACAGCCCTGCTAAAAATTGATTCAATTGGTTAAAAACAAAACAAACATTTGTTGATATTACCTGGAATCTTGATAGCCAGACGTAACTGTCGGTTGAAATTGTTGTGCGTCTTGTTGATATGAATGGAGGTCATTTTGATATGGAGTTAAGTCTTTGTTATAAGGCGTCGAATCTTCATAATAAGGCTGACTTGCATCATAGTAAGGCGTTTCATCTCGGTCATAAGTGGATTCATCCTGAACATACGAAGGTTTATCATAAGGATATGACGTTTGGTCCTGTTGATCTTCAATATATTCCTGATTTTCATTGTAAACTGTTTGGTTATCTATATATTGCTCAGGTTTATCAAAATATTGCTTTTTTTCATCGGCATAAAAACTCTCATTCGGATAAGCCAGTTGATTGTCAATGTAAGGTTGTTCGTCTTCTATATACGGTTGTTGTTCTTCAATATACGGTTGCTGATCTTCAATATAAAGTTCTTGATCTTCAATATACGGTTCTTGATTTTCAATATACGGTTCTGGATCTTCAATATACGGTGCTTGATCTTCAATGTAAGGTTGCTGGTTTTCATTATACGGTTGTTGATCTTCAATGTATTGCTGCTTATTATCAATGTACGCTGGTATTGTTTCTTGAACAAATGGTTTATTATACTCTTCAACGTATGGAGTCTGTATCGATGTAGGCAGTACAGTTTTGTCTTCGATATACGGAAGAACAGGCTGAACAGTCGCTTGATAGTCTTGTATGGAATACGGTGATTTTTCAATGATGTATTTCTGCTGTTGTGGCTGCTCAGGTACTTTAGTCTTCTTATCTGCGAATAGTGAACTGAATATTGAAGATGCCGTCGTTTTTGGAGCCGGTTTTGTGGATGGTGGAGCAGGTAGCTTCCGAGGAGACTCGGTCACAGAAGACAATCTGAAATATTCAAATTACAACATAATTAAGTTGTGGTCAAAAGACTCATGACGCCGATCTTTGGATGTAATCATTATAACCTTTTACCGGCCTGAGGGTGAAACAGTCAACCACCACTGCCACTTTATCTTAAATATCCATCTTAATATAAATATTGCATCATTGTTAACTTATGGTATTCTTAAAGTAATGTTTTTTACACCTTTTTCAGAAAAAAATACATTTTTATCGACTAGTTTCGTCACAATTAAATAAAAAAGAAAATTAGTTGGATTATTACTGGCCGAAGACGATTTATATCGTCGCTACAAATTGCCAGGATTCAAACATTACTGCCCATACGCGATAAGATAATGTTATTTTATCTCGAAAGCGCCCCGTTCAAACGTACGTTTCAAATCAAATGGATGCTTTTTACATTAAAAGGCGTAGGTAAGCGCTCACGCTCACAGTTTTGATTACGCCAGTCTGTCATGAACATCGACACGAACTGCTTGTCCGTTCATGCACGACTTCATGAATATGAATATTTATAGGAAAACTATCGATTTTAATATATTTTTTTTTAGAACGATGTATAAAAGTTTTTTTGACTTGGTAGTTGTAAGGTTAAGCATACTAGTATATTTTAAAAACAAATAATTGTGATTCATTTACCTTTTTCTTGGCCAAATGCCATCATTGTTATCTACAGAGTCTATGATGCTGGTTTGAGTATCTTCAAGACTATCGTATCCATAGTTGTAGTCTTCATTATAAGACTTGGGATATAATTTTAAGCCATCTGCAATAAAACAAAATATTGGTTAAAATACATACATATCTTTATGATTGAAAATAGAAATTGTTGTAATAAAAAAGGCATGAAATATAATTCACATAATCTCATATATAAAACCGAAACGGGGGATGTCTGTCTGTAATTCCCTTTTGCATTGTTGTTGCAAGTTCAAACAAACGAATTGATTTCGCTCGCGAAAGTTTCAACGGTAAATTTGTTTCGTTATCAATGTGTATGTAGAGACTCCAATTACTCGAGTATCGAGTAGTACATATATAAAACTGAATCGGCGTATGTATGTCTGTGGGTCTGTAATTCCCTTTTGTATTGTTGGTCATTAAGTTGCCATAAAAACGAATATAAAAGAAAATATGTTTGATTTTTTTATCGGCGAAGACATTTAGTCAAAATGTAATAAATTAGTCTTCTACTGAACTTTTCCTGGCTTTTATTAATATAATAATGTTTATTATTTACGTGAAGGTATTATATGACATTTCTTTGACATCAAATTAGATTTTTTCCTTGAATTTGGACATTTTAATGGGCGAGAATGGGGCTGTCAATATATGAAAGGGGCTGTGAAATGTCAATGCCAGTCTGAAATGTTCTTTTTAATTCCATTTTAATTGACCTAGACTTTTAAATTTTGAAAAAAGTTGTTTCAACTTGGCCCGTCTGAATTTACGCGCCGAGCTGAACATAACCCCAAACTGGTCCGAGCGAAGCCGGGTTTGAATACTAGTAATTACATAAAATCAAAGATATTGCAATTCTAGTAGCTATTTATTTCTTACGCTACAGAGTTCTTCAGAGTTCTTACTCAGTTGCTCAGCCTCTCTTTTTCGATGAGAATTGGGATGGAAAGGATACGAAGACTAGGACAGGACTAGTGTTAAGCTAATTACTGTAACTATGCATCGCTCTTTGAGATCGGAAAAGTGGGAAGGGATTTTTAAAAACACGAACACCTACATATGTCTCAGAGCAGAATTATTTTTTCGATAGAATCAAACCCGTGTGGTCCGACACGGTAGCCAACAACCACTGCGTTGGCCACTGCACCACGGACAGGGCGTGTTTTTTAGGTAAGGTTAGGCAATACCATAAGCAATCTCACCATATATTTGTGAAGTGGCAGTCGGTGGCCTTGGCAGCATCCGAGGAGTCGTAGGTGCTGGTGGTAAACTTGCTGGTGCTGGCGGGCGAGGGAGTTGACGAGGAGCTCGAGGTGTACCCGGTGGAGTAGCTTGAAATAAGTGAAATCATTGTTTACTTATATAAATGTTTCATTAGTTCGCGTTTCGTAAATTTTAAAGATATTCCTCTATAACTCTGTTTGAAACAATATGAAAAAAGATTAAGCGGTTTTTTTTACATTGATCACATAGTTTGGGCAAAATATGCACAAATATTAAAATCAATTGAGGTCCTTATAATCATAAAATACAATGGAAAAAAATGCTGGGCTCTTTAAGCGAATTAAGCTGATAGCTTTTTTATTGATGATAACCAAAGGCTATGTTTCTGGGCCTTTGCAACTAGTGGCGGCGGTGATAAGAATACTGAGGAGTGCAAAAAAGAAGTCTATGTAAGAAATCCATTCTCCATCAGTTTAACAGTTGAGATGGGAATGTCTTTACCGTAACTTAACGTAAAAATATAATATATGCAACAAGCTAGCGTAAGCTGGTACATGTATTCGGAAACGTTTGTCATCATTAGACAATCTTTTCTTGGAAGATTTCAGCACTGATCCAACAAAACTTCTCCTCACAAATATTGCGTTTGGCAGGGTAAATACTCGCGTAATGCCCCAATTCTTTTTTTTTTTATTGAAAACGTATTATTATAATAATAGTAATATTGACGCCATCCGCTGAACTTGTGTGAATCATTGCTTCCTTCAATATTTGTATGGAAACACGTAAGGAATTGTAATACGGTAAGAAAAATAACAATGTATTTTAATTCTACATAAATTATTTTATATATTTGTTGATAGCTATTTCGGCTTACGACCTCGCTCCTTAATTGTGATCTGATCGATCAATAAAACGTAAAGAATTATTTAATTATATATTTATTTTGATATTGCTTGAAAATGAATGGGGGTCAATGCGCTATTGCACTATTACAAGAGCCATTCATGTCTGCAACGTTTATGAATAAGTCACAGTTAGCACACGAATAAAACCAGTCGGTCCCTGTGGTCTAGTGGCAAGAGCTTTGTCCTAGCGATCGGGGGGCCCAGGCTCAATCCCCGGCAAGGTCAGATTTTTTCAATTAAAAAAAAAGAGATCTTGGGCTGGGTGTATGTTATTTATCGTTGATTTTTTGCACAACTGATGCATTATTTACCATCGAGTTAATCTCGTATGACTTTCACAACTCAGAATATTTGGCGCATTGGCGTAAGCTGTAATGCCAAATATTTGTTTAAATTAAAAAAAAAAATCTAAAAAAATTCTAATGGCGTATGTAGAGCGGTGGTTCTCATGGAAATTTTCACTGTGGCCGCATCGTAAACATAAGCGGTCCTACGGAAATGTCTGGTGGCCGCACCAATTTTTGGTTTTGAGTCTGTTGTGTTTGAGGTATGTCAAATGGACCTAAGCATGTCTGTCAATTTACCATTGGTACAAATTACATTCGAAATATTTCATTTTCAGAGTCTTTGTTGATAAATTAGCTTGTAAAACCACACTTCTTGTAAAATCAATATTTTCTATGAAGCTGTTGGTGGCCGCTGCCAAATCTTCTGGTGGCCGCAAATGACTGAGACGATAGACTGAATAATAATGATGAAAGAAGAAGAGCAAGGATAAAGTGACAAAGATATTGCAGGACAGTTATGAAGTCAATGAGTAAGAGAGTCAATGTGGATTATTGCCTTATCCAAACAAATAATGGAAATCCAAGAATACATACCTGGTAAACTAGCTCCTCTGGATGATACGTCTGGGGTCATTCTTCCTTGGGCTCGACTCGCCGTTCTTCTCAGTGGTCTCCTGGTAACACTTCCATATACTTCAGATATCACAGATTGAGGACGCACCTGGAATAGATTTGGTAAAAAAATAGAGCGATACGTTTGGATGAACAGCAAAACCAGTAATTTTGCAAAATTGGAAGCAAATGCAGCATTATTCATTTTTAAATATTTTTCAAACTGTTTTAAATGACTGGTTTTTTATAATACACATTATGTTTTTAACTCTATTTGTATAGGTATTGAGGAAAAAATCAAAACTCTGCATTAAATTCATTCTCTAAAGCGCTTTTTTAGTAGAAAGCTACCTTTTCTATCAAAGCCCTCAATAAAATTACCGCTATTGGTTTACTTGTCTGTATCACAGTCATTTGTCTTGCATCAAATTAGGAATGCATTATTCTGTATAAAAAAATTAAAGAAAATTATGGTTGGAATTAAAATCAGAACGATTCACGGCTTTGGAAACAAAAGTAGAATTGTTTGGTTAGTTAAACTTTCGACCAATCACATAGCTATCCTTAGTGATCTTGCAATATTGGCGACCATACAAATTTTAAGTTTCAGGCTTTTATAGGCGGTTTTTCAAATTGAAAAATATAAATAAATCTCAAAAAGCCAACAAAACGTTTTTTGTGCTTTTTAAATGTTGAAAAGTGGATGGTTCTACTTTTGATACTAAAACGACTTTATTGTAAATGAATTATCAAAAGTGCCCAAGTGTTATTTGTATGACAGAAATATTTTGAACTTTATTAGAAGTCTTGTATTTCTTTCCTTTCGAGGCTTGCAATATTTCTGGCCATTCATTCTAAGTCACGGACTCCCAACCCATGGGTCGCGACGGGTTTTCTGAGGGGTCACCAACTAATACAGTCAATTAAAAAAAATCCACTTTAATGCATTTTTGTTGATTTTTTTATCTACCTTATGAAAATTGTCCTTTTCAATTTTGCCTTGGGGGTCGCGGGTAAAACGGCTGTCATAAAATCGGGTCGCCATACGAAAAAAGTTTGGGAACTTATAATCTAAGTGATGTTACAATGTGGCCACTCATATAAATTTAAATTTCAAGCTTTGATGAGCTGTTTTTTAAATTAAAAGCTAACAAAACTTTTTTCGTATTTTTCTCTAAAAATCGAAAAGTGGATAGTTCTACTTTTGATATACGACTCTATACGACTCAAATACAAATAAACAATTGTCATTATTTCTTTTCATCTCACCTTAGTGGGTATTTGAGGTAGCTGTATCACAGATGATCTTCGCTTATTAATTGTATTCTCATATTCTACAGTTGTAGTCACAGACGACCTATCCGCATTGGGATAGTCCTGTCCGAAGTAATACCCCCCACTGTCCCACTGTCTGTCTTCTTCATTTGTAGTATAGTCTTCTTCACTTTGAAAGGGATAGCTAGATGTGTCATAAAACTCCTCATAGCTGGTCTGTTGGGAGAATTGCGATTGATCTCTGAAAGAAGCATGGTAATTTTTTCGTTAGAAAAATGTTCTCAAACAAAAAATGTGTTTTTTTTGTCGTTTTTTTAATAGATGTCAGTATTTCTACACACTTTTTTTTCTACGGGAATCGCTTGATACTCAATTGAACAATCTATTTTTTGTTGAATGATGGTAGAGATAGAAAAGATCAAGCTAGGACAGAACAAGTAAATCCATGCTCGTTCTCAATGTAAGCCATTTTTTGGTTTCCTAATACAGGTATAATGACAAATTATTTTCTACGAAAAACGCTTGTTTTTCAATCCCTCATCATATCTATAGTTTTATGAGAGTGGCGATAAAAAGGATAAGGTTAGGATGGTAATAGTAAATCCATGCCCGCTCTAAATGTACAGCTCTTGGCCTCATAAAAGGAGACACATTTTTTTTCTACAAGAACCGCTTGTTACTCTATCGCTTTTATTTGATGAGCCTAGGAGAGAAAGCACAAGACAAGGACAGGACTAGTGGTAAGCGAGTCACTATTGTTGCGCCTTGCTTATATGATCGCCAAGTTCACTGCTGAAAATTTTCACTTCATAAGCAGGCCATTGATAAGCGGAACAGCCCTTGTGACTGGTGACTCAAATGAACTAAGCGACAAACAATTTCTGATAATAAAAATATGTTTGTCTTTATCAATGAGCACGTAGGTAAAAACTGGTTTAATTTAAATAATTTTTTTATTTTGCCTCTTTAATGGTCCACAAAAAATTGTCCGAAGTGGCCGACAATTGTAGGTTTTACCCTATATTACAAATATTATTTGCAATTGAGATTTTATTACCTAGTCGTATATGTAGGAGTTGTATCACAGTTTTCATCAAACAATGTATTTTGTCTATCCAAGCTTGGCCTTCTTGACGGTGAAGCTGGAAATATAGAAAAAACGTAATCATAATCTCTTGGTATCATAAAACCTTTTGAAATGTTCTGCTGAAACCATTAGCATCTTTTGGCAACTTTCAAAATATGCCTTGATGAACACTTCAGCAAATAAGTTAATAATTATTTTTATTTTTTATTAGTTGACGGTTTTCTTTTTGTAGGATTGCATGCATAAAAGTGATGTATTGTTCAGAGATACAGTCAATTCGGGTAACTTTGAACACTTTTCAGGTGTTTTTTTGTGATATTTTTATTTTAAGATATAGTAAGTTGCATTTTTTAGACTATTATGTGTTCTTACTACTTCTTTAATATAATTTTGAATTCAAATATTATGAAAATACAAGAAAAAATAGACTAAAACTGCTTTTACTGGCGGTCCATTGTTAAATTTATAATTGAGTAACATTGGACACCACCACTTTCGATGAGCGAATTTAAGCTGAATCATCCAGCTTGGTGACGTTAAATTGAACTTTGATAAAGAAAGATAGTGCATAATATTTAAAAAAGAATGAAAGTCAATGCATAATATTTAAAAAAATATAATTTTTGCCCATTCCCTATCCGTAACACCTGGCTTAAGCGAAGCCACCTGTTTCGAAATAATAAAAAAAGTCGTATATTTTCATGGTTTTTTTGGTTTATTTCACAAAATATCATAAAAATAATTTGAGAGGTGAATGTGGCTCTTTTTGCTGACTAGGTAAATATAAGACAAAAGATCGATTTGTTATATTCATCAATCGCAAGAATGATCCCGATTACTAGTCAGCAGAAAAATAAATAAACGGTACTTGCTCAAGTTTTGTCCAATGTTATATTGAAGTCCAAAGTTACCCGAATTGACCGTTCTTAATTTTTTAATAGAAAAATAAATCTTGGTTATAATAATTAACTCATTGGCTACGAGGATAATCAAAACACACGGATAAGCAATGTGCATACTCAATGGCTATAAGGAACGTGGAAAACGCATCGTTTTTGCATTGTTTTGATTTCCCCCGTCGCCAATAGGTTAATAACCTTTTCTACAAATTCAATTATTAATTTAAGCAAAACAGTAATAATTTTAAGAAAAATATCGTCATTCATTGAGGATATCTCTTGTCAGGTAGATTTGTAGAAGTGGATGCATTAAATTATTGATTAACAAATTGTAATCTAAATCAGTGCTTCCCAACCGGTGGTCTGCTGCCCAGTACCGGGCCGCAGAGACTTTACAGAGGGCCGCAAATAGTATGCCAAATTTCAAGAAATTTGTTATGCAAAAGTATTTATCATAGATTTTTTTTAGTCTGTAGCTTACCACTACATATTTGAACTATTTTTCAACATTAACTTAACCATAGGGATATATGAATGGGTGTGTTCAAAGTCCACACAGATCGTCCGACATTCATAAACGAGATAGAAAACTCAATAAATAGAATCACACATTAGCGATCTCTCGGTGTAAGACGTAGTGTGATAGCGCAAATGTGCGGGCCCCCGTTTAATGCGACCTGACAAAATACCGCACGGATGCGGCGCCCGGCGTAAAGCGGTTAAACTCGTGTCTCGAGATATCACTGTAAATGTCAATTTTATTTATATCGCTCCATGCTATTCAAATATGATTTAAATTAGTAACCTCTCGTCCTTCTAGACGGAGGACCAACGGCCGAGTGAAAGGAAGCCTCAGACTCCATGCTCAGTTGACCAGTCAACTGGTTCTGTCGCCATCCCTCCATTCTAAAACAAAAATATAAAATTTTATTGAAACTACATTTAAAATAATATTAATTAACACTCGTGATACTCAATTATAGACGATTGAAGAAAAAAATACATATTATTATGAATAAAGTTAAGCCTTTAATTTTATATTTGATGATTGATAAGTAACAAAAACTCCCTTTACTTACATTTATGTTTTTATTGTTTTCTAGACTATAGTTCAGTTTTTTAAATTATTGGCGCCGATCGACCAACATTAAAAGTAGTAATTTAAATCCTATATTAATCTAACTGACCGGAATTTAGAAAGAAATTTTCGTCGTCATCGGCTAACTTCGAGATTTAAGCGTGCTGTCCTTGTCACATGACTTTTGCGGCACCAGAGATTTGTACAGATCAGATAGGCGATCGACGCTTTGGCTACCCCTGCTTTAGTTGAACACTTTTAACCTTTCTTCAAAAAAACAAATCCGATTTTGTGATATGTAGTTACTACCCTTCATGTAAAGACGGCGTTTTTATAGTGGCGAATTGCTTATAGATAATACATGTAATAAATCAACATAAAAAAACCAAGTTTTCATGAAGCATAGTGACTACCAATCACCGGATCGGATGTGTTTTTGAGACCGTAAAAGAAATGTTAATGTGTTCACTATCAAAATTTTCTAAAAATTCGGTATATCAAATAATAAGAAAACATTTTTTTAACTTCCACAAAGTTACCAACGAAAGTATTTTTTTAACGATATTTTTTTTTCTTTGTTATTAAACTGGTTGTGTAACTAGGTATAACACAACCTCTGTCATAATAGAGTAATACATTTTGATTTTTCAGTATTATATTTAACATTTTATGAAAATGATAAAGAAAAAATTAATGATATTAAGTGACCGTGCTTGATGGAGGTTAAATTTGAATATTTCACATTTAGTACACATTCATAAATTTTGTCTCTAGCAATCTGAAAAACTGGCAGTCGATAAATAGTTTGTATTATTTATATAATATGATTTATTTAAGAAAAATAAGAAACTTATATGTTATATTTATCTAAGTCTCCATCTGTGGTCTAGTGGCAAAAGCTTTGTCTTCGTCAATCAGGTGGGACAGGGTTCAAGTCCCTGCAAGGTCAGATGTTTTCAATATAAAAAGATAACTTGGGAACGGTTGTATGTATTTTTTTGTTGAGGTGCTCACGACTCATTCAAAAGAAATATCTCATGAGTGTCATATTTTAAAACATTTGGTGCGTTGGCATTAAAGTTGTAATGCCACATATTTTTAACACGACATTGAGATCATATCGATAAAAGCCCAAAATTTAAGAGCAGTATTTTTTATTTATGTGAATATTCTACCAAATAAGATTTTTAATCACTGGTATCAAATCTTTATCTAAATATATTTAGATTAGCGATCTGCACGGGCTCGGGGTAGGTCCGCACGCCTGAGCCCGGTCTGGCCCGTGTACTGGGTCGGGCCAGGTAGCGAAAGCTTGGACTCGAGCCCGGGCTGAGCTCGTGCCTGAGTACACAAAAAATAAAATCATACATCTAATTATTCCGGATGTATACGCCATTCTCGTGTATGCTCTTTATTGCGTACATTTTATTTCATTTATTGTAGGGGTGTAGTATAGTTTATTGTGTTTATAACTGGCAGTTCCTGATTGATTAAAGATGCCGGAAAGTAAAACCAGGATCAATAGTCACATAACTTACGGCAGTGTACAAAATTTGCGCAATCCAAATATGATGTATATTTCAATGAATTTTCTGAAAAACTATTAAAATTACCAATTATATAACCAAAAATAAAAATGTAATTTTTACTGTTGTAAAATTAAGGCAATACCTAATGAGATTAAGAACCTGGTACCTTACCTTTATATTCAGAGTGGGTGTTTAAATTACATACTAATATGATTTTGCTAAAAATTGTATGAAACAGCAAAATAATAATCATGATTTATCAAAGAAAATACTTTTACATGCCTGTCTAATTAGCTAGTCTTACCTGTTAATCCTCTTTAAATACATCCGTATAAACTGTAAAATACTTCATGTCAAAAACAAATTATTTTTTCTAAATGAAAGTGCTATATTTATTTTCTTAAATTCATTTTACTTACCTGGTGGTAAAAAATAAGCCTCTCCTCTGCTGATGAAATAATATTTACTAAGAAATTCGAGTAAAAGTTTTGAGATAAACATCATATATTCACTTGTTAAATTGGTTGGCAACATTCCACCTTTAATGAATCTGAATCGCAATTCGATTCGAAGTTTGAAATATTAAGTTAATTTGAAAAATAGTTGTTCCATTGCTAAAAAACAGCTAAATAGAATTTTCGAAACGTTAATAATTATTTTACTATTCCAATAAAGTATGGTATCTATGAATCAGTGCAATTTTATTATATGCCAGAATAATTAAAAGTTTCAATCAATTATTAATATAGGATAATTATTTGTGAAGAAAAATAAAGTAAATGACAATTTATAGATAGAAAATCAGAACAGGGACATCTATAAACGCAATTAATGTTTTTTTTCCAATAATGCAATTGATATGACTAACATAGCTTTCAGGATTTTCCATTCCATTAAGATGAGAATATCTTTTTTAATTCAGATGTCAAGTAGAGTAAGTGTATTAAAATTTGAATGTTTTATATTTGAAAATAAATTGAGCTGTATTTTCAGGATATAAACTTTGTTTATTATTCAATTAAAGCTTTCCATCTATGGTTTTGTATTGAAAAACTATCAAAATTAGTTTGTGTCAGTGGTGGATTGAGCACTTGGGAGGATATAAAGATTATTAGATATTAGATTTCATTCTTATTTCCAACTAGTTAAAAATACCTACCAATTTCGTTTTATCTCAATTTTTGTTTTCAGTGAAAATTTTTATAAGAGTTTGTGTACAGCCAATGAAAAAAAAAGCACTAAAAAGTACCAAGTAGTAATAAGTGTTGCTATTGTGTTGTACAGACAGGGTGAGCATGAGATTGAAATATTTGAAATAAGAATATGATTTTAATATTGTGAAAAAGCTGAAATGGCAGTGTGATTAGCATTCACTCAGTGATTTTATGAATTGTGAAGATTTGTAAATGTGTTTTTTTCACCTGTCGTCATCTTCCCAGTCGCGTTTGCGGCGTCTGCATTAATTTTACAATAATCAATTAGTTAAAAAAACTTGTAAGATTTCTTGTATATATTATTGAAATTTATATCACACGTATTTAAACACATTTTTCAACTCTTTTCCAAATTTCAAAACGGCTGTTGTATGAACAAATATATAAAATGATTACTTACAAAAGAAATTTTCTAAAAATAATGTTACTACCAAAGTACAACCCTTTGTATTGAATTCATTATATTCCCATGGAAATCAATTTCATTATCACTGAATAAGCATGACAGAAGACTATTTTTAAATACAATTTAGTTTCAAAATATATAATGTATACCTACGATAAATAAAAATAATGTTTTGTATGTAATACAAACGCCTATTAAAAAAATAATGAATGGCCAGAAATATTGCAAGCCTCAAAAGAAAAGAAATGGAAGGCCTTCAATAATATACAAAATATTTCTCTCATACAAATAGCACCTGTACCCAAGCACCATCACTTCTGATAGTGTACTTATTCCACAATTAATTTATTGAGATCAGCACCATCGCGAGCATTTTCAACTGATTTGACGACGGGGAAAATATTCCCTCCACATTTTCATTGGGGGCTGGAATGGCATAAACTCATTCGCATATCTTTCTTAGACAAGACTTCTTCTTTCATACATAATATCGTTTCTTTGTTTCGATTCTATAACCCCCTCCTTGCCTCCCGTAAATAGGAAAAATCCCAATTTTCATTTTGTAATTTTATCATTTTAAAATATTAGAATCAATCTTGCTTCATTACTTAAGCAAACTTTGCCATACTAAGTCCGAAGATGCCTCTCAAAGAGGCAAAACACGTGTCACAGTTAGTAGCACAATACGTGGAATAATCAAAGTTTTTTTTTATTTAAAAAAAATATTTCCTATTACAGCTTACGCCAATGTGCCAAATATTCTTAATTGTGAAAGTCATACGAGATTTACTCGATGATAAATAATGAATCACTTGTGCACAAAATCAACGATAAATAATAGGGTAGGAAAAATAACAATGTATTTTAGTTCTAAATAAATTTTATATATTTGTTGATAGCTATTTATATAGAACTATAGTTCTGACGAAGGCGTAAGCTGAAATAGCTATCAACAAATATATAAAATTTATGTAGAACTAAAATACATTGTTATTTTTCTTACCGTATTATAATGGAGTTCTACCAAGTAAATGCCTACTCAATCAATAAAACGATAAATAACATACACCCAGCCCAAGATCTCTTTTTTTCAATTGAAAAAGTCTGACCTTGCCGGGAATTGAACCCGGGGCCCCTGATTGCTAGAACGAAGCTCTTGCCACTAGAACACAGGGACCGACTTTATATTATATCATAATATAAAGTCGTTTAATGTAGTAGTAGAAAACTGGACAAATTTTATTGTAGAACTGTACAGTGAAATACGGTAGTTCCGTATATACGAGACGTATGGCAACCCTATGAATAGCAGACTCAAATAAATTAATATAGGTAGCACGAAGGAGTTTTTTGTTTGGTCAGAATTCTTATATACTCCAGTGATTCTTCAACACTGACCTATAGATTCTGCCCCATCTGAAAGTACTTTTGTAATATCTATGCAAATTGCAGATTCGCACCTGCTGTGTTCCTGCGGGTATCGCGGCCTACTGTTGTAGTAAAGAGGCTCGGGGTCATGATCCCAACGATGGTGCCCCCCTCCGACGCCACCCCCGCCGTAGCCGTCGTCGTGGGTCCCTCTCACACTTCCCACTCCGTAAATCACCTCGTCTCGCTCGTAAGAATTTTCTCGTGATGTCTCCAGCGAACGCTGAAACACAATAGATGCAATTTACAATTATTTAATTTTGAACAACATTTGATTATATACAAGCAATAATTCGTAACTGCTCTTTTTTAAATTTAGAATATGGAATTTTTACTCATCGAAATAAATGACTAATTCAGTGATGCACAACCTTTTTGGGAGAAGGGCCAGATAATCAATCATCAGATAGCTCGAGGCCCGCATGGGTAAAACTGATTAAATTTTCGAAATTTTTAGTGTACATTTTTAGTAAAGCCATTATACAAACTTATGATAGTATGAGTACAACTCTAGTGCGCAATATAATATTATTTTGTATTGTTGACTGCTCCCTTAAAGAATTTTATTTTCCTAGGATAAACCTTATTTTAAATTAATCGATACTTTTACACACCTAACCTAACCTTACCAAACCTAACCGAAGCCACAATTCAAACTTTTAATATCATGAGTAAATTAGAACACGCTAAATCAAGCGCGCGATATAAGATTATTTTGTATTGTTGTCTGCTCCTTTAAAGAATTTTACTTTCCTGAGATAACTATTCCACTACAATTACATCTTATTTTAAATTAATCTTTACTTTTAAACACTTAACCCAGTAGTCGGCAAAGTGCGGCTCCGGAGCCTCATGCGGCTCTTTGGCCCCTTAAGTGCGGCTCAGACATAAATAATAAAATACACTTTCCGAGCCTGCTGAAGCATTGACAAGAAAATAATTCAAATATTAATGAACACTATTTTAAAACAACCATTTAAAATATAGGGGAAGCATTTCTCAGCAGGTTTTTGAATTCTTGAATTCAAAAACAGCAAAGCGACCTTAGCGTTCGTTAAAAACCCTCTTAATTCTACTATTACAAATTTGAAATTTTCTCCTTTTGGCATCGACATTGGTAAATTTGAATTAAGTGTTTGTCAGTGTAAGTATACAATCGAGTTTTATTCAGTGTACCCATAACTAATGAAGGTTTAAAATTATAATAAACGTGTACCTATTAAATTAAAAGAGAGATTTGGTTCCCAATTTTTTTTTATCGTTTCAATGTTCATATTTGGCTCTTTGGCTAATAAGTTTGCCGACCACTGACCTAACCTAACCGAATACAAAATTTCATTTCACAATAACATTAGTAAATTAGAATTATTAACATTCGAAGTACTAGCGTGACCATGCGGTAACAGTGAACACTATTGTTTATTTGTCCCTATTTAAGGTCATTTTTTACCTGAACAAAGATACGAATCTATCACTTAGTTTCGGTTAAAAAAGCTTTAAAATTTTTTTAAACCGGAACAGAATGATAGATACCTACGATGATTGAAATTTAATTTGTCTGCGTATTTTATACTCTTTATTAAAAATTTGTATAGATACCATATTTTTTTTTTTTAATAATTTTAAAATGTAAAAAAAAATAGTGTTGTGCGCTAATATCCCTCGCGTTAACGTCGCTGCACCAATTTGAATTGTTGATTGTAGCAGATTTAAGTCTACTATGTACTTCACACTCTTAGTCTTCTATATCCTAATTCTTTAAAAGTTAACAATTTCTAACTGAAGGCAAACTTTGTGTGGGTTGTAGCTTTGTAGATTCTACGTCAAATATTTACAGAGCGGCTCATTTTACTAATGGAGAAATCATTTGATCGGTGGAATGATTACATATTTGAATAGCCTACACGGTTTACATACAAGTCGTATGGGGTATTTTGAGGTATATATTTGTGTGTTTTCGATGTGAGGTTTTAACCGTATTAGGTTTTAAAATTTTTGTAAATATTTACACCGCCTGATGTGGTTGGTCATCAGAACTCTCTCGAACGATCTATTTTTCACCTCAGTCTATGAGCTTAAGTCGATATCAGGAAATAAATTCATTTTTAATAATACTCTATATTGAAATCTATAGCGATTCAATATAGAGTGATTCAAGATTGTAAAAGAGACATTTATGCGGACGTCTCGCTCTAAATGTCTCTTGGCTCTTTCACGCCCGAGTGCATGATATTTCATGCACAGTTCGATAGGCCATAAATAACCTCTTATCGCGGGCGCACGTGTTAACGATTTTTGTAACGGTCATTGTTTTGGCTACCTAAAGTAAGTACTTGTTTTTTTCATACGGCAGTGAGAGATTGGACAGCATTGAGAATGCATGCTCCTAATCATCTCCCTAAGAATTAAATTCGAGTCAAATTCCTGATATCTTCTTTGCTATCGTAATATTTGTGTGTTGTATAACGTCTGTGTAAATTCTTAACGATTAAATAATGTGTGCTAATCACACCCCCATATCGCTTTGAGATCGTGTTTTGTTTTTAAGAGTTTCTCCTACTCCTTTCACAAAATGCCTCTTCCTGCGTGTCGGAAAGGAGGCTCCTTCTCGATTTACGAAGGAGCCGAATCAAGGTAGTCTCAATATGATAGGTTATTTTCCGTTCTATCTTCCCAATTTAGACACATTTTAAAGCTGAAAATTTAAAACGAGAAATATGTTGACAACCGAAGCTTAGCCCTTTTAAATCGCTATAATACATTAAATTAGACCAGTGATGAACAACCTGCTGCCCGCAAAGGCATTCCTTGCGGCCCAATGTGACATTTTTCAGTCATCTTTTGTATTCAAACCGTTTTATAGACGATGGAAGAACAATATAAAATGGTAAAATTATTAATTTATTATACACCCAGTCTTTGTTTTACGAGATTCATTGGATACGGAAAAAGGGTCGTTTCAAAAAATCGCGTAAAAATACCCAAAAATAAGTATCAAAAATAAAAAACAAATTTTGTTCCTAAAATTCATGCAAAACAAACTGTTTTCAAGTATAAAATTTAATTTATTTATTGATTATAAAAGTACAATGAGATACTGCATAAGATTCATATGTACAAATGCACTATTGCACTCACTTATCAGAGTTATTCGATGCTGTCACAGTCAGATTGAATCGAATATAATCGTTCTCCAATTCTTCGATCAAAAAAATCGCGTTCAAACGAGTAAATCACGTAAAAAAAAGGAAGATGCCCTCCAAAAACGATCACGTAAAAGAGGTCTGGGTGTACACTAAAAGTATCGATAATTTAATCACTTTTACCCATACGGCCATCGAGCTATCTGTGAATTGATTATCTGGCCCTTCTCCCATAAAGGTTGTGCATCACTGAAGTAGACAGTCTTCATTTCATATTTATTCGGAACCAATTATTTCAAATAAATTGTGATTGACATCAAATTGGCCTGTTTCAGTGTAAATTAAATAAACGTTTTTCAGTTACCTAGTAAACTGATTAAACTATGTTTGGTAATCTAAATATACTTTACACTCAACGATTGTGGTATTAGCTTGATTTTAGGGCTTTAACTTAATTAAATTTTGGAATTATCTATGAATCATTACTAATTGAAAACTGAATAATACATAAATAGTCACTACAGGTAGTCCTCGACATACGACCGAGATATGTTCCTGAACTTTGGTCGTAAATCGAATTGGTCGTAAGTCAAATTTGAAACAAAATATGTTTTATAATAAATCTTATACCGTATATATTAAGATATATAACTTTCCAGGTGTTCACTGACAATACTTGGTAAAATGGCATTATAAGAAAAATAATACAACATTTTTAGTACTTATTCCACATAAAATTTATCTGATCAGAACCGGTTTCGCTCATAGCAAGCACTATCAAAAGATAATACAATCAGATGATAACGGGCAATAGCTAACCACTAATCCTGTCCTAGTTCTCGTCTCCTTACAATCCATACTCTTATTTAAAAAGAAAGGTTAAGCAACTGAATAACAAGCAATTTTCGTAGAAAAAAACCCCGGGAGAAGTTGAGACCGGTCATGGTAAAAAAATATAAATGTCTAATTTCAAAGATGCAATTAAAACTTTAAAAAAATATATTATTTTGGCCTTAACTGCGAATTGAAGTCAAGCCTGTTAGAGACTCAAATTCAAGTATCGAATACTCGATACTCGAGAATACTCGTCCATATTTCAAGTACACGAGTAATATTCGTTTCAGTAGTAACCTCGAGAGTTTTTTCCGGGGCTGTGGAGTCGGAGTCGGAAATTTTGAAAAGTCTTAACTTTTTATTTTTGCATATAATTTGTCAAATTTAGCCATTGGCCATTAATTGAATACACATAAATAGGAAAGTTAGGCAAAAAAAAGTGATGATATTCAACTTTTTTAGTCGGAGTCGGAGTCGTGTTTTTGGTCAATGTCGGAGTCGAAGTCGGAGTCATGGTTTTGGTAAATGCTGGAGTCGGAGTCGAACTTTTTTTACCGACTCCACAGCCCTGGTTTTTTCTACTGCGGCAATTATAAAAACAAAATTTCGGACGAATTTAAAATTTGAGAAGTTTTATTCTCTATTATTGTTGAAATATATGTTGCATAAATTTAAATAAATGTAATAATGAAATTAAACAAGCTTCTTTATTTATTAACATACACAAATTCGAATTAATAATATATAATTTGGTACATCTACTCGAGTATTTCAACATTTTACTACTCGATATTCGAGTAGTTGAGATGTCGAGTAATTGGAGTCTCTACTACCTGTATTTTGAATGAACGTATGTATTTGGTTTTCAGAAGTTCTGCGATGTATGTTCTGTTCAAACGGCGTGCAAAGATGGCGAAGATAAAATATGATTGCAATACACTTTGTTGTCGTAAATAACAACAGCTACTCATTTTACTTCAAAGTTCTGCAATAAGCTACTCACTCAGATAGCAATCATTTATGTCAGATAAGAAAAACAATTTGTGAAAAAAGTTAAGCATGTCATTATTTGATAACTCGGCCCCTTAGGATTAAAGAAACGTATCTCGACTTTTTATCCCTTTTTTGAGTTTTTAATGCAACGTGAGACAAAATAATATGTTTAGTTATGTGTCAAAGAGACAAATCAATAAGAGAAGGGGATACGAAGATATTTAAATGTGTATTAAAATCAATTTCTTTTCCATTGCTCCACATAACCTTAACACAGAGATGCGCAACCTGCGGCCCGCAATAACAAACATCGATCACCTTTCTTCTCTAGAACTTTTTACGGACGATGGACGAACAATATAAAAGATCAAAATTTGTTTTTAACGAATCGGCCTTCAAACTGTCTGAGAATTGATTATCTGGCTCTTCTCCCAAAAAACGGGTGTATCACTGCTTGAAATGTATTTTCTGATTTTTTTCGAAATCTTCTATGTTAACGCCTCTATTCGCACTGCGTCTACATAAATAAATTGAAAGAAAAAATCAAATTCAATCACTCGTGAGAACTTTGAGTCTGCTGCTGTGAGACTAATATTCTGTTTTGATTCTACAACCCCCTCTTGCTTCCCGTAAAAAGGAAAAATCCCAAACTACATTTTGTAATTTTATCATTTTAAAACATTTGAATCAACTTTGCGATAGTTAGTGCAAAGATGCCCTTGAAAGAGGAGAAGCACCTGTCACAATTAGTAACACAATACGTGGGATAATCAAAGTTATTTTAAATTTTATATTTAAATGATTCCACAAAGTTACCACCAAATCCATCGAAAGTATTATAAGTCTGGTTCAATTTTTAGTTAAAAACAAACGAAGGTCTCCTCTTTCATTGATTTTCAGACAACTTCTTTGTTTTATCATGATTTTGAAAGGTTTTGAAGTAAAATAAAAAATCGCCCACCGCCTACCACGGAAGATTTTATCGCCCATTAGTGGGCAGTACGGACCAGGCTGACGAACCGTGTTCGAGATATTTTATGCTTTGTTTTTACATACCTGTGGCGTGTGGAGTTGGTGTGCGGCTGCTCTAAACTGGGACGCACTTGAATTTGCATGCTGCCCAACAGGGTAGTTCAAATCAGATGTATAATCGGAATCTTCCGAATAACCTGCTGTAAAAAAGCAAAAAATACAATTTAACATTTAAGAAATTTCAAAACACGTTGAAAGTGTCAATGTTTTTATTGTTAACTGTTAACTAGCCGGTACTCGGAAAGCGTTGCAATGCCACTCAAAGAAACGACAACCATTAATTTGTATATGTAATGATAGGTAGATAATTAAGAAACCTTAGTAGGCGTCCACACAACCAATCAACAATTTTTTTTATCGCAATCGGATAAACAGTAGAGGATCGCATACGGGAGAAAAAAACATTCATATATATATAATATACTAGCTGTACCCTGCGCGCGTTGCTACGCCAGCAATTGTAGTGTGGATTGGGGGGGTGGGGTAGGGGAGGGGGTGTACGCCAGAAAGTTTCACGGAAGTGTAGTAGAAATTTGTAAAAATTCGATATCAATTTTTGGGGGGAGGGGTTGTTTGGCGGGGTGGGGTTTGGGGGGCGTATGAGGTGGGTATGCCAAAAACCTTCGAAGGTGTGAACTCGAAAAAAAATTTTAAAAACAAGTTCATTGCTTAAAATTTAAGCTTCCTTTGGCAGTGCATTGATCAGCAGAACAGCCCTTGAGACTGGTAACCGACGCGACAAACAAGTTCCGATTTCCGAAAGCCTGAAAGCATTTATGTTTATATGTCTTGATTATACCAGTATGTTATCCGAGACAAATCAAATATGGTTTATACGATAATATTTCTTGCAGTTATGAATTAATATCTCATTTTCTTCTCTTGGCACTACCTTATATCGAAGGCTGGTGACAAAAACGTCTCTTGATGCTTAGCCTGTCGTATAAGATAGCCAATGCGTTGAGAATTGAGCCCCTTACTTAGGTGTCATAGCCAAGATAATCTCTTTCTACCTGCGCTGTCCCGTATTTTTCTTACGTCGTAACTTGAGGGTATTCGTACTTCTCAATGCGGAAAATGTGACCGAATTATACAAGCCAGGCTTTCCCAAACTTTTTTGCAATGTTACACTTTGCAAACAAAGTGTAACATTGCAAAAAATAAGTTAAGCGCATAATGAATTTGATGATTTTGAGTTTGGAACTGAATACCACTATGAATATACTATGTAGAGTCTATCTCGAAATCACATAGGTAACGCGCAAATTCAATATCAAGTCCTGCTCGACTTTATAAAAAATGATTGGAAAATTATCCTTATTTCAAAAACCGTAGTTATTGGATTGTGTGCCTTAATAAAAATTTGTAACATGTCATAATGTGGTATATTTTTCGGTATTTCGTTTTATCATGCTAACAAATACGCAAACCCTGTAATATCAATCAAACTTTAAAATCTATTGATAAATTGCTGCAAGGAAAAAAATAACATATTGAGAAGTGCACAGAGTTAAGCCTACTGGTCTAGCAGTTACAAAACAAGGTCCTTAATAGATTAATAATCCCTCAGCTTTTAATTTGAAGTAGATGATCTTAAAATGTGTGTCAGCTTAAAAAACCTTTTAAAAATATTGTGAAAAACCTGTTTGGGTTCAGAGCAACACTGGTGCTTCATAGTTTGGGGAACTCTGATGTAGGCGATTGATAATTTTACATTATGCTTGTATTTTCTTTTGAATGGTATAAATTTGCTGACAGCAGAATTTGTCAAAGATAACGTATAATAATCACTAAAAATTGCGTTCGTTACAACTTTTAGTCACTTTTAAACTACCCAGATATTAAATGACAAATAACTTATGTAATAGCACAATTTAACTTCAAGATTTTGCCAAAGTTCTTGTTATTTAAAAAACGTACTACGGTTCGCAATTTAACTCTCAGTAAACTCTTGAAATATAGGTTAACGTTTAAACTATCTTGGCGGTGAGTTTTTATTTCTCATTTTCTGTATGCACTCAGGACATTTAAAAGCTCTTTAACGGTACTGTTATTATGTGGTGCACATTTTTTATTACCTATTTAAAGTGTACATATTATTTTAACTGAATATAAAATTTAATACGAGCGTCTAAATCTTGCAACTACGAATAAAATGTATATTTCACTACTTAAATAACACAGTTTAAAAATCTGAGAAAATAATTAAGAGACACTGATTGTTTAGTATTTTATTTAATCTTATAGATTTTGTAAAAAATATAGCTTTAAAAGAGTACTATCGACTTCTTCTTGGTATTCTCATACATATATAGTTTTTACTACGCTAGTGTAGATTGTCCATCCTGGCTTATGCTGTGTAACATGTAGCGCCGTTCTATTGCAACCACATATCCATATCATCCAGTAAACTAGATAATGGCCAAGAAGTTGCTTGCTATCGATCTGTAGCTCGCCGTTGACGGTAATTAAAATGCCAGCTTTGTTTTAGAAGAAGTATGGATTGGCATCGCCCCAAATCCGACCTATTTGCTCGTTCACATATCCATTCATCAACAAATGGGTCTCGACAATTAAGATGACTTTTTAGGAAATGTTTCGTGGAACGTTTCTCGAACGAAGCAGTGACTTTGATTATTTGCACACATTGTTCAATGCTATAACCTTCCATGGGGATTCACCGGTCAAAATACTTCTTCCCCTAAAATTTCGCGTAAATGTACACCGTTCATTGTCAAAAAATATACATTCACTCTTTACAGATAAAAGTTCAAAACTAATAAATGAAACATCTTATTGATATTGCAAATAAATGATCAAGTAACTGATTAACTCCCGCGTCGCGAACTAATGAACGTGGATGGGAGATATTAAAATGAAATGCGGAACCCTGATTGTGCCTCAAGAGAAATATCTTTAATCCAGTGACATTGTGACAATCTATGTATTTTATTCATGAAGCTTATCCATTGATGTATTTTCTCGTATTTAAATTAAAAACATATACATTTTATTCAGTGAAACGTTCCAAAATGGCAGCGCGTATACCATATGCATTACATGCGTTTAAAGGATTAATACATTTATTAGAAACATGACCAAAGACTAAATTTTGACTGTCAGTATAAAGCTGAAACAATTTTAAATATTTTTTGCGGAGTTGCAAATATAAAAAAAAAACCACGCTGAACGTTCCAAAAATATCACAGCCAACGCCGCATTACCATAGGAAGGTTTCACGAAAGCTTATATTTGAAATCTTGTGTAAGTAGCTTTCGGCGTAGCAAAGTCTTTCTTAGGGAAATAATACGACATGGTATTTCCAACAAATAATGAACGATAAAATACAATACGTAGGTAGGTATGTGTAACGAGTTGAGAATTGTATTCATAGCTAAATTTTACCATAATATGAACACATTTTTTCTAGTCACCAGAAAATAGTTTCGCGTATTAATTTTCATGACGTAATACAAGGGTTCTTAACCACGTGCCCGCGGGTGAATTTGTGCCCGCGGAGCCATTTTCATGAGCTCGGCAAAAAAATAAAAAATGAATAATATTTTTTTTTTTTATTGAAATCCCAAAAATATAACCATATCCATCTTATTTTTAGATAGTCAATATGAGATAATCTTAAAATCGAACCGACTGACTGAAAAAATTTGGAACTTAGCTGACCATAAAACGTATCCTCAGTTGAAAAAAGAGCTAAGAGGATAAAGTCCTGTTTTGATGCCACATTTTTGTGAAAACTTTACTTCCCACCATGAAAATAATAAAATCAAAAACAAGATCTCTACTTGGCAATGCCAACCTTGAAAATTGTTTACGATTGGGCGTATTATCTTATAGTCATCATTTTGATGTTATTTAGTGAAATGTAATCTTCCGATTTATAATAAATAGTTAATATTAAGAATGTCAAACATGTAAAGCTAAAAATACTTAAGAACTCCTTAAATCTGTCCAGCATGCGCCCGTCACTCATTTCCTAAATCTCAAATGCGCCCGTCACCGCAATAAGGTTAAGAACCCCTGACGTAATACATTGTCAGTTTATTTTTATAGAGAATTTTATGACATCGCCTATTTTATTATCTATACAATAACTTTTCTTCAGTGTCTACATGTGAATAATGTATTTTTGTGTAATATACTAAATACTTTATTAGTTTAATCTAACGAAATATATAAAACATGTAATTAAATGAAATTACATAGCAATCTGAATACGTCATAATTGTGATACAATATTTGAATAAGTAAAAGCTTTTAAGTTGTTAACCCACTTCTTACTAATAAAAAAAAGTTTAAGCGTTTAATTAATATCGCTGTATCGTTGTATTTTTTAATAATTTTAATGTGGAATATGTACAGAAACGGTTTTATTATTTTTTTTATATGTAATTCCATTCCACCATGTTTTGACAGTTAACATCCTAAAACTGAGCACTTATTACTTCTTGGTGGAACAGCACTATTAAAATAAATAAAACATTAAATATATTGCTTTATAAAACATTTTTTGCACTTATTCCACATTCAATTTATTAAGATAGGGACCGGTTGAAAATACTCGTGATGAGCAAATCCGGTCCTGCTCAAAATAAATTTATTGTACAGTAATTTTTTTACTGTTTTTTAATGTAGGTAATATCTATAAAATAGGGTAAACACAAACCTATCTGATTGATTGCAGCTCAATAGTTTAATAGTTTGTAGTGCTAACGTCATCAGTAGTATAATTATTTGTTTGCTTTGTTTCGATTCTATAACCCCCTCCTTGCTTCCAGTAAAAAGGTAAAATTTCAAACTCCATTTTGTAATTTTATAATTTTAAAATGTTAGAATCAATCTTGCTTCATTACTGAAGCAAACTTTGCGATAGTAAATCCGAAGATGCTTCTGAAAGAGGCGAAACACGCGTCACAGTCAGTAGAACAATACGTGGAATAATCAAAGAATTTTATATTAGGTAATACCTTTCTACCAAGTATTCATAGTGGACAATTAAAAAAGGAATATTATATAGTACTATTTCCACATATGTTCTTGTCAACATTAGTTGACAATGCTCTCGATGAGCGAAGCGGTACATATAATTTTATAGTGATGTGTTACTAAAACCGCTTAAGTACCGTCAGGCCACTGGTAGCCGCCGCGTACAGGCGTAGCAAATACCGTCACAAATATTGCAAAATATATAAAAAAATCTTCCTGCAAGAATTCTAATGATATTTTTCTTTTCAAAGCTAGTGATATCTATACACCGTCTCTAGACAATATGGTCCTCCTGTCATCAGTAAATCTTTGTTCGGCACTGAAGCGGTTAAAATTGCAAAATTTATGGACACATGTCATATTATTTGAAAGATTGAAATTTTCTTACAGTGGGCCGTGTACTGGTGCTGTCTTCTGGATTGGTCTGGCCTTTCTTGCCTAGCAAGACAGTTAAGAAGATCGAGCTTCCTCTGAAGTTCAGCAGCTTCAGTCCCTTCAGCGTCTGAAACATTTTTCCATATGATGTATAATAGCATGATATTATAGTAAACAGTAGAACCAGTCTCCCAATAGGGATACCACTGGGAAGAGCTTTAACAATTTTAAACGGCATTGCTTCGGATGTTGACATATTTCATATTGACGTGAGTGAGTTCAGACTCACTCGGTTGACTTCTTTGAAAATTTCGAATGTGATTTTATTTATTTTTTTCTCTCTGTTCTTATACTGCAATTTGTGATTTTTATGTATATATATAAATAAATGTTTTTATTTTTTTTGTATTTTTAGTTATTTTTTGAATAATTAAATAATGATTTTTTTATTCGAATCTTGTTAATACTAACAGATAATCGGGAATTTAGTGTGACAAAGAGGTCTTGCTGTGGTGAATGTTTCCTCTGAGATTCACGCACGCGCGGATGCTTAAGAACCCCTCCACAAAACCACTATCATAGCTATTGATACGTTCAGCTAGTTAGTTCAGTTAGACAGTTCAAGTAAATCCGTGCATTTGTAATGCCTGCTGATGCCGAAAGGTGAAACCCGGGTCGTGAGGAACAAGACTTATAGAAAAGTACAAAATTCAAACGATTCAACTTTGATATTGAAATTCCATTAGTAATTAGTAGTGGTTAAAATATTTCAAAGCTTCACAAAAAAAAGATAAGCATCAATATATGAAACATTGTTTTGAAATGAATTCAGAGGACGAAAAATATCTAGTAACAAAACTGGAGCTCATTAATGGTATTAAAGAATGTTTTAATTAGGCCAAATACATACAATTATAAAATTGGTCTTTACATCCTGGATGGCAATGGAATTGTCATGAATAAAAGCGTTATAGATTTCAATTAATGTGTCCTCATTTAAGCAAAATGATTTTTTATAAAAATTGTTCGTCTTTATGCTACGTGAATAACCAGACATATTTTTAATTTCCATTAGTTTTCAGATCGCATTCGAATGAGACCGATATTCTCGAACAATATATTTTAATTAAATATTTTCACTCTTCTATAATGAATAAACAACCGAAATATAATATTCCTAAATAAGATAGTGATTTCAATTATTTTTAATCAGAAATTAACATGCCTAATCTAATATATAAAAATCAATGTTTGTTTGTTCGTATTTTATGAGTTGCCATACCGTTCATCCGATCGCAATAAAGCTTAGTCAACCTATTTTTTACACTTGCTCAAAGGTTATATATAAGTATAGTAAAATCAACAGTAGGTCTTTTATATACAAATCAATGTTTTTACATATTTTATGAGTTGAAATACCGTTCATATCGACAACTTATTGTTGCATTTGCAAAAGTTATAGGTATAGTACAATTAACTTTCAGTAGGCGCGTGCAGACAATCGGCAAAAGGCAAACAGCATACGTCAAACGGCAAATGTCATCGATACCGATTAATGTTAGTGAGTGACAATTCAAAGCTTGCCGGGTACCGGCCAGTATTTAATAAATATGAACATTATCGACAGTTAAAAAAATATTTCAAATGCCGGGTTGACGTATTGTAATTCCGAAATCCCGGAATCGATATTTTGGTCCCGGATTGGAAGCCCTACTCACAGCCTTCAACTGTTAGAATATTTATAAATAAAGTAAGTACTTACTAAAAAAACATGCGAGAAAAGGATATATGATGACTTGGTCTGAGCCCACTTGGTAAGCTTCTACAGTTTCAGTTAGAAATATAAGTACATATAACGTATATTTGGATCGTTTTTATCGCCTTGCCTGTATGTTAAAACATATTCTTCTGAAAAAGCCATAAAAGGGGGGTGACTTTTCAACAATTGTTGGACAAATCAAGATTACACATTGAATGTTATAATGTGTTACTTTTAAGGTGTTCACTGTCAATAATAAGTGGAATGGGATTATAGTAAAAATGATTGATGATGATGATTGTAAAAATGAAAATAATGATTGATTAGCTGACCAACTGATGATTGATCAGTTGAAAATGCTCGCTATGAGCGAAACCGGTCCTGATCCAAAAAAAAATATGTGGAATAAGTACCTACTAAAATTTTTTTATTATTTTTGTTATAATGTGTACTAAAAGTTTTTTTTAAACCCATTTACCCTCCTAACGATACTGTACGTTATGGGAGATATATAACATATTTGACATTTGACCGGGTTGATCATGTTATTCTAATAAATAAATTAAAAGCAATAGGAAGCTCGAACAAGGTTATCAATTTTTTTCATTCTTATTTGTCAAATAGACGCCAATATGTTGAATATGCTGGGTGCGTATCACAAATTTTTCCAACATATTCTGGAGTGCCACAGGGATCAAACCTTGGTCCTATTTTATTTCTCATTTTTATAAATGACATTGTGCTAAGTATGAGTGGAATTAAGTATCTGCTCTTTGCTGATGATTTAAAACTGTTTTCAACCATCAGGAATGAGTCGGATTGTACTATTCTACAGCATAATATAAACTCAATTGTAAATTGGTCCTTAATAAACAAACTTGACTTCAACATTTCGAAATGTTTCTGCATTTCATTCTCTCGTTCAAAATTTCATATCAAATATAAATATGAGATATCGAATATGACTTTACAGCGTTTTTCTGAAGTTGTTGATCTTGGTATAACATTTGACTCTTCTTTCACGTTTCATTCCCACATTTCTTCAATTACCCTGCAGGCTAGTAAACTTCTTGGATTCATAGTTCGGCAAAGTAAGCCATTTGAAAACCCTACTGTGTTTCGTACTCTTTATGTTTCTTTAGTTTTAAGCAAACTAGAATATGGATCTATTATTTGGGGTCCATTTGAATTTAAATTTAAGTCGCAACTGGAGCGAGTTCATAAAAAATTTCTGCGTTATTATTATTTCAAAAAATTCAACTATTTTCCGTATGACAATTCATTAATGGAATATTATCCAACCAAGTTTCTTTTAGGAATGCTGTCATTTCACTCACTTGAAACTCGAAGACTAATTGCAATATTAAAACATTTTTCTCTTCTTCTTCGGGGCCAAGTTGATAACTCTGACATCATTGAAAATTTAAATTTGCATGCTCCCAGCTTTTACCTACGTGGTCGTAACAAAGACAAATCAATTTTCTTTGTCAAAACTTGTTTGTCACGTAGGTCTTTTGAATCTCCAGTTGCAAGGGCTATTCGGCTGATAAATGCGCTGCCTGTTGATGTTGACATCTTCGGCAGTGAACTTGATGCTTTGTTTAAAAATTATGTTTTCTTATGTAAATAATATGTTTCTGTTCTGTTTCTTATTTTTGTGTAATATTTTATGTAATCTTTATTAATTTCTCAAATGCATGGCGCATTGTCGCTTGCTGTAATGCCATGTATTTTTAATAGTTTTTTGCCAATAAATAAATAAATAAATAAACATATTTCTACCGCTTGTTACTCAATCGCTTAACATCTCTTCAGTTAAATGAGAGTATGGATATATATTTGAGTGAACAAGTTGGTTATCCCACCACTTCCCGTTTGGTGTTTGCAACCGTTTTTCACAGCCGCCTTCCATAACGCTATACGATCAAGAAAATAAACGAATTTGCTCGTCACTAACATGGCCTGATACAGAGCTTCACGAGTCTGAATTTTTTACCATGTACCAAAGTGTTTATAGAAAAGAAAATGTGACTATCTCAACCACTTTGCTAGAAAGGAAGAGGCTGAATATTGACTTTTAAAATGATTTTTTTTCGCAGGTACTTGATCCCGTCATCATAATAATATATCGCAATGACCAGAATGAGATTCCCTTGAATCGCGTATTCTTAAAAATAAGATCGTTCGAATGTTGTAATTTTATTTCATGATTTATACAAAATATGACGAGAAAGAAATATAAAAATAGTATTCGAATTTGATAATAAAACAAGAGCCAATTATGCTAAATTAATTCGCATTTTTAAGCTAAGATCAGATATTTCTTTGTCTTTCATGTCTCTTTAAGAAAGTAAAACAAAGATTTCATATTACATGAGAAAAACAACGTTATTGTAAAACCTTGAGGCTACATACATAAACTTTTCCTGGCCGGTGGGTGAGACAGTCGACCACCACTGCCACATTATCTAAAATAACTTTCATAATATAAGTGATACAATGTGTAAACTATGATAATTATTGACTAGTTTAGTCGTAATTAAATGAAAAAGAAAATAAGTCAGATTATTATTGGCCGAAAACCATTTATAACATCATCACAAATTGCCTCGATTCAAACTTCACTGCCCATATGCGATAAGATAATGTTGTCTTATGTCAAACGCGCCTCGTTCAAACGTACGTTTCAAATCAAATGAATGCTTTTTATATTAAGACGCGTTGATAATCGCTCATGCTCATAGTTTTAATTACGCCAGTCTGTCATGAACATCAACGCGATCTGCTCATTTCGTTGATACGCGACTTAAAATAAGAATAATTATAGAAAAACTATTGATTTTTATAATTCTTTATTTTCAAAACGATGTACAAAGATATTTTGAAGCATAATATAACATTAATTTAATGCAATCTATTCCTATAAAGCTATACCACTGAGGTATTCTAGACCCCACTTCGGATCACACGCTATTTTTAAGGGACTGTCTTTCAAAGTTAATAACAGAACTGTACCTACTCAAAATCAGAAGAAACTCGAATATATTCATAGGAAATATTTACTAAATGTGGATGAAGTCGGGTTGAACAAGGTATGAATCCTTCGAGTTGCTCGCAAATTTATCTCTACCCTTCACTTGAAATGCTTATTTTTTACCGTACACATAATCAACGCAAGAGCTGTATTTTTTACTTGGTTAAACCTATGAAGCTAATTCTTCCCTCTCACTTTAGCAACGCCACAACAACACGAAATAAACACTCCACCATAAGATAAAATTTTATCGTGTAGAAATTATCACAAGCCGAGTGAAAACGGCCATGTTGTTTAAATAAAACAAATAATATGTGTACTATCTAATACAGGCATACCCAAGCCTTGGCCTGCGAGCCACATGTGACCCAATCAATAATTGTGTTGCCTTTTCAATTTTTTAAAAAATATTTTGCATTTTTTAATCATATCTGCTCCCAACATGGAGCACATAGACTCTTCGCAGAGTTTGTCTGAATATGATTTTTTATACGAGAACTGATTGTTACTCAGTCAAATTTCTTATTATAGTAGGGATTGAAAGGATACGAAGACTAGAACATGACTAGTAATTAGCTTATCGCTCTCGATACGCATCGCTTTTTGGAAAAGGAAGGGTGGGAAGGGATCTTTAATAACACAAAAACCCTTTGATTTCGAACAAAATCGATTTATCGACCTAAAAAATCTGCTAACATAAAATTACCAGGACTCGAATCCGGCTGGCCTGTAACGGAAGCCAACGACGTTGGCCACTGCACCACGACAATTATTCATTAGTAGTGATGCCAATATCCTTATTTACTTAGCTTTGCATATAACTGTTTGATTTTATAATATTTATGATTATTATTAATTAATTGGTATTTAATGTTGTAGCTTGTATTGCTAAGAGGTCTTTTACATTTTAAATATTGTCTTTTTTGTTTTATTTAACTTTGACTTAGGTATTTGCATATTTGTATAACCAATTGTTTTTTCATACACTCCCCTATTAGTCTTGCTTAGCGATTGTATAAATAATGCATTTTTGTATTTCAGTTGATCATCCACCCGTTGAGCGACACCGGTCCTGATGTCAATAAATCTAATGTGGAATAAGTATAAAAAAAATATTATTCTAATCAGCTAGTATTGACTTTCTTAAAGATTCTTTCAGATTTGGGCTTTGTGTAGGAAAAACCCCTTACGATAATGATTGTTTTTGAATCATTAAAAAGGGTTCAATTCTTACCAACAATTGCTCGTTAAATTTTTCAATTGCAATGTATGTATTTATTACTATTTAAATCAATTCAAGTCATGTGTTGAAATGAGATACTTTATGACTGGAATCAAATGTTTTCAAAAAACATATTATGTATTTGAAGCATACGATATCTTCTTAAATACTTTATTTACTGTTAACAGTCTAAATACAAGATGCAGACTTGTGTATGGCAGCTCAACTTCGACAAAACTTGGATATACTATATATTATTTAAATACCAAATTGAGCATTTTAACTTTTATCGTGATATTTAATAACATAAGAAATATGTTAGCTGCGTATTAAGAAAATTCTACCGTCTTTCAACAAGTGGATTTCAATTTAATTACGTTCAGCTTTTTTAATATGATGTGAAACATTATTCATTGCGAAGTAAGTATAAAGGGAATCGTTAAGAAATTACTTTTTTAAAAAAAATATATGAAAAGATTTTAACATATTGTCACAAACAGAATATTCAACGTTATAAAAGAAAACCAGTTTTATTATTCAATTATATTATTTTTGTATCTAGGGAAATTAATAAAATTCGTATTTTCGTATTCGTATTTTGCAATATAAATTAAAACAACACAATAGTATTTCAGGCAGTTTTTTTCAATATCATTACAATTTTTTTGATTTTAACATTTCGTTGCCGATGGGTGAGACAGACGACCCATACTGCCACTTTATAATTAATATCTTTCATAATATTAGTAACAGTGTGTAAACTATTGGCATTCTTAAATCATTGATTTTTACATCTTTTGTAGAAAAAAAATATGATTTCTATTGACCAGTTTCGTCACAATTAAATCGCAAAAAATGATGGTCAGTTGGATTATTATTGGCCGAAAACCATTTACAACGTCGCTACAAATTTCCAGGACTCAAACTTCACTGCTCATACGCGATAAGATAACGTTATCATACCTCAAACACGCCTAAAATCAAACGGATGTTTTTTTCATTAAAATTTGTATATAAGTGGTCGCGTACATAGTTTTGATAACGTCAGTCTGTTATGAATATCAAAGCACGTCGTCTCTTTCATGCGTGACTTAAATTATAAAAAAATATAGGAAAACTATCGATTTATATGTATATAAATATTTTAGAAAGATGGATAAAGTTATACGTTAAAGCATAGATTAACATTTTTTTAACGCAATCTATGCCAATAAAGCCATACCACTGGGTTATTTTATATACTCCTCTTGGGCAAACAAGATATTTTTTTGGGGCTGTCTTTTGAAGGTTAATAAAGCAAGGCTGAATATTTCTTGACGCTTTTTTCGACGGCAAGGCAAAATTAAAGCTCCAGGATATTATGAAACTTTTTTACTACGTAGTTTAACGTTCTAAACGAGCTCGATTTGTAAAGCTTAAAAATCACTACAAGCTTTCTTCTCGAGCTTAAAAGTTTCTATACGCCTATCGTTTTAAAAAGAATAGTTACATGAACTTAGTAGCAGATGTGGCTTTATTACCGAAAAGAATAATTATTTGAAAAGTAGCGCTAGAGAATTTTCTTGCGATACATTAAGGGTGGAAGGGGTTGAAAGCTATGGTATCAGTAGACAGTAGACGTTAATACGTATTGACGTCTTATTATAGTTGTTGACATAATTCCTACACCACAAGGGGAGAATATGAGTCTGTTGTAATCCCACGTGAAAACCTTAAGTGCATGTTTTTCGTGTTTTTATATTCATTATTACTTTCTTCGTTATTTACATTTTTATCACTGTTTCTAGCGAGATAAAAATAGCTTTGATACTTTTAAGATGAGCATATTATATCACATGATGGTGACATGACTTAGTGCAAAGATATTGTACAACCAGTTTTTCATATTTGGCCCTCGAAAGACGGTCCTTGAAAAAAAGCGCGTGATCTGAAAGGGGTCTAAAAACACCCCAGTGTTATGACTTTATTGGCAAAGATCGCATTAATAAAGCTTTTACTTATCTTTATACAACGCCTAAAAACATATATATATGCATAAAAATTGATAGTTTTCCTATATATATTCATATTTACAGTCGCGCATGAACGACAAGCAGTTTGTGTTGATGTTCATGACCGACTAGCGTAATCAAAACTGTGAGCGTGAGCGCTTATCTACGTATTTTAATGAACTAAGGTAACCTTACCTTATCGTATATGGGGACACTGAAGTTCAAAACCTATCAGTTTGTAGCGACGATATGAATGGTTTTCGGCCAATAATGATCCGACATATTTTCTTTTTTATTTAATTGCGACGAAATTGCGTCAGTAAAAATCATATTTTTTTACTGCAAAAGATGTTAAAAACAATGATGTAAGAATAACAAAAGGTAACACATTGTATCACCGATATTAAGATAGATATTTAAGTCAAAGTGGCAGTAAGGGTCCTCTATCTAACCCGACGGGAACAAAAGTTAAAAAGAATTGAGTTATAGTATGGTATTTTTCGAGACATTTTCACTATATTGTATTATTGGTTGCCATGCGACTTAGTTTTTGAGATATAAATCTACATAAGAATATGTACTGGAATATAACTTGAGCTACCTGATACAAATTAATTTATTATTTTGCTGTTTTTCATTTAAAAAACGATTCAGAAGTTTTTCGACAGTGATTGATTTACAAGTAGAGTTTTCCGAGAAAACATAGCCTAGATTGGTTGTTACGAGCGTTACGAACGGGGTGACGTTTTGTTGTCCCGAAGGGAGCAATACCTGACACAGCTTGTATTACATAATAAATTTTTTAATTATTTGTACTTTTTAAGGATTCTTCTACGAGCTAGGTCACTTTCTTTTCAAATTGACTTTTTAATTTTCAAAATAAAAAATTTCCAGACGTCAACAGATTCATTAAAACAACGGAACCATAATAGTGTTAAATAAATATATTTTTATAAAATTAATATAAAAAAATACTGCTTTTGCAAATCGAAAATTCATTATATGATAACGCACGTGCCACTTTTATTTAATCATCACGCTCTGTAAACCTTTGGAAGACGGTCCCTGAAAAATAACGCGTGATCCAAAGGGGGGCCTAAAAATACCCCAGTGGTATGGCTTTATTGGCATAGATCGCATTCAAAAACTTTGAAAAACTTTTTGTTCGCACTTGAGCGGAGGTTTTTGGCATTGTAAAATTAGCTTACAGTAGGTGTTTTATATAAAAATCAATGTTTTTTTTATTTTTTATGCGCTGCCATATCGTTCATGTTGACAGCTTAAATAAATGCGAAAATTTGCACTTGCGCAAAGGTTATAGACATAGTACAATTAACTTTGAGTAGGTGGCGCGTGTGTCGTACCATAGATAATCAGCAAAAGACAATTAGCAAACGTCAAACGGAAAATGTCATCGATCCAATCAATGTTGATGAAATTAAATCGAAATATTTATCTTAAATATTGTGCATCAGAAAGCACTTCAATAACACAAACACTTGCATTGCAAAACTTGTTTTTATGGTCTTACTACACATTCATGACAATATTTTTCAAATATTCACTATCGTTATTAAGACACAGTAAATTTTGTTTGATGTCTTTATTCACATTGAATCGGGGTGAATAGGGACGGGAGAGGGTAAGTCGAGACTTGGCAGGTGAATAGAGATAAAAATACAGATTGTAATGATTGGAATATATGAACCTCTATTTTATAAGAGTATCTATTTAATCCGTTTTACGTACTTACTAACTAAAATAACATGATTGATTTTAATTTTCGTGCAATAAAAGAGAAGTTTTTAAGGGGTCAAAAAGTAAGGGTGCACAAGCATCGAACTTTCATCGAACACACGTTTGTTTCAATTTTGGCCAATCATTTAGTTGGTTTGGTTTTGTCATTCAAGAGATAGTATAATAGTCATTTTCAAGAATTATTTATAAATAGTAAATATAATAGTAATATAATAGTCATTGTAAAGAATTCGTGACAATATTTTTCAAATATTCACTATCGTTATTAAGACACAGTCAATTTTGTTCGATGTCTCTGTCTCCGGTGAATTGAGACAAAACAACAGATTGTAATGATTGGAATATATGAGCCTCTTTTCTATATGAGTCTCTATTCATCCCGTTTTACGGTACTTATTAACTAAGAAAACATGATTCAATCTTATTTTCGCGCAATAAAAGAGAGGTTTATAAAGGGATCAAAAAGTAAGGATGCACAGGCATCGAACTTAAACAAGTTTGTTTCAATTTTGGCCAATGATTTAGTTGGTTTGGTGTTGTCATTCGAGAGATAGTAATAATAGTATTATAGTCCTTTCAAAGAATTATATATAATTAGTAAAAAATACATTGGATACTTATTAAAGTTGTGCTAAAGTTGAATCCTTGTTTTTGTCTCTATTCACCCCGTTTTACCAGTATATAAAACATTTTTTGTGTATATTCAGCACCAGTTAAATTTGAAATGAAAAGTCGATGTGTACCTACGCCATTTGTACATTTTCAATACACAATGGAGGACGAGGAAAACTCGTTAAGCTTTTTGCTGATGCCATACGATGTTGGAGGCAGGCACCATTATTGACATTCTATCATACTATCATACTGCTTATAATAAAGCATTTTTGATGAACTTCGTCAAAAACCATTATTGTAGCATATGAAAATAAGTGCAAATAGAGTTTATATTATCACATATGTTAATAAATATTGGTTGAAAATTTAGGCTTGTAGAATACGCATATTTCTTATATTCTATCGAGTGATCATATGAGGACCTTGCGATCAAAACGACCACATGCACTTTTTTCCGAACAGAGAAAAATACACTTTTCGTATAAAAACTTATCATCATCACAAATTATTCAAGTAACTGTTTAATTTGATGTATTTATTCATTTGCCATTTAAGCAAAATCATGAAAAAACTTATGGATTTGGTTAAATTTTATCTCAAACCACTGAATTTGGGAAAGTATGAACATCAAGTAATTTCGATTTGGTTGATATTGATTTTAAATTGAAAATCTTGATTTCTTTTATGTTTCTAAGCTTGATTATTAATATGCACCATTATACACAGTTTTTTTATACATTTCTGTATTCATATTAAAAAAAAAACTTAAAATGAGACACAAACAACATTAAACTTCACTCAATGAGGGCTGGATTACAACTGACTGAACTGACATGGCTGACAAATACAAACACGCTTTTGGCAGAATTAGGATTTAGGCATTTATGAAACAAAAACTCTACAGGATTTGGACAGTTTTGATTCAATAGTCATATTTTGATAGTGAATTGCATGGAAGCTATAAGGATTTCAGTGAGATTTAAAAATAAATTATGAGCTTTTGAATACGTACTTCCATACTTCATCGCTATCTCGTTTTTTTTATTATCAAAACTGGATTCGAGCATGTTTGATCCCAAGTAGAGACTCCAATTACTCGACTTTTCAACTACTCGAGTATCGAGTAGTAAAATTTGAAAATACTCGAGTATACTCGAGTAGTTTCAAATGTACGAAAATATATATTTTTAATTCGAATTTGTGTATATTTATAAATGACAAATAATTAAAGAAACTTATTGAATATTACTAATACATTTATTTTCATTTATGCAACATATATTTCAACAATAATAGAGAATTGAGCGACCCAAATTTTAAATTGGTTTGATGTTTTTCTTCATAATTCTCGCAGTAGAAAAAACTTTGACGATTATTACTAAAACGAGTATTACTCGAGTATTTTTCAAAATACTCGAGTATCAAGTACTTGAAAAATGGACGAGTATACTCGAGTATCGAGTACTCTATACTCGAATTGGAGTCTCTAATCCCAAGCTTCTCAATTATATAAGCGTATAACATGAGAATGCTATATTTGTCATGTATTGTTTGATAAATACCACAAAAGTATCTTCGATAAGTAAAATCGTTTGAACATATAAATGAAACATTTAAAAACAAAAACCAATATGCCCACCACGCAATATCACTGATAGACGACGTTTTAGTATTTTACGACTAAATTATGAGTTCTTTTTATCGTTGAATTGTATTATATTTGTAGTTTTGAAACGTATGCATATTTTTAGTAGCGAGTCAACGTCAACTGCTATACATATAAACCAGTGATGCACAAACGCGGCCCGAAATAACAAATACTTCATCAACAAATCTTTCATTAAATATGATAGAAAATAGTATTCGACACGTGAACAAATTATGGAGTAGCAACGGTATATAAAAAATCAATGTATTTTTTTTATTTAATATGATTTTATTCACATGGATATAATTTTGTGACCGAAATTCATTTTTTTTAATGAGTCATATCGTTTGCGATGCAGGTGCAGTCTATTTTTAGATTATTGTTTTCAACACGGATTTTATTGTTAGTTATTTTTGTCAGTGCATGACGTTTGTGAATCGATATTAAAAAATCTTCGCAATTAATGAAAATATATAAAGATCGTATACTGATTGATCGATTATCTTGACAGAAAAATACTTTTAGTAATAAAATATTTTTCTTCACTTTTACCCTTTGCGGCCCGCGAAAAATTTAAAATGGATAAATTGGCCCTTCACCCAAAAAGCTTGTGCACCACTGATATAAACAAAAATTTGTTAAATATTTATTGAAATTAACAGGTCATTTTTAGCAAAAGCATTTAAAAAAAATACATTTAGAGCTGTTTGTCGGTCCCTGTGGTCTAGTGACAAGAGCTTTGCCCTAGAGATCAGGTGGACCCGGGTTCAATTCCCGGCAAGGTCAGATTTTTTCAATTGAAAAAGAGATTTTAGTCTTGGTGTATGTAATTTATCGTTGAGTTGTACATGACTGATTCATTATTCATCATCCAGTGAATCAAGTACTACGACTTTCACAATTAAAAGTATTTGGCACATTGGCATTACAGCATTTATTTTATAAGTATCAATTAAAAAAAAAAAAAAAAAAATTACACAAATATTATGCGAATTTTATTTTAATTTAACTAAATGTGGATATCGGATAAAATTTTTACATACCTCAAAATAGTCATTAATCATGCTTATTGTGCATTTGGTGAGCAATAATTCTAATAACATCAATAGATTCGGCGTTTACTTTGATGAAGGACATTTTAATCATAATGTTTTCTAAATAATGACACGTGTTTTTCCTCTTTTCGAAGAATCTTCGGGCTAACCATTGTTATGTTATTTTGATAATTTAAATATTTCTGTAAAGAAATTGTCAACACTGAAATCGCATAGCAGTGGTTCTACCGACAGGGTTAAAGTAAATATTGATATTAAAGAAATGTGATTTTACAAGCCCAATGTCAACCAAGAGAGAAATTAAATAATTCGTATGCAATTAATACCAATAGTAAATTTTCAAATATTAATAACACGACAGACTCAGAATAAAAATGTGGTGCGGCCACCAGAAATTTCCGTAGAACCGCTAATGGTTACGATGCGGTCACGGTACAATTTGACGCGAAAACCACTGGAATAGTCACGGCAAGTAATTTGAAAAGTTATCTTCAACATGTTAAACTTATTTGGAAACAATACTTAGTTGAATTTTTGAGGACAAAGCGAAACATTCTCACAGTCATATCAGTAATGTGTAATCTCCTTTACGCTCTGTACAATCAGTTCCTACTAGGGCTTCCAATCCCGGGTCAACATTTTGATACCGGGATTTGGGGATTGGAATAAGTCAATCCCGGAATCTCGGGACTGGTCCCGGAATTTGGTACATTTTTTATTAGTTGATAGTTTTCATATTTGTTAAATATTACCCATGTTAATGTACCATTAAAAATAGTTAAGAATAATTGATGTAATACGGTAAAAAAAATAACAAATATATAAAATAATTTCTGTAGAATTAAAATACATTGTTATTTTTCTTACCGTATTATAATGAAGTTCTACCAAGAAAATGCCTACTCGATCAATAATAATTGATGTCACTATCTTTTTTGTATATTATATTTCGGTTGTTTATCCATTCCAAGAAGTAGAAACAGCCACAATGAGAATGTCACTGGGAAGAGTTTTAGTGATTTTAAACGTAATTGCTTCGAATGTCGACATATTTCATATGGAGGTGAGTGAGTTCAGACGAGTACTATTTTTTATGTATTATAGTTGACTATGTCGGAACTCACTCGGTTGACTTCTTTGCCAATTTCCATTGAATTTTTTATTCTTTCACTCTTATATCTGAAAGCTGAGTATTTTTTCTTTTAGTGTTTTCATCTTTTTTCACATTGCAAAAGCAATAAACTAATAATTAAAAGCATGTCTAGCTATCCACATTTTTTTTAAGTTTCATATTGTTAAAATGGGGACACATTAATGGAAATAAATAACGCTTCAATTGATGACAATTGAATCCCGGATGTATCAGGTATTGAAAATTTACGGGATTCAGAGATTGGCAACCCTAGTTCCTACTATTATAGCTTGGTATACGTTCGCTCTAAAGACTCCTTGATGAGAGTGCAATTTAAGATAAGTGGAGTACCTAGTTTCATATTCCGACTGTCAGGGTAGTAAAAATTTGCATAAACACAGTCATATATATATTATATTACTTGTAAAATCCACCATGTGGCACATAACTAAATACATTGAAACCATGAAATTATCTGTAGAGAGATTAAATTCATAAGTGTTTAAATCAAAATTGGTGCAATTAATGAATGGAAAGGTTTAAATCCATGTATCCGACAGCTAAGATTTCAAAAATTAATTCACCAGTATCTGTGTTAAACACACACGAGGAGATCAAACAATGCATACATATTTGAATATAAAAAACCATGTCTGTGATAGCTTAAACACTTTTAACTCTATTTATTTTTGAATACGAATTCGCGACACACCAAAATCAGGTGTCTCAGCATAGCAGTCAACGAGTAAAGATAAAGTGGCAGTGGTGGTCGACTGTATCACCCACCGGGAAGGCAATGTTAAAAAGCAATACGTCTCAAAGCCAGTTATTTGTGTAACAAAGACGAGACATTGCATAAAATCGACTGAGAAATTAATGTGACATCTTTCGTCTGTCGCCCATCCTCCGTCACGCATTTACGGTCGTTCAGTTCCGGTTGCAGAGGTAGCGAGCATCGCATAGCGGTAGGTAACAAAGCGAACACATCGGAAACGGGAAAATCTGGCTTCCGGTGAGAGCACTTTGGGCGAATGGCAGTCTTGCATGCCTGCGGAGTGTAATAGTGGGTGACTGGCGACATTTAAATTTAGTAATCATTACGTCTTACAAGGCTTATTCTCGTTTTTCCATATCGATAGCTTAACCCTTTATAGGGCAAATTAAATATTATGAATATCGAACATAGACGATCTTTCCAAATATTTACTAACCATATAAAAAATAAAATATGTATTTTTGTGTCTAAATTGATCAATAAGTCAACTGTGTGGCATTGAAGTTGTTGGTTTTTCCATTAAAACGTGCCGGTAATATGACAGACTGTTAATTTATGGTTTTTTTTTATAAATGTATGTGTATTTGTATATGAAATGATTATAAAAATAATTATCTCTAAAAATCGCAAAACAGCCTTCACAATTCAGGTCCAAATCTTTTAGGCGCGCACCCAAACGGCCAGTAGTTAATTTAAAGACTCGGGGATAAGGACATAGAATTTTGGGACACAACGCAATCTTTTCGCCATTTGACAAAGTTAATGAAGAAATAATATTATCGACAATGCATTGAGATACTAATATTAACTTTATTATTGGTGGTTTTGAATATTTTGACATTATTGCGAGTGGTTAATATATTCACCAATTTTGGCCGTTGCCCTATAAAGGGTTAAAGAGTAATTTAACTCCAATTTTGGCTGAAAATGTCCCGTAAATTTTTGATAACCATAAAATTTTTGAGTGCATCGGACATCGGTTATCAAACGTTTTGATAACTCCATTCCCGTTCTAAAACCTACACTGCTAATTATCCAAATCCGCCATTTTCTATTGTCACCTGTCATTCATTCGTTCTTTTTCAGCGAATAAATCGATTGAAATTTTCGCGATTGGTTTGAAAATACCAAAATAATCAGTTTGTATCCTCTCCTGCACAATAGAAAAAAATGGAGATAGCAAATTTACACTTTAAGACATCGATATACAAAAACTATTTTAATCTCTTATATTATATTGATTGATTTATTGAATTGGCACTTACTTAGTAGAACTCCATAAAAACACGGTGAAAAGAAAAACAACGTATTTTAGTTCTACAAAAATAAAATATTAATAGTTTATAGTTATTTCGGCTTGCGCCATCGTCAGGACGATGTTGAAGCATACATTTACTTATCTTTATATACTGGTGTAGAGAAGGAAAACAATACAACTTCCCTTCTGTTCTAACATCCTAATTTTATATTGTAATAATAAATTATTAGATGTAGTAATCTTGAAAGAAACAGAATCTATAAGATGACTAGTGGCTTGTGCGAATAGATATATGTACATTGGACAGACAGGCAGCAGTATATCGACTCGGAGTAGAGAACATAAATGAACATTTTTTTTTACCCTGTCTTATATTATAAACTATAGGTACCAGGAACGCGTTGAATTTTAAATTTTTAATATTGTATTTTAACTGAATGTGCTTGATGAAATTTTGATATCAAATCGGCTTTCAACTTTTGGCATATTCATGAATTCAAGTGTACGAATGAACTTGAACCGAATCTGAGTACATATTTTATATCATTCATATGTAATATTTCTACTGACATTTCAAGTTTGTTTGTGCACTTGAAATGTCTGAAGATGCCGAAAGGCGAAACCAAGTTCATTAGCGACAAAAATCATGGTAAAGCACAAAATTCAAACAATTGAAATTGTATTACCATCATTAGTGAAGAAAAATCAATGAGCATATAAATGAAAATATGTATTCTTGTTTCTTTTTTTCAATCGTCAACAATTATTGTTCCTTTTTGTGAATTTTTTTATGTGCTAAATAAGTGTCAGTTGGACAGCCGGAGAATTCAAAAATCCAATGGTAGGAGAAACGTAAAGCAATCAATGTTTGAGTATAAGTCAAGATTCGGCACATGTATTAAATCGAATTTTACTATGGAAAAACATTTTCCACATAAGAAAATTCACACAGCTTATGTTGCTGAAAAGATTTTTGTAACACTTCTGCTCCAGATTTGGTGCATATGGATTCCTAATGGAGGTTATCTCAACGTTTTCTAAGAGTTTTGTTCAGGGCTGTGAAGTCGGTATAAAAAAGTTCGACTCCGACTCAGACTCCAACTCCAGTATTTACCAAAAACATGACTCCGACTAAAAAAGTTTAATATCGTCACTTTTGTTTGCCTAATTTTCATAATTATGTGTATTTAATAAAATATCAACCCTACCAATCCGGCCAATAGCCAAATTTGACATGTAATATGCAAAAATAAAAAGTTCCAACTTTTCAAAATTTCCGACACCGAGTACGACTCCGGCCAAATCGCCGCGATGACTCCGACTCCGACTCCGGCCAAAAAGCCACTACTCCATGACTTCGACTCTGATTCCGACTCCGACTCCGACTCCACAGCCCTGGTTTTGTTAGTTAATCAGTTGCTGAACCTCTATTTTTCGAAGAGAGTATATTGAATTGCGTTAATTTGTATTATGGCTTAAACCCATAATACAAATTTAAGCGTGGTGACTCACATTTATTATTCAGTTGATAATGCTCGTTTTAAACAAAACCGGTCCTGATTAATAAATTGAATGTGAGATACGGACTAAAAAGTTTTTATTTTTTAATAATATATCATTACTGATCGTACCTTTACAAATGAAAATTCTAAACTATTCATTATAAACCTTTTAATTTTGTCGATGGAATATATCTACATAGTTACTTCAATTATAATTGTGATAGTTTTCTCAAAAGTCATTTGTAAATTGCTACTTTTAAGACATTTATGTTGTCTTTGACTATTTTTTTCTAATTTCTTTCTGTCTGCCCCATAGGAAAAGCTTAGCAGTCTCGACAAGACACGCGATTGATACATTTTTATGACAGTGACTTTACGCAATCTTTACTGTTTAATAAGATTTAACATAAATAATTAACGGTATAAAACGCGGGTTCTAAGTTGTCTGGCAACAATTAAGCTATCATTGATTCATGAGGTATTAAAAAAGTAAAAGGAAACATAATTACAGGCAGGTCCGTGGTGCATTGCTCAACGTCGTTGGGATCCGTGACGGACCACCCGGGATTTTTTCAGTCGATAGATCGAGTCTGTTCGAAGGCAATGGGTTTTTGTTGTGTTAAATATCCCTCCCAACCTTTCCGCAAGTCCTATTCTATTTCTCGTATCCTTTCAATCCCTACTCTGTTTGAAAGAGATAGGTTGAGCAACTTAATAACAAGTAGTTCTCGTAGATAAACAGTTCACACAAAAAGCATGACTTTAATTAGTTTCGACGAGGTAAATAATTAAAATTGATAGCACACAGCTGTGACGGCCTACCATCGTTTAAGGGCCGCTAATATTGATTGCGTGGGCCTAATCATGAGGTGTATAGAAGCAGCCAAGTAAAGTTAACGCTACGCTTCGCTCCACCACCTACATATATTGAAAATGTGTTCATTGTACAGATTCACTCGTGTAACCGAGAAAAAATAACAATGGCTCGTTTTTAACTTTTGCCTGGCTGAGGGTGAAACCGTCGATCACTTTATCTTAAATATCTATTTTAAAATTAGTGATTTTTGGTATTCTTTTTTAAATATTTTGCAGTAAAAGTTGGGTTTTTGTGTGTGTTTTCCACACACAAAGTTTTCAGCTGAAAGAATCTCTTAGAAAGACAATACATATCTAGCTTACATGCGGGAATGGGAAACATAGACTTACTTTGTATCCACCCTAGTAAGAAAAATAGCCAGGTTACTAAGAGCCCGCTTCGCGGACTCCACATATAGTTTCAGTAGAAAGGTAAATGTAGGAGAGATATTTTTTACTCTATTGAACAAATACAAAAGTGTGATTCATAACGTTTTCGAAATACAAATTTCAATTATACATAACCGCTGTCAAATTTTGACACTCAAGCTAAAAGCTTATTTTGTCCATTAACTTTTGGAGGCTGAGGGTGTAACAGTCGACCACCACTGCTACTTTATCCTTAATATCTATCTGAATATTAGTGATGCAATGTGTAAAGATTTGGTATTCTTAAATCATTGTTATTTACACCTTTTGCAGTAAAAAAATATGATTTTGATTGACTAGTTTTGCGCAATTAAATAAAAAAGAAAATAAGTCGGATTATTATTAGCCGAAAACCATTTTTACCGTCGCTACCATTTGCCAGGATTAAAACTTCACTGCGCATACGCGATAAGATAACGTTATCTTATGTCAAACGCGCTTCTTTCAACGAAAATTCCAAATCAAATGGATGCTTTTTACATTAAAATGTGTTTATAAGAAGTCGCATTTACAGTTCGCATTACCAGTCTAGATTAAACAAGAACACAATCTGGTTGTCTCATTCATGCGCGACTTAAAATATTAATAATTATAGGAAAATTATCGATTTGCATAGTCAATCATTTTTTTTTGCAGTCTATGCCAATAAGGCCATACCACTAGGGTCTTTTTTAGAACCCCCATTCGACCTACGAGCTATTTTTCAAAGACAGTCTTCTGAAGGTTAAATTGCCAGTGATCGCCGTTTTTAAAAAAAATAAGCAAGAACTTGATTTCTAGGTCAAGAACTTTTATTTTTTATTATTCTTATACATTATGCAGTCTTATTTTTATTGATAAATCTCTATGTAATAGTATACAGGCGACCTTCAACTTTCGTGCAACCGTTATTTTGTAAATTTCTTAACATTCAGATTCTTGTCGATAATGCAAATAATACATATCCTGGAGAAATTTTAATGGGCAACGACGTTCGGAAAATTTTTAACAAGCCATTATTTACATAATAATATATTCACTGAAGAATTTTCTAATGATGATAAAGATAATGCAACGATTTTATTCAATTTTTGTACAACGGTATTGCAGATTGAGAAATTTGGAAGAATGCCTTGTCGAATATAAGGAATAAATAGTTCAGTGAAATATTTGTCTAAGATTTTTTTTTGTAAAATCGTTACCTTACATTGAAACGGTTCTAATATACATGTTTGCCTTAGTGACCTTTTGGTAGGAAACGCTTGTATTTACCGCATTCTATCACATATCAGGAGGTAATTTTCAAATCTAGTCAATTCCAAAATTATTAACTAACTACCAATTTTATATTACGCTATTGAGACCTTTTTTATACACATGGAAAAGTTTGCATTATTACACATTATTTGTAATTCTTTAATTTGAAACACCTTTTAAAAATTTTGATAGTACACAAACTTATGAGGAAAAAGTAATGGAAATATCTCACTTTCCAAGTTTATCAACAAATGGATTTGACCAAATTTTAAATTTACCTCCTGATATATGAATTTCAGAAATATCTACCTATGGTTATAAAATTTATTTGACAGTTCTGAGATGTCATCATTATTTCCATCATTAGATCTTTAAGATCATTATTTATCAAAAGAGCAAATATGCTTAAAATAAGTAATTTGAAACATTTTTACTTGCACATTGCTAAGAGTGAATTTTAAACATTCAAACTTCAAACGCTCATATCTCAAAACAGTGTCAAAAGCAGTTAGAACCTTTTCACAGCAAGGTGTCGATTTGTCTATGATTAATTTTTGTAAAATACTGTTGTCGGTGGTGAAAAAAGTCAGTTGCCATCTGAGACTGCAATTCGAGTATTTTGGAAAATACTCGAGTAATACTCGTAATTAATAAATGTATATTTATTTCCAAATTTTATTTACTTATTTAAATATGTGTAATGTTTAACCCCTACGTTTAAATGAGTCTTACGCGTTGATTTTAGTATCAGATAAAATATATTTTTTAATGGTTTTTCCCCTTGACTATGCTTTGCGAGAAATCCTTTTGTTTCTTTTGCTTTGGGTTCTGCTGACTTATCATATTAAGCTAATTATGCTTATTGAAGTAAATGAATGAGTGAAATTCAATAAGCTTATTTATTTTTATATCATCTATTTATGTACACAATTTTGTATTGATATTATATATTTTGGTATATCTGAAACTACTCGAGTATTTAAAATTTTTATCGTAGTTGAGATGTCAAGTAATTCGAGTCTTTAGTTGCCATACTAACACACTGAAACCCGGAATCGTGAATTCACGTGGCAAATTAACTATGCTTTTAATCCCGGAAACGTTTTTTTACGCGAAGATCTTTTTCTTCAAATATGTATGTTTATAAATATTAGTGGCATCTAAAATAGAAGGAGAAATTTTTCAAATCATTTGCTGGTTGTAATAATAGAAAAGACTTTACCCATTCCAAATCAATCGCTAAGTTATTATTCTAGTCAAAACCTGTTATAATATTATCGATTTTTATCATTACTTTATAGTCTTTATTTATCAGTTGACAATGCTTGAGATGACAGACAAACAACCTTTTAATACTGTGAAAAAAAAGCAGTGTATTTTAATTCTAGAGAAATTATTTTATATATTTGTTGATATCTATTTCGGCTTACGCTCTCGTCAGAACTACTTTTTATTTATATTTACAAATTAAAGTTTAGTAAGATATTTTAAATCTGATATTTACAAAGCATGATATTTGGTATACCTAAATAAATTTACTTTGTATTTATAGACATACACATATGGCTTCCCTCGCAGTTTTTTACATACTTAACCTGTAACTCACGAATCAAAGAGACCGTTTGTTGTGGGCTGTTTTTAATTTTTAATAATCTAAAAACATCCTTCAAAACTTTGCCTTTTCAATAACTATTAAAGTGCCGATGGTACTTAGCGGTATTAAATTAAAATCTCTAATCGATTTACTACATTTTTTAATCTCATATCTGAAAGTAAAAAAAACAACGATTTTCTATTATGAAAACATAAATAACACTTTTAAGGTGTTCACTGTCAATACTTGGTGGAATGGTATTATAATAAAAATAAAAACACATTTTTATTACTAATTTCACATAAAATGTATTGGATCAGTACCGGTTTCGCTCATGGCGAGCATTATCAACCGATGATCTCATACCAGTGATGATATCAGTTGATAATTTTAGCCATGTGCGAAACCGGTCCTGATCCAATAAATTTAATGTGGAATAAGTTCTATAAATGCGTTTTTATTTTTACTAACATAAACCATACGTTAATAAATTTTCTACCCCTAAGTACTATCGAAAAGTTAAAACATTCAAATATATTATTATTTCTTCGTATAGCGGTTAAATCGTAGTGTTTGTCTTATTATTTAGAACAAAAGCTCATAACAAAGTAGAAATAATCAGGATTTAATTTATGTAGTTCTGTTGTAGAATTGATTATTACTTAAATCACATAATGATATTTTAATTCGATATTCAAACATATTTGATTATCGATCAATAACATAATACACAGTTAATTTCAAAACATTTAATACTATCACATGGAATAATCACTTTGGAAACTGGGAGTTTATTCAATACGTCAGTAAAATAGATTCTAATATCGTATCAAATTGAAATCGCCACTATTTCAAACCTGAGTTTTTATTTTAGTACATTAAATCATAAACAAAATTACCATTGTAAAAAAATGAGGATTTTTTTTCAATTTAAAGGTATCAGAAAAAAATACTGATGGATCATTCCATAAATGTATGATATTAAACATCCAATTTGAAGCCATGTAAAAATACAAGCGTATGAATCATTATAATTTTAAATGAAGGAATTTTACATGCTTGTTTTACTCGTGTACTGAAAATAAAACATATGTCTCGTCATGATTTTAAACAGGAAATTGTTATGAAATTATACTAGGTATATTTTTTACTCAAAAAGACGCCTCCAAGAATATCCAAAAGTATTTGATATATGCAGCATTTTAAATTTTATCTGAACCTTCGTAAATCTAGAAGTGACTGTAAATATGTGTACTCCATTTACACCGGTTCGCGAAATATTTTCAAATTCTCACCGGCCCGTGGATGTGAAAAGGCTGAAGAGCACTGGCCATCATCAAAACATATTTTTTTCGGCTTATTCGAGACCAAAATGAGAACTCCACCAGTTTTGAGAATGTTCCTGATAATTTTTTGAGGAATCCTGAATATGATTTACTTGTTTTTCTAAGAGGTAGTACCACTCTGCCATTGGGGATGCCACTAGGTAGAGCGTTAACAATTTTTAGCGGCATTGCTTTGGATGTTGACATATTTCATATTGACGTGAGTGAGTTCAGACGAATACTATTTTTTATAAATAAAAGTTGATTTTGACGGAACTCACTCGGTTGACTTCATTGAATATTTATATTGTGATTTTATTATTTTTCTCTCTGTTCTTATGACCCCAATGTTTTTATCTTTATATATGCAAGTATGTATGTACATGTTTATATATATAAATTTGTCAAATGCATGGCGCATTGGCGTCAGCTGTAATGCCATGATTTGTATTTTCTTGAATAAATAAATGATGAATTGTATCAAATTATGAGTTTTATTATCAAGCAATAATCAAAGGTGGCGTTGAAAAGCGATCTACTTAAAATTTTGAATGATTTGTTATTCTAAATTTAAAATTTTAATGTCTTAAAATTCCAAATTCAAAATAAGAAACAAGACTCGCTGTTGATTCATTCAGTTCCAATTCGTGTTCATGTATACTTTTCCCTCCTCTCAACATACTGGCGCAATCCCTTGGTATATATGTATGTATAGTTGAGTTCGGAAGAAGCAATTATTTGTTTCTTGAATACGAGATGTGATAACAAAACTTGAAACAGGTGAGATTGGTAAGAGAATGCTTCTAAATCCTTAATTAAACCTACAAAACAAACCAAAAGGGCCCTTTTATATGTTGCGGATTTGTTTTAGTTCGTTGTATTTAACTAGATTTAATTAAATAAATTGTTGAAGATTTCCAAATTAAAAACTGAATTTTTACAATCTGAATACATTATAATAGTTTCAAAGTGAAACTATTTTAAATACGCTTAATATTTTAGACCGGTGGTATGCAATAAACGCATATATACGGTATACTATTCCGTGAGCGCAGTGCCGGCCATAGATTTTTTTACTTATTCGTTTGAGTTTTTTACTTTTTCATAAGTTGTCGCTAACAACCCAAGTTTCGCCTTTCGGAATCTTCGGGCATTTCAAGTGTAAAAATGAGCTTGAATTGACAAGAATACTAAATTTAAACGATTTAAATTTTAAATTGGAATTTCATCATGCACATTCAGTCGACATTCTGAACTTTATAATGTGGTTTATTTATTAAAATAGTTCCTAAATATTAAATTTTGTATAAATCAGAGGGAATTTTAGTCAACACAGACCATTCATGTCTTTGAACACAAATAAATAATTCGATTGAAAAATTATAGTAAAATCAACTGTCGATATGAACTCTTTAAAGAGTCGATATGTTTCACATTGGGAGCGGGCATGGTGAATCATATATCTATAATAATAAGTAATGGTTCATCAATCTTAGTGTAAAAACGGTTTTGTTCTTCATATTTAATCAGTTGTATGCCAGAATCCTATATATACGGTCTTCAATTCCGTGAGCGCAGTGCCAGCCATAGAAAAGGCGGGTATATATATATACGGTCCACTTTACACCCACTAATACTGGACAAGGTCACCGATTTTATAATTCAAATTCTCTTAGAATCATATTCCTATGCTTGCAATTGACATATTTTGTAATACAATCAATGTGATATTGATCTAAAGAGAGCTTCCGTGTATTAAATAAATCCGAAAATCGCGGCCCTCGGTGCACGACCGTTGTTTTACCTACTGGCATATAGCGGGTTAATATGAAAATCATACGAGATCAACCCGATTAGAATTTTTTTATATGTCAGTCGAGAAAAACTCGACGAAAAATGACATACACCCATATCAAAGATTTTTTTTTCAATTGAAAATATCTGACCGTGCCGTGACTTGAACCCAGACACTCTTCATCGCTAGGACAAAGCACTTGCCATTAGACCACAGATACCGATTACTTAAAAAATAATTTACGTACACACAAAACTTGTCACATATTATATAAAAATATATATTTACAATTATTCGTGACAATTCAAGATTAAAAGTTTTGTATATTTCCACTTTTAAGTTTACGACTGTTTTCCACATTTTATGAAAACTATATATGTACATACACTTCATAATGTTAGGTGAATAATCGCTTTTACTCTCGCAAGGTACAAACTTAACCTCACTTGTGTACCATTAGCGTCATAATATTTAAAAAATATTCGTCATAAAAAGTATCTAATTAATTTGATTTCACAAGCTGATACTTTTATACACTCAAACGGGGTGAATGGAGACTGCGGAGTGAATAGAGACAAGCAAAGATTGAACTTTAGCACAACTTTACTAAGTATCCGATGTATTTTTTAATATATATATATAATTCTTTACAATGAATATAATACTATCTCTCGAATGACAAAACAACCAACTAAATGAATGGTCAAAATTGAAACAAACGTGTTTAAGTTCGAAGCCTGTGCATCCTTACTTTTTGGCTCCTTATAAACTTCTCTTTTATTGCGTTTAGAGTAAATTAAATCACTCATATAGAAATGAGGTTCATATATTCCAATCATTAATATCTGTTGTTTTATGTCTATTCACCTGCCAAGTTTCTATTCACACTCTTTTGTCTCTTTTCACCCCAATTCAAACAGAATACAGACAACGAACAAAATTGACTGTGTCTAAGTAAAGATAGTGAATATCTGAAAAATATTGTCATGAATGTGTAGTAATTCCATATAAACACGTTTCAAGACATTCTTATTTGAAATATTATAATATATGTGGCGCTGGTATGAAGATACATAGTCGTGAAGAGTAAGAAGTGTCTCTATTCACCCCGTTTTACGGTACTGTAATTTATTCCGTGAATGATTCAACCACGATTTTTATAAAATAGATATAATATCATCAGATCAGTAAGGAAAATTATATTTAAATAATTCGAAGCTGAAAATTGCGTTTTATCTTTGAAATATATATAATATTTTCTTCCTAGACCTCTTATTTATATTTCACTATCTTTACCTTAAAAAAAAAGATGTGTAATAATAGGTCATCCTTATGTGGAGCACGTGGCTACCACGTGGCACCTAAACGATGCTGTGTCACTCTCAAGTATCTTTTTCCTTCCATGAAATACTAGATCCCATGTATAGTACGCAACTGTCGTCTAGATTTTATAAAATAAGAAGAAGAAGCATGGTTGCACCTCACTGTAGGCATCCTCGGAACGTGACTCAGCAAGTTCCAACGTCTCTCCATGACCGCTGACCTAACAGGACGCTACCCGGTACGTTCCCTTATCTCCGAAATCCTCACGGAATTAAACTACCTCACCCCATGTTGGTATATGTACAATGCAGAAATCTTTTCTCCAAGCTCCAGTATAAGGGTTTTATAAGTCTTCGTCGAGTGTTATGATTTGCTACCGTAAAGTAGCACGTACTGAATAAACGGCAAAAGGTTTTTTATAATTTAAAAAAAAAACAAAATTTTCCATTACAGCTAATGCTAATGCGCCAAATATTTTTTGTTGTGAAAGTCATTCGAGATAAACTTGATGACAAATAATGAATCAGTCGTGAACAACTCAACGAAAAATTACATACACCCAGCCCAAGATCTCTCTTTCAATTGAAAAAATCTGACCTTGTCGGGAATGACACACGGGCCCACTTGATCGCTAGGGCAAAGCTCTTGCCACTACACCACAGGGACAGTGTACAGCTGCGTGTCTCACATAGTTCGCATTTAATTTACGTATTCATTATTCAGTATTCAAATAGTGAAAATATTTATGATGCTAGTATTAGAAAGAGAAAGCAGATATCAATAAACCGAGAATATGAAATCACATCAACCCTTAATAATAATAACAAAAATTCCCAATGAAATCGATAAATGCAAATATCGGAACAACAGCTTTAAAGCCATGTCGTTACCTTACTTTGAAAAGGTACCAACTGACATTTTGGCAACAAATGATCTTTTGGTCGGAAAAGTTTGTATTAACCGTAGTCATATATGATAATTTCAGAATCATATATTATTGAATTACAGAGTAAGCAGAATTCCGATGTTCATCTGCAAACTTTTTAACTTAATTTATTTAATAAAGTTCTAAGATTGTCTTCATTGTTTCCATCATTAGATCAAGAAGATCATTATTTCTCAGTAGAAAGGTTTTGAGATGTGAACAAAATATGCTGACAATACGTACATAATTTGAAACATTTTTACTTGTTCATTGTTACAAGTGAATTTTATCTTTTGAATCAAAAGGTATGACCAATCCAAACTTCAAACGCTCATATCGTCAATGCCAATGCAAAACCGCTTATAAGAATTGCCATTGTTCAGGAGAAGGTAAAACATCGCAAATGGCTTTTCTAAAGAGAAAGTTATTTTAAAAATTCAAATTGAGGCGTTCCTAGTGGTCCCTCGTCTCCAATGAAGAATATTAATTTGAATAGAGTGGAATTCAAAACTCACAATTCAATTTTTTACTTACTGCACTGCATCTGCACACTTTTTTTACTAAATTTATTTGACAAAGTTCCAAGATTTTCATCATTACTTCCATCATTAGATCTTTAAGATCATTAGTCACCAGCAAAAGTTGTGAAAACATATGCTTAAAATAAGTAATATGAAACATTTTTAATTGCTCATTGATGCAAGTGAATTTTAATGAATCGAAACTTCAAACGCTCATATCTCAAAACAGTGTTAAAAGCAGCTAGAACCTTTTCAAATAAAGGTGTCGATATGCAATTGTACAAAGTCACAACCAAGTACCTACCAGTTATTCAAAGAATGTGTCTTATTAACCTAGCCATCCCGAACAGTATAGACTTTGTCCCAACAGCTACTTTACCTTAAATATTTATCTTAATACTAGTGATACGATGTCTAAGCTATTGGTATTCTTAAATCATAGTTTTTTTACACCTTTTGCAGAAAAAAAATATGATATTTATTGGCTAGTTGCGCCGTAATCGATTAAAAAAGAGAAGAAGTCGGAATTTTTCAGTCTAATTGTCAATGTTGGCAATTGCTGGGAAGCGCTAACATAAAATTTCACGCCCATAAGTGATAAGAGAACGTGACCATTTTGATTCATAGATAACATGGACGGAGTGTATCATATATGGCAACAATAAAAGACGATAAGCGATAAGATAAGAGATAAGGTTATGTGACTTCGTGCACGGTTATTGGCTGGTTAGTCTGCCAAAGCCGTTGGAGTGTAAACGTCATCGTTTTCATGCGCGACTTAATTATGAATAATTATAGGAAAAATAGGGATTTTCATATGATTTTTTTATTGCAGTCTATGCCAATAAGGCTAAAACATTGGGGTCTTTTTAACCCCCCTTCGGCCTGAGATTCATTTTTCAAGGATAGTACTTCGAAGGTTAATGCGTACCATGTTATCTTATATACAGGGGATACATGTAATGTGCTTCGAAAATGGTGGACACTGATTCGCCATTCTTCAGGAGCTTGGAGATAAAAGTGCTGAACAACTAGGTAGAATTTTAGAATCCCAAAACTGTGTTAAGAGCAGTTATAACCTTTTCAAAGTAAGGTGTCGACGTGTCAAAAGCACGGTATTGCATTTCAACATTATTCAAGTGTTCGGAAAAGCGACTATGTTCGTGGCAGGGAAAATTTACACTATAAGTTCTTGTAAAAAAATAGGTATTAAATTGATGTTTTGAAATCTGATTTTTCACCCCACCCTTTCATCGTAGTGTAGGGGGGTGTTTGGTATACACGGAGGGCAGTTCGCGTGCGCCCTTTGTTTACCATGCTGGAAAGTTTTATTTTCTGCGGCAAAATAGTCACGCAATTGCCATCTTTGCTTATTTACGGATACGATCTGTCAAATGCGACTGGGTAAATTTGCGAAAAATAAATAAAGCAGATTGACTATAAGTACCACAACTATTACGTAATTTTTCGCCGCGTCATTTGATCCAAGATCAATGATAGAAAACGCTCTCAGTATAAAAAGAATTGAATGGATGTGTAAGCATTTTATTTAAAATTCGAACAAAATTATATTCACTTTTAACCCTTTATTTGCCGGTAGGTTAGGTTACAAAAATCACAAATAATTATCTTATTGCTTATTGCAATGTGCAAAACGACCAAAAGATTACATTGTAAATTGGCAAAGAAATTTAACTAAGCCCGATATATGCCGGTAGGTATAAAAACGGTCGTGCACCGAGGGCTGCGATGATTCCAAGAAAATCATTCTCGTAAGGGGTTTTTCTAAAGTGTTTTCTCCACACAAAGCTCTCAGCTGACATAATCTTTTAGAAAGTCAATACTTAGCTAGCTTACATGCGGAAAAGGGAAACAAAGACTTAGTCTGTATCCAACCTAGCAATAAAATAGCCAGGAAACTAGGAGACCGCCTAGCGGACTCCACATAGAGTTTCAGCAGGAAAGTAAAGGTATAACAAAAAAAAGGGCTGCGATGTTCATTTAAAAAATAGCGAAGAATTTCGGTAATACAAGGAAGGTCTCTTTAAAATGGATATTACATTGATTATTATACGAAATATGTCAACTGTAAGTATGGGAATAACTAAAATACTCCCAACCACCACCCTCCACGGCCTTACATTCGGTATCAGCGATCGTGTCCCGTGGCGTAACAACGTTAAGCGTATCTGTTCTGTTTGCGAGTATGGAGTTGTCTCGGGAGCATTTGCCCAGGACTTGGAGGCCAAGGCACTCAAGTGTGCATTACTGACTATAAATAATTAGCAAACCCTATACGTTACTGATTCTAGAAATGCTATTTAATGCTGTCATTAATGCAATCAACAAAGGCCGGTTACGGACCTATACGAATAGGTCCGTTCTTGCACCGTATGACGCCGCAAATTTGCTGAAGGCCAAATAATTATTTTTATTGGCTACCAAGTCGGCGTGGCCTACTGGCCCAACAGCTGGTCCGACCAACCTGAGTAAATCTTCCCGCTCAGAGGACATAAAAGGACGAATCCATAGAATGTGATCAGCTTCCATAATATCGCCGCATCTACATGTCGGCCCATCTACCATCCGGCCAAGCCTGAAGAGCTTGGCAGCAAAACCACCATGGGCAGAAGCAAACTGGCTGGTCCAATGATTCACAACCAGACCGCTGGTGATTTCCATGCGCCATTTAATGGTAGGAAAGAATTTATAAACCTGCCGCCCCTTCAGGGAGGCATCCCAGCGCTTTTGCCAGATGCGAAGTGCCGTATCCATCGCATGACCGCGAGCAGTAGCCAGGCGACTGTGCTGCGCCATATTGGCCAGTCCCGGGGGAGGTGAAACTGGGACGTCTCCGATCTTTGCGGGCCTCCCCGCCAAAAAGCGGGTCGTCGCGGCCCGCACCTGTATGTGCAGATCAAGCGGTAGGATTCCCGCCATCACCGGCAGGGCGTCATTGCTTGTGGTTCTATAGGCTTTAGTAATTGAAATCAGCGCTGATCGCTGCCCCCGCAACAATATTCTCCGTACGTAGGAGAGACTACACCTTTCGGACCATGCACCAGCCGCATAGCCCGCTATACCCATAAAAATGGCGTCATATGCAATCTTAAGTGCCTTTACTGTCAAACCCCATTCACCACCCGCTAACCGTCCCACCCTAAGAAAGGCTACGCCAGCCTTGGCTAAGCTGAGCTATTCACGTGTTTTGAGAAATTTAATTTATCGTCTAGTACGAGCCCGAGATAGGTTACGCTTCTGCGCGAGCTAATAAGCGTGCCATCTATATGGATAGAGGGCGTTCTGGCGAGTAAATGGTGGCTGCCATTGAGGAGGACCGATTCTGTTTTGCTCGGAGCAAAAGTGAGACCATGTTCGGAACCCCAGGCAAGAATAATTTGGATAGCCGAGTTAGCAGTCAACTCAACGCCGAAACGGCTGTCATCGCATCGTCCACATAGGCAATGATACTGCAAACGCGCGGTAAATTTATTGACAGAAAGTCATCAAAAAGTACGTTCCACAGCAAGGGGCCCAGAACCGATCCCTGGGGGCATCCCATGCTAGTGGTGCGACTAACTATTGCTTCTCCAGTGTCATATAAGATGACCCGGTTGCTTAAGTAGCTCCTAATGAGCATGTAAATATCTTCTGGATTTTGACGCAATCTAAGTTTATATAGGATAAGAGGCCACGAGGCGTTATCAAAAGCACCCGCGATGTCCAGGAAGACACCCAACACGTATTTACGCGTTGACTGCCTTGCCGTGGCCAACGCGAATCTAATGGCATCCTCTGTGGATTTACCATATCTAAAGCCGAATTGGTTTTCCGAAAGTGGGGAGTTTATAGCCAAATGTAACTCTAGCCTATTGTTGATGAGTTTTTTTTTAAATTTTGCCCAAAGTGGGAAAGAGAGTTATAGGACAGTATGCCTTGGGGTCCGTTGGCGGACGACTGCCAGATTTAGGGATCACAATGAGTTTACCCGTTTTCCAGCAGTCGGGAAAGGTACGCGTTTCGAAACATTCGCGGTGAATTTGGGTGACGTCACCCTTGCCCTGGGCCCAGACGTGCTTGACCAGTAAATTGTCAATGCAGTCAGGGCCAAGTACTTGGAGGCTTGCACTTAAGTGTGCTGATTGTCTCTATCATTTAAGTTTAAAATATTAAAAATGCAAAACAGTGAAATGACTCTAGTTTCCGATCGCGAAGCGGGGGGACTATACGAATAGGTCCGCTCTGTTGCCGTACGACGCCGCAAATTTGCTGAAGGCCGCGTAATTCAATTTACTAGCCACCAAGTCCGCATGTCCCGTGGGTCCGACAGAAGGTCTTACCACCTTGAGCAACTCTTCTCTTTCTCCCGACATTAATGGACAATCCCACAGTATGTGGTCAACATCCTGTATTTCGCCGCATTTGCATGTCGGCCCATCTACCCTCCGGCCAAGCTGGAAGAGCTTGGCAGCGAAACCACCATGGCCAGATATGAACTGGCTGGTCCAATGATTAACAAAAAGTCCTCTCGAGACTTCCATTCGCCACTTGACGGCAGGAAAAAAATTATAAGTTTGCCGCCCCTTTAGGGAAGCGTCCCACCGCGTCGGCCAGACCCGAAGCGCTTCCTCCACTGCATGGGCGCGAAAGGCGTCCAGGCGAAGGTGCCTGTCAATATTTGCAAGCCCCGGGGGGGGAGCCATCATCTGGTCTCCGATCATGGCAGATCTTCCCGCCATAAAATGGGTCACAGCGCCCCGAACCTGTATGTGCAAGTCCAACGGCAGGACGCCTGCCATTACCGGCAGGGCCTCGTTGCTAGTCGTGCGATATGCTTTTGTCATTGCGATAAGCGCCGTGCGTTGTCCGGTTATTAAGATTCTACGTATAAAGTTGAGCCGACATCTGTCAGACCACGCACTAGCCGCGTAGCCTGCAATGCCCATAAAAATGGCGTCGTATGCTATCCTTAAGGCTCGTTTTTTCAAACCCCAGTCGCTCCCGGACAGGCGCCCGATCCGGAGGAAGGCCCGACTAGCCTTGCACACCGAGACTCGAGCGTGCCGTGAGAAACTCAATTTACTGTCTAATACAATCCCCAGATAGGTGACCATCTCGGCCGTCCTAACCGAGGTGGTGCCCATACGGATATTCGGTGGCCTAGCAAGGATGTTAAGTGAATTGCTCCCCTTGAGAAGGAGAGCCTCGGTTTTGTTTGGTGCAAATGTAAGCTTGTGTTCGGTACCCCAGGCAGCAATGATTTTAAGGGCCTGGTTGGCGGCTGTTTCAAGGCCCAAGCGGGAGTCCGCCTCTACCATAAGTAGGGCGTCATCCGCATAGGCAATGAGGCCGCAACCCTGCGGAAGCAACAGTGACAGAAGGTCATCAAATAAGACGTTCCAGAGTAGGGGGCCCAGGACGGAGCCCTGAGGACACCCCATGCTGGTTTTACGCGTGATTACGGATTCTCCGGTGTCGTAGAGGACGACCCGGTTAGTGAAATAGCTTCGAATGAGCTTGAAAAGGTCTTCCGGGACCTGTCTGAGCTTTAATTTGTATAAAATAAGAGGCCAAGAAGCGTTGTCGAAGGCACCGGCGATGTCCAGGAAGACTCCCAGCAAGTATTTGCGGGCTGTGCGCCGAACCGTGGACATAACGTGTTGTATTGCATCTTCCGTACATTTGCCCGGTCGGAATCCAAACTGGACCCGAGATAAGGGGGAGACTCTATTCAGGTGGGTTTCAAGCCTGTTACATATTAGTTTTTCCAAGAGTTTGCCTAACGTAGGCAGAAGGGTGATAGGGCGATAAGCCTTGGGGTCCGTGGGGGGCCGACTGCCGGATTTCGGGATAACGACTAGCGCACCCGTCTTCCAGCAGTCGGGAAAGAGATGTTCTGTGAAGCAGTTGCGGATGACGTTCGTCATGTCGGCCCTAGCCAGAGCCCAGACTCGCTTGGTGAGGATGTTGTCTATTCGGTCAGGACCAGGGGCCTTGTCCAGTGGTAATCCAGCGATAATCTTTTCTAGTTCATCTTCACTGGGCAGCGGTGATTTTGGCGTCTCGGGTGATTGTGTGGTAGATATTCGCGCCAGCTTCACTAGGTCCGTGTCAGTGGTGGGGTCATCGGCAGGTACAAGGGTGTCCAACAGGACCGATGCAGTTTCCAGCATTGTATTCGTAAACCCCCCGAGCTCGGGAGGTCTAGCGACGCCGCTGATGACCCGGCTCATCCGAGCGGAACGGGTCAGTTCAGTGTAGGGCGGGCCCCATGGGTTTGAGCCTCCTTTTTCTGTGACGAAAGTTCGCCAGTGATCGCGCTTCGCACGCTGTCTTGTATGCGTTTGACGATGAGCGGTACGCGGCTGCCAAAACAATGAGAGAGTCGAGCTGATATGGTATGCGAGCCGAGCGGCGGGCATTTTGAAGGGCTCTCCGAGCTCTCCTGGAGAGTCTGCGGAGGTCTGTAACGCTCCGGTTCCACCAGGGCGGAAGCCCTGATTTTCCGGGTCTGCGCCGTCCAATTGTGCAATCGGCCGCTGCTCAGAGTGGGCAGACGGATTGTCCACTGGCACGAGCGCATCAAGCAGGACCTCAGCCGTTTCAGACAACGAACTGGTGAAGCCGCCAAGGAGAGGAGGTCGAGCAATCCCGCATATTACCTGACTCATCCTAGCTGGCTCGGCCAACGCTCGATACGGAGGACCCCAGGGGTCCGAGCCGCCCATCTCTGACGAACTTTTTCCAGTGGTCTTTTTTGGCGTGTATGATCGCGGGCTTATAACGATAATGAGCCGCCCGAGCCCTAGACACCAACGGATCTATACGTTGTGGTTCGGCGTCCGAGCGACGAGCGCTTTGGAGGGATCTTCTTGCCCTTTTTAAGACTCTCTTGAGGTCTGTGATGCCCTGATGCCACCAGGGTGGGAACCCTGATGGTCTAGGCTTTATGCGACCGATTGTGGCTTCCGCAGCCTGAATTATATTATCAGTCAGTCGTGAAGTGGCTGATTAAATTATGATCGCTAATTGAGGCATTCTCACATACACTCCAGCCACTGATCGATTAGTGGATCGAACCAGTAGCCATGGTTACGTCTATGTGAGACTGCCCATTGGCGCTAACGAAATTAGGAGGTGAAAGTTTATCATTAAGGACCACGAGGCCGTGCCAGGCGATAAGGTATCCCGTAGAGTGATCTATCGGTGCCCAGAGTGGTGATTGCACATTCATATCGCCGCCGATGATGACGGGTACGTCACCAACGGCGCCGAGTGCTGAATCGAGCACCGCGACCATCTGCTCTGTCAGAGACGCAAAGTTGAAGTAGATGGATATGATTATAACCGCACCGTATCCCGGAATGCTTATTTGGGCGCATGTCAGGAACTCACTTGACACGTGCGACAGGTGGAGTACCCCGAACGCCGGATTCAAAACATATATGAGGGCCTTCGAAGTAGGGCCTGACTGAACCAAGCACCCCCTGCTAAAGCCCCTATTAAGGCCATAACAGTATGGCTCCTGGATAAACGCCATTTCAATACCTCCGACCCCCATCGATGCCTCGAGCTCCAAAGTAGCACTCGTCCACTCCCCACGTTCAATTAAGCGATTCTAGCCATATTTAGGTTGAAAAGTCCGTCATCGCACGCTCGCGCATCTCAGCAAATTGCCGAGCGGGACAGTCGGACGAGCCCAAAGCGTGTCCACTGTGTTTTTTGTGCTTATGGCACGCAACACATTTCGCGGCGTTGTCCTTGTTCGGACATACCGCGCGGTCGAGGCCCACGGTCGCGCAATAGCTACACGTTGGCTCCTTCAAGGTGCAGGCCTTTGCCATGTGCCCATACAGGTGGCACTTGGCGCATTTCAAAACCCCGACAAAGTCCTTGACCGGAAAAGAATCCCACCCCATATATAAGCGGTCGTCAGCGATAAGGGCTGCCCTCACCGATGCGGTGCAAGAGATGATGAAATGACATTTTCCTATATTACGCGGTCCGGCCTTGTGGCTGAACCGCACGTGGGAGTCCTCAAGGGACAAACCGGTCGAGTCTTTAGTATACTCATAAACTGCCGCTCTTATCAACTCCTCAGTCAGTGCTGAGGGCATGTTGAAGATTATGACTTTGGGGAGTCGTTTTCCTGCCATCTCAGCACGAAGCCCCGCCTCAGCCAGGCCTGGGGCCGCCAAGAGTAGGATTTGGCCTCGGCCTCCGCTCGCGGGTGGACGATTATCCCGCCATTTCTGATGTTACGAATCCCGGTGATTCGCACACTCATATTGCCGGGTAATACCGCCGACTTCAGGGTGTGTTTTGTCGTATCCGACGACTTCTCAACCCCTGTGGGGAAGAAAAGTACGCCGACCCTTGCAGGCGACTGCAGCAGTGCTGGAAATCCTTCAGCACCTACCATAGGTGCAGTCGTTCTGCCGCGGCGAACAACTGTAGTCCAAGTTTCGGCTCGTACCGGGCGACCGGAGCGGCCGGAACGACCGGCGCGGCCGGCGCAACTGGCACGGCGGCGAGCTTTTCAGCCACGGAACGGAGGCAAGCCTCACCCTCTCCCCTCCCCGAGAGCCCCCCCACAGCCTCTGAAAGCATGCAGGACAGCCTCGAGAGACTCGCGCCGAGCCCCAGGATAGCTGCCGTTATGGCCTCCTGCAGCTCCCTGTCCACACTCGTGGACCGTTTCGTCATCGCGGTCTGCATCGCCATGATGCCCGCTCCAAAGATGTTATTCTCTGCATTAACGCAGTTACGCATTCTAACAAGGAGGTCACACGAGGGACCTCCAGCAACCGCGTTATTTACGCTATCCGTTTCATTCTGACCATGGTTCGAAGCATCACCGCCCAAGGCGGCCGTACGCTCGGGGGCCAATATTTCCTCTCTCAGCCTGTCCATCCTAATCACTGGTATCACGGGATCCTTCACCGAGCTCCCGGGGAACTCAGCAATCGGCCGGGACCCGAACGGGGCAGTCCTGGGCGGTGTTTTTCGCGGGACTGGTATCGGACCCGCTGACGACGATGACGAAGATGATGCGCCATTTCGGGACCGTGGTCTCGACATTCCCTTTGATAATGACGCAGCGGTCGCTGAAATACAATAGGAACTTTATCGAAATGACTTTGGACAGAGAAAAAATTTCGCGATATTTTTGTCTAATTTTTTTTTTTTGGCTACTAACCAGTCCTAGTAAGATCCTCTGAGGATATAAGCAATTGATTTGAAAATATAGTTTTTTTGGACTATTTACCAGTTCTACTAAGTACCTTCGGTGGTACGGCAAGTGATTTGAGAGTTTTTTTTTTTTTTGTTTTTGAAAATAAAAAGTGAATTTACGAGAGAAAAATAATGGGCCTGGATCTAGTTGTTTTTAAATTGCAAAAGTCAATTTGCGAAGAGAAATAGTGGGTTTGGTCCTAGTGGTTTTAAAATTGCAGATAATCAACAGTTGCCAAGCAACACAAGTCGACCTTCGCCGACGATTGATCGATCAATCGACCGATCGAACCTCGAGAAGCTAAAGGAAAAATCTGGAAACTTCAAGAATAATCCAGAATGTTCCATACGTAACCAGGCAACGAAAATAACAATGAAAAATTTTTCACAAAGTAAAAAAATTCTAGAAATTCTACTATAAAACTACTAAAAATGACAAAAATTAGGCAATTTCCGTCAGGGGGGCCCTCGCCACAACCTTCCGGAACAAACCGTGGCGCACTAAGACCCTTAGGGGGGCCCTATGCGCGAGATTAAGCTTCTAGAAGCACTGATATCCATATAGACGAATGTCGCACAAGAAGTCACACACAAAACACACGATAAAACGAACACTTTCAGTAATAATTACTGGGAAAGCACACGTGTACCTTCGTACCGATCTATACGATGAGACACAATCACTAGAATGGCTAAATAATCACAGGGGATCGATCAATTTCCAATTGAGACCACGCACAGTGAAGTTAGGTAGGCTAACACGGCCAGACCGATGGCAAAAATGTCTCTAAAATCGTTAAAATCGCACGAATCGAATAATAAATACGATACCCGACGACTCGCGTTCTGCCCGAACAACTCACAAACGAAATAAATCGATAAATCCTAAAAATTGCGCAAAATCTTCGAGAGCAAAATGAAACACGTCCAGACAGTACAACAATATATATATATATAAGTATGGGACTGTGATAATAAATATGTTGCTTTGTGTATAAAATTTTTGAACTATCAAATCGTTGACCTCGTCCAGTATTAATGGGTGTAAAGTGGACCGTATCAAAACGCTCATTTTCTGTGGCTGGCACTGCGCTCACAAAATTGTAGACTGGAAAAATACGTTTCTGGCAAACAACCGGTTAAATAGGAAAAAAACCATCTCTACACTAAGATTGATGATGAACTACTGAACTATGCTGCTAATGTGTAGCATATGGACTCCTAATGGAGCTAAAATCGACGGACATGGACGGTCTGTGTTGACAGATATTCCCTTCGATTCCCAGAAAATTTCATATTCAGGAACTATTTTTGTAAATGATGCACACTATAGAGCTGAGAATGTCGACTGAAAGTGCTTGAGGGAATTTCGATATCCAATTTGAATCGTTTGAATTTTGTATTCTCATTTACATATGCACTTTAAATGCATGAAGATGCCGAAAGACGAAACCCGTGTCGTTGGTTACAAGACTCATGAAAACCATGTCCATGTGTTTTCTGATAAAGTTCAGTTCAGGTTTCGCTCATCGTGAGCATTGTTATCTGATAAATGTTGAAATATTATTAAAATTTGTGTTTATTGAAATAGTCCCTTTCCACCAAGAATAAACAGTTAAAACCTTCAAAGTTAACTGTCAATACCAAATGTTCACAACTCAATTATCACTTAAAATTGATTCTTTCTAATACAACTAAGGATGCGAACTAAAATATTAGTGTGTTTCGATCGCTAGAGTTTTCCATTTGATACCGAGTTTGGATTTTATCTCAACTGGATGAATGCCAAAATTCTGCAACAAAATATTTTCAAAAACAAATTGAATTGCTATGTTATTTGATACAGTTAACATGTTTCGGATAGAATATTTTGTTACCTTAATAAAGGAAGATTTTCTGTATCATTTGCGATGTACATATGTTGGAATAAAAACACGATTTTAATGATCAAAATACGGATTGATTATAGTTTCACTAAAAGAAATCATCTTTGAAACAAAATTACATCGACAAAATTTAGTTTGAGTTTTTTTTTCTCAGTCGGTTTGGCACGCTGAATATAATGATATTTATAGGATCTTTCAATAAGGACGCTCGCTCGTGTAGAATGTCTATCGTGGCATGTGCTGTGTAGCACGTAGCGCCGTTCTGTTGGAATCACATGTTATCGGTATTCATATTATTCAGCTTAAGATAAACACTGTTTTTATTATAACTTTGCATGAATATCGGTCCTTTCAATAAGGAGACTCGCTCGTGTATATTGTCCATTGTGGCTAGTGCTGTTTAAACAACACGTTCATATCATCCAGGTTAGGCCACAATATGTTGCTAATCATCGATCTGTAGCTCGCCATTTACGGTTTTGGCAATGCCAGCTTCATTTTGGAAGAAGTAAGTAACGATAATTCCGCCAGACCGAAGTCCGCCACTTTCTCGGGATTCATTTCGTGATGGTGTATCTGGTATGGATTGGAATCCCCCAACATCCGACAATTTTGCTTATTTACAATTTCAGCCAATAATGGGTAAACTTCTAACTGCTCCAGAGCCCATTCGGCAAATACAAGACATTGTATGTCGTCGTTTACCCTTAGTTACTGGGCTATTTTGATTTTATACGGATGCAGACTCAAGTCCTGACACAAAATTCGGCAAGCTGAAGTCACAGAAAGGCCAAGTTCTTGTGAACGACGAGAAATTGGCTGCGTTGGGTTTTCCTGTACACTCTCACGCACAAAAGCGATATTTTCAGCAGACATTGCCTCTCGGAGACGTACTGGTGTTGTTCGATTACTAATTGAACCAATTGTTTCGAATTCGGCCACCAAACGTCAAATAAGACTCATCAAGACGGTTATGCCGAGGATAAAAACTACGTATTTCGCGGAACTTTTCTTGAACGAAGCAGTGACTAAGATGATTTGCATACATTGTTCAACGCAATTACCTTTCATGAAGATTTGCCGTACAATACATAACAATTGACATGGCTACTATAACCTTACATATTTTGAGCGTCCAAATTGAAACATCTTGTACTCAGCTACATACTATATGTACTGCAACAAGTAAGCGATATTATTTTATTATTCTTCATTGACACAATGTTTCTTTGTTTTAACATTACAAGATATCACATTTCTTTATAAGTTTTATTATTGGGTTTCATCAGTGCGCTTTCACGATAAATAACATGTTTTTTGTTCAGCCTGTATGACTTTGCGAATGTTTTGATTGTTGATGAGAATATTTAAATTAGTTTACAGCTCACAGCTCAACAATAATATTTTTATTCTATAGATTGTATTGATCTTTCATATTGAAGTAGAGTATTTTACTTAAATGATATTAACGGCCTTTTTTATGCATTCGCAAAATTATAAGTTATGTTTTAACACGCAATATATTACGACTATTACGTAGACAAGAAAAAAATGAAAGCGTCTTAAGCATATTATTTTTGTTTACATTACACGTATCAAAGCTCAACATCACGCATATTATTAATTTATATTATGGCTTTGTTTTATATCGTTAGTAATATACAATTTTTCTTTATTTTACAAATATAAATATATTATATATTATTATCAACGATCAATTATTTTATGCATATACAGGGACGTTCGAAATTTGTTAGGTTATAGTAGTCATGTTGTTAAAGTGAAATCTGTCAGACCCGCTTTAATTTTTTAGTATTGTACGGCAAATCACCACGGAAAGATATAGAGTTGAACAAAGTGTGCAAATTATCAAAGTCACCGATCCGTTCAAGAAACGTTTCATCACTTCAGTCATCTTTAGCGACGAGGCCCATTTTTGGATATGTGAATAAGCAAAATTGTTAGATTTGGGGCGATATCAATCCACATGAGATACACCAGCACGAAACGCATTCATAGAAAGTCACTGTTTGGTGCAGATTTTGGTCTGGCGGAATCATCAGTCTGTGCTTCTTCCAAAACGAAACTGGCATTGTTGTAACCGTCAACGGTGAGCTACAGATCGATGAAAAGCAATTTCTTGAAGCAACTGGATGATATGAACGGCACTACGTGCCACACAGCATATGCCACGATAGACATTCTACACAAGCTAGCGTCCTTATTGAAAGAATATATATTTTAATATAAAAAGCCGATTTAAAAATTCTGGTTATGCGAAAGGTTTTGAATTGTACCTTACAAATTCTTCAATAGAATTTATTATATATTTGACACAAAAGACCCCATAGATTTAAGAGAAGTATTAATTTCATGGCTTATATATAAGCAAGACACCGTGTTAAGCCTGTCACCAGACTTGTAATTATTACCAGCAATAATTGTATCTAACTGGCGTATCAGGCAAAAACAACCTTCATACAAATATAATCAAAAACCAATATTTGTTTTGAAAACAAGATTTTTTTTTAAATATTTTATCATGCCATATTTTAACACGCCTCTTCCATTATTTATCTTTTTTAATTGATGAAATACAATTTTAAAGTTAGGCTTACATCTTGAAGGGTAAATTTATCTGTGGGTTGAACCTATTTCAGTTTTTAATAGTTGATATTTCATCAATCTGTTTGAACTAAAACTGTCAATCGATATCTCAAAACTAAAGAAAACTTCATAACGAATTGGAATTGGAATATACATATTTTACACAATGTTCAAATTAACACACATATAAATTAAACACAAATGAACAAAAAATTCAATTTTATATTTAAAAACAAAACAACCATTCAGATGCAAGTCATTCCTAAAAACAAACATTCCACTAAATATAATAATATAATGTGGTTTCTAATGATTTTAAACAAAACACTTTTTTGTTGGTTTTATTTTTTTTATTTAATTCGAAACAAATACTAAAAGTGTCAGTGAATTATCAAATAAAAATAATAGTACTGAGTCGGCTAGTAAATATAATTCAGACTGTTTTATTACTTCACGGGCTAATAATAAATCAACAAGGCATATTTGAAATTTTCCTCGAGCGGAAGTTATTTGAACAACCAAAAATAAGTTTCTATTAATTGTTTAAGTCTAATAAATGAAGGTTATTTATCGTGGAAAATATCTCACTTATTTCCTTGTAGCTGAATCATAACCAATCATTGAGTAACTTGGTAGAACTCCATTATAATACGGTGAAAAAAATAGCAATCTATTTTAATTCTACATACATAAATTATTTTATATATTTGTTGATAGCTATTTCTGCTTACTTCATCGTCAGAACTATGTTAAAAGCTGCATTTACTTATTCTATATATACGGTTGTAGACAAAGTACACAATACAACTCTGTAGTTTTATTATTAAATAAGTTCTCAGTTTGCAAACCACCTCATAAAGGAATCGCATAACATAAATTTTTGTAATGCACTGGAACAATTATAAATTTATAGGTATAATCAATTCAATGATAACTCCACGACAGGCTAACATTTATGCATCACCACTTCTAAAGCCGTTAATAAGCGTTAATGCAATTTTAAATAAATCAACTTGATACGATACTAATTTTACGTTTATCCCCACTAAGTAAAAAGCCAGATTAGCTTTCAATTCGAGGAATACATCAAATCAATGTGTCACATTTAATAACTTTCACATTATAACCATATAAAACTTCGACGGTGGAACAGAGAAACAGATGTATTGTGTACACTGTCCACAACGGTATATATATAGAATAAGTAAATGCAGGTTTAAGTATATTTTTGACGATGGCGTAAGCTGAAATAGCTATCAACAAATATATAAAATAATTTCTGTAGAATTAAAATACATTTTTATTTTATTCACCGTATTCAATGATTCACTTACTTTATGATAACTAATAAATTAACCTATGAATTTACTTTGACTTGGATTTGATGGGTCAGTATCTAATTCAAGTTTTGGTCAGTGAAATAAATAGTCAGTAAAAAATCAAAATGGTCAAAATTATAAACGGTCAGTTGTCATTGTATCAGTATGAATGTGGTCAGTTATTTAATAAAACGGTCAGTAATGTATTTATTTTAGCTTGACAGCACGTGAATTTTATCAAATATGGTCGTAAATTTATGACCAGGGCTTTGAAAAATAAGCGCATGAAATGAAATAATTTCTTAAGTTCAGGTATTTGAACGCAGATTATATTATTTGTAAGTGTAAAGTTTTATTACTGACAATTTATTATTTTTAACTGACCATTTATTATTTTTTACCGACCGTTGAGTATTAACTACTGACCATTTTTTTAATAAAACTGACCAAATAATTAGTTACCATTTACTTCGACGGTATTATTCCAAGCGTTTCGTTAGTATTTCAACATATTTATAGTTTTCTATGTATTATGTAAGCGCATTCTTTTAAACGTGCCATCGTGTCAGCGAATAATAATTAGCCATTTATGGTGGGAAAATAGGAACGAGCTGCATTTGTGCTGATGGTATGAATTTTGAAAATTTGGTTTCCAAAAGGTATTTTCTTGGGCGGTTATATTTTATGAAACATTCTGTAAGATTGATGCATCAACATTATCAAATGAAAGTGATGGTAAACAGTTGTAGTTTTACGCACGCCATTTTTTCTAGTGAGGTAAAATATATAAGATATTAAGGGTCAATGAATGCTATTTTTTTTTTATTAAATAAAATACCACTAAAATCGAATCTTCGACTGAATATTTACTAACAAAACTTATCTGACTTTTAAAAAAAAATACTTTTATTATATTTTAAATAACAACTCGGAATACTGAACATTGGTTTCATAAAAGATAGTTATTCCGTGAAAGGTATAAAAAAGTTTTAACAGCAAAATAAGAAAGATAATTTAACTTTTCCCATACAGGTAATATTAAGTGGAATATCCCTTAGTACCAACATCAAAAATCACCGTTCATAAATCGTTATATTTTAGTTGTGTTACATTTTTACTAAACCTCTGAGGTGAATTATCGATGTTGATTTATTTTAACAAAAACAAAATAAATAGTTGTGACAAAATCAAAAATTTATTTGTGATATTGATAATCATGTTTTCAACATACGATACCAATATAAATACTGTAGTTTTTCTTTCGGATATGATTTTTAATAATATTGTTAAAATAAAAAGGAGGTATTTTTATACAAAATTTGCTGGAACTATTTTTACGTTATTTACTAAACATACAGTACCGTAAAACCGGGTGAATAGAGACAAAAACAAGGATTGAACTTAAGAACAACTTTAAGTATCCAATGTATTGTTTATTATTTATATATATTTCTTTACAATGTCTAAATAATACTATATCTCGAATGACAAAACCAAACCAACTAAATGATTGGCCAAAATTGAAACAAACGTGCTTACGTTTGATGCCTGTGCATCTCTACTTTTGACCCCTTATAAACTTCTCTTTTATTGCATGAAAATTAAATTAATCCTGGTTTTTTTTTTGTTAATAAGTACCGTAAAACGGGGTTAATAGAGACTCATATAGAATAAAGGTTCATATATTCCAATCATTACAATTTGTTGTTTTGTCTTTATTCATCTGCAAAGTCTTTATTTACCCCAATTCAATTTAAATAGAGATATCGAAGAAAATTAACTGTGTCTTAATAATGAATTTGAAAAATACTGTCATGAATGTGTAGAACACGTTTCAAGCCAAAATTTTAAATAACTTCTATTTTTCCACGTATTGTGCTACTAGCTGTGACACGTGTTTCGCCTCTTTCATAGGCATCTTCGGACTTAATATCGCAAAGTTTGCTTAAGTAATTAAGCTAGATTGATTCTAACATTTTAAAATGATAAAATTCCAAAATGGAGTTAGGGATTTTTCCTTTTTACGCGAAGCAAGGAGAGGGTTATAGAATCGAAAAAAAGCAAACAATATTATGGTAAAGAGTGTCTCTATTCACCCCGTTTTACGGTGTGTGATTTTTAGATGTTTCTCTAAGCTGTCAGTACCTCCTGAAAAATATGGAAAATAATGAATTTTGACGATTGATTGTGATGCAAGCACAAAGTGCGACGTGTATTTTGTCAAACAAGAGCAAGGGCATGTCGTGCGGTGCGCAACAGTGGGCGTGAACGACAGGCGATCGGCTTTTACCGTATGTATCTTGGAAGGTACGAAGACTCGTCGTCCGGCGTGGAACCCCAAAGCCTTTGCTCGACCCATTGCAGATCGCGGCCGTCCTAAGTCCTGCATCAAACTCCCTGGACTTATAGTCGTCATACACATCTCTTTCCACCAATCTTTTAGTGTTCGTTCTCAGATTGTAATAATTTTTGCAAGCTTCAAGAATAGACGACTTACTACCTGAATGAATTTCGATTGATTTACATTCGGTGTTGTAGAATTCTAGAGACTTGTATCTTGAAAATGTTTCACTGGGAGTGATGTCGTTGTAAGCTGAACTAGGTGTTCCGTTTGAATGGATTTCTGGGGGTTTGTAGCTCTCGTAAGGCTCGCGCGGTATATGTTGTTCGTAGGGGGTTGCCAGTGACGACGATCGCAAGGAAGAATTGAGGGACAGGCTTCGGAAAACGCCCAGACGCGTGCATGACCCTGTATCGCACATATTTTAATGTATGAGTAATGTATTGGATTGTGAATATCTTGAACTTTGTGTATGGGCACAATTTTTCACGATTTTGTCGCGATGGTTCATAGGCATTCATACAAAACTTCACTTGCACAACTGATGAAATACAAGTACGAGAAAAATACATACAAATTCTAAATAAAACTATTTCATCCGATGTACATATGCATTTAAGTTACTCATTATTCTAATGATTTCAATAAAAAGAGATTAGAGAAATTATATGCGAGATAAGTTCAATAAACGCCCTCTAATATAGATTCCTTTTTTTTTTGCTTAAAAAATGCTTTTTACTTTAAATATATAAAATAACTTACATTAAAAATCATTTTCATCGATTATCAGGGTTACAAAATGTTATATTTATTGAATTCAAAACACAAGTCTTAATAACCTAACATTATAAAGAAACGTGTAACACCTAGAAAGAAAATTCTAATACTCATTTTTTTCTTAATTATTTGCGTTAATAGTTAGAAATGTAATACTTTAAAAAGTTCCAATAAAATAAATTTGTCTACGTTTAACTATGAAATAAATAACATACACATAATATAAACATTTTATTATATTCGATAAAAGTGCCAAACAAAAAGCAAAATTTATGTGCGAAAAAATACGTGACAATCTTACCGAATGGTAACTCAAATCGACAATCCAAGAGTAGGGCGTGTCCGGTGTCTCCAGCCGTGCCGACCACTTCAGACCCTCGGATGACCAATTCTCCAGCTAATGGAACCCAGCGGCCGGAGCTCTCCTGAAATGAAGTCCATAGCAACAAACTCTATTAGAATATTATATTAATACAAATTGCCTATAAGATCATTTAGTTGTTTTGGATTAAGATTTACACATAAGTTTGCGTGCCGCGATTATCCTTTTAATGAAAGGAATCTTCACATTTACAAATGGCATCCAAATAGCGGTCTAATCTCGCTAAGAGACACATGAAGACCACACTCCTCATTCATTCGTTTACAAGCTTATGCTCACTTTTTAAGTTACTGCATGATAGACCAGATGGATTGCATCTTCCTTTCGATCAAACGTATCTATTTTTCCTATTTGTATCTTGGAGGCTTGCACTAAAATAATTACAACCATTCCATTGGACTTGCCAGTTCCTAACGGCTTAAATCAAGATCAACGCAATTATTCGCGACGGGTAAGTTGGTTTGAAGGCTGCAAGGTCCTTGTGAGCACGCTCACCAGGACACTGTACACGTTCTATAGGACTGCCTTCAAATGAATTCATAACAAGCAAAATTGTTTGCTTTCCTCACACGGGCCCAATAGATCACGCTGTCTTATGCTTACTCCTTTGCATTTGATAAATTTGAGGATTGATATAATCTCGATTCTTCACTACAGTCAATAAACTCGTCTTACATATCGGGCTGATTTAATTTATTATTTTATTTTCTTTTTTCAAGCACACAATGGTGGATGGCTCCAAATCAGTGGAATGAAAAAAAATGTAACAAAATTAATCTTTTTTCAGTCTAAGTCATGTCTTTGCTCGTGTTGGAGTCGGAGTTATGTTTTATTAACGATTTCACAGCCCTGCAATAAACAGACAAATATTGCGCGTTTATAAATAAATACTCTAAGACTTTTGACAAAGCTTTGATAGTTTACATTACACATAATCAAAACCAAGTGACATAGAATAGCAAAGAAAACTTGGCTATCATAGTTTTAGTTACAGTTTGTTATACGACACCTCATCAAGATAAAACATTAATATAATACATCGCATGTCTTGTGAATCATATATAACGAGAACAAATCTCTTGCAAAACGGTTTCTCAGACTTTTCAAAGTAGCAAAATAGTACTTGGACTCGTTAAAAAGAAAACCCAAATGTTCATTGTCAATTTACTGTGTTACAGCAATCAACTATAATTTTCCGGAGATATATATATGTTATTATAATATAATCAAGCGCGTGGTCGATTGTCAGCGTCATTGGCTTCTTTCGCGGATGGCTGGGTCTTCTGATTTCCTTTTCACACCCACCCGATCTTAAAAACGGGGCGTAGCGAAAGCGATTGGCTGAACACTTGCTCTGTACTAGTCCTATATTTTCATTCCCCACTCTCTTCAAAGAAGAGAAGTTGAGCAACAGCTTTCATTGATTTTTTCTACGGGAATAAACTCCGGTAAGAATCCACATATGATCTATACTAGGAACAGTGACAAGAATATGAGGGAGTGCATAAAAAAACTTAACTGATTCTTGCAGATTGAAAACACATCGACGCGCAGAAATTAAAGTCCAACATTTGCGAAACCTCTTGCTTCTCTTCACTTAAAATTACAATAGAATGTAGTAAAATTATTTAATCATATTTAAAGTATCAAAAAACGATTACTTTCAACTGGAGTCATTGGTGCTGTAAAAATAATTTGTAATGGCTTAAAGTTTTTTCTAAAGGCCAAACTCTTTACTGGGCCAACAATATATTTATTTATGCGACAAACTACCTAAGTTCATCCAAGGATTCTGCAATTCAGGTCAATACCGCTCGTGTTAATTTGGCTGACCAAGGACTTCAAGGAGAAAAATCGGTCCATGGAGATCTATGCAATGATGACGTCACAAAATCGCTTTTCTCTGCATACCGTGTCAACAATCCTTGAAATATTCATGAATATGCGCTTCCTCGTCATCTGACTTCAACAAGCTTATTAGTATTATTATAAATTTGGAGTTGTCCACATCAACATGTATGAAACACGCTGAATTTTGAATGAGTAAATTAATATATCCATTTTTAAAATGCTTATGCTTGAAAATTAGCGGAGGATCAGTGCGCCGATGCACTATTACAAGAGCCGTCCCTGACTGGGAAAATAAAGTGTTATAAAAATATGATATAAAAAGAATTAAATATGTAAACAATCTCTTTATAATACATTTTGAAATGCAAAGCGCTGCATGTAGTTTCATAAATAAAACACACTTTTAAAGCAACTAGATTTTTACTGGCGACATTGTTGTTGGTGGTGTTTATGTATGAGTATTTTAACAATTTTAATTCTGTATTTGGTAACAAGTTTTTTTACAAATAGTCTGTAACCTTGGATCCTCTCTAATTTGAAATAAAAGCAATTTGATTCTTACCAACAATTGAATCAGTATATCCACACAATGCCTCACTTGAAAGCCATACGCATTGCCTTCTAAGCACTTCAGACAAACAAACATGGTAGCTCTTTTAGTTTTCCAATTTTTCAATCATGACAATTTGGCCAAAAAAATATGTTCCCATCCAAATGATGTAGTCTCGGGTTGCGTTGAAATAAACAACTTTACTTCATTCGACAGTTTTTGCTTTAGATAAATACAATCCTAACATACAAAGAACAGCAAACAGATTTCATTTTATATTAACTATGTTTGAATTATTATCTTAATGTATGTTTATTATTTATCATTTGCCGACACACAATAAACACCCACGCCACCGTTGGAGCTTGTTACTCAGTGGTTGGGAACTCGGACTTAAAATATATAAAATTATTTTTAGTATTTTTTACAAATTTGAACTGTATTTTTTGAAGCTTGGTAAAATATCATAGAATTTAAACGCCAAACGGTTGCTCGCGAGCTATCGGTAACTCGCGGTGTCATTTTCGGTAGCTCGCGAAGGATATTTTTCAATATTTATGTGTGCCTTTCAATTTTTATTATTGGAATCCTAAATTAGAATACGTATAAAATAATATCATATATGATACAATAAAGGACGATGATAAAACAATATATAAAAGTAGCTCACCAGACAATTTCAATTTCTGAAAGTAGCTCTCTACTTCATTGAGTATGGAAAATATATGCACTAGAATATCAGCTTTTAGTTCAAGACTTACAAAGCCATGCTGTATGCATAGTTTATCGTAACATTAAAACCAATCAACACATTGGCTACGAGTAACGTGGAATACGCGTCATTTCTCCATATGGTGATATTTCTTCCGTAGCCAATGTGTTAAATTAAATTGGAATTTATATAATGACTACTTTGTATATAATTAATTTTTTAAAGCAACATTACTCAATTTTTTTGTTCCTTCAAGAATCCTTAATTATGAATATTATTATTTTAAAGTTGTCGACTTCGGTTAGTCCACGGCTTGATTTGATATTTTATAGGATGGCGTATTTTGAGTTAACAGTAACAAAAAAACCTTCTTTCAATACCACAAATTAGGTAGTATTTTTTTTATATTGTTAAAGCAAGCAATGGTAACAAGAGTTACTCAAAATTGTTTTATTGAAATGAAGTAAAAACACTGCTTTTAACAAGCATACTTATTGATTGATTGATTATCATTTACTTGGTAGAACTCCATTATAACACGTTGAAGAAATAGCAATATATTTTAGTTATAGCAATGTATGATAGTCCTGACGACTGCATCAGCCGAAAAGGCTATCAACCATATATCTTATAATTTTTGTAGAACTAAAATACATTGTAATTTTTTCATCGTGTTTTCATTATTGACTACTTAATAAATTTGACCCAAAAAATCATATTTATTTCACCGTCGTAAATTTTTTATGAAACAAATATGAACATCGGTATGAGACAATCAGGTCTCTTAATTGTATTTTTTACAGCTGAGTAAAATCGTTTATGGTTTAAAGCATTTCTAAACCAGTTTCTTTAGAACCTTCGCTTAAAAATTCAACTAAGACTTAATATTTCTAGTAAAAATTCAAGTGATAAGTTATGAAGAAAATGTTAAAAGTAATTCGTAAAAAATTTGCAATCCAATGCTTGTTATTAGTTGAGGAAAATTTTCCCGTCTACTGGATACTTTTTCATTAAAAGCTTCCATATGAAACTTCTTCACATTAAATGCGTTGACAGCAGTCCTTGTTGAACCGATACGCGGAAAAGTTATTCAATCTAACCATAGCGGACAAATTTGCAGACTGCAATATGCAATGAGTGGAGCTTTAAGCAGTGTACGGAAAATCATCATGGAAGATTATAGCGTTAGAAAACGTGTACAAATTATCAAATTTTACTATCAAAATCATTGCTGCGTTCAAAAAACCTTCGTAGCTGACATCTTAAGCGAAGGGGCCTATTTTAGGATTAATGGATATGTGAACAAACAAAATTGTCGGATTTGAGGAGATTAAAATCTATATGAGATACACCAGCACCAATGCATCCCGAAAAACACTGCTTAGTGTGGATTTCTAGTGGAATCATCGGTCCGGACTTGCAAAACGAATCTGGCATTGTTTGGATATCGATAAAATGTAGTTCCAGGAGGACGGCGCTACGTGCTACACAGCACATGCCACGATCGAAATTCTAGCTTCTGACTGAGATTCAATTCAAGTTCATCGGCGCACGAAAACTCTTGAAACTGCTTAAAGTTGAAACCTTGATCGGAAGAGACAAAACGCATGGAAAACGCAAAATCTTACTCTTTATTGGATTTATGTATATAACATTGGAAAAATGATTATTCTTCTTGCTTCAGAAAATTTTCTAAGAAATTTTCATTTCTCTAAAAATGTACGTATTGTGCTTTTTCCTACATTAAAGATGATCATATTTTTATAACAACTTTTTACTCTCCTTAGAAAAACATATTTTCATAATACGGAAAGAAAAATAGCAATGTATTTTAATTCTACATAAATTATTTTATATATTTGTTGATGGCTATTTCGGCTTACGCCTTCGTCAGAACTAGCGTAGACGAAGGCGTAAGCCGAAATAGCTATCAACAAATATATAAAATAATTTATGTAGAATTAAAATACATTGCTATTTTTCTTTCCGTATTATAATGGAGTTCTACCAAGTAAATGCCTACTCAATCAATAAACATATTTTCAATTTCAATTATGACACAAGAGAACGAAAAAAATTCTGCCATAAATTATTTTTTATTTAATGTAAATAAAATATAAAATCTCAAAAAAGATCTTGCTTTCGTTTTGTTTTTATTTGGAACATAGAAAAGTGCTTACAGGAAAAATCTTATAAAGATGTAATAAAATACTGTCACGAATTTTCAGGAAATTTAATTTAATCTTAAATGAATTTGGTAATACATTTAAAACAAAAATATAAAAAATACAATGGAAACAATTTATGCTGCCCTTGAACACGCAGCTTCGTTATTAAGAAATGTATTTTAATTACAATGTTTCTTAAAATAACAATAAACTATTATGTTTGCTTATTTTAACATATTACCTATATAAAAAAAGATTTTGCAATAAAAGGTTTAGTGTTTTATTTTGTAGTTCTTTTGAATGTATTTTTTTTTACCTACAATATAAATATGAAGGAAACACATTTTTTCTCACAACATAGAAATAATTATTGCATTATTTATCAAAAGAGTCATAAATATGACTTGATTTACCAGGAGTATAGCAGGCTTACTCGTAAAAATTAAATTATAATTAGGATAAAATAAGTTAAATGTATTTAAGGTTTAGTCAATCAAACCTGTTATTGACTGGCAATCGTTGGATTCTTTTGAATACATAATATATCCACATAAAATCCGAAAAAGAACAGAACTGGTTTCGCTCATAAACAACAAAGATCGGCATCAAATAATTTCGTCCCTCAAATGATCACACGTATACAATTATTTCATCACAACGATGTTTTTTTATGTAATCGTAGATCAGCGATGCAAGACCTTTTTGGGAGAAGGGCCAGATAAACAATTCAGGGATAGTTTGAGGGCCGCATGGGGAAAAGTAATTGATCTATCGATAATTTAAGTGTATATAAAATATTTTAAGTGTGAATAAAAACTTTTTTCATACTTTCTCATATTCTTCCGTCGTTCGGAAAAAGTTCTGAAGAAAAAAAGATCAATGATATTTATTATATTGGGCCGCATAAAATGTCATTGCGGGCTGCAGGTTGTATGTCAGATATAGATTTAAATTCATTTCTTGAAAATGAACAATAAATTACCTTACCACATTTCATAACATCTTTCTATGAAACTAGTTATTCACTCTTAAGGAGTTGTCAACTTTTAAAAATTTCCGACTCCGAGTACGACTCAGACCAATGCCTCGCGACGATTCCGACTCCACAACCCTGGTAAAAATAAAATATGTCTGAAACAGCGAATTGAGAGATACTAGAATGTTCGAAAGTCGAGGGCCGTTTGAAATTGGAACTCATTGTTTATTCCTCTCATTTTTAAATAGCGAAAGAGAATTGAAGGAGAACTTTCGAATGATGGTGTAAAATTTATTTATTCTGCTGTGAAATAAATTTAACGCCGATATTGTAATGAATTATATTTTGCGCCATGCATGTATAATGTATTTGAGTAATTTATTCAACAAATATTAACTCAACTGAGAATGTACGATTCATAGAAAACTTTAGTTTAATGTTTCTTTGACTATTTCAGGCTTATTTAATGCTACTTGAGGAAAGTAAAATGTTCTTATTGAAGAAAATAATATCATGAGATTGTAAAAAATCATTAAAAGATTTAAGAAAACAAATTTTCTCGTACACTTCTAAAAAGCAGTATTTTATCCTTCGATACCTTACTTTGCAATTCTAGCTGCTCTTAACGCTCTCCAGTTTTGATAAATGTATGAGCGGTTGAAGTTTGGATTGATTATTTAATTCAAAAGATTCTCAGAATTTACTTGTACCAATAAGCAAGTAAAAATGTTGAAAACTACTTATTTTAAGCTTATTTTTTCATAACCACTCTTCTGAGAAATAATTATCATAGCGATCGAATGGTGGAAACAATGATGACAATCTTAGAACTTTATTTAATAAATTTAGTAAAAAATGTGCAGATGAACTCCGATATTTAATAACATATGATTCTGAAGTTATTATATACATATGCAAGAATACGGTTAAAACAAACTTTTCGGATCAAAGGGTCATTCATGTAAATTAAGCCAAAATGGTTTAATTTACTACGCGACAGTTCAAATAAATCCGTGTATTGAAGACGCCGAAAGACGGAACCCGGATCGTTTGGGTCAAAACTCATAGAAAAGAACAAAATTCTAACAATTCAAATTATCAAGATAAATTAATACTTAAAAAAAATCAATGTGTTTAATTCTAAGATGAAGAATCAAATAATTTACGAGAGATTTCAGAATAAATAAAATTTACGGAAATAATTATGATATATAAATTTGCCAACACTGCTTGAAACAGTTTTCTTTTTTACGGCATTTTTGCTTTATTTTACTAGTAAAAAAATCGAGCATACATTTATTCAAATTTATTTTGTCCCTGTCAAATATCCATTTTCTTAGATGGATATTGAAGTATGAAGACATATCCGGGCAGTCGTTTTTCTTCAACCATTTTCAATTATAAAATGGCATTTACTGGAAATGTAATAATAATATAATACAAAAAAGATAAAACGCCCGCGGATGGGAAATTTTCTAGTTATAAATGAATATTATTCGTGATCTGGTATGGATGAAAAGCAAAAGAAAAAAACAATCAGTAAAAATGTTATGATTCCATTCGTTCTAAATCAAAGACATGGTTTTTGATGTCATTTTTGACATAACAGTGTACAATATTATATTTAATGAGAACGCCTTTCTCAGCTATATTTTCGATGGATTCGGCGGTAACTTTGTGGAAATTCATTGTCATATAAAATTTAAAATATCATAGATTATTCCACGCATTTATTTTCATCTTGAAAATATATACATAAGAAAAATTACAAATTAAGTTTATTGCTTTTTTAGTGTGAAAAAAAGTAAGATTAATGTGTTACTATTTTGACACGTGTTTCGCCTATTTAAGAGGCATCTTCGTACTTAATGTCGCCAAGGTTGATAATAAGAAACAGTAGCTGTTTCAAATAAGATTTTTATTTAACTATAGATATAGCATTATAACTTGATCGTTCGTGAGGACGCCACTATCGCGTGAGCGATGTGCAATACTCAATCAAATTTGTTTATTAACTTTTTTTTTTTTTTTTTTTTTTTTTTTTTCCATATCCGCTCCCTATTCGGAGCACATGGCCGCCACACGGTGCCTCCAAGACTCTCTGTCTCCCGCCAACCTCCTCGCATCTTCCCAGGTCATCCCGGCGTCCCTTAGCTCCCCTGAGTACATCCTATGGATGGTCATCAGAGGCCTTCCGCGGCGTCGGGATCCATCAGGTTGATAGAAGAGGCAGGCAGGATTCAGGCTCCCCTGGGGCATCCGCAGCACATGTCCAAGCCAGGTCCATCGTCGCCTTTTAATTTTGGACGTAATAAGGGGCTGGTTTGTCCGCTCTCTTACCTCCGTATTCCTGACAAAGTCAAACCACTGTACTCCTAGTATTCGCCGCAGGCATCTGTTTTCAAAGCACAGTATACGGTTACCCTGTGCTTTTTGTGATGTGCCATGACTCGCAACCGTAAAGCAGCACAGTCAGTATGCATGCGTTGAACAAGTGGCACTTGGTTCTGACCGAGTACAGCCGTGAGTCCCAGACTTTCCGCATTGAATTAAATGTTGCTCCAGCTATCCCTAATCGGATCGCGAGCTCATTACGCGGGTTGCCATCTCCCGTGATGTGTACTCCCAAGTACCTAAAACCATCGACTCTCTCGATTTCTTGCCCCGCGCTCAACAGAGAGTAGTCTGGATCTGGACAGGCGCTGTTGCAGAGCACATTGGTTTTACTCGCGTTGATTTTGAGGCCAACGCGATACGAGTTGCTCTGCAGTCTATCCATTGTTTCCTGGATACCCGCAACTGATTTGTCAAAGATGACAGCGTCGTCGGCATACTCGAGGTCACATAGTTTCAGGTTGGGAGCAACGGTTACTCCTCGGTCAGGTGGAATTGACTTCCTCAGGATGAAGTCGAAGATTATTATAAAGAGGAACGGAGCTAGAACACAGCCCTGTCTGACGCCGGTAGTGATGCCAAACCATTCCGTAGTTATGTCACCGATTCTTATGCAGCATTCACTGCCCTTGTGCAAGCATTTGATGATGGCGATTATCTTGGGTGGGATCCCATAAAGCTTTAAAATGGCCCATAGGGGAAGGCCTATGCGGACTATCAAAGGCTTTCTCGTAGTCGACAAAGCAACACGCAAGCGAGCTATTGAATTCATTGCTTTGCTGGAGAAGGCATCTAAGGTTGTGGATTTGGTCCGCACAGGATCGGCCAGGTAGGAACCCGGCCTGATTTTCCCTGAGGATACGCATTATTGGGATCCTTATTCTCGCCAAGACTATCTGTGCCAAAACCTTGCCGGGCACGCTGAGCAGCGTTATACCTCTATAATTGTCACAGCATAGTGGGTCACCTTTTTTTTGTGGATGGTGACTATCTCACCGTTGACCCAGTCCTTGGGCAGCGCTCCTGATCCCACACCTTACTAATAAGTTGGTATAAGGGGTGCAGAAGCGCCTCCAGGCCGTACTTGAGAAACTCTGGGTGTATACCATCTACACCGGGCGCCTTCCCATTCTTCAAACGCTGCACGGCTGAGGTGATCTCAGCACGCGTAGGCGTATGGTCGGGTATATTCGACGCTCGGGGAATATCTACAAGTAAGGCTTCATTGGGTATATCAAATGGGTTCAAGGGAGGAGGGCGATTTAACAACCCGCAGAAGTGATCTCTCCAGATCTTTTTGACACGCTCCGCGCTCGACTCTATTGCCCCACTTGGACTACGTATAGGCCCGGAGGTCGGTGGTCGTCTCCCGCAAATTTCGCGCGTGATTTTAAATAATTTTCTCGTATCACTTCTGCGTGATGCTTCCTCTGCTGCTTCAATTTGGCGATCTAAGAATCGGCGTTTATCGAGTCGCACTGACTTTTTAACTATCTTATCATGGTTATGATAGTCAGTCCGGCGGTCCTCGATCCGGTTTGGGTCTGTCTCACTGTCCCTCAGTGTTTTAAGCCGAGCTCTTTCTGCAATACTCCTCCACGTGTCGTCGGACATCCACTTTGGTTGATCACCTCTCCGAATTCCAAGCACTTCATGAGCGGCTGACGCGACAGTATTCTTAATACTGGACCATTCTGATTCTATGGCGTCGGGTCGTGGGTTTTGCCGATCATTGGCACTGTTGGCGACGTTTTCCTCATAGCAACATCAAAGTTCAGCTGAATTCGAGGAAATTGAAGTTTTTCGACGTCGATTCTTCTCCGAGTTGGAGGCCTTGCGGGGCGTCTGAGTCTGAGACGAATTTTGCCGACAAGCAGCTCATGATCGCTGTATATGTCGGCACCCCTGTAGGTTCGTACGTCAAGAAGTTCCCTTCGGTGATTCGTGCTGTAGAGGAAGTGGTCGATTTGCGCTTTGGTGCGACCATCCGGGGAGGTCCACGTGTATTTGTGGATTTTTCTGTGGGGGAAGATTGTACCGCCAACGGTGAGCTCATTCATAGTTGCAAACTCGATGAGTCTCTCACCGTTGTCGTTGGCTACACCGAGGCCATGTTTGCCCATCACTGTTGGGCCAAGCAAAGGGTCAGTTCCGACTCTAGCGTTAAGATCCCCCATTACTATCACGCGGTCTCTGTTAGGGATTGTTGAGATTGCAGCGTGGAGAGAGTCATAAAACGTTTCCTTCACCTGTGTGTCGGCATCTTCGGTGGGGGCGTAGCACTGAAGGACAGTTACCGAGCTATCATTTATTAACTTACTCATTTTAATATGCAAGCTTTAAATGAAAAAAAACTTCTAGTACATACATTTTTACAAAACAAAAATAACTTCGAAGGCTTTTAAATACATCTTCTATATGGGGACAATGTTAGTTCCGAATTTGAACGGCGATCAAGTTATGATAGTACATCTATAGTTACACAATATTTTAAAGTAAATTTATATTTATTGCATATTTAAAAGTTAATTTTTGTATTCAAAATTTACGTTAATGATTGAAAAAAATGCTTTACCGAATTAATGTTAAGGTTTCATAGTTATCATCTTATCATGCGTTCTGAATTAAGCTTTGTAATTCACAATGAGACTCGAATAAATGAAACAAAAAAACACATGAATTTGATGCATTAGCTCGTATTTAATTTTGACTTTGGTTTCTTGAATAGTCAGAGCAATAAAAATATGGTAGAATTGTAAGTATTATTTACAGAGAATTATTTTGGGTTGGCAACAGAAAGCGTTTGGCAAATGGGGTCGGCAATGGCAGAAACTCGATCTTTCCATTCAAAGAAATGATACTACAAATGAAATGTTATCGATTCTAAAGAAATTGTGGCAGATCTGCTAAGCAACATTCCTTTTACTGAGATAAAGTATTTGTTCATATACAAATGACTGAGCTGTGAAAACCCTTATGATAAATTGTACAACTTACAAGAAACATTCTCCACTTGGATATTAATAATCTGCCAAAATATGGGATGTATTTTTAAAAATGGTTTTTGAAGCGTATAAAATTAAAACGGAAAATTAGGTCTCCAAATACGTATAGATCAGTGTTCTTCAAACTGTGGTTCGCAAGAATTTAATGTTGCACTACACATTTATTTTTATTTTATAAACTTTTATAAATTAAATTCTTGGTAATATTGACTTGATGTTTTAATTGTTACTTATTGATTTTATTATTATTAACAAACATGCACAGTTCTCGACTTGTAACAGGATCCGTTCCGCCACCTTGGTCGTTAGTCAATAGGTCATTAGTAGAATATCACAAAAATATAAGAAATATATGTCCAAATTTGATATTTATATCGGTGACTATGGTATAAAATATTTAAAATAATTAATAGTTTCGACTGAAGGTCCTTGATGGATTTTCAATATCAAATTTGAATTTCGTACTTTTTCATGAGTTTTGTCGCTAACGACCCGGGTTGCGCCTGTGGGCATCTTTGCGTATTTCAAGTGAACGGATGTCTTTGAAATGCCTGAAGATGCGGAAAAGTGAAACCCGGGTCGTAAGTGACAAAACTCATTGAAAAGTACAACATTCCCACGATTCAAACATAAACAAATATTTTTCTCCTATTTTTCTCAATTTTCACCGGCCCACGGATTTAAAAACTTAAAACAACACTGATAAAGATTGTTGTGCAAACGATACTTTGATACTTGAGAGTCTTTTTTCATAAAAAAGATTCATTTGGTATGGGATAATAGATCCTAGAAAACTCCTTGAGCAAAATTTTTCTTTTACACAAAACAACTTACCTTGAAAAAAACACATAAAAACAATAAGACATAAATCAAGGAAATCGATTGAACTTGAAAACCAAAAGCAAAGTCTAGATGTAGTGAGAAAAAACTATGGCGCCTTGTCGAGGTTTTTAAAGAAACTAGTATTTTTGGCAGAGATGCTAAATCCATATATCTGTCTGGAAAAATATATCACAAACAATGTAATAAGGTCATTGTTTGTTCAATTTTTCAACAAATTCTTTTTAATTTAATACACAGCAATCGAAATACATACTCGAGTACAAACTATATTTCGTCGGCTTAATGCAAACATCGTCTAAGTCAGATTACCCTAATTAGTGTTTAGAAGACTGTAAATACTTGTATTTCTACTGTTCTATAGTTGGAGATTGGAGGAGGGGATTTTGTAGGAGATTCTACAAGATTTTCAGAAGATGCCGACGATTATCTTCTATTTGTTTTAATTATGATTTGTCAATTATAAAATTACTGCAATATGCATACAAATTCGGCTAAAAATTTATATGAGATATATAAGTAAAGTTTCTATGATCAGATTTATATGATCACTTTTAAGGTGTTCACTGTCACAACAAAAACCATAACACATTTTTAGTATGTACTTATTCCACATTCAATTCATTGTACCGGGACCGGTTTCGCTCATAGCGAACATTATCAACTGATAAGGATATTATACAAAAGCTAAGCAAGACTTACAAGACATGACAAACGATTGGTATTACAACTAAAGAAATAAATCAAAACAAAATAGATAATTATTTTATTTTATTTATTTAAAAATAGTATTTCTAGCATTATCATCAGTTGATAATTCTCGCCTTGAGCGAAACCGGTCCTGATCCAATAAATTGAATGTGGAATAAATACTAAAAATGTGCTATTATTTGTATTAGATGTTGATACCGCCTGATATTGTAGGTCATCAGGACTCTCTCGAACCATCTTATTATCACCTCAATCAATGATAATAGGACCTAAACGATTAATATAACGCGAATAAATTCAGTAAAATGTTATAAAATCATATAACCGACTTCTAGAAACGACGTCTCTCGTCCAAGTCATCCGCGACCACTTTGCGTCGATTGGTCGAATTCAGTTTAGGCCCGAACGCTTTGCGTCGATTGGTCAAGCGCTTTTTCACACTAAAATCATAGGGCATAAATATGCGTGTCTTAAGCCATTTTTCCCCAGTCGTTATCCTTCTTTCAAACTCTACGGTCGTCTCCGCTCCTGCCTCGGCAGGCGGAGGCCAATTTAATCATTTAGGCCTGTTGGTCCTTTTTAATTGTAATTGTACTTGCAATTGTATATCTGTGTTTTTTTTGTAACCGACAATCAATATTGTGAAAATAAACTCGCCAACTCTGGGATAGAGTTTGGCCAAGAGAAACCGATTGAAATCTTTGCGAGAGACACCTTTCTCCCCATCCTATCCCTAAGTTCCGTCTCCGAACGCCGTGGAAGGATGCTGTCTGACGCCAGTCAGATGGAGAAGGAACCCTGGTCGTCTCAATGTAAATGAGTAAATCGCGAAATTTCTGAAATTGAGTTATTAATGCCATTTGCTAAATATTTTTGAAAGCTTGTCGGTCCCTGTGGTCTAGTGGCAAGAGCTTTGTCCTAGCGATCTGGATACCCGGGTTCAATTCCCGGCAAGATCAGATTTTTTCAGTTGAAAAAAAGAGATCTTGGGCTGGGTGTATGTTATTTATCGTTGATTTTGTGCACAACTGATTTATTACTTATCATCGAGTTAATCTCGTATGACTTTCACAATTAAGAATATTTGGCGCATTGGGGTAAGCTGTAATGCCAAATATTTTTTTTATTTAAAAAAATTCTATATATGATGCTTTCTTTTAAAGCAGTGTATTAACTAAATAGCAACTGTAGTTTTCTTAGCAAAAAGGCAGTCAATGCAACGTGTTACTGCTTCTAAACAATAATATTAGCACTTTCCGCATCAACCGATTTTAACACCGATTTAGTCACTCACTGCCTTCTTGCTTGGAACGGGAATTTCAGATGTACTATCACTACTTGACCCCCGCCAAAATCAGTACTAAAATTGTCCCCATAGAGAATATATTTTCAAACTCCATTTGAGTTGTATTGTTTTAGTAGAGATATAAATACATATGTATGTACATAAAAATATTTAAAAAAAACTTATATTTCTTGTTGTAAGTGATGATATCCTGTGTATAACACAGTTAATAAATCCATCTTAATTTTAGCTCCGGCAACTCATGTCTAGTCTAACTTTACATCGTATAGGTAACGCGCAACTCGTATTTCGAGTCTTGCTCGAAATTGTACAATTTGGTTGGAAAATTATGTTTAATTATCCTGATTTCAAAACCGTATTTATTGGATTGTATCCCTTAGTTTTAATGTTTGTTACGTGTCATAATGTAGCATATTTTTTCGGTGTTTCATTTGGTAAATTTTAGATATATTGTCACGGGACAGAATTTTTGTAAAGATTCATGAAAAATAAGCACATTAAATGAAATGAATGTAAGGCTTACGATTTTTTTTGAAATGTTTCGTCTTTAATTTTTAAATTAATTGTAATAGAAGATCATAAATAATATTCCGCAATAGGTATGAAATCTAGTATTAATTTACAGGAGAAAAATGCAACCACAAACTACACAAATAATAATATTATACAGATAGAAACAGTCAGAATATTTGTATGATTCTTCTTTCAGAACTCATACAATAATCAATAATATTCTTCAGATTTAATCATTTTGATTCCACATTTTATAATAATCCACAAGAACTCAAAGAATAAAGTCAAAACATAAAATTATAATTCAGTATGTATAAATTTTTTGAGCCTAGCTCGAGAGGATTGGGTCTCTGTCTCGTTACCATATAGCATATGTATATCCATAATTTACCTTTCATTTTACCATGCTAATAAATAACCAAACCTTGTGGTAACAATTAATTTCTCAAATCTTTTGAGGAGTTGCTAAAAGGAAAAACAATATATATTGAGGAGTGCAAAAGGTTAAGGAAAACGCCAGTTTTAATGCTTCCGTCAGTTTTATTAATTTAGTTACAAAAAACTATACAATTTTAACATTTTGTATTAAATATTTTGAAACGACTACTTTGTATTAAATATTGTGAAAAATGCTTTTATATTACGTTATGTAACAGCTTCCGAATCTACAAATGTGAATCTCACTAAAAATATGCCGAAGCGTTACATAGGCATTACACTCATTTGACCTATAAAATTTGGAAACGATCCAAACTTAATAATATATGTATATATATATAAAGCAGCAACGCTGTCAAACTCACAAAATGAACATTAAGTAATGTTAAGTGTAATATAATAAAAAAAACGGTAATGTATATATTATCAGATCAGTTTGCGTTCTTTTTAGGAGAGTTGAAGCTAAAAACAGATAATTACACATTGATCCGGTGACAACAAAAAATACATTTGTCTTTATTCCGTCGTTAGCTAGAATTTTAATATGCAAAAAAAAACATTTTTATAATTTTCTCTTCGTTGAATTCTATATGAAACCACGTGGTTAATTATGTAAGCTAATTCCAATATAATTAATATAATACTAACGGTTACCCAGCAAGCGTTGCAATGTCACCCAAAGAAATGTCAATCATTAATTTTTATATGTATAGATAGTTAGATAATTAATAAACCTTCGTAGGCGTCCACACAACAAATCACCAAAGATTTATCGCAATCGGATGAACGATTTTGCAGCGCATAGAGTAGGAACAAACAAACAAATATTGATTTTTATATGTAAGATTTGATTTATAAATCTATCGTGTATAGTGTATTTCAAAAACGTTACGAGCTATGTACACTTTTTCTAAAAATGAGTTAAGTATGCAAACATCTTCAGAATACTTAAATACACGTAAATACGTAAATACGAAAAAGTTCAATCTATGTACCTATATTATTGAAACATTTTTGAGCATTGTAAAATTGCATGTATTGCGAAGTCCTGGACCCGTAACGTTTTCCAACTACACATCGCGTTTGGCGGAAGGTTTTATTTTAGATTTAGATTTCAATAGAAACTTCTATAAAATTGTCCCTTACTATAAGTTTTCGAAAACCTAACATATCGAGATTAGAAAAAATGGATTAAAACAAAATACCATAAAGAAAAAATCTTTTTTTCGTTTAAATATAAGAGTTCATCCTAGCATAAAATTCATCGATTCAGCTAGGGATTGGGCATAAAATAATACACTTCTTATGATTACTTACATTTCAAGCAATTCTTGGTAAGAACTGAACCTTTTTTAATGTTACCAAAACAATCATTCTCGTAAGGGGTTTTTCTTACGTGTTTTCCCCACACAAAATTTTCAGCTGATAGAATCTCTTAGAAAGTCAATACTTCCTCCACAATACAGACTCCACGTTGACACCTCCTAGTATGGTAGGACATCAGCACTCTCTCGAACGATCTTTTGTTCGCCTCAGTCAATGAGTTTAAGTTTTAAATTCATTTTGTAATACGGGCGGCTCGCTCCCAAATGTCTCTGGCTGTGTCACTCCGAGTGCACGGTATCTCATATTAAGTGCAATAACCTATAAATAAGATTGCTTATCTTACTTGACGTTTTTATCGATCTTTTGTTCCAACGGTCTTCTACCTACAAGAACCGCTTTTTTACAGGCAGTTAGAGTTTTAAACTCCTCGAGTGCACTTCTTTGCAAGATTGGTCGAGGTATCCTCCCTCCTTCGAGTATCTTTTAATCGCGTACAGTCCCTAGTATCGGCTTTTCGGAATTGTTAATCAGTATTTGTGTCATTTTGAGTATAACTTCTGTACTTTATTTTTGTGTGTAATTTAAATATAACTTGTGTACCGAACTTTAATAAATTGTGTGTGCAATAGCACTATTTGACATTCTGAGATCGTTTTTTATTAAAGAGCATCCTGATTCTCCATCTCCGATCCCTAAATTCCTCTCCTCGAGTGACGGACGGAGGTTTTCTCTTGTTTTACGAGAGAACCCGAATCAAGGTCGTCTCAACGTATAGTTTTGAAGAAAAGTATATGTAAGAGAGATATTTTTCACTCTTCTGAACAAGTGTGATTCGTAACGTTTTCGAAATACAAATTTCAATTATACTTTACCGCTGTCAAATGTTGACACTCAAGCTAAAAGCTTATTTTGTTCATTAACTTTTGCCAAGCTGAGCGTGAAACAGTCGACCACCACTGCTACTTTATCTTTAATATCAATCTGAATATTAGTGATTTGGTATTCTTAAATCATTGTTATTTACACCTTTTGCAGTAAAAAAATATGATTTTGACTGACTAGTTTCGTCGCAATTAAATAAAAAAGAAGATAAATCGGATAATTATTGGCCGAAAACCATTTATACTGTCGCTACCAATTGCCAGGATTACAACTTCAATGCCCAACCACAATCAGATAAAGTTATATTATCTCAAACGCGCTTCTTTCAACGGACATGCTAAATTAAATGGATGCTTTTTACATTAAAAGGTGTAGATAAGAAGTCGCATTCACGGTTCGCATCGCCAGTCTAGAATAAGCAAGAAAATTTTTCAGGTTGTCTCATTCATTCGCGACTTAAAATATGAATAATCATAGGAAAATTATTGATTTTTATATATTTTTTGTTATACAATGATATACTAAGATACGTCAAAGCATAATTTATCATTTATTTATCGCAGTCGATGCCAATAAGACCATACTACTGAGGTCTTTTTTAGACCCCCTTCGGCCTACGAGTAATTTTTCAAGGACAGTCTTTCGAAGGTTAATTATGAATTTTGATTCATGTATGCCTACAAAAAAAGATATTGTTCATGTACATATGTTATCGTTTTAGCAGTAAAATTTGCATATTTTGTTTGACCGGTGAAATTCTTGTAGGTATCTTAGAAAAACCTTAATAGAGCAATTATCATAAAAGCATTTTAGTGTTTGTTATGCAATGGAATCAATAACCCTTACTGAAAACAGGAGCGAAACGCGCCAAAAATCGATCCCGGGTGAAGCAAAGGAAACGGGCAAATTTAATACGCTATACACACATTTTTGATGGACTATCGGATCTGGCAACTTATTTTTTTTCAACAAAAAAATAAATCAAAAATTCAATGTCATGTCTTGAAGTCTTGTCAGTCTGTCTGACATGTTGATAGTCAGTTCAAATACATCCGTGCACTTTAAATGCCTGAAGATGCCGAAAGGCGAAACCCGGGTCGTTAGCGACAAAACTCATGGAAAAGTACAAAATTCAAACAATTTAAATTTGATATTGAAATCCATCAAGCACCCTCAGTCGAAATCCTTAATTAAATCAAAAATTATAATGAATAATGTAGTATTTTATTTTCATTCAAGTGATCTCTTTACTAAATTCAGTGATGCACAACCTTTTTAGCAGAAAAGCCAGTTTATCAATTTTCAGATTGTCGGAAGGCCACATTGGTAAAACTGGTTTAATTATAGTTATTTTTAGTGAATATGAAATTGAGAATTTTATATTGTTCTTCAATCGTCTGGGAAAAGTTATATACTGGTGTAGAAAAGGTTCACAACACATATTCTCTTCTGTTAAAGTATGAAATGTACATATTGACTGGTTTCTCGAAGTGAAAGCTAATCTGGGTTTTTTTCACTCTTTTTCCACTCAATATAAAAAAAAAAAAAAAAGTATGTATTTGAAAAGAAACAACGAAGAATAACACCATTACGACACACCTCTTACACGACCTTTTTTTGTGCGATTACATAGTTATGCGGCTTATTTAATGCAATCCGTTATTGTTTTCAATATATTTCCGGTTGAAATAAACCTACATACGTTGTAACGTAATTAACAGCGCATTGTTCAAAAACTGTACGAGCAAACTCCACCTGTTTATTTCAATGTGACCTTGAAACATGCGTCTTTGTACATGCTATGTTCCCATTTTAAGCCATAGCTTTTCTGTGCGATTTTCCTCGGAACGGATGTACTGCTCAAAAATCGTTAGGTGTATATTTAGTTTCTACGCATAAGAGTAGATATGGTAAAAAAAATATTATCGTATATATTGTAGTAAATTTTTAATGGGATTTAATTCACGGGAAATATCCGTCAGTTTATGTGACCCAAACTTTGTGTGAATGATCGTACCGTCATGGTTCACCAATTCACAGTCTCGGCTCGCGGGTATTTTCATTTGGAACATTCTCACGTATTTCTTTGGAGCTCAGGTATAAACATACATATCTTACCAATGGATAAAATGAATAAGTTTTGAGGGAATTTTCACTCAAAGCAGATGAGAGCTTGTATAATAATATTATACAAACGATATTAACTATCACAATTGAAAAGTGAAAAATTTACAAACATTTCTTTCATTTTATGTTTTTCTCAATTTGATATACATATGTTTATAACCATTTTCTCTCATTAGTTAAAAACAGGGCTGTGGAATCGGTAAAAAAAGTTCGACTCCGACTCCAGCATTTACCTAAACCATGACTTCGACTTCGACTCCGACTCTAACATTGACCAAAAACATGACTCCGACTCCGACTAAAAAAGTTTATAATCGTCACTTTTTTTTGCCTAATTTTCCTATTTATGTGTATTCAATTAAATATCAACCCTACCAATCCGGCCAATAGCTAAATTTGACATATAAAATAAAAAGTTAAAGCTTTTCAAAATTTCCGACTCCGAGTACGACTTCGGTTAAATAGCCGTGACGACTCTGACTCCGACTCCGGCCAAAAAGCCCCGACTCCACGACTCCGACTCCAACTCCACAGATCTGGTTAAAAATGCTCGCGATTCATGAAACTGGTCCAGATACCAACTAGGGATTCCAACTATTCGTCATTATCGATTAGTAAAACTATTCAGATATCCGGATAGTTTTTTGTATATCAATTATACGTTTTCTTTATAATACAAAAGCTTACATACAAATATTTCAAATTTGCAGCTGCATCAGATTACTCCAACGGTATTTCTATAATGAATGAAATTACGGCATTAAAGGATTTTTTAAGGCCCTTAGTCCAAGCCGATTTGTCAAACTCAAGTATCAGGATAAGATATTGATAGCACCCGAGTTGGGTAAAGGCAAAAAGAATCACTACATGGAGTACCAAAAATGTTTTATTATAAGTTATTTTTATTATTCTACCTGGGGTATTTATAATTATTCTTGAAATGTTGAGAAATTGTTATGTGACCTTTCGTCGATTTTGTAAAATATTTCTTTAAGAATCATAACGATTTGGATAATTCCCCAAATATCCGGATATCGAATAGTTCAAAAAGCGCTGAATACATATATTCGGATATCGAATATTTGGATATCCGAGTTGGAATCCTTACAACCAAGCCAAAAAGGCGTCAGTGAAAAATCGCTACTTTTCAGGAGAGCAAGAGTGAACGAATATTGTGTTAATTGTAACTTTGGTTCTATACCACTACTTTCCATATTTTGGAGTTTTTTTTGACAGTCTGTGCATATTATTTTTGTGAATAAACTTATATTTAACTCAGAATCACCAAAATGCTACGACGATATGGTAAAGTAGTAAAAAAATGTATTTTATTTATTTAACGATAATAAAAAAGCAACAACATTCTTGGTATTGTATTTTTGTTTCTTTTCCCCTGTGCCTTAATCCTTATTTAGGATTTTAGTGTTATTATGATAATGCTTTCTTTGTCTTATGACAACTCTAAAGAAAAATGAAAAACTGTACATTTCAAATATACAACGTTAATATGATTGAGGTGATCATAGTTGATCATACTTAACTTACTCTAAGTTCGGCAGTATATCCATAACAACAAAAAAAATTTACTCTGGATAGCTTATCAATACTCATCTATATTACCCAACCAAGCAATTGATTTCCATTATATTGTATGAGTCTTATTTTGTAAATAAAGAAATACAATTTTAATTTATATTTCAACAAACTATTCATCCGATATCAAAAAGGAAGAAATCCTACAGGAAACATCATTTACTGACTATTCAAACTATGATAATAAACACAAGATTGTTGCCAATTGATACTAACAAGCTAGAGCGAGTTTTCTTCTCTAAAGTTTATTGATAACATTATCTAAAATGTTTTGAAATTTATAGACTTGTTTCGTAGAAATTCAAAACTTTGTTCGTCGATTTATAAAAGAATTTATTCCTGTAAAATTATTCTTATTAATTGAGTTCATGGCTTTTTCCCCAGTTTCAATTAAAATTGCCGAAATGAGTCGGCTTAAAAAAATTAATCTCCAAATCAAACAAAAATATCAACGGTATTAACAATTAAAGTAAGCTTATTTCAATAGATAATTTTTAATATGTTTCAATGAATATTATAAAAGCTTAATTTTCTGTCACAAAAAAATATCATTATTCTGACGTTGGCACGCGTATTCAACTACTTTAATGTTTGTTTGAAGTATCTTCTTCATATAAAGTTTATAAGAATGCACAAATTAAGAGATCAAGTGGTTCAATACTATCAAATACCTTGGATTCACTTTTGATAGTGGGCTTTAGTTTGTCGAACACACCGCGAATAAAAAGTGTAAAGAAAATGCTACAAAAGCGAAATTGTATTTTATGGTCAATGCTAGGAGAAAACTTATCCTTAAAAGTAAACTTCTCCTATATACAGCAATTTTTCGGTCTTAAGCGATGATCAGATTATTTTTCGTCTTTATTATGCAGGTGAGAGATCGTTGGTTTACAATACCTAGTGAAAATTTTGAGAGGTTTGAGAGAACGAACTCGTGAATAGTGGGAAAACTCAAATCTCTATGTTACAACGAATTATGAATGTTCCATGGAGTATAACATTTTTTCCGTGTTGTCTTATTTTGAATAATCTGGAGAGTCTTCATATGTTGTGAGAAAAGTGTAAAAAACAATGATTTAATAATACCAAAAGTTTACATATTTTATCACTAATATTAAGATAAATATTAAGATAAGTGGCAGCAGTGGTCGGCTGTCTCACCGACCGGAAAGGAGTAGTTAATGAAAAGTTAATGATATTTATCCTTGATCTATATTATTATATTTATATATCGGTGGTAGATAAATTATAAAATTTCTATCAATTCATGAAACGTCATTCTAATAATCCTAGTGATGTTCACATTAATGAACTGCTGAAGTGCCGTAATTTTGTTCATCTCTATGGAAACCTCTAATCCATAATTTTGGTATTTCGTACGTCTTTTAACCCTCGAAAGACGGTCCCTGAAAAATAACTTGTGAACTGAAGGGGGGGACTAAAAATTCCTCAGTGTTTTGGCTTTATTGGCATTGAATGCATTAAAAAACTGTCATATTATACTAAACGTAAAAAAAGTATATCCGAAAATCGATATTTTTTCTATAATTATTCATTATTTAAGTCGCGCATGAATGAGACAACGACATGTTTATTAAAGACTGGCGATATCAAAACTGTGAACGCGACCACTAATCGACACTTTTTAATGTAAAAAGCATCTATTTCAGATACGTACGTTTGGCCGATACGCGTTTGAGATTAAAAAAAAAGTTATCTTATGGCGTATGGGCGTAGTGAAGTTTGAATCTTGGCAATTGGTAGCGACAGTATAAATGGTTTTTGGCCAATAATATTCCGACTTTTTTTTTATTTAATTGCGACGAAACTAGTCGATCAAAATCATATTTTTTTTACAGCAAAAGGTGTAAAAACAATGGTTTAAGAATAACTAAAGTTTACACATTGTATCACTAGTATTTAGTTAGATATTTAAGATAAAGTAACAGTGGTGGTAAACTGTCTTACCCACCTGGACGGAAATTTTAATGTAAGCATTCCACACTTTCCAATTATTTTATTCAGATGGAAACTTCAGACTGTTACAACTGTTGATTTTAAGATTTGGATTTGAAAATTTAACGGCGTACTCATTTCGTTAGCTACGAAATATACTTCGGAAGTAATAACTGGTCTCGCATCTCATGAAGTTTAAGCCCTTTTGGCCCCAGAGCGACGATATAAAGGCACACTATAATTGTGCTAAAGCCTCACAACGCCGAATCGTCGGCGCGCATACTAATATGTCATATAAAAGACAAAAATGGTATTGGAACATTATGAAACGAAGAAAATCACCGATAAAAGCTTTGAAAACTAATAATATCATGACTCATAATTATCATCTACAGTTGCTATTTCTTCACCGTGTCAAAATCTTTCAGATTTTAATTGAATACAAATGAATAATTGATTTGACAAAGCTTCCATTGATCACTTTTAAGATGTTGACTGTCAATACATGATGGAAAGGCATTATTGTGACAAATAATGAAACATTTTTTGTACTTATTGTACAATTCATTTTAAAAAAATCATAACCGGCTTCGCACATCCCGAGCATTTTAAGCAAAATAAATTTCTATTTTTTCATCATGTTTTCCACCAAGTAAATGCCAATTCAATCAATGAATGATTTTGGGTGCATATTTGCTTGGTGAAATATCCTAATTAATATATTATTTCAGGATTCATTAATGACAGTAAAAAAACAACCCTTCTTAAACTTATATTAAACTTCCCCGGCAAATTATTTAAAAAAAAATGTTCCAAAAAAATCTATTACTATTTTTCTTTAATTTGAAGCATATAAATATTATTTTTATTGATTTTTTTTTCTTTTTTTTAACTCTTCAAAGTCTATTTTTTTATTTATTTTTTTATTATTATTTTTTTCTTAGAATATTATATGTACATATTATATACATAATACCATATCATGAAATAGTCTCATACAATGTCAGAAATCGTGAAATTACATGAAACACGTATTTGCGTGAACGCCGAAAATCGAACGACGATTTTAAAATATGCTCATATGGGCGCGCTTCGGGTATCACACGTATTTGCGTGAGCGCCGAAATTGGAACACTTTTTTTTTTTACACGTATTCGTGTGAACGCCGGGGAAGCGGTTAAAAGGCATAAATAAATCGATCATGTGGTTTTGGCGGATTGAGCTTTATTTTGAATTCCATAATTATCTTATTCATTCACTAAGAGAAAAAATATTGACTTTACCTAACCAAACGCTGTTTATTATATTTAACAAGAAAAGATTTATAGCCCAATATTTAAACCTATATAAATATAAGTAATAAACAATAAAGAGCAACTAGAGCTTCTGTATATTTTTTTAAGCTAGTCCTTTAATATATTATATTATACATATATTAAAGTCTTTTTTTACTATATATAATTTAAAATAATAATAATGATTATTTCACGAATTGTGTTACTTATTGTGACACGTGTTTCGCTTCTTTCAGAGGCATCTTCGGACTTACTATCGCAAAGTTTGCTTAAGTAATTAAGCAAGATTAATCTTAATATTTTAAAATGATACATTTCAAAATGGAGTGAGGGATTCTTCCTTTTTACGGGAAGCAAGGAGGGGTTTATAGAATTAAAGTGAACAAATAATTATACTACTAATGACGTAAGCATCAAAAATATTAACTTATGTGATTCAATTAATTGGAAAGGTTTAACCCATTGGAAATAAATTAAACAGTGGCCAACAACTTGTCCTATTTAGGATATTATCGGTAAATTATGGATATATGGTCACGGGACAGAATCTCAATCCTCACGAGCTAAGCTCAAAAAATTTATACATACTGTCTTATAATTTTATGTTTTGACTTTACTCTTTGAGTTCTTGTGGATTATTATAAAATGTGGAATCAAAATGATTAAATCTGAAGAATATTACTGATTATTGTATGAGTTCTGAAAGATGGATTTGTTTTTTTATATTATAATAAAATTATTCTTTTTATTTTAAACAAATAATAAACTTATGGGACTGTCTCTATCTGTATAATGTTATTATTTGTGTAGTTTGTGGTTGCATTTTTGCTTCTTTAAATTAAAAAACTCGATTTCAGACTTCTTGCGAAGTATTCTTTGGGATCTTATATTATAAAAAATTAAAGACGAAACATCGTAAACCTTACATTCATTTCATTTAATGTGTTTATTTTTCATAAATCTTTACAAAAAATTCTGTCCCGTTACCATATATATATCTATAATTTACCATATTATTTAATTATACTTGTTTACTGTAAACGCTTTTATTTATTTCTAAAAAAATTGAATGAATTTTGATTTTTAATCCCTTTTTATTTACTCGGACATTATAATTCTGATGAAACTAATAATTTAATGTTTCACACATAAAAAAAAATTATAGTAAAAAATTAATGTATTCTTATATTGACAGTTACCGGATGGTTTGGAGTCAATTGACATTAAGACGCACAGCTAAAAGATGCCAGACTTACAAAATATGGCTGTAGTATCGTACAACGAAAATTCTTTGGGTCGATCAAGTGCCACAGACATTGAAGTTTTAAGACGGGTCATTGGACCAAGTGATATTGTAGCTATCACAAAACGCGGAAAAGCTGCATGGTATAACTGGATTCAGACGAGGCGTGACGAGACTTTCAATAGAAGACGACGCCCAGAAAGGATTATTTTACCCAATTATTTTTTTTTGAATAATGTTTCTGAGATACCGATCCATGATTTTATTTTCGGTTTCGTTAAATATTTTTGTCATAAAAATCTGCGTTACAAAGTTGACTCTTGGGATATGCGTTGTGTAATATCCAGCAGACCGTAATAAATCAGCTTTATTCACATCATATAGTTTATGACAATGCGGACAAAGATTTTTTTTTCCATACCTAGAAATTTATCCTTTGGGGGGACCGATTCTTTTATTTATTTCTCGCTAAAATGGTTTTGTTTATTTGTTTACCTAGAGAATAAGAAAGCGTACAAATTGCAATGCTGGTCTTTGTTCCTTAATTATAAGTAATCTTTTAGTTTGCTTATGCTTTTTATTTTAGACTTGTTTTAGAGACATACTTATTTTTATTAGAGCTGCGGGTCGCGCGGATATTTCGCAAAAAATTCTCGTGCGTTAAAGGTAAAGTGGTGCGGAGTTTACATAGGATAATTTCTTGATAACAATTGTCATTTTCGCGTATAAACTCTTTTTGCATAATGTTACATTCCGTAAGCAATGGAAGTAAGCTTGTGTGGTTACTGTTATATGCTTTTTTTTTAAATAGAAAATTCGACACCTTATTTTTAAAAGGTTCTAACTGCTCTTGACACTGTTGATATGAGCGTTCAAATTACTTATTTTAAGCATATATTTTCACAACTCTTGCTGAGAAATTTTGATCCTAAAGATCTAATGGTGGAAGTAATGATGACAATCTTATAGCTTTGTCAAATAAATTTACTTAAAAAAGTGTGCAGATGAAGTGCAACTCTGTAATTCTGCTAACTCCGTTATTCAAAAAAAAGATAATTCTGAAATTCCTATATATGATTTCCGACCAAAATGTCATTTTAGGCAAACATGACAATTATAACGTTTTCAAATTAAGGTAACAAATTGTTATTTGATGATCATGACTAAATTAATCTAACAATTGCCTTATACTATATGCTTTATTGATCGAATGATGGACAATAATTGTGGCTAAATTACTAAGCAAACCAGTTTAATAAGAGACTAATCACACGACCGCATACTGACTTAGGTTTCAATGAACAGGTTGAGAAGCTTTGGTGCATAGAGTCCACTGATAGTATAACTGTTTGTTTTCAGGAAATATTACAATATTTCTGTCTCTAACTTGATTGTTCGGAAAACTTTCGAATCATTGTCACCATGACCATATATTTCTTTTGGCTTATCCGAGACCAAAAAAGAATTCTATCATTCTTGAATTTGAATCGTTTGAATTTACCACTTTTTCATGAGTTTTGTCTCTAACAGCCTGGTTTTCACCTTTTGGCATCATCAGGAATTTCAAGTGCACGAATGGACTTGAACTGATACATTCGTGCACTTGAAGTGCATGAAGATGCCGAAAAATGACGCCCAGGTCATTAGCGGCTAAATTTACATATATGTCTGTTGTGATATTAAATTTAGACGAACGTTTAAGAAACCAATTACACTCAAACCTCTTTTTGTGCGATTCCAAAGTAATGCGGCTTTGTTTTACGTAAATAGTATGTAATAACGTATTTAATAGCTCGTTGTCGACATACTGTGCGTGCAAGATCCAGTATTTCACCTGTTTATAACAATGTGACGTTGATACGTGGTGCGCCCTTGAACATGTTATGTTCCCAGTTTTATTCATTGCATTTTTTGTGCGATTTTCCGTGAAACGCATCAACCGCACAAAAAAAAATCGCACAAAACAAAATCGGACAAAAAACGCGTTGACTTAATATGGGAAAATAACATAAACAATGAAGCTCGTTCCAAGGTCACATTGTTATTAGCAGGTGAGGTAAACAACGGGTTTTGCACGTATAGTATATGAAAAATGCGCTACCGTTACGTTATTACGTTTATATAGTCTCAAAAATTAAAAAAAATCATTTAGAAACCCCATAACTTTGAAATCGCACAAAAAAGTCGCACAAAAAGAGGTAAGTTTGTACTTGGCTCGAAGGCAGGATATACGATTAAAATAAAAAATGATTTAGACTTAGTTTTGGTTTTCCTACTTCTTACACCACGATCACCTTTTTTCAGGGTTGTTGAGTCGTTAAAAAAATGACGACTCTGACTCCAGCATTTACCAAAAACACGACTAATTTCGTCACATTTTTTTATAGCTTTCCTATTTATGTGTATTCAATTATATATCAGTCAACAAATCGAATACCTATAGCCAAATTTGGCATATTATATTCAAAAATAAATAGTTCAAACTTTTCAAAATTTCCGACTCCGAGTACGACTCCGGAAAAAAAAACCTCAAATCCACGACTCCGACTCCAACTCCACAGCTCTTTTTTTTATGGCGTGAAAACTAAGCAGCGAACATTCGCGTTGAAAAAATTCGCTACAGTAATGAAAATGCTACGGCGCCGCACGCTTCGTAGTACATTCGTAGACCCGGTGCGGCACAACCTGAAACATCGACCGTAGTATTTTCGGCTCGTAGAGGTTGTTATCCCTCGCGCTCTCTAGGTCACACGACGGGAAGAAATAGAACCGAGGAGCGAAGCCAAACGGATAACGTTATTTTTTTTTTGTGGGCGGCGTCTGCTTTATTTCTTCACTTGAATTAGGAACACTGAAGGGTTGGCCAATCAGATTCGAAGCTGTCGATTTGAAAAATTCTTTTTTACTCGGGCATTTATTAATTAGGTTGTAAGAGTGTGAAAAAAACTATTTTAGGGTCAATCTTGTTTAGACGCTGACAAAAAAAAATGTCGCTTAAAAATAATGAGATAAATCAAGCACTATTTCCACACGCATTCTTCAAAGATCAGCACCAGTTTCGCTCGTCGCGAGCATTTCAACTGAACAGTTATTTTTTTATTCGCTTAAATTTTGTAATTTTCTTACAGTTATGTCGCCCGGGAACGACCGGGTTTCACATTTCGGAATCTTTAGGCATTTCGAGTGCATTAATGTGCTTGGACTGAAGTCGATTCCAATTTAATTTTGAAATTTCATTCAGCACCTTCAGTCGAAATCCTAAATTAATCAATCAGTCTTGTTGTCAATGCTTACAATTTTCAGTTGGCAATGCTTGCGCTGAGAGGAACCGGTCCTGATATTTTACAGAATTGAGTTGCAAGTAGTCGTATATAATGTGCTATATATATTTAAAAGAAGTACGTTATAATTAGTATGTACAATAGAGCTCAATAAATCATTTGGAAAACAAAATACGATATTTTTATTATAATATATTATTATTATTATTAAGTATTCTTATTCGTATTATACGTTTATTAATGTTAAATAATCAATAAAGTGTCCATAAATTGCTGGTTTTTTTCACTTTATTTATAATCTAATAATTAAATAATTGTCTCCAAAATTGATGAATCTTTACTAGGTATAGTGAAGTAAGTGTAAGGAACTATGTATATCATTAAATTATATTTTTTTTTTGAGAAATTTCGTGTTTGTACTAAGCGATAAATTAATAAGTCATTTCGATTTTAATATTAACATCTCTTTTTTTTTACCGTTGTAATATAAAATAATGATAATGTCAATATATTCAAATTTAAATTAAAAGGAATATTTTAGATCATTCATACTTTACTGAAATTTGAAAGTGGAGCTTGCATGACCGGTTAAAGGACAGTACTGCCATTACAAAAAAACTATTCCATCTTTTAAGAGGGTTGTTGACCGACTCATTCAAAACTCAACCATGTTAAAATGCCAACAGTTCTTATACATTTTTGGCTATGCATAATATCACACTTTTATATGCCAACTGACAACTGACACATATGTTCCTATCTGATTATAAAAACATGGCTTTACAATGTTGATATTAAATAATCAACCCATATATTAAGAGAGAGAATAATAAATCTTTGGGCACAGAGTTAATCCGTGGTTGTGATCGAGTCATCAACGTAGATGACTGCGTTTCTTTCTACTTACTTCAAGTCTTGTTCTATTATTTTTTTGTGAGTAAATCACAGATACAATACTCATACTACTAATGACGTTAACATTACCTAATTATTAACTAATGCTGATGCATCAATTGGGAAGAGCTAAACCCATAGGAACTAAACTAAACAGTGGCGACCAGCCTGTCCTATTTTGGATATTATTTAACAATACTTTTTTATAATACGGTGAAAAAAATAACAATATATTTTAATTCTACAGAAATTATTTAATATATTTGTTGGTAGCTATTCCGGCTTACGCCATCGTCAGATTATCCCCACTTATTAAAAACCTAGATTAGCTTTCACTTAAAGAAATACATCAAATCAATTTGTAACATTTAATAATTTATTATTACCATATAAATCTAGTATGGTGGATCATATAAGAAAATGTATTGTGTACCCTGTCTACAATTGTATATAAGGATGAGTAAATGCAAGCGTAAAATATAGTTCTGACGATGGCGTAAGCCGAAATAGTTATCAACAAATATATAAAATAATTTTTGTGGAATTAAAAAACATTGTTATTTTTTTCACCGTATTATAATGAAGTTCGACCAAGTAAATGCCAACTTAATCAATGATCCTTTTTTACTTTTTATACTTTTATTTATTTCTAAAAAATATTAACTATTCATTAGCCCCCGAGAAAGTCGTCACAAATATTAACACAACACGTGGAGTTTTCAAAGTTATTTTATATAATATTCTACTTAAATATACTTGTATTTAATAAATGTATAACACCGCCAATTGATGATAACAACGTCGTGTGAAGCTTCCAGAAGAAGCTTTGTGAAAACTCAATAACAATGCAGTATCGCGTCATGTCGGCACAAATACAAAGTGGATGTACATACAAAGTTGTTCTGGGAGTATTTCTACTCTTAGCCACCCTTCAGGTCACACAGGAATCAATGCTACGCTCGGTCTTTGCCAAACAACAGCCTGATTAGTAAATAAACCTATTTTAATGTAAATCATGCAATATTTCAAAGAAAATTTACTCATAATTATTTACAAGCAATACACTTACAATACTAAAACAATATGTTATATTCACACTAAAAAACAGTTTTAGAAATGAAATAAATGAGAAAAGTCAACGATAAATCTGGTATACATAAATAGATACATTTTGAAAAATATAATAATCCAAATCTAATTAATAATAACATTTCACAACATAGTTTTCACTGATATCTAAAATTATAAATTTTTAATTCGGATGCAATGAATATGTCAAATGGTTTTGATACAACTTTACATATATTTTAAAATAAAACGTGCACCACTTCTAAGGTGTTCGCTGCCAATACTCATTATATAAATTTTATTTCAGATATTTTTCGTGCTTATTTCGCATTCAATTTATTTGGATCAGGACCGGTTTCGCTTATCGTGAAAATTTTCAACAAATAAGAAAAAATATATAGAAAATTGTTTATCGCAAATTGTTTCTTATACCTTTATTAGTCTTGCGTAGTGTTTTTTTATGAATAACGCTGAACATATTCTTGTTTTTATAACAAGCTGAAAATTCATGCGTTGAGCGAAACCAGTCCTGATACAAACAAATGTAATGAGGAATAAGCACGAAAAATGTTTTATTATTTTATAGTAAAACATTTGTATTGAATAAAAGTATGGATGTACATTTTCATAGTCAAGAATAAATATGTACTTCATATTATAGTTAGAGTCAAAGTAAACCATTTATTTTTATTCGTTATAATATTTAAATAGTAAAGAATTGATTCAAGGAGAACTATAGCTAAAATATAAAATAGCTTAAGTAAAATGTTTATATGGTATGGGACATTCCAATAAAATGAAGAATTCTTAGTACAATAAAAATTAAGAATTTTTCTTAAAATAATATTGAAGAATCCTTTAGTGAGATTCAATTATTTCATTTTAAGACTAGTAATTTGTTATGTATGCGCGTAGACAAACAAAGAAAATGCACGTGAAAAATATAACTCCTTCAGAATTTTCCATTAATAAAGTTTGTTTGCAACCAGGTTACAAAAGTAGGCTCGTAAGAAAACCGGGCGGAGGCATTCGGCGGGGAAAGGCGAAGAATGCGGGTCTCAGGTCGACAACCGACATACCCTTCACCCCTCGCTCAACCCCGCTAACGCTGCTTGAAAATATACCACCCTGTCCTAAAGTTTCATCCAACCACACCAAATTTACGGTTTTTAAATCGTACCGTGGCAGTGAAGTTTTCTTTCGGAAAAAATTGCATTCAATTGTACCTCAAGTATAAGTATATTTAGATTATTCTACGTATTTTTTATATAAACAACTACTTTTTAGCTATTTTTATACTTTCGAAGGTAAACTGTCGTTATTTTAATTTTAGTATTAAAATCAACTTCTACAAAGTAACCACGTGTATTTAATTTATTTCAAGTTTTGGTCAGTATATTAAATAAATGTTAGTAATTTTTCGAAATGGTCAGAAAATATTATAAACGATCAGTGTCCACTAAATTAATATGAACGTGATAAAATTAGACGGTCAGTAATTTATGTAAAACGGTTAGCATTTGAATTGAATTGGTCGGTAATTTTAAGACAGCTTGTGAAATTGATCAAATATGGTCGTAAGAAGCAAGTTTAAGACCACGTCTCTAAGGCTTAGAATCTTTTTTAAATGTTTGATAATAACGTTACCGAACTAAACTGTCATACTACGAATATTTACGAACCGCTTATAGATATCTCCTAACCCTTAAACAAAAAATGACTGACCATTTTTAAATAATAAACTGACCAAAACTACTTATTTACGGACCGTTTTATACATTTATTACTGACATTTTTTTTCATATTTACTGGCCGCTTATCGAATTAGATACTGACCAAATAATTTGTTACCTAGTGATAATACTCAAGTAATGTCTTAAAATTTATGGAATTGTGGTAAACCAATATTTTGTTTTCAATATAATCACCGGTTATTTGATATTATTTATAAAAAAAACAGTGAGTACCCGGCATGCGTTGTAATGTCACTCAAAGAAAGAAAGTGTTTGTGTTTTATTACTCTTTATTGAAGTCCTTTTGTTTACGCAATATTATTTTTGTTTTACTGTCTGGTGTCCAAAAAAAGTAATAATTATTTTTAAATGCGCCACAGGGAATCTAAAAAAATAGCCAATCAACGTGTCTTAATTTCACATTTTACGACCTAAGATTTGCCATAAAAGATCTCTACTTATTCAGAAACTTTTGCAGGCGTCCGCACCACAACTCACCAAAGTTTTATCGCAATCGGATAAACGGTATCGGAACGCATACGGGAAAAACAAACAAACAAAGCATTTTCATTTATAGAGATTAAATAAAGATAAATTACATTTTTAAAACACTAAAAACAATTTTAATTTCTGTATTTTAAACATTAAAAGGTTACTACGTATTTTCTCTTTAAACATAATATTTGCCTTATGTTTCGAAACACGTTTAAGAAAAGAATTTTTTTCAAGGGTACGCTTTTTCGAAAAACAAATATATTTCTTCAAAGGGCTATATTTGATAATGTTCTCTCGTAAATATTTGAATAAAATGGAATTTTTCTCGCTTATTTTATCCTTAGTTTCCATAAGTCAATACCGCTAGTAAATAAGCATCAACAGAAAGCCATAGGATTTAGAAATCCGGGGATTATGGGACTCTCATACAGTTAGGTTATTCGGTCTATATTTTCATCACTATCAATTACGATGATGTATTTATTTATGTATTCAAGAAAATACAAATCACGGCATTACAGCTAACGCCAATGTGCCATGGAGTTGACAAATTAACATACATTTATTTATATATACATATATATATTTTCAGTGACAATATATTATCACTGGAATTTCAGTGAAAGCATATGGCAATACATTTTAATTAGCGAAAGTATATTCTCATTGGCACTTTTTAGTGAAATCATATTCTTCTCCAAACTGTCATTGGAATTGAATTTGACAGCTGTCAAATGATCAATCAAATCGTATAACCGCATTATTGATTGGTTCTCTTTTTATGAAAGGGACTACTTGCTAATTTTGTTTCATTGGAGCATTCCAAATTTGTTTGCCGATCAATCATTGACTTGGGCCTACATAGTTTCCCTTAGTATGACCAGTAAAATCATACCTTCATACTATAATTCAAATTTGATACAGATTTATTTTTACATAAACCAGTTTTGGTAAGTACAAAAAATGTCTCATTATTTTTTAATATTGTCAGATATACTTTAATATTTTCATTGCTTATTCCATATTGAATTTATTTAGATCAGGACCAGTTTCGCTCATCACGAACATTATCAACTGTTCCTGATATGAATAAATTCAATGTGAAATACACAAGTGTTAAACTTGGATGATTTTTTTAAATTATGCTTATTTGAAAACCGGAATTTATTGGATTATGTGTATCAGTTAATGTTTGTGACATGTCATAATGTGGTATATCTTTCTGTATTTCGTATTACTATGCTGATAAATACGCAAGACCCAAGATATATTAATCAATTTCTGAAATATATTGAGAAGTTGCTGTAAATAAATAATATATTGAGGAGTGCAAAAGGTTTAAACAATTGTCAGATATGTTTAGGATAAGGATTGCTTAAGAGACGACTGGTTGTTTTTTGTTACAAAAATACATTTTTAAGGTGTTCACTGTCAATACTTGGTGGAAAGGCATTATAATAAAAATAATAACACATTTTTAGTACTTTTTCCACGTGAGATTTATTTCATCAGGACCGGTTTCGCTCATGGCGAGCATTATCAACTCGACTTCAGTTGAGCGAAACCGGTCCTGATGAAATAAAAAGTACTAAAAATTGTTAATACATGTTGAATTATGGAGTGTAATTGTGTGTTTTTTTTTTTTTTTATTTCAAATGTTTTATTCATTGATTTATGGAAAAGTACGTTGTTAATTTTTGTTTCATATAATAAATATGCTCAAATGCCAAAAAGTACACCCAAGCGTTCGTTGTTTGAGAAAATATTATATAACATCACCCTTGAGACTCGTACAGAATATTCATGCTAACTTTTGATGTAGAGTTCATTTTATTTATATTTCGAAATTTTTTAATGCATTTATTCAGAAAAAAACTTGAAAATGTTTGCGCACGTCCACTTGCACTGGTTTAATAAACAGAGGTGTTATTTTATATTTATTTATCTGTTATTATAATCTCAATCGTTGCTTTGGAAAATTTCAATCTGATTATAAGTTTCTAGCTTTACTTTTAAATTTATTGCAGAATGTTGTATATTGCCCCTTCCAAGCCAAAACCTCGTTAATTAACTTAATGCCAAATTGCTACTTTTAAGGAGAGCATTTTTTTTTAAATATTGTGTTAATTAAAATGGATTCGTTTCTTTTTTTTTTTTGCAACGATCCTTTTGGAAGTCTGTGCATGGTAGTGATTCTACATCTGAAACTACTCGAGTATACTCGAGTACTCGTCGATTTTAAAGTTTTACCACTCGATACTCGAATAGTTGGGATGTCGAGTAATTGGAGTCTGAATATGGTACAGTTTTTACTACATCCACCCGTTGCTAAATAAATTTATCAGTAGGTTCATGTAAAAATCTTAATCTCGAGATAATGTCTGTTTTATGTTTTGCATAATCTTATTACTGCCTTTGATTTCAGAGTAATTTTCTAATAAATGTTTTGCCAACGTGACAATATTAATCTCAAAAAAATAATCAAACATTTTCTTTACTTATTCCATACTATATTTATAAAGATCAGGACCGGTTTTGCTTATCGCGAGAACTATCAACTGGTCGGTTAGAAATGATCGCGATGAGCTAAGTCGGTCCTGATCTTAATCAATTTAATATGGAATAATTACAAAAAATGTGCTCTAATTATTATCTTACAATTACAATTATTTAGATTTGTACCAATGAGAATTAAAAACGAAATTTTTAGCATATTCATAACTGAAAATATACGCAGTCAAAGCACAAGTATGTACGCTACTCAAACCCAATTACGCCTTTTTCATTTCACCTGTTTCCCAAGAATTTGCTGCAAATCATTTTGGCATAATATCATGTTATAGCTTCAATATTTTCAATTCATCATAATGATTTTTTTGCATTTACAAGTTTTGTGATAGAGCCAATTATTCCCATAATTTAATACACACACAAATAGGTTAATAAACATCTTTCTATTATTCTAAATTGATTATTTTACATTCAACCAAGTATTGACAAGAACACCTTAAAAGTGCTCAATACAATATTAAATAGTAATAGAGTATTTTGTTCATGGTTAATTCAGCTCGCGCCCTTGTCAGAACTACATATTGATACCGCCTGATATTGTAGGTCATCAAGACTCTCTAGAACGATCTTATTATCACCTCAATCAATGATAATAAGACCTAAACAATTAATATAACGCGAATAAATTCACAAAATGTTATCGTTCATCCAAAGCCGACAGACGTGTCGCCTCCTGCCTCCGGACAGGCAGAAAGTCGCAATATAATCGTTTGGTCTTACGCTTTTAAATGTGCTTGTAACTGCAATTGTATCTGTGTTTTGTCAACAATGTAATCTAAAAAATTGAAGAAAATAAACTAGCCTACTCTCGCATAGAGTACGGTGAAGAGAATACCGATTAAAATCTTTACAAGAGCTACCTTTCTTCCCATTCTGTCCCTAAGTTCCGTCATCGAACGCCTTGGAAAAATGCTGTCTGTTGCTGTCAGATTGAAGAAGAAACCCTAGTCGTCTCAATATATAGGTATAGTAAAAAGCAAGCAGTTAGACATAGGGTATGGGTATATAATAATAAAAGAAACAAAAATACTTTGCTATTTTTCGCCGTTGAGAAATTGAGAAAGACAAAACATTTGGTGTGAAAAAAATGATAATAATTTTTTGTTGTTTTAGGAATTGCCTAAAAGAAGTCACCACTCGACTAGCGTTCAACTACATGTCAATACTTTTAGATTATAATCTAAGTGAAAGCATAGAAATATAATGCATATTTCTTTTGGTTTCAAACATAAGCATTTGAGTCACATTGTTAAAAGAACAACAGTGTGAGAACAATGGACTGCTGCTGAAAATTAATAATACTTGTTGAAACTTGTGTCCAACAATGAACACTCGAAAACCGAAGCGGCTTACGTTATTTCATTGTCTGCATTTCTATAGACATATTACATAATCATCGCTTGTCGATGACTAAAATACAACCTTATTATCTATGATTATATTTGAAATAAACGACAGTGAGCTAAAATCTACGTGCTCAAAAGAAAGTCTTTTTTTTGTTTTTAAATCGAAACAAAATTTTCTATCGATCTGAATAAGTTTATATTAAGAGTAGTACCGTAAAACGGGGCCAATAGAGACACTTTTTACCCTTCACGACTATGTATCTTCATACCTACGACACATAATTCAAATATGAATGGCTTGAAACGGGTTTCTATGGTCCTACTACACATTCATGACAGTATTTTTCAAATATTCACTATCGTTATTAAGACATAGTCAATTTAGTTCGATGTCTCTATTCACATTGAATCGGGGTGAATAGAGACGGGAGAGGGTAAACTGAGACTTGGCAGGTGAATAGAGACAAAAATACAGATTGGAATATACTTATGAACCTCTATTCTATACGAGTCTCTATTCATTCCGTTTTACGGTACTTATTACCCAAAAAATACATGATTGATTTTAATTTTCGTGCAATAAAAGAGAAGTTTTTAACGGGTCAAAAAGTAAGTATGTACAGTAGAGACTCCAATTCGAGTATCGAGTACTCGATACTCGAGTATACTCGTCCATTTTTCAAGTGCTCGATACTCGGGTATATTGAATAATACTCGAGTAAATACTCGATCCTAACAAACATCTCTATCCAAATTTTATTTACAAAAAATATATACATAGGCGTAAGAAACCTAGAATGTGTCTCGAAGACGTTTGAAACTTTACAAAGCGTGATCATCGCGTGTTGTGTTTGACGGTCGACGAAACTGGCGAAAGGGGCGAGGGGGCCTGGCGGAAGGGAAGAGGATGGAGACATGGTGTCAAAATAAAAGCACAGCCGCGTAAATTCGTTCTCTGAATGAACAATTTTATTACCATAAAAACACATTACAAATCTGTCACACAAATGTGTTTGAACATTTGCAATAAAAACACAAACTCTTAATGGAAACATATTTTTAATTATAAAATAACAAAATATCGGGATCTTTACTAAAATACTAACTAGATTATATTCATTCTGTGAATTTGTGAACATTCAAGAAATTATATTTAACTGACGCAGTTTCATCATATTCAATGAAAATATTTTTTAACACATTTCAATGGCTCCGTATCATGATTAAAATTTGTTATATTATTAGTAGGTATTCATAAAAATATGGTGACCACAACATTCATCATCCTCCATATCTTCGGCATCCGAAATACCGCAATGTTCTCAAAATCTTTATCGGAATCAGTATCACTATCACTAAACTCTTCAGCAATTTTATTCATTTCTTCCTGTGTCAGATATTGAATTGTGAAAATTTTCCGAATCACAAATAAACAATGTTATGACAGTTAAAAACTTGGCAAAGTTAGATAACGGAATAAGCTTTTAAAAGTTTGTAGCATGTAAGAACAATGTGCACGTGTACTTCCGCTGTTGTACCGCGATCTCAATCGAATATTGTATGTATTGCACTCTCTGTCTAACTCATAACATTTTTACGACTGTTTCGCTCGGCTAAAATGCAGTGGTTGCTACTCACATTACTGTTTGTATATTTCTATCTCCCCTAAATAATAATGTATTTTTCTGTGGTAAAATCGACGTGGCTTTCGAATTATGATTGATTACACAAAGAAGACATGGAAAATATTTATTTTTTATTTTTTCTACACATCCTCAACTATTTTTTTTACAAATAGCCAAATTTTCAGTTCTCTATATGCCCTATTATATGTATATTTTAAAGATAAAGATCCTATTCAACAAGAGTTGAAAAATGCCATTTCATCGATATCTCATAAACCGAAAACTAAATTCATTAAACATTCTTGTAGTCAAAATTTAAAAAGAAGATTTAAAAAAGTTAGATTCTTTTAAACAGCGGACATATAAATTAGATACACTATTCAATTCATTGCTAACGATAAAACCAACGTCCACAGCTACCGAGAGAGTTTTTTCAACTGCGGGAATAATTAAAACTAAAATTAGAACAAATCTTAAATTTGAAACATTTAATTCTTTGTTATTTTTTTAAAATATGTGTTTAGTAAAATGAATTAAATGTATCAATGAAATTAAATAAGCTTTTTTATTTATTTATCCCCTATTTATTTCCAAAAATGTGAATGAATAGTATATATTTTGGTACATCTGAAACTACTCGAGTATACTCGAGTACTCGATTATTTTTCAATTTTACTACTCGATACTCGAGTAGTTGAGATGACGAGTAATTGGAGTCCCTAATGTACAGGCATCGAACTTAAACGCGTTTGTTTCAATTTTGGCCAGTCATTTAGTTTTTTGGTTTTGTCATTCGAGAGATAGCATTATAGTCATTTTCAAGAATTATTTATAAATAGTAAAAAATACATTGGATACTTAGTAAAGTTGTGCTAAAGTTCAATCCATGTTTTTGTCTCTATTCACCTGCCAGTCTCTATTCACCCCGTTTGACCGGTATGTATTTAGAATAAATAAACAAAAGCTCTAAAACAATACACAAAATATCAGAGAAGCTTATTCAATCCAATAAATCATTTTTTTATACTTTTAGTAAAGCTCACAAAAGGAAATTGTAAATAAATAATTGACGAATGTTGACGTTATGTTTTTAAGTTTGAAAGTAGCTAAATATTTTTTCACTTAAATTTATTATTTAAACGTTACTCATGCCACTTAAAAACAGTTCAATTTTACTTTTCCTAGGCTTATTAAAAATAGTATAAATTTATTTTCTGTCCGGTCCGTGGCGCAGTGTCAACGGCGTTGGCTAGCGTGCCGGATTGCCCGGGTTCGATTCCCGGTATGAGCGGATTTTTTCAGTCAATAAATCTGTTCAAAGGCATGGGTGTTTGTGTTGTTGAAAATCCCTTCCCACCTTTCCGATCCCAAAGAGCGACGCATAGTGACAGTGATTAACTAATCACTAGTCCTGTCCTAGTCGTCGTATCCTTTCCATCCCTACTCTCTTCGAAAAAAGAGGGGTTGAGCAACTGAGTAACAAGCAGTTCTCGTAGAAAAATATATGTTGAGATAAACTCCGTGAGGAGTCCATATCCTCCAAGTTGGGAGCGGGCATGGTTAAAAAAACGAAAATTATTTTAATTTGAACAATAAACAATTCCAAGTAGTTTATATCTTATACTTCGAAATAATATTCACTTTAATGCATTGCCTTGTCAAATGGCTTTCATAAAAAAGGGTCGCCATCCGAAAAAGGTTGGGAACCTATGTTATAAACAAACCTTATAAAAGTGTACACAATTTTACCATTTCAATTTTGATGAATAATTATCTGAGTGGTCAACGCTGTTGGCTTGCGTGCTGGAGCACCCGGGTTCGATTCCCGGTACGAGCAGATTTTGCAGTCGATAAATTTGTTCAAAGGCATGGGTGTTTGTGCTGTTGAAAATTCCTTCCCACCTTTCCTATCCCAAAAAGCTACGCATAGCGAGAGCGATTAGCTAACCACTAGTCCTGTCCGAGTACGAGCATTCTTTCCATCCCCTTCTCTCTTCGAAAAGAGAGGTTGAGCAACTGAGTTACAGGCAGTTCTCGTAGAAAAAGATATGTTTAGATAAACATATGCTCCAAGTTGGGAGCGGATATGGTTAAAAAAATACAAAAAATATCACATGAATGTAAACACACCTGTAAATTTATCCAATAAGTAATGATAAAATAAGCAAATATTTTTCAATTAAGAATTGTTTTTTAATAATCCAGCATGCGCTTGTCACTATTCTCTGAATCTCAAATGCGCCCGGATTCGCATGAAAGGTCAAAACCCCTGCCCTATCAACTTGTCGATTATTTAACTATGTTTTTATTTCATCAAACTTTTGACGAAATATTCAAACTGCAATCATGTAAAAATGGCCTCCAAATCTGGGCGAAGGAAAATTCTCTGATCAAAAACTGACCAAAAAAAATCTTTTGTAATACAGAAGCGTGTAAGTTGGCTTAAATATGATTTTGACGAGCCAGTTGTTACGCTGGAAAGGTTTTACAATATCCATAAAAACAAGAATATGATACGATATTGTATTCTTGGACCCTAAAAAGAAAACTTTCATACTATAAAAGTGATAAAAAAACAGCCTAATGTCTTGTGAGATAATATTTAAAAAAAACATTTTGAAATATTAAATAATGATTATTTAAAAAAATATTTTAAGCAAAATACATGTTTTTGGGAGTGGTTCAATTAAAATTAGAATTAATATTGATGATCAGTTTTAAGGTGTATCTACTCGGTGGAAATACTTATTTTTTTACTTATTCCTCAATAAATAAATGTATTAAGATCAGTACCGGTTTCGCTCGTTGCGAGCAGTTGAAAATTTTCGCGACAGCCGAAACCAGTTCTGATACTAATAATTAAACTGCGGAACGGGTACAAATAACATGTTATTATTTCTTGAAATGATTATAAGTTATTGGTTGAATTGGCATTTGCCTTTCTAAATGAATTACAGGTTTTCAATAAATTCTTGAGAGGAAAATGAAGGTTCACTTGAAAATTTATATATTTAATCGAATCTTATTCAGTGATATATGTTTATAAATAATTTATGCAAGCCTTTAGTAGGAAAATGAAAAGTTATATGTACTTCAATTTTAACACTTATTTTTCGCTTTGAAATATATTGTGCATTTGGAGATTTTTTCATGTATCCTTAAACAAATCTGTTTGCATTCTTTAAGAAAATATATAAACTATTAATAATTTATGTTCAAGAGGCTTGATTTTATTAAATTCAAAAAAATTATGTTATAATTCTATTTTCTTGAGTATTTTTTTCTAATCGATTCAGTTATTAAAAACATACATCAGTTTAAATATTCTTAATCGAGTAAATTATATGCCATTGCTTGCAAATGTGTTTTTGTGAATATATGTCTATCCGCGATGAATTATGTTTATATTGTTATGGTCGTATTCAAGTATTTATAAGGCGGTTTTTACAAAGCTCGCGATGAATAATTTGACTGTGAAAAAATTGTTCAGAGCAGCGCCATAATACAGTTATTGTGCGAACTAAAAAAAGAACCAAACTAGACATGGGAAGAAAAAATATAACGCTTAAAGAAACACGTAGAAAGAATACAGAAACTCTGGGAAGGAATAATGAATGCGCTGTGTGCTGAAGGACAGCATTAGAGACGGAATTGTTGAAACGAGGGTAACTTAAACTCAGCTTGCCTTTTTCGTTTTCATTTTGATGGCACTTATTCATATTTCGTACACAGTTTACTCGCACCATATTATTGTTAGAAAATTACTTTGAAATAATGAAACTGGTTTATATTTACATACAAAAAATTCGACAATTCATTGATTGATAATTTTACATCCAATTTTGAATCGTTTGAATTTTGTACTTCTCCATAAGTTTTTACGCCAACGACTTTGGTTTATTACTAGTGTCGATGTAACATTAAAAATACTTGATAATTATAGCACATTTTAAGTACTTTATCTACTTTGGATTTATTGAGATCAGGACCGGCTTTGCTCATCGCGAGTACTATCAACTGAATTCAACGACCCTGGATAGACTAATTACCAACAACGATATAAGATTTAAAATACCTGATAACTATAATACATGTTAAGAACTTATTCCGCATTGGATTAATTGAGATCAGGACTGGTTTGGCTCATCGCGAGAATTGTCAACTGATATTTTTCAACTGAATTCAACGACTCGGGTATGGCTAATTACCAACTGCGATATAACGTTTAAAATACCTGATAACTATAAAACATTTTAAGAATTTTTTCCATATTGGATTTATCGTCATCAAGACCGGATTGGCTCATAGCGAGAATTATCAACTGATAGCTTTCAATTGATTTCGACTGAAGGTGCTTGATGGAGTTTCAATATCAAATTCGAAACGTTTGAATTTTGTACTTTTCCATGATCACTAACGATCCTGGTTTCGCCTTTCGGCATCTTCAGCCATTTAAAGTGCACGAATAGACATGAACTGACAGTTCTAAAAAAGTCTGACTGTCAGTTCTTCAAAATTCCAACGATTGAAATTTAATAATAATACTAAAATATTTTTAATACTTATTCCACATAAAATTTATTAGAGCTTGACCGGTTTCGCTCATGGCAAGCATTCTCATTAAATGATCATGATATATAATGATATAACAAATTGATTGTGGAATAAGTACTAAAAATGATTTTTATAATACCTGAAAATTGATTCAAGTTTAGAATTTTTTTTTCCAAAAAAGCAAATAATTTTATTACAAGAAGACTCTTTGAATGGCATTATAATAAAAATAATACAACATCTTTAGTACTAATTTCACAAATTTTAAATTTGTGGAATAAATACTAAAAATGTTTTATTATTTTTATCTCTTATTTTGTTATGTTGAAAATATGTACGAGTTTGTCATATGCCTAAAGTATTTAAGTTTTATTAATTCAAATAGCGTGCATGTTTTTGATATGTGAAAAAGCATGTCTGTCTCGCCTTCTTTAGAGATCGTCGGCTCCTTTGCGAATAATATACGATATGTCGCTCTGTATTATCGCATTTCTTTATTCTTTTGGCTAGTTACATAAATAAATAACTTTATGGGATTACATACGCGATGTGGTTCTTCAAAGACGTAGTAACTTATCGCAAAGCGTACACATTACAATATACGGTTTTATTGTTCTTAAAACAATATTTTAGTCATATAGGATCAATAGTAGAACACTTTTCGACTTTTCGGTAAAAATACTTGATTGAGTCTTATTTATATTTTTCAATTTGAAAAACAACCCATAAAAGACTGAAACTTTAAATTTGTATGATCAGTCACATATTGTAACATCACTAACGATAACTCTGTGTTTGGTCGAAAATATGATTGACCAAACCATTTTGTTTCCAAATCGTTAACCGTTCTCATTTTGATACCAACTATCATTTTCTTTAACGTTGATATACTACATATAAGATAAGAACTTACAATAAAATCAGTGTGTTGAAAACAATAATCTAAAAATAGACTGCACCTGCATTGCAAACGATGACTCATTTAAAAAATGAATTTCGGTCACAAAATTATATCCATGTGAATATAATCATATTAAATAATAAAAAATAACATTAATTTTTTTATATACCGTTGCTACTGCATAATTTGTTCACGTATCGAATACTATTTTTTATCATATTTAATGAAAAATTGTTGATGAAGTATTTGTTATTTTGGGCAGCAAAAAATCCATTTTGGGCCGCATGTGGCCCTCGGGTCGCGTTTGTGCATCACTAAAATCTATAACTAATAAAATATTCAGAATTTTACTTTCATAAATAATTAAATATTTTATTTTTAAATTGAGTTTAAATTTATCAAATGAATTCATCCGTACGTAATACAATACAAATCAAGTAACAAAAAACGGATTCTATTTATTGCAAATATATTTTTTTTACCATGTCCGCTCCCAACATGAAACATATAGACTCTATGAGAACTGCTTGTTACTCAGTCGCTTAAACTCGAGGAGGGTAGGTACAGTTAACAGTGTATATATGTTACAGTGAAACTGTAATCTCAGTGAAAATGTATTCTTCTCCTGGCTGTCATTGAAATTAAATTTGACCGCCCTATCTTCAGCCCTATGTTTGTCTGTGTTTTTCTTTGGTTCTATTTTTATGAAAGGGACTACTTGCTGATTTTGTTTCATTGAAGCAAACCTAAATATTAGGCCGGGAAATCATCGACTTGGGCCAATAATTTCAATGATCGTGACCAGTGAAATAATGTTGTCATACAAATCTATTACTTGATACATTTTCACTGAGAATACAGTTTCACTGTAACATATATACTATTAATAATATTGTTTTATCAAATTAAATTTACTATTTTTTAGGAACTATTTTTAATTTGATATATTTTGTGTAATAAAAAAATTCTCAATACTTACCAATTATTTGATTTAAGCATATTTTTTTTTAATTAAAACAATTTCAATGGTTCTTTAAAATACATATCGTCCCTACCAAGGCAAACAAGTGTAAGTAATATTTTGGTGATTCTGAGTTAAATATCAGATGAGGTTCAGAAAAAAATACACCGATTGCCAAAAGGATGTTCTTAAAAAAAAACTCCAAAAAAAAGAAGTGAGAAATAAAGTTGTTTTAATTGACACAATATTTTGTCATACGGTAAGAAAAAAACAATGTTTTTTTAATTCTACATAAAATATTTTTAGTTCTGACGAGGGCGTAAGCCGAAATAGCTATCAACAAATATATAAAATAATTTATGTAGAATTAAAATAAATTGTTATTTTTCTTACCGTATTATAATGGAGTTCTACCAAGTAAATGCCTACTCAATCAACAATATTTTGTCACTCTTTTTGCTGTCCTAAAAAGTAGCGATTTGTTACTAACGCTCATTTGGCATGGAAATTTCGATATATGTACATTGTAATGTACACGACTATAGTACGTAATTGTTAAAGGCTAATATATACACTTTACTATTGACGCTTGGCAAACAAAGGCATTATTCCGTATGTGTACATACATAATGCAAGATTATAAATCTCAAAGAAACTCGATCAACCGAATCCTGCCAGAGTAAGTAGACATTGCAGTGATATTGATTTTCGAAAGAAATATATAGGGACGATCGGGCGGTGCTCGTGTTATCCACAACGTTTCCCTTATTGCATTTTTCGGAGCCTCTGAAATGTAAGTTTAACTACCAACTTGTAAATGACAGCTAGATGTTATTGCTATGTATTTAATATTTGGTTTTTAATAAGCAAGCTGACGACTAAATTATTTAAATATACTCGATTTCTTTTATTATATGTCTACTTTTTCGAGATGTTTTGTTCACGACACAAATACTAAAGGAAAAAAAGACCATAAATTATTTGGTCAGTTTTTAATTCGATAAATGGTCAGTAATAAATGCTTAAATTATAAATGGTCAGTTAATAATAAATTATGGTTCAGTGTTTAATTGTAAAATGGTCAATAATTCTCTGTAAAAGGGTCAGTAGATATCTTTAAGCGAGGGATATAAGTTATATTATAACATATAACATTAAAAATACATATATGGTGTTCATATCCTCGTTGGCAATCTTAAAATTGAAACGTCAAAAATCAAGTCATTGTCAGACATACGTCATATGTCATATAATATCGGCTTCATAAAATACATTACTGACCGTTTTATATAATTACTGATCACATTCACACTAATACAATGTCAACTGACCGTTTATAATATTAACTGACCATTTTGATTTTTCACTGACCATCTATTTATTTAACTGACCAAAACTTGAATTATTTACTGACCCATTAAATACACGCCATGAAAAACTAGTACGTTTTTTTTTGTACTTATTCGTCATAAGACTTATTTGAATAGAGCATTTTCAGCTGAAAAGAAATACAAAAGTACAGGGCCTTTTTATCAGTTAAAAATTCTCGCGATGAGAAAAACCGGTCCTGATCGTAATAATTTTATGTAGAATAAATACAAAAAAATGTCTGATTATTTTTTAATATAATTCCATTTTACCAAGTATTGACAGTGAAATCCTTGAAAATGGTAATTGATATAATTGAGGTTTTCGACTGAATGTGATTCATAGAATTACACTATAGAATTTTAATCGCTTGAAGGCTGTTTAGACGTTAATTGAGTTGAAATGAACAAATAATTGAAATTGGAAACTTATAAAATATAATCTATAGTAAATTGAAATGTTTTAAAATAGAAATTCATGTCTCATATCAGTTGAAAATGATTGCGAAGAGCGAAACCGGTCCTTATACTAATAATTTTTTAAGTAGAATATGTAAAAGTCCATCTTCTTATTTAATTATAGATTATACACAATTCTAATAAATTGAATTCATTCTTTTCAGCAACTTCAGTATCTGAAACTATTAATAAAAGAGTTTCACATTTACGTTAAATTTAATTAAATCATGGTTCGTTAACATCGCAGATTATAATGTTTTACATTAATCAAACAATGTGGAATCTAGATTATGTGAAAATAAATGAATTGAAAAAAGTAAAGAGGATTCTTCAGTGTTATATCGGTAGCGTGATGTAATCCATATCAAGCAAACAAATATTTTTATCGTTTCAAGCCGGAATGATGAGAATTTTTCAATTTTGACAAACATTTCAGTTGTTTATATCGTCTCTACGTTTTATGATGTCATATCTCCACAGTTATTTTAGTCATTTTTCCTATCATTCCCATAGCATAAATTTCATTACTATTTTTTACCCCAAAATACGTCGGAAAATAATAAGATGATATAAAATTTAAAATAACTTTGATTATTCCACGTATTGTGCTACTAACTGTGACACGTGTTTCACCTCTTTCAGAGGCATCTTTGGACTTCCTATCGCAAAATTTGCTTAAGTAATGAAGCAAGATTGATTTTAATATTTTAAAATGATAAAATTACAAAATGGAGCTTGGGATTTTTCCTTTTTACGAGATGCAAGGAATGGAATCAAAACAATGCAAACAAATAATTATACAGTTAATATTAATACTTACAGTCATAAAATAGTTTTACTGCAAACAAATGTTTAAAAAATGTTGATCCGCAATTGTTTTCTTTTTTTTAAAACACATTTGTTTTTAAATTTATATTCAGTTAAGTCACGGTCATTTTCTGTGTAGTAAAAAATACGGTTATTGAATCATAATAATTGTTTAAGCATCAATTTTTTTCTCAGCTTTTATCATTGCTCGAAACAATCAATAAAATATTCACGATGCCGTATTTGAATTTCGAACTGTATTCGGTTCGCCTTAATAAGAAAGAAAAAAACAATAGACAGTCAGTCACTGAAAAAATATTCAATGTCAAACGTCTAGCTGAAAGTGATTTAAGTATTTGTTTTTTCAAACAAATGAGAAGTTTACTTTTGAGCTCTGTTAGCGAAATAAAATAATCAGTAAGAGTTTATATATCTAAATGAAAGATGTTTTGTTTTAGTACTTTAATCGTAATCAAATTATATTCGAATGAATGGTGAGTGGAACGAGTCTGTCTGCAAGAATAAATATTGTTTGTGACAGGTAAGTCTTAACTTGAAAAAGTTTTTTTACGATGTTTTGATGATTATTTTTTTGATAAATCAGTAATATATCGGCCCCTTAAAAACAAACCTTACTCATTTTCTCTACTTTTTAAGAGAGCATTAAACGGATTTCACTAGTAATCAATTGTACCTATTCTTCAACAAATCCTAATTATTTTTCTAATTTTATTTAAAGGCTATGCTTTCGCTTTCTAGTTTATCTATCAAATATACGTTGAAGAAATTTTTAAACGTTTGTAGCGGTACTGAATGGTGATGCGTAAAATTAACGAAGGCCAAAGTCTAAGGTCTAGTGGCAAGATTTTTTCCCAAGTGATCAGGTGAACCTGGGTTCAAGTGACGGGAAGATCAGATTTTTTCAACTGAAAAAGAGCCAAACTGGGTGTACGTATGTAATTTATCGTTGAGTGGTTCACGACTGATTTATTATTTAACATCGAGTTTATCTCGTATGACATTCACAATTATAGATATTTGGCGCCTTGTAATCTATCTGTAATGCCAAATACTTTTTATTAAAAAAAAAAAAAGTAGGTATGCACTTTTTACTTTTGAGTTGTTCACTTCCCATACATCAACTGATCAATCAACAATACTTCAAATGAGTAGCAAAACCGGTCCTGATCTTTATAAATTAATTGTGCAATAAGTAAAAAAAAAAATTAAATGTAGGTATTAAAAGGAAATCTAATATGAAAAAGCTCTTAAGAGAGTATAAAAAAAACTCTTCTTAAATGTTTGTCATGCACTAAGAGAAGATGAGTCACACGCATAGAGACGACCCGAAGACTCGACTCGAGAATGAAGATCGAAGATGACTTTTCTGACTTTGTATTGGATATGTGAAGAATACTGAGTCATTGGAATTTACAATGTGAGTCATAGACTGGATGGACGTTGCTTGAAAACTGATTCCTTGGCCAAGCAAACACTCATCAAAATATTAGAGTCGTAGTGGATTCAATCAATATATGAATTTGAAATTTCCGTAATGAAACTGCCTAACCTAGCCATCCCGAACAGTATAGATTTTGTCCCAACAGCTGCCTTTCCTTAAATATCCATCTTAATACTAGTGATACGATGTCTATGCTTTTGGTGTTCTTACATCATAGTTTTTTACACCTAATGCAAAAATAAAATATGATATTTATTGGCTAGTTGCGCCGTAATCGATTAAAAAAGAGAAGAAGTTGGAATTTTTCAGTCTTATTTTCAATGTTAGCTGGGAAGCGCTAAGATAAAATTCCACGCCCATAAGCGATAAGAGAACGTCACCATAGTGAGTCATAGATAACATGGACGGAGTGTTTCATAGCTGGCAACAATAAAAGACGATAAGATAAGAGATAAGGTGACTTCGTGCACGGTTTTTGGCCTGTTAGGCCGCCATAGCCGTTGGAGTGAAAACGTCGTCGTTACATGCGCGACTTGAATATGAATAATTATTGGAAAAATAGGGATTTTTATATGTTTTTTTTTTCAGAAAGATGTATAAATATACGTCAAAGCATAATCAATCATTTATTGCAGTCTATGCCAATAAGGCCAAAACACTGGGGTCTTTTTTTACGCCCCTTCGGCCTGAGAGTCATTTTTCAAGGATAGTCCTACGAAAGTTAACTATGATTGCTTTCCTTAGTAACTGTTTTTTTAAATATTTGCTCAATCTCTGTATTTCTTAAAGATTTTATAGATAGAAACTAGTATAGATCTAGGGTAGGACTAGTGGTTAGCTTAACACTTTCGTTGCGCCATCAATTTTAAATTATAAGGTAATGTTGGACATCACAAGTACTCGCATCTTTAATTACCTTCGAATAGTACCTCTTTAATTAACCATTATTTATAATTCTTATCACTTCATGTAATTTGTGATGATTTTTTTACTTCATCCAGGTTTTTTTATGCATTATAAAGTGAAATCAATTTTTGCTTGTAAGTTCTTTTTTAATCAGCAATGGCTTCTTTAAAATTTCTTAGTAGTAGTAATGAATAATGGTCAGTTCAAGTTCATTCGTGCACTTGAAATACCTGACTATGCCAAAAAGTGAAGCTTGGCTGGTTAGCGACAAGCCTCATGGAAAAATAAAAATTCAAGCAATAATGGTAATGGTTTTCGGTAATTGTTTCCGATTCTATTTACAAAGATTATTTTCTTTTTATTACAGTTAACTTACTATTAAAAATACTAAGCGTATGCCGATTAAAAAAAAACCTTTTTTACTTCTCAGAATTACCTACTTTATTATTTTTTTTCGACAGTAAATGTTTTTAATAAATTCTCTGACCATGTCTTTCCAATAATAATTTACATGGAAATCAAAGTTGAAATTATTGCTTAATCCACACGGTGGGATAAAATATATAAGAAATTGTAGCAAAAGAAAAATATCAGACTGCTGATAGTGAAAATTGAGTTTTCAAGAGATTGATTATTTTATTTGCTTTCAATGGTTAATTGAAATAAGAAACCTACGCAAGAGTTTTCTAGAACAAATTCAATAAAGTTTGAATCAACGGCACGAGCCGTTTGTATACTTTACAAGCTAGCTGTTTGCTTAGTAGTTATTCAAAATCTAATGAGAAATTAAAGAATGACTATTAGCTACATTTCGTTTGATTTTCGTCGATGAGAGCTACAAGAAATACAATTTGTACCTAGATTTAATCAAATTGGTTGATATTATTGCAATAACAGTTCGTTCACTTACTTTGAAAAGGTTCTAATTAAAATTCTTGCCTAAAATGACCTTTTGGTGGGAAAAGCTTGTATTTACCGCATTCTATCATATATATGAATTTCATTTTTTTTTTTCCTCTCTTTACTTTCCTACTGAAACTATATGTGGAGTCCGCTAGGTGGGCTCCTAGTTTCCTGACTATTTTTGTTGCTACGGTGGATACAGACTGAGTCTTTGTTTCCCTTTCCCGCATGTAAGCTAGCTAAGTATTGACTTTCTAAAAGATTCTGTCAGCTGAGGGCTTTGTGTGGGGAAAACACTTAAGAAAAACCCCTTATGAGTTTCAGAATTTTCTATGGTTGAATAGCGGACATAGCAGAATTCCAGAGTTGTACTGCATCTGCACACTTTTTTTACCAAATTTATTTGACAAAGTTCTAAGATTGTCATCATTAGATCTTTAAGCGCATTGTTTCTCAGCAAGAGTTATGAAAAAATAAGTAATTTGAAACATTTTTACTTTCTCATTGTTACAAGTGAATTTTAATCAGTCGAAACTTCAAACGCTCATACCTCAAAACAGTGTCAAGAGCACTTTCAAAGTAAGGTGTCGAGCTTTCAGTTTACTCTAAATATTTCATATTAGGTACCCTGAATCAAGCGTGCTGACTTTAATAATTATTTGTGTATTTGTTAGTAAAAAAAAGAAACCAATTATTATTCAAAGGAAAACGCGAGCATGAAAATTTTTTTTTGAAAATAACATTGCAGAAAATATGAATCTAACTTTTTTTTATTTTTCTTCCGTTAAAATCTTTTTGATAGTAAGGAGTTTACACTCTTATCAAGAGTTAGTTTATATTGAAAAATATGCAATAGTTGTATTGAAATTGGTATCAAAAAATCATACATATCTCATGAATATGTACTGGTTTTTTAAAAATAGTTTAAAGTTACGTTTTGAATAAAGTGTATGTTTTTTTTGTTACAGTTACAGATACATCACTTATTAGTGACGTGATGAATGTTACAGGGACTGTCGCGACAGTTTTTTTCAAATCAAATCTACGCAGCGATTATTCAACTACAAGTCTGGAAAAACGAAAATTCGGCAGAAAAAACGGACTTCATAATTTACTTTTCAGAGACAAGAAATATACAAAAGTTTACTGTACCGATTTTTCACAAAAAAATAATTATTTATTTTGAACAATTTGGATCTTTTATCATTCTATACAATTGGATCTTTAAAAATATCTTTATAGAACTCAATGTTTTATTTTTTCTAAATCGTCCTTTTGATCATATCATCAATGTCAGTGATGCTTTTTTGTATATATATATATATATTTTAGAACGATGTATAAAGCTAAGTTAAAGCATAATATAACATTTTTTAATGCAATATATGCCAATAAAGCCATATTAATGGGGTATTTTTAGTCCCCTCCTTACGAACGTTTCAAATCAAATGGATGCTTTTTACATTAAAAGACGTAGATAAGAGCTCACTCAAACAGTTTTGATTACGCCAGTCTGTCTTGAACATCAAAACGATCTGCTTGTCCATTCATGCGCGACTTGCGAAAATATGAATAACTATGGAAAAACTTTCGATTTTTATATATATATATTGACACCGCCCTATATGGTAGGTCATTAGAACTCTCTCGAACGATCTATGAGTTTAAGTCGATATCAGGAAATAAATTCATTCTAATAATACTCTATATTGAAATCTATAGCGATTCAATATGGAGTAATATCAAATTTGTGAAAGAGACATTTATGAGGACGTCTCGCTCTAAATGTCTTTTGACTCTTTCACGCCCTGAGTGCATGGGAGTGGATGGTATTTCATGCAAAGTTCGATGGGCCATAAATAACGGTTTGCTACCTAAAGGAACCGCTTTTTTTTCATACGATTAGTGAGAGACTGGAGTGCATTAGAATGCACGTGCTTGCCAGATAAGTCTTACAGTCGTGGTTGAGGGCTTCTCCCAACTGTATGCCCTGGAAGTAGCCTGCAAGCTCCTAATCCTCTCCTTAAGGATAAAGTCTAGTAAATTCCTGATATCGCCTTTGCAATTATAATAGTCGTGTATTATGTATTGTAGAACGTAGCGTGTACAGTAAATCTATCTGTGTTAAGTCCGTGTGTAAAGTCTGGGAAAATTCGTAACAATTAAATAATGGGTGCTAACCGCACCCACATAACGCTTTGAGATCGTGTTTTTTTTATAAGAGCACCATGTTTCTCCTACTCCGTTCCCAAAATTCTTCTTCCTGAGTGACGGATAGGAGGCTCCTTCTCGATTTACGAGGGAGCCGAATCAAGGTCTTCTCAATATTTAGAACGATGTATAAAGATACGTTAAAGCATAATATAACATTTTTTAAATGAAATATATGTATGCCAATAAAGCCATAACACTGGGGTATTTTTAGGTTTGCACGTTATTTGTCAGGGACCGTCTTTCGAAAGTTAAGATGATAGATCGGCTCAATTATATAGCTTGCAATTTGTCTCTATCATATTGTCTCGTGTCTCTATCATCATTGTATTAGCCGTTTTACCGCTCAATGTACTCAGTTCATTATTCTTTTTATTCCATATTATTTTATCTACATATGTTGGCTGTCAGAAACCTTGTCCTTTGTACAAATGCAATCAATCTGTTTACCAAACTGTACAAAAACGTGTTATTGTAGACTGTCATGAATTTAAGTCACTTACAGTCTTAGCCAATCTGTATATTTATAATATGTCAATGAAGTCTCTTAACATACATATATCATAATTAAATTTGACGTTGAAAATTGATAGTATTTTATCAAAGTGTACTTCACTCGTTGGACAGCAAAGTGACACCGCTAAATATGACTGGCGGTTTATTTATGGGCTATTTTAAAGTAATAATGAAATATTGTGTGATATTGAATAAAGGCCGTTCCCAATAATTATTTAAGACCTTTTCAGAAACTTCGAACACTTGGACTAAATTTGACAGATGATAGATTATTGACTTTGTCATTGAAGTACGTCAATCTTATATGTATATAAAATTTTATGCGTTGCCATACCGTTTATCCCATTGTGATAAAACTTTGTCAATTTATTGTTTGCACTTGCAAAAATTTTATAGGTATAGTTCAATTAACTTACAGTCGGTCTTTTATATAAATAATCAAGGTTTTTATATATTTTAAGCGCTGACATCCCGTTCATTTTGACAACTTATTATTGCACTTGCACAAAAGTTATAGGCATAGTAGAATTAACTTTCAGTAGGTGGCGCGTGTTTCGTACCAAAAGACAAACAGCAACCGTCAAACGGCAAATTTCATCGATACCGATCAATGTTAGTAAAATTAAATGGTATTTATCTCAAGTATTGTGCATCCGAAAACACTTCAATAAACGCAGAAACGTTCTTTCTTTGAGTGGCATTGCAACGCTTGCCGGGTACCGGCTAGTGTGTATATAACATTGATAACACTTAAGGATTTCGACTGAGGGTGCTTGATGGCATTTTAATATCAAATTTGAATTGTTTGAATTTTGTACTTTTCCATGAGTTTTGTCGCCTACGACCCAGGTTTCGCCTTTCGGCATCTTCATGCATGTACTTGAACTGACGCGTAGTGAACAGTTTGTATTGTTTATATACAAAAATAGAAATTATATATCAATGAATTGACGAAATTCTTGGCATGCAGTGGCACGGTTTTTGCAGATTTTAAATGCATATTCAGCCTAACTTTTAAATTGATGGACTAACTATACTAAATTTGATTTGAAGATGCTTCTCAAAAAAGCAAAATACGTGTAAAAACCAATTGATGAATTCTTATTTTATATAAGACTCATTGGCCAAAGCATGAAAATGTTTCTGTCGCGGCTTATTGAATTTCGAAGAAATGCAGCAACACACTCTGGGACACACATGGCCTGGCTGATGTAATGAGTTAATTGAATCACGAGAACACTAACTTAGTTTCAATTCCCGCCTACGGGGTATTACGCTGCAGTCAACGTATGATACATGCAATTACGTCGGCAAAGTGGTGCATTTCTCCATGCACGACGCTTTGTCAAATAATCTAATAGTATCGACAAAAAAGAGCACTTCGACCGAGTGCATCTTGTCGACTATATTGCACAATTCGCTTAAAAGTTACCGACAGGCGCTATTATTAATTTCTGTATGTCACTGCCCAATGTTGTTAGGCACTCAGAACACTCTCGAGCGATATAGTAACTACCTTAATTTATGACCGATATCAGTAATAGCTTCTTTATAAATAACCTCAAATTTTACCATTTTTAGTCAGTGATCTTGTATCCAATTAAGACTTCGTTGTTGGTAGAGTCATCCCAAAACGAAGCCCGGATAGAATCACAGTATTCGCTTCGTTAACTGATATCGGTTGCATCGTAATCTTCTTGTTAAATTCTTAGTGTTAAAGTCGTTACATGTTTTGTAAGTGTTTTAAATTGATAGTGTTTAAGTTCACGTGTTTATAACTGTGTTAAATTCTAATTTTTTAAATAAACTTGCCGACTCTCAAATAGAGCCACGGCCCATTTAACCATTGGGATCTTTCCATCAAGATCTACCCCTCTCCACGCTCTTTCCCAAAGTTCCATCTCCAAACGTCGAAAACGGAGGCTGTCTCCCAATAACTTGGGGAGACGAGAGTCAGGTCGTTTCATATTCGATTATCGGACATATTATGAACTTATTAAGAAATAAGATGAAGTTACTTTACTTATATGTACATTTCAATAAAAACAGCAACATAATATTAAACTATTTGGAAAATAAAACGATCATTTTGATTTATATAATATTTTAAATTGTTGTCCTCTTTTAATTATTATATACGAAAAAAATAAGTCATGGTTTTCACACATATCGGAATATGTACTCAGAATATGGTTTCAACCAAAAACGTAAATATTAAATGCTTGCGATGGATTCGGCGGTAATTTTGTGTATATAAAATAACTTATTATTAACTGATTATTCCGTCTAATATAGACTAATATCTAAAAGTGGTGAAATACGTGTCACTATTAGTCACAAAATACGTGTTATAATCTCAGCTATTTTCATTTTATACTATAAATCAGGGGCTCTAAGCCCTGTGCTCGGAGCTTTTATCGTGCGCCATTCACAAAGTATCAAATAACGAAAAACCCAACTTTTATCAAAATTATATTTAATTTACTGAAATTATTCTTCTAATCAGTTTTCATTTTAATGTTACTGTACAGTTTTATCACATTTGTAAAGGGTTTACATGCGTAAAACTTTCCAGGTAACAATGATAAAAATTAGTAAATATGGACAATGTAATAAAGATTTGTTTTTTTTTTCAAAAACGTCCTGCGCCCGTCACTATTCTCCTCAATCTAAAATGCGCCCTGAGTTGCAATAAGGTTAATTACCCCCTTTATAATTGATTAAATACAAATATTAAAAATTTCTGAGATAAAACATGAATGTTTATTTTATTTACTTAATTGGATCGTGTGGCATTTTGATAATCGAATGAATTCATTTGATTTGAGTAAATATGTACTTTGTAAAGTCAACATACTTGCATGTGGTCATAATCTGTCTAAAGTGATATTAAATTGGTCTGTTACAGCTAACTGTGAAACAAGCTCTCAAACGTTGGTAGTTTGATATCAAAATGAAGAAGATTATCGGCATCTGTACATGTCATGTTTTAAGTTGTTGTCAGCCGTTAGATTAATTGTTATACGGTCAACCCTGCTATAGCGGACACTTCCATAGAGCTTTTTTATATAGCGTATGCAGTGGTTATTCGTACAAGGCACGTGTCGCTTGCTTACAAACTAAACACTTATAATTTTATTTAAAATATAAAAATTGGAAAAAATGTTTTATTTGCTTCAAATCACAAAATACAATTGAAAAAACCCAACCCCAAATTTTGTATGGATGCCTATGTTTATATAGCGTTTATTTGTTATAGCGTACTCCCTATCCTCCCGCTATAACAGGGTTAACTGTATTTATTATAAGTACATTGTTTGAAAGAAGACCCCTACACTTTTTCGCTAGCATTGAATTTCAATGACGTCATGTATTAAGCTACGCCCTTATTTTCAGGATCAGACATCACATTCTTAAAACTCCGTTAACCGTATAAAAATCCAATCAATAAGTATTTCCTTTATGGGACTCGAATACGTGAGAGCTGTAACCAATTAAAATGACCTTGATAAATCATATTAATTGATTAAAGTATCGGCTAAAGAATGGCAAAGGGATTTTATACACACATTTCAAATTGTGTTATTTATATGGTGTATTTTATTTCTCTACTTTTATAGCGTCTCCAGTCGCATTCGCTCCTATAGCGTTGCTTTTTACAATAAGTAAATTTTTAACGCCAAATTAAATGCTATATTATAGTAAATATTCTGATTGGAAGAATATTAAGAAAGTAGTTATAAGGTTGTATTCTGCTGTGGCTGGTGAATATTCATAAAAAAAGCACTCAAACTGCAAAAAGGCTAAATATAACACACACATACAAATCCTGACATTGATGTGGTTTACGTCCTTTTACTCTACGCGAATTTCACGGTCTCCCTATTAAGTTGTGTACATTGTGATTATCGAAAAATAATTGACATTAAAAAAAATGGGTTACGTCATTTTGGCTTTCTAAAGACGATATAACAATCAAATGTATCAGAAAACACACAAGGATTTATTTCGTATTTTAAAACATTACGATTTAGTTTTTACTTATTAGTCACAGAGTTGGGGGAGGTTCTGACCTTTCTTGCCTCTCTCTACTTAAATACGGTCCGGTATTAGGCACAGTATGGTTTCCGCTAAGCCAAGTGAAAGAAATTCATGAATACATTTTCCCCACTCAATGTATTTTACAATTTCTTCGCAATTTTTGATCATAGTTACGATATTTTTGTTTTGACACATTCTAACAGTGTTTTATTTGAAGGCTTCGGTAAATTCATTCATGTATAATGACTAAATAATTGATCATTAATATTTGTATTTACGCGTATTAAAATAGTTTTGAGACAAACTCATTCTTAACCCTTCCCTTACGGTACTAAAAAAACGTCTGCCCCGGTGATGTATAGTCATCACGGATCATCTAAACATAGTGATTTAAAGCAGAATTCCCCAACCTTATTATGCCTGCGGACCGGTAAAAAAAAAAAAACGCAGACCACTAATAATGAAACAAAGTCGTTTTTTATTTAATATTTTTTAAATCTTATATTGTGGCAGATGGTCATATGTAAATTTTTATCATGTCGAAAAATTCTACCAATTTTTATTTTTTAACAATTACTAATAATAGAACAGAAAGTAAACGTGCAGGGGAAAAAATCCTATATTTAATATTTTTAAATAGCGATTTTTAAAAATTTGGTATACTGTTTGCCGCCCGGCGGAAATTCTCTGCGGCCACCGGTTGAGAAGCAGTGATTTAAAACATATTTTTATAAAGGAATTTATTAGGAAGTGTAGAAGAATTGCAGCTAAATCTCATAATCAACTCAAATAAAGGCCAGTGAGTGAGTGTGCGTGCGCGTATCATTGTCACGACGCGACACGCGAATAAGCCAATCTTTCTTTCGCTTCGACATTTGTGTGTGATCAAACGTGCGGCTAAAAAATATAGCACACATGCAAGCGCTTGATTGTATTGGTGTGAATTTATCCCAGAATTTTGACAAAATCTCTTAACCTAGAATATTTCTTATAATTTAAGATATATTTAAATTATAACAAGCTATGAATATTAACTATACATTTTAGCGAAGGGACTTTTATAAACCCTGTGAAGTCGCTAAAAAACACGATTCCGAATAAAAAAAGTTTAATTTTGTCAAGATGTTTTAATACCTTTCCTATTGATGTGTTTAAAATTAACCGTTGATACACCTCGGCGTGAAGGCACGCGAAATCGTTCTAACCACCAGGGCCACGGCGTGCAGGCACGCAAACGCCACTACGAGTTTATTGATGAATAAATATCGTATTTTTAAATGATACCTAATGCAGAAACATCTTTTCATGACAATGTGATTGTTAAAATATCGATATATTTAGCCTTTTTTACTTTATTAGAAATTAAACTAACAGATAGCAGTAGAGATTGCACCTTATTATCGAAAATACTACTGGATTATTTTTAGGTCTTACACTTTTGATATTTTTTTTTTACTTTACTTTGAAAACCCAAAATAGCCCGAGCATAAAATGATTTTTCGGGTATGTTACGTGGCATTTTCATGGAAAAATCAATGGTTGAAAATGGTGGCCTGTGACAATAAGCTATGGAATTGGCTTGGCGTTTAAAAGGTTAAATATCAACCAACCCATCCGGTCAAAAGCCAAATTTTACATGTTAAATGCATAAATAAAAAGTCAAGACTCCGACTCCGACTACGACTACGACTCCGGCCAAAAAGCAGTGACTCCACAACTTCGACTCAACAGCACTGGTATAAACCTTATACAAACCATCTTCATTGAACTGCCGATTATTGACTATACAATTTTCAGACAAAATTTGATTGCAGTCGATACCGACGTTCGTTTAAGTTTCCAATATTACTACTTATTTCCCTTGGAATAAAGTAAGGAAATGGTTTGGGAAGCGGCTTGCACAGTAAGGTAATACATTTTACAGTCGTACGATGACTATCAGCGTCCTCTGGTGGGAAATAGATCAATCAAGTTAACGTCAAAACCACTTCTGTAGGGTTAATGCGGCTTAGAATAGAGTAGAACCTCGCAACAGCAGGCGGTGACTTTTATTACATATATATCGAATATTTGACATGTATTTGTTTCGACGTTTGGTTATCTTTTCACATACATATGAATTTGTGAAAAATAATACCGCAAAACTGGGTGAATAGAGACAAAAACAAGGATTGCACTTTAGCACAGCTTTACTAAGTATCCAATGTATTTTTTACTACTAATATATAATTCTTTACAATAACTATAATACTATCTCTCGAATGACAAAACCAAACCAACTAAATGATGGATAAAATTGAAACAAACGTGCTTAAGTTCGATGCCTGTGCATCCTTACTTTTTGATCCCTTATAAACTTCTCTTTTATTGCACGAAAATTAAAGACAATCATGTTCTCTTTGGTTAATAAGTACCGTAAAGCGGAATGAATATAAAATCGTATAGAATAGAGGTGAATTTATTCCAATCATTACCATATAACAAACCCACTTACTTCATTGAAACTCGGTTACATCAATTTTTCGCTAATTTACATTTTAATTTAACTTAGTGATCTACTTCTATTTTTGTATATAAACGATACGAACTGGTTACTGCGCATAAGTTCAAGAACATCCGTGAACTAAAAATGCCGGAAGATGACAAAAGGTGAAACCCGGGTCGTTAGCGAAAAAACTAGTCGAAATCATCAATTATATCCTATATATAATAAGTAAATACTTTTTCGAGTTACGCTTGACAACATTAAGGAAACGTGCAACTCCCAAGCTCGACTTTTTTGGAAATTTGGATGGAAAATTATTTATTGTATTATATATTGTTACATGTCATAATGTAGAAATTTTTTGGGTGTTTCGTTTTACCATGAAAACCAATTTTCTTGTCAATTTTTAATCATATTTTTCTGTTTTTATAGCATACATATGTATATCAATATAAAAACGCGAAAAGAAAATTTGTATATTTTCTTGATCTTTATAGCAATTCTGAAGGCGTCCGTCCATACAACAGCAGTTTCATGCACATAAAAGGTGGTGGTGAGACCACCAACTAGTATTTTTACAGTCCCAACAACACGAAACTTGACTATAAGTATGTATAAAATCAATTTTGTTCAGTTTAAATGTTGTAAATTGATTTTTCAATGGATTTATTGATTTTTTCAAAGAATTCGGTGGGTGCTGTTGAAAACTTGTTCTAAGCCATCATAAAAAATTACACACCAAAAGAGATTATATATTATGTATGTATATATGTTACAGTGAAACTGTATTATCAGTGGAAATGTATCAAGTAATAGATTTGTATGACAACATGATTTCACTGGTCACGATCATTGAAATTATTGGCCCAAGTCGATGATTTGCCGGCCTAAAATTTTGGTTTGATTCAATGAAACAATATCAGCAAGTATCATAAAAAGACAACCAAAGAAAAACACAGACAAAAATCGGGCTGAAGATAGGGCGGTCAAACTTAATTTGAATGACAGCTTGGAGAAGAATACATTTCCACTGAGAATACAGTTTCACTGTAACATATACATATACTGTTCTAGACAGAGTTAACAACACAAGGTCTAAGGGTATATATGTACATATAGTTAAGTAAATGGCCGTTAAAAGATAGTTCTGATGGCGTGAGCTGAAATAAATAATAAATATACAATATAATTTATCTAGAATTAAAAAACATTGTTATTTTTTTACAGTAAAATTATAATAATTCCATTCATGTTACAGATAGTGGTAAAACGGATAATCTGCTTCGTAGTAAAAATGCCCCTCCATGTCTAATAGCAGATGTTTGGCATGTATGTATGTAGTTGGGCGCCTTAAATATAACCAATCGAGTCTTGTTATAGGACACCCTGGGGATCGGTTAAATGGATCACGTGCTTAATGAATTAATGGAAACGATGATAAGTCCTCTAATCAGTATATTTTTAGAATAATTAATCAATCACAGCATGCTGCCGCATTAAATTGATTTTGTTATTCTTCAGCAGCAAGTAGGGCTTATACAAAAACCGAGTTTAAAAAAAAACGGTTTTTGATTGTCAATATTGCTAAAAATACCGGTTTTCTCCGGTTTTCGAAGTTTTACAAGAAATGGATAATTTGATTATTTGTTAAAAAATCTTTTTGATTTTGTTTATTTAGGTATATCCATAATAATACACAGCATGAAATTAATCTGTGTAACTCTTCAGAAAATATGATTATAGAAAACACAAAGCGTTTCCTGATCTTTCACTTAGTGATGATCCCATTTTAATAACAAAAAATGTAATTGAAGTATGTATGCATTTTTTTTCCATATCCGTTCCCTATTCGGAGCATATGGCCGCCACACGCTGCCTCCAAGATTCTCTGTCTCCCGCCAACCTCCTCGCATCTTCCTAGGTCATCCCGGCGTCCCTTAGCTTCCCTGAGTACATCCTATGGATGGTCATCAGAGGCCTTCCGCGGCGTCGGGATCCATCAGGTTGATAGAAGAGGCAGGCAGGATTCAGGCTCACCTGGGGCATCCGCAGCACATGTCCAAACCAGGTCCATCATCGCCTTTTAATTTTAGCAGTAATAAGGGGCTGGTTTGTCCGCTCTCTTACCTCCGTATGTATGCATTACATATTGAATATTTAACTATGTATGTACATAAATACATATGTCTGTTTTCTCGTTTTTTCAAAACCCTTTCATCCTTCAAAAATCCTTTTTTGAAGAAAATTGACCGATGATAGAAGAACGATTTTTCATTCTACAGACAGTGTATAAATGTCACTAGCTATGAAAAGCAAAAATATCATAAGAATTCCAGCATTTTTAATAAATTTTGCAATATTTGCGACATTATTCGCGTCGGCCACCTGGGGCTTTACGGTACTGAATAATAAAACCGGTAACGAAGTTGAAAAAAACCGGGTTTTTGAATCACACAAATTTTGCCAAAAAACCGGTTTTTGAAAACCAACAAGCCCTAGTAGCAAGTATTTCTTTGTGATTTTTACAAAACAAACGTCCATTATATATTACCCGGTGCACTTGTTTTGAGAGCTTTTGTTGAGCATAGCTTTCACGTAAAGCTGAGTTAGTCAACTACTGTGCAAAGAAGTATTGAAAGTACTCAACTTTGCGGATGCGAGTTATTGATGTGGCTTTCACTCGAGAAGGATGTAAAAACGGAAATGACAAAAATTTTGCGCTCAATCACGGTGCTTTTTTGAAATAAAAGAACATACACAATGTATGCATGTATTGGCATAAGATTTCTTGCGAACGAATTCATATTAAATTTTTTACATTATTTATTCATGAAAATTTACCGCCAAATAATTAATCAGTTCAGCGAAAGCTAATTTTCGTTCTATACAATATCAAATAAGATTAATTAACACGTCGTATTTATTGAATAAATCGAATCATTTTTTTTTCATTTCTGTAACCACTTTAGTGCATGGCTTAAAAATCAGTCTTGTGCATATCTGTCTCGGGCCAAGTAAGTGAGGAGTAAGTTCGTTTATTTTCTTGATCGTATAGCGTTATGGAAGGCGGCTGTGAAAAACGGCTGCACACGCATAACGGAAGGTTGTGGGACAACCAACTTGTTCATTCAAATATAGTGGCCAAATTGGTTGGTTGATATTCAATTGAATACACATAAATAGGTAAGTTAGAAAAAAAATTTGGAAAAATTGAATTTTTTTTAGTTGGAGTTGGCGTCGTCTTTTTGGTCAATGCTAGAGTCGGAGTCGTATCATTTTTTAACGACTACACAGCCCTGGTATAAATGAGCCGAGTCTGTGGTGCAATTCTCAACGTTGTTTGCTTCCGTGAGGGACCTCCCAGGTCTGAGAAAAAGATATTGAACAATATCACCATGTTTCAATTTTAAATGGAATATTTAAAGCAGAAGATGTACTAATGCCACGTATCCCAATGATTCCGAAATATACGCCATTTGTATAAAAACGATTGCAGTTTCCGGTACGACTCGCATTTTCAATGACCATTAATAAAGTACAGGGTCAACCGCTGTGTCATGGGTCAAAGTCCAGAGTCAATCATAAGTGTGCGGACTAAATTTGGAAAATCCATTCCCATCGCATGGACAGCTGTGTGCGAACTGCTGACGCGTTAGAAAACCTTCTGATTTATTCGTTTACGCATTAGACAGAAAAGCAAACACTGCTTCGTTTCTTCTTCTTTCTTTCTTCGTTAACGTTCTTAGAGTGGCATTTTTACGCATTCTGGGTACTCGCTATTATAATATGTATTTTATATAAAAAGTTCTATGCGACTTACAAAAATTCAGGTTGACTTGACATATATGCATTACGTTTAGAATTTGCATTGGCCATAGGATTAATAATGCTTAACACTTTTTGGAATGAGTATTTTTAATGATGCTGGTATTGAAATTGAACATGTTACATGCGTAACGGTAAATAAATGATGTTGTTTGTATTAATTATTCACGTATGATTATATTATTTTTGAGATAAATGTACATGTTCATAATATTGAATTAGAGAGAAAATGGGTAAGCATGAAAAGCTGTCTTTAATTCGACTACTTTGGATGAGTCGAAAGGGTTTTTACACCTTTACGACTCATGAAATTAAAGTTTAAAAATGTATGATATGTTTTACACTTCAGTTATCAACTTCGGTTCCGCAGTTGAATGCTTACTTCGTTTACTTCGGTTGCGGAACTCTGGGTTAAAGTCCTGGTAAGAGCAGATTCATTTAACTGAAAAATGTTGATTTTTATTCCGAAGACGTAGATGTCTGTATTGCTCGAATACTTTTCCACACGCATCTGATCCGAAAGACGGGATGTACCAAATTCGCATTAACCAACCGTTAGTCCTGTTCTAGTGCTATTCTTTATATCCTTACACTCTCCGAAAAAAAGATGTTGAGTAACTGAGTACTAAGCATTGAAATAAACTTTATAAAGATTATTCTACACTCCAGTGTAAAAGGTTTCATATAATCAACGTTGTCGTTTCAGTAACTTCTTCAAATCATCTATTTATGTTAACTTGTTTCTAATTCCAAAGTTGTGTACAGTAACTAGTATGACTACTGTCATTTCTAATATATTATATAAAAGTCAATGATTCTTTGTTTGTTCGTATGTTATGCGTTGCCATACAGTTCATCCGATTGCGATAAAACTTGGTATCCTTATTGCTTTCACAAGGTTATAGGAATAGTAAAATCAACTTACAGTAGGTCTTCTTTAGGAAAATCAATTTTGTATCATATTTTATGCGTTCATTTTGACAAAGTCTCTTAAAGGCATAGAACAATTAACTTTTAGTAGATGGCGCGTACTATAGACAATTGGCAAAAGACAAACAGCAAACGTCAAACGGCAAATGTCATCGATACCGATCAATGTTAGTGAAATTAAATCTAAATAAATTATCTAAAATATTGTGCATCCGAAAGCACTTCAACAAACACAAACATTTTCTTTCTTTAAGTGGCATTGCAACGCTTGCCGGGTACCGGTTAGTACATCATAACTTTGATGTTTTGCAATGCAATCAAAAAATATTCCTAAAATATTATACGTTAATATATAACAGCATCTATAATTGTATTTTAACAAGAAAATACATCAAAATATCCTAACAATATCCGAAAATACATAAACATCTCTTTTTAATTTCGATGGATTCAGCGGTAACTTTGTAGAAACTAGTTTTAATATAAAATTAAAAATAACTTTGTTTATTTCACTTATTGTGTGACAAAAATTAGTGACACGTGTTCATCAAAATCATCACCACGGTGGTAGGACTTATGATGTTTCTTAATGAGATGAAACACGTGTCACTGTTTATAATGCAATACTAGCCATTTTTTATTTTACATTAAAATCTTTTTATTTAATGTATCCAGTCATCTTAACTGTACACGAAAATCAGTTATGGTTAAAACAGAAGTGGAATAAATATCATAATAAATAAAATAGCTTACCTCGTTCGAAATATGAACTGAAGGAAGTGGAAGCCAATGGTATCCAATCGCACGGTCCCATAGCATTCCTTTGTTCCATACTTCCACCAGCAATCCGGCTGTCACATCATTGGTTTCACTGTAAAAATATAAAAAAAAATATTTGAACGGGGGAAAAGAACACACTTTTTTTAAGCCATGGAAATTATAATTTTAATGTTCACAGGTATTGAATTTTGTTATCTCTCAGTATTACTGGAATTGCAATGAAAATTCATAGTTTTTTCTCCATAAATATAGTATGGTCCCAATAAACATTTGATATCTATGGAGAAACGCATATATCAAGAGGTAGTTTTCAAATTTTGTCGAATCCATTTTTTGACAAACTGAGATATTTTCATTATCTTAAAATATTTTTTAAATTAAAGAATAACAGATAATGTGTAAAAATGCAAACATTTCCATATGAATAAAAAAGGTCTCAAAAGTTTAATCTAAAATTGGCAGTTAAATAAAATAATTTTGGATTAGACCAGTTTTGAAAATTACCTCCTGATATGTGAAATACAAAATTTGTTTCGTATCAAAAAGAAGAAAGAATAAGGTTTGTAATTAGGTATATATACTGGTGTAGAAAAGGTACACAATACATATTTTCTTCTGTTCTAACATCGTAATTTTATATTGCAATAATAAATTATTAAATATGAGAAATTGATACATTTTCTACCAACAGAATAAGATGTGGAGTTTTACCAACTAACTGCCAGCTCAATCAATAACGAAATAATGTTTGTATTTTCGAAATGATTTACGTACGTAAATTTGATTATGATACAATTAAAAACAAGGCGTACATAGTGAAAGCAATAAGTTTAATACTATTCCTATCCTTAGCCGACCATACTAAAAAAAAATTCTCTCTTCGGAAAAAGAGAGGGCTTACCCCAAAAAGAATATTATAATTTGAATAATAAAGTGTTTGGAGAACAACCTCAATTAAATGTTCACATTATGCTCTCCATTGGGAGCGGATATTGTTGAAAAATTAATGGTATTTTGAAACGATTATTTATTCAACGAAATTAAAAATAGAATACTTCAAATATTATCCCGGTCCGTGGCGCAGTGTCAACGTCGTTGATTTGCGTGCCGGATTGCCAGGGCTTGATTTCCGGTACGAGCGGATTTTTTGCAGTCGATAAATATGTTCAAAGGCATGGGTGTTTTGTTGAAAATCCCTTCCCACCTTTCCGATCCCAACGAGCGACGCATAGTGACAGCGATTAGCTAATCACTAGTCCTGCCTTAGTCCTCGTATCCTTTCCATCCCTACTCTCTTCGAAAAAAAGAGAGGTTGAGTAACTGAGTAACGAAAAGTTCTCTTAGAAAAACATATATTTCGATAAACTCCGCGAGTCCATATGCTCCAAGCTAGGAGCGGACATGGAAAAAAAGATCTTATAATGGAAATAACGATGACAATCATAGAACTTAATCAAATAAATTTAGTTAAAAGAGTGTGCAGATGCAATGCAACTCCGGAATTATGCAAACTCCGTTAGTCAACCATAAATGATTCTAAAATTCATATCAGGAGGTAGTTTTCAAAAGTGGTCAAATCCATTTGTTGAAAAACTGAGAATGTGAGTTATTTTCATTACTTTTCCCTCATAAATTTATGTTTACTAACAATATTTTAAAAAATTGTATTAAATTAAGGAATTACGGATAATTTGTAAAGATTCAAACTTTTCCATGTGAATCTAAAACTGGCAGTAGAAAAAAAATATTTTCGTAAATAAACAAATGTTGAGATAAACTCCGTGAGGAATCCATATGCTCCAAGTTGGGAGCGGACATATTTAAAATAAAAAAATATTTTTTAAATTTTTATACACTTATACAATACAATATACAAGTATGTATTTATTTCGGGTGAATAATTTATACGCGATTGATTCTTTCGTTTTTACTCTACGCGTTTTCTCGAAAAAATACATTTTTCAAGAAGAAATAAATAATTGAAAATGTGTTTATAAATCGTATAATTCTGTCCTGTTCATTTACTATTTTCCGATGAGTCTTCCGATATTTATGTCAGTATAATCTTTCATACCAGTAGCGTATTGTCTTTTGAGCAAACCGTAATATTTAAAGCACATGCCATAAATGTATGTCGACAATCAAGGAAAAGGGTTTCGGCATTGTATATTCATGTTATGTAACAATCGCTATCCAAGGATGACAAGTGCTCATACTTAATATGGAAATGCCCATCTTATAGTAGTTCCAAGTAATGGTAATGGTACACGCAAATACTATTAAACGGATTAAATATTATTTAACATATTTATCTATATTCAAGCTGAAACTTGCTTCCACAATAAAATATATATATATATGTTCTTAAGCCGATACAAGCTTAAATTGGTTTTTCCACTACGTATGAATATAATCAGATAATGTTTCATAGGCACTTTTCACAACGCTTTCGACAAAAAATGAGTTTTCCCCTTGCATTCATGGCCCGAGCAGATATGTACTGGATTGATTTTAATTCATAGAGCATTGTGCTCGAAAAACGAGAAATTTAGTAATAATTTAAATCATATTGACTATCCAGTCACTTATATCATATTGATACTAAGCATCTTGTGTAAGTTTGAACTTTTTATTTTTGCATATAATATGTAAAATTTGGCTTTTAGCCGGAATGGTTGGGTTGATATTTAATTGAATACACATAAATAGGAAAATTAGGAAGAAAAAGGGACAATATTAACCTTTTTTTAGCCGGAGTCGGAATCGTGTTTTTGATCAATGTCGGAGTCGTGATTTTGGTAAATGCTGGAATCGGAGTCGAACTTTTTTTTACCAACTCCACAGCCCTGATAATTAGTATACTGAGTGTCCGTCGTGTTAGACGTTTAAACTTTAATGATGAATTGAGGTTTTATGTCGATGTCCAAATAAATTTATAAAAATTACAAATGCAGTGAAATTAGTCACGGTTGCAATCAAGTTATTATTATATTATTGGTTCCGTGTATGAACGAACGACAGCAAATAGTTATGTTCTCGTTCAGCATTCAACTTATAGAACGTGCAGAAATATCGAACAACTACAATATGTCTAAAAACTATAATATGCCAAATGTTGAAGAATAGTCGGAAATGCTCCTGATAAGAGTAACCATTCTTGATCTTAATAAATTTGTTTTGGATGAAATACGGAAAATATGTTTAAATATAATGCCTTTTATCAACAAGTATTGACAGTGAACACCTTACAAGTAATAAATTTGGTCAACATTCACGCACACATACACACTTTCTTTATTACACATTGAATGTAAGGGCAATATTGTGAGTTGCAGACAGTTTTAATTAAAAAAACATAAGCAATATTATTCTGTATCTATACTTACAATAGAAAATCTTGTTCCCAGCATGGTTCTGCTCCTTTTACAGTTACCGTTGTTGACTTCACATTTTGCAGCTTCAGCGTGACATAAGTATTGAGCTGCGCCGCTGTAAAAACAATTAAATAAAATCTTATAAGTAAAATATAAATTCAAAATTTAATCAAAAACTTAGTCGATCAACAAAATTATCTTTTTTTTGTTGCAGATCTCTGGCAGTGTTTCTCAAACTATGGCTAGAACTACTGTCAACTAAGTATTAATTTGTACATACAATATTAATCAGGTATCTCAATGAAGCCGAATATATTTTTTAATTTCTCTCAGTCTCAATTAAAAAACATACACATCTGCTTAATATAGTGTATACTAAACCTCAAATATTTTTGCTCTTTTGTAAATACTTAAAATTGGCAGATAGTCCTTTTTGCCATCTGAATACCGATACATATGTACAGTTCGGCTCCTTGGAATCATAGAAACCGTACTCATTTTTCTCTAATTTTCTGGATAGCTAAAAAACAGATTTAACCAGAAATCAATTTTACCTATGTATTTTTTATCTAATACAAATTTTCTTTTCATTATTTTTAAATGGAATATTCTGATTTATTTATTAAATTTAAAACATTAATAAATTCGAATGAGTTGTTTACCAGGTAGAGTGGAGCTATGATCATGAAAAGGACGTATTGAACTATCTTTGTATCCACCTCTCCTATTAATATTTCTATGCGGTATCTAGTGGAATTCATATCTCAAAGCCAGCATAAATAGAGTTAAGTTTTTCTTACCAAAAGAGGCTGAATAATTACATTTAAATATTACTAGTTATGTCTTTCTAAAAAAAAATATCTGTGGCGTATTTCTTTGATAAATTGATTGTAAGATAGCAATAAAATTACCAATTCTAACGTCAAACCCGATACTGATTTGTGAAAAGAAAAAAGTTGCAGCCACATCACTATAGTTTCATTGCTCTTTTGCGTATTATTCAGTACTTTCGCGGAATTTAAATTTTGAAAAATTGCCTTAAATTTGGAAGTTCGTGCGTGTGTCTAGTTATAATAAAATTAGTGCTTTATTTAATTTACATATTTCGGGGTTATTTTTATTACATCTTTGAGTTACGGTACGAAAAAGTTAGGGAAGTACAGCCGTATGATATAATGGGGAAAAGGGTGAATATAATTCATTGAAAGTCTCGAATAAAACTTGCCGCTAACTACTTAAAACTAAGATTTCTTTTCAATGAGCCTTTTTAGATACATGGGGATAATCTATTGGCAAACAGTAAAAGCTTTTCGTCATTTTAAAACTGATATAAAGTAATTATTTGTCATATTCAGTCGCAAAAATATTCTCAAATTCTTACACGTATCAAACTGTCGAAACGTTATAAGCCGGACTTTACCTTTAAATAAATCATAACATTACGTATACACACACTAAGATTTCAACTGGAGGTGCTTGATGGAATTTCAATACCAAACTTGAATGTTTTGAATTTGGTGCGTATTCTCATTTTTCAACTCCAGTTCATTCGTGCACTCGAAATGCCTGAAGATGCCGAAAGTGCGAAGCTAGGGTCGGTAGCGAAAAACTCATGTAAAAGTATAAAATTCAAACGATTCAAATTTTATAACAACGTAATTAACATTTTTTTGGGCAGCTTACAAATATATTTTGTGAATTCCAGGACCGGTTTCGCTTATTGCGACCATTCCCGGTCTTCTCTAAAAATACATTGATGTCGTTCGAAACATTGTTTATTACGTTGTCTGTATTTATTTTAAGATATAAGTTCGGTTTTAATAAAGGTTCTCGGTGCTTAATTTTTTTTGCCAGGAATGTTAGTTTGTGAAAGTGCTTTAATGATATTCTTTATATGTTTTATTTATTGGCAATATTCGCTAAGTAGTGAAGCAATCATCGGGATATAGTAAATTGAACTATTATTACCGGCAATGTACATATCTTTTGAGATAACGCCACTTTGCTATTGGGATATTTTCCTGTGCGGTAAATATGTAATCCCAGTAGGTTTATAAGCACTTGCCGTGAGAGTAAATGTCGGAAGCCTCACACCACACTTAACCCTCGAAACACGGTCCCTGAAAAATAGCTTGTGATCCAAAGGGCGGGACTAAAAATAACCCAGTGTTTTGGCTTTATTGGCATAGATTGCATTAAAAAAAATATATATTTTGCTTAAGCGTAAATATCTTTATACATCGTTCTAAAAAAATACATATATACATCGATAGTTTTCCTATAATTATTCATATTTTAAGTTGCGCATGAATGAGACAGCCTGGTTGCGCTCATGTTCATTCCAGACTGGCGATATCAAGAATGTGAACGCGACCGCTTATCTACAACTTTTAATGTAAAAAAGGCGCGTTTGAGATAAGATAACGTTGTCTTATCGCGTATACCAGTTAAGTTTGAATCCTGGCAATTGGTAGCGACAGTATAAATGGTTTTCGGCCAATAATAATCCGACTATTCTCATACTAGTCGATCAAAATTATATTTTTTTATTGCAAAAGATGTAAAAAGCAATGATTTAAGAATAACAAAAGTTTACACATTTTATCAATAATATTAAGGTAGATATTTAAGATAAAGTGGCAGTAGCTATCAACTGTCCACCGGGATGGAAATCTTAACTTTTTCGGCATTCATATCTCGAGGATGAAAAAATATTTTTTTAATATTTCAGTTAAAAGTTAACTTCCAAAGATAAGCTTAAAAGTATACATCGACTGCAATTTGTAAACTGTCTAACTCTACTTGGGAAAATTTTCCAGGACATATACCGAGCTTTATATTTTCAAGAAAAACTTTTTCTACCTTTTTACTCGCTCATAAAAGTAACTTTAAGTATTATATTTTAGAAATTTTAACTTCCTCCTAATGGTTCAATCATAGAGTTTAGTTTAGGTCCTGATTTTTTTCCCAATTTTAGTAAGCTGATCGTCATATTGTCTGATAATACTTTTAATACTGACAAATAAAATTAAAATGAAATTATCTTAGTCCGATGTTTTCAATGATAATCTGTGATAATGTCCTGTTAAACATGCCTATTGATAACCATTCAGAATAGCAACATAAGTTTATTGTCGTTCCAAGCAAGAAGGAAGTTAGTGAATCTGACAACTTTTCAGAAAAATCACATACTATTTATTTATTAAGATTTAGAATTTATAAAAAACGGTTGATGCGGAAATGAACAAGTTTCTTTGTAAACAACCAGTAAGTAGTTGTATTGACTACCTCTTTGCTAAGAGAACTTCAATTGCTGCTTTTCGCTAAGAAATTTTTATACTTTTAATAGATGCTCACTTTTGTGTTGAGTATTTTAGATTATTCTGCTACAAAATGAAACACTATGTATATATAGCTTTCAAAAGTATTTAGAAAATGGCATTCAAACAAAATTTCATAAATTTTGCTTATTACTGTCTTCTGCACGATCACTGTAATGGTAAGCAATCTCTAGTGAAGCCAGTTAAAGAGGTACATAAGCTTACATTATCGTTTTACTTACGGAGGATCATCAAAAAGAATGGTTCTCAGCCTTAACCAGTGATACACCACCTTTTTGGCAGAAGAGCCAGCTTTTTAATTTTCAGTTTCATTTATTAAATAATCGTTATTTTTAATGTATATTGAATTTAAAATTATTTTTTCAACGCCCGTCAAAAGTTCTGAAGTAAAATAGGTGATTGATATTTGTAATAGTGAGCCGCAAGAAACTTCATAACGGACCGCATGCGTTCAGGTCTGAAGCGATTATCAGATGCTTTCTCACCATACGTGAACCACTCAAATGTTATTTCAATTTCATTATTATCAACTATTTTATATGGAAGCATGTTTTTATTTCAAAAAATCTTAGTTGATTGGTTTTTCGACGAAATCCTTTTTATATGCTACGTTGATTTTAGCTTATCAAAGATAACAATAGTAATTTCAAATTAGACTTAATGAATTACCTAATTTGAATTTTACATATACCTGAACCAATTTTGATATGAAATAGTAATACAGTCAGATTTTCCGTGACAAACATTTCGAAAGCTTTCTGCTGACGTCAATTTTGTCATTCGTTCGTGAGGTGTTTATGTGTCACGAAAATAATATTAATTAATTTATTTATATAATACAATTAATTATGTATACATACGCACAAGATATAATGGAGTGGCTCATAAAGAGCAGTATCTAATAATAATATCAGTATGAATAACGAGATACTGTCTGTTATCCGTTAGATTGATCATCTTTTAGTATTGTTTACCTTCATTTATCATTAATGAATATTATTCTAAAAAACGACAAAACAATAATTAATTAACTATAAAGCAACCATTCTTTTGTCTACTTTACATGGATTCGGTGTTAACGAAATGGAAGATCCATTCGATGGTTTCGGCGGTAACTTTGTGGAAGTTCATTTTAATATAAAATTTAAAATAACTTTGATTATTCCACGTATTGTGCTATTAACTGTGACACGTATTTCGCCTCTTTCAGAGACATCTTCAGACTTACTATCGTTGTGATTGATTCACTTCAGATTTACTATTGATTTGATTCTAACATCCCTTCCTTGTTTCCTTTAGAAGGAAAAAAAAACTTTCTATCTTTGCATTTAATATGTCAAATTTGGCTTTTGGCCGCATTGATAGGGTTGATATTTAATTGAATACACATAAATTGGAAAATTGAGGGGGAAAAGTGACGATATTAACCTTTTTTTAGTCGGAGTCGGAGTTGTGGTTTTGGTAAATGCTGGAGTCGGAGTTGGAGTCGGAGTCGGACCTTTTTTTACCGACTCCACAGCCCTGGTTGTAATTGTAAAAATGCATGACACGCCTAGCACGGTAACTTACCAGACATGTCATGCAAGATTTGTGTATGATAACTAACTGTACATATAAAGTATTTTTTGAGAATAGTTCAACACAAAAGATCGAATATGTTTACTCTATTATTTAAGCTTCAAATCAAAGAAGTTTATCAAAGAAATAATACATTGGCAACGTTTTAGTAGGATATCATTAATACTTTCGATGAATACGGTGGTAGCTTTGTGGAAGTTCATTTTAGTATAAAATTGAAAATTAATTTATTTCACGTATTGTTATTCCAAGTATTCGTCGATACCAATGTTTGTCTGTTTCAAATGCATCTTCAGACTTACTATCGCAAAATTTTCTTAAGTAATAAATTAAGAGTGATTCTAATATTCTAACATTACTTATTACAAAAGAGAGTTTGGGATTTTGCTTTTATACGGGATGCAGGGAAGAAGGATAGAAACAAACAAATAATAATTATACTAGCTACTAATGACATTAATATTACAAATTATTACACTAATTTGGAAGGTTTTTTGAAGTCATTATTGCCGCTAGGAAGAGCTTTAATGCTTTTAAGTGTTATTGTTACTGATTTAGACATATTTCACAGGGACGTGAGTGAGTTCTGTCAAGAACTATATTTATCTTTCTAATATCTTTGTAAGTTCCTTTAGAAGGAAAGAAACCCGTAATCCCTTTTGTAATTTCATAATTTAAAATGTTAGAATCAATCTTGCTTCATTACTTAAGCAAGCTTTGCGATAGTAAGTCTGAAGATGCCTCTGAAAGAGGCGAAACACGTGTCACAGTTGGTAACACAATACGTGGAATAATCAAAGTTATTTTAAATTTTATATTTAATGGAAGATCATTTTACCTAAGGCATTAGCCTTTTGCCCGGAGTCGTACTCGGAGTCGGAAATTTTGAAAAGTTTGAACTTTCTATCTTTGCATTTAATATGGTCATATTTGGCTTTTGGCCGCATTGATAGTGTTGATATTTAATTTAATACACATAAATTGGAAAATTAGGGGGAAAAAGTGACGATATTAACCTTTTTTAGTCGGAGTCGTGTTTTTGGTCAATGCCGGAGTCGGAGTCGGAGTCGGACTTTTTTTTACCGACTCCACAGCCCTGGTTGTAACTGTAAAAATCATAGTTGATTTTGTCGAAACTCACACAGTTGACTTCTTTGCCAATTTCTAATGTCATTTTTTTCTTTTTTTTCAGATTGATAAAGCAACTAAAAATTATACTTTAAGGTTAACTTTATATATATATATATATATAGATAAATAAACTTTTGTCACGAAAATAAATGGACAAGCGTTTAATAATAAATGAGACTAAATATCTTCAAAGACTTAAATATCTCATTGAAACTGGTGCCATGTCATGAAATATCAGCCTTTTTTTATAACAAACTGATTAATTCAGAATAATGTTCATGCCATGGTCGCAGAACGCCATTTCACAAAAAAAACCGTTGAACTGTGAGCTGTGCGTTGAAAAATGATCTTATTACGACCAATATTATTTAAATGATCTCTCGGAAAATATTTCTTAACCCTTTTCCCGAAATCGAATTAGTACAATCGACGAGACAAAGCATCCGCTATACCACGATTTCTATTATCTTAATATTCTATCGTCGATTTGGTGATTAACAATGGTATGAAAAATGTAAGTATAAAGAACACAGAGCTGGAATAAAGTCTCAAAGCCAAAAAAGGAGGGCCGTAAAACCTAATTATTAGAATTATAAGCGGAAACTATTGAGAGAAGTGATAAGTATTCATTATACAATAGAGTAATAGACCAAAAGAAGCGTGCTACAATTCCTACATATCGAGAAAAGGTACGAAATTCAAATTCAGGGTCTTTCGATGGGGACACACAAAATTTGTTAGGTTATAGCAGCCATGTTGTTAATGTGAAATCTGTTAAATTTGTTGTCGATTGATAAGTAGTGTACGACAATTCCCATGTAAGTTTATAGCGCTGAAGAATATGCGCAAATTGTATTATCAAAGTCAAGTAATACAAAAGTTTTATTCTCGTCACAACCGTCATGCCGAGTCGACTATTCGGCGTTTCATGGACAAATTCGAGTCAACCAATTCGGTAAATTGTTGGCCAACACCAGTACGTCACCGACACGCAAGATCTGCTAAAAATATCGCTAGCGTGAGTGAGAGTGTACGGGAAAACCCAAGGCAGACAATTTGTCGTCGTTCACAAGAACTTGGTCTTTCTATGACTTCGACTTGGAAAATTTTGCGTCGGGACTTAGGTCTGTAGGCGTATGAAATCCAACTGACCCAGGGCTCTGCAGGAGTTGCGAGTTGACCCAGATTTTGCCAAAAAGTCATCTTTAACGACAATGCCCATTTTTCGATGAATGGATATGTGAAAAAGCAAAATTGTGTGATTTTAGGCGATTTCAATCCATACGAAATACACTAGCACCAAATGCATCCCAAGAAAGTCACTGCTTGATACGAATTTTGGTCTGGCGTTATTATCGGTCTACACTTCTTCCAAAAAACAGGCATAACCGTCAACCGCAAGCTACAGGTCGATGATAAGCAACATCTTATGACCTAAACTGGATTATGTGAATACCGATAACAGGGCGGCGCTACGTGCTAGACAGCACATGCCACGATGGACATTCTACACGAACGAGCAATCATATTGGATGTCCATATATATTAAAACATTTTGTAATTTCAGAAAAGACTCATTGAATGCAACTGTAATAAAAGATAACATTCGTGAATCATTTTTCATGTATTTTTATATTATGTATTTGATAAAATTTTCTTCAACTTTGTACGACCTTTTTCGAAAATCTCTTCCCGTGACTCGATTGAAAGGGGGAAAAGTCATACAAGTCGATGTTTTTTCTGTCGTGTGCGTTTTATAAATAACATTGCTGTCCTTTCAAAAGATCCAAAAGATCTTAGGTACACAGAGAAGGGACTTTTTGATTTTGCTGGAAACCCCAAATACTAGACTTACACATAAATGTCTCTTAAGCAAAGGTGAACCAAGTTTTTCATAGAAAATATAGTCACTTTGGTGAATTCGATGACATAGGACATTTATTTGTCATATAAATAAATATTTTTGGGATTTAAGAATAGTTGAAGTTGGACTAATAAAGTAACAAATCAGAAACTAATTTAAAAAAGAAAGTAGAATTATAAAAATACTCCACCGAGTAAATAAAAAGGGTTTAAAAATGAAAAGCTTAGAATTTTTACAAACAAATAAGAGTACATATTAACAAAATAGAAGTATTATAAAATAATATCAGGACAGGATGCTCGCCACTGCTTACATTATTTACAATGAAGGGTTTAACCCTACATGATTGATTGCATCTCATTAGTTAATATGTTTTAATGCTAACGTCATAAGTAGTATAATTATTTTTTTGCTTTGTTTTGATTCTATAATCTCGTAAAAAGGAAAAATACCAAACTCCATTTTGTAATTTAATTTTTTTTAGCTTTGCGATAGTAAGTTCGAAGATGCTTCTATAAGAATTAGTAACACAATATGTGGAATTATCAAAGTTTTTTTAAATTTTATATTAAAATGAACTTCCACAAAGCTACCGCCAAATCCATAGAATGTAAGTATCAAATCGCTACAAACAGACAAGGCATAAAATCACTGCAATATTTCACGGCATAAGTGCAAATAGAAAACTATATATCGCAAGGCCAAATTTAAGGCCAACGGATTGTTTAAGTAATTAAATTAAGCTAATAGCGTAGTAGTGCTGATAGATTCTGTTGCAGTACATCCAATAATGCTGAGTTCAGTTGATAGATGAAATCAAAATAAAATCACGATGCCATTTTTAATTTTACACGAGTTAGATGTACTGCCTTCACACGCAATACGGCAGGAATTGACTGTGACAAAATTTTGAGAAAAATGACATGTTTTGTATTTAAAATTTATAAAAAGCGGTGATGCGAAAAGTCAGCCTAGGTGGATAAAATAAAAACATTAGCAACATAAAAGATTGCTTATAATTTACGAACACAGACCAGCAACGCAACTTTAACGCTTTCTTACTCATAAGGTAAGCAAAAAAAAAATGAATCTATTTTAGCTACAGCTATCTTGAAAAAAGAATCGGTCAGCCCCATGGATAAATTTTTAGGTATGGAAAAAAATCTGTATCCATTGAAATATATTGTAAAGTGTGAATACAACTGATTTATTACTGTCCACGGGATATAACACAGCGCATATCCCAAGAGTCAACCTTGAAACGCAGATGATTATATTCCCCATTTTGACAAAATTATTTAACGAAACCGAAAATAAAATTATGGATTGGTCGATATTATTATTATGTTGAAAACTATTATTATAAATCAGTGTAATCCAATGGCGAAGTGCAACATAATCACTGGTCTCATACACCATACGGGACCATAGGGCTTTTAGAGGGTAAAATGATTCATTGACTGCCTCTTTGACATATTAACTTGCTCTGAGGAAGAAGTTACTTTCATGTTTCAACAAATATATCTCAAACAGAAGGCTAAGGACAGTTAGGACCTTTTCAACGAAAGGCATCGAGTACTGTCCTCTTAAATTTATAAAAATGAAAAGACACTAAAAGCACGTATATATTAAGATAAAACTTCTTGAACGCTTGTCAAAATCAGCTTTTTCCGATAGTATGAGATATTGTTAGAAAAAAAACCATCATCGTCTTTCTCCGACGTTGAAGCGAACATACTGTTCACCTCGGTTATTGATGATGATCTGCTTTAATGAAATCCGTTCACGTGTTCCCCCATTTACAGCCCGTGCACCCTCATTTTTTTCTCGCTGACATAGATCCCTTTCAACCCCTAGCGAAATCAGCCCTCGGCGGTCCATACAGACCGCTTTGAGAATCATTCATATTATATTATGTATCAAAATGAAAAATGAGAAAACTTTGAATAAATAAAGCCTTAAGATCTGTAAGCATGCTTTGCATAAAGAAGTTTGTTATAATATATTGTAGAGGTTTATTAATTAATTATGTTCAAAATTCATTAATTTAGGCGTATAATATCAAAAGTAAGGCTATCCCATTTTTTTCGAAACTAAACTAATCATTAGTCACATTATTCTTCTGGTCATAGTGTTTGAATAGCAATAAAATATTTATCCAAAAATCATATACGTGTAGTATGAAAACGTAAAATAGAACGATGGCTTTGGAAACAAAAGTATAATGGTTTGGTCAATCATATTTTCGACTAATCACAGAATTATCCTGAGTGGTGTAACATTGTAGCCGCTCATTTAAATTTTAATTTTAAGGCTTTTTTAAGCTGTTTGTAAAATTGAAAAATATAAATAAAGCTCATAAAGCCAACAAACCGTTTTTCGTGTTTTTCTCGAAAAGTCGAAAAGTGGATAGTTTTACTTTTGATACTATACGAATCAATTCTATTTTAGTATTGTATGAGACCATATCACTTATATATTATTTTAATCAATTTTAAATACGTACTGTTTCCATTCATATTCATCAACCACTAAGCACAACCATGATGCCTCATTCCATTTCCCATTTTCACCGCAGGCTTTATATGTACGCTAATTCACAATACGGTTAGAGCAGTATGTTTTCAATATTGAATTAATTGGCCAAACAAATATGTGTTTCAAATCAAAAATAGTTAACATTAATTAAAAAATAAATATAAAATACAAAACACTATTATTTTATTTTTGGGCACACTTTGCATAGTGTTTTAAGGTAATTCACTTTAATTTTCGTTAGCTTTTAATGCTAATTATTTATTATAACTTATTAAAGATTAAATACAAGTAAACTTAGCTCCACAAAAACAACTTTTTGATATTGTTTTTCCAAGAAGTTTTGCCATCAAGAATTTATAAATACTTGATGTTCTAATACTCTAAAATCTTACAAGAGTCTTTGTATGAGAAAATTTAAATTCATTTTGAACACAGTTGCGCGTGTAATTTCATTCAATTAATTTTGCTAAAACAAACATTTAATTAAATAAAAAAAGTAAAATAACTCACCTTGAGGTCCAACATAATGGGCTTTTTTGACTGAAAAAGAAAAAAGACAATAATTAGTTAACACATCAAATATACTGAGCACACAAATCCTGATTTCCTTGATTTCTGTGGAATACTTCAAGTTGAATATATTTTGGTAGGTAGATGGTTTTAAAATATCTAAATAATAAATGTTTAAAGATTATGTTTTTATTTGGTGAAAATGTTTTGCGGGATTTATATGAGGATAGAGTTGATTAAAACAATGTGTCCAATAACTATGTCACGGGTTAGGTTTCCAATCCCAGGCCAAAAAATTTATCCCGGTACTGGTCTTGGGATTTAGTATATTTTTAATGGTCGATAATTTTCATATTTATTATATATTAGCCATGTGAATGTGTCATTAAAAATAGTAAGGCATACTTGAATTCACTAACTTTTTTACAAATGTTATATTTCGGTTGTTTATACATTACTGAAGAGCGAAAATATTCGATTGAAATACAATGTACGAGAGTTTCAGTCTCGTTTGAATGTGATCTGATAACTAAATGAAATAAAAAAAATATGTCTGATTATGCAAATTAAAAAAAAATCACTTTGTTAAAATGAAGACACATTAATAAAAATAAGTAACGCTTTTATTGATGACAAATCAACCCCAAAAATTTCAGGATTATATTTTATAATCCCGGGACTCATCAGGTATAAAAAATCCTCGGTATCCGGGGATTGGAAACCCTAGTCACGGGTGTCCAATTACTGTAAAGAAACAGTCCAATTACTATGTTTTCCAATCATTTTCAGTCAGATGAAAATATCCAAATAGCCCTTTGAATTTTCTCACTGTTGTTGTAACTATATCAAAGCTCACTTAAATTTGCATCTCTATATACCTCAAGTGTAACCTAGATACTAATATGTTTTGACTTATGCTCTGTTTAAATAAAGTACTTCCTTTACCTTTTGAAGGAGTATGGACGTTTTTTTAGTTAAAACAGTAGAATGAATTAAATTCAATATAAAATTAAAAAGAACTTTGATTACTTCACATATTGTGTAAACTAAATGTGACACGTGTTTCGCCTCTTTCAGCGGCATTTTCGGACCTACTTTCGCAAAGTGTAATTAGTAATTAGTAATAAAGCAAGATTATGTTGAATTCCATTCAGTATAGATTTACTCACTACTTTAAAGGTTAAATGTCCCAGTACGATAGCATTCATTAAACTTATATTTAATATAAACGTAAAAAGCGTATTTTTATTAACTAAAAATGTCATCATATTTGAAACGAAGTGATGTTATATGAGTGCTAACTGAAGTGTTTTAATGAATTAAAATAGAAAAATTAGAGGCGCATTTTCTTCAAACGATATTGAGGTGGCTACCTGCTGCAGAAAACAGCAAAAATTCTCAATATTTGGATACAAATTGCTATATTTATTTTGTTTTCTTTGTGATTATCGATCTTGATTTATTAATTCGTTGTTTGTATTGTAAAACGCACGGTAAGTATCTGCTCACAATTTGTGACATTGTAATCAAGAATCCTAATAAATGCAATGAAAGGGTAATTAAAGAATGTAAAACAACGCATTTAAAACTAATTATACTTCAGTAATCTAGATGTAATTAAGCTAATAAAAGGTTTTTTAATTAAGCCAATTATTCCAATAATTTAATATAGTGGCAACAAATGGGTTGACAAAATATTAAACCACATATTCCATAATATGAAATTGTAAAAACCTACATCCCGACTTTTATAAAAAATTTTGGAGTATTCTATAATACAATTTATAATGAGTGATACATTTAAGTCAGTTTTTGAAGTGAAAATTAATCTCTCAATGGAACATACACAAATCTAATATACGTACATGCATATTGTATAATCTGCCCAAAATAATTATATTGGGAACAAATTAAATGTTCTGAATTGAAATCAATTTTCAGGCAGAACTTAAATAAAAATTTTGGTCAGAATAAAAATATTAACAGTGTGAATAAAATTATTTATAATAATGTTAGGTTAGAAATGTATAAAAATATGTTAAAATAATAAAAAAAATTGACCAATTTCATTTAAATTGAGACCATTTTATATATAAATTATTTTTTCCACCCTCTGTATTCTGACCGGTAAATTCTGACCAAAATTATTATTTGAGAGTTCCCTGTGCCATATTTTAGTACCCACAATATATGTAATATGCAAGATATTTTAAACGTGGTATCAACTTCAAGTGTATATATTAAAATATTATCAAAGCTGGTAGAAACATACATTAAATATATAACAACAGCACAATATAAAGCGAATTGTCAATCCCAATTTCATTTTTTGGCTTGCTTAATTTTCTTATTTAACGATTTTCTTCAATGAAGTGTTACTCGTACAAAATACAAATACATCAAATGTTACATAATATAACCGATACGTTGTATATAACCGCCAATTAAAATGATATTTTCGTTTGCAGACGTAATATTATGGTGTTCCGTGTTTGGGCTGAGCATTGTTAGCTCTATCAGATTTTTGAAGTGTATAATTATTAGCATGCGTGCTCAAAACTTTCGTTTCATTGAACTTTGGAAAATGATCGCATTTTACAAAAATAAAACCAGCAGCGTGCAAGATATCCGATAAAATATGAAATACGCTGAAGCAGTACTAATTTAGCTGTTGAAGCATTAAACATGTTACGTATTACGTTATTATTTATTCACTGTAAAAAACAATACGTATCATATGAACTGACAGCAATGCGCCATGCATTTGATGAAGTGTCATGTTAACCGTCGGAGGACGGTCCCTGAAAAATAACGTGTGATCCGAAAGGGGGTCCCAAAATACCCCAGTGTAATGGCTTTATTGTCATAGGTTGCATTAAAAAAAAGTTATATTGTGCTTTAACGCAGCGACGCTCAAACTTTTTGGGATAAAGGCCAGATAATCAATTCTCAGATAGTTTGAGGGCTGCATGGGTAACACTGATTAAATTATCTATATATTAAGTATATGAAAAATTTAAATGTAATTATTTTATATTGTTCTGGAGAAAAAAGGTGATTACTATTTGTCAATGTGGGCCGCATGAAATGTCATCGAGGGCCACAGGCTTTGCATCACTGCTTTAAAGTATCTTTATACATCGTTCTAAAAATCGAAAGTTTTCCTTATTTTAAGTCGCGCATGAACCGACGAGCAGATTGTGGTGATGTTCATGACAGACTGGCGTAGTCAAAACTTTGAGTGTGTGCGCTTATCTACCTCTTTAAAGTAAAAAAAAACAATCAAATTTCATTCCAACGAGGGGCGTAGATAAGATAACGTTTTATTATCGCGTATGGGCAGTGAAGTTTGAATCCTGGCAATTCTAAGTGATGTGAGAAAGGCTTTTCAGTCAAAAATAATCCGACTTATTTTCTTTTTTATTTAATTGCGAAGAAACTTGTCAAAAAATAATATTTTTCTTGATTTGTGAAAAACAATGATTCAAAAATATCAAAGTTTACACATTGTATCACTTATGTTGATAGATATTTTAAGATAAAGTGACAGTATGGGTAGTCTGTCTCACCCACCGGAAAGGAAAAGTCAATAAAAACATCGAGTGATCATCAATCAATCAAGTGATCAGTTTAATCTAGCATTAATTTTGCGGACATTATTTCTTTACTTAATCTGCCACTGCTGAAGTGTGATTTTTATCATTCAAAGAATGAAGCAAAACAACATGACTTTAAAATGGTGTCGCAATATGTACTTTTTCACGCAACATTATTATCAAATTCCAACATCGCACCTGGCAACTATACGAGCCGTATATAGAACTGGGGAAATTGTAATTTGAATACATCCCTGCACTTTGATTTGAAGAGCGACGCTCGGAAAACTTTGAAAGCGTGAGGTAGTTAAAATACATCATCTAGAATCATGAGATTGCATATCGACCGTGAGCCTCCAATATTTCCCCATCTACAGCAATGTAAATTTTGCAGTAGAAAAAAACCCTTTCGTTTTTTTTTCTAAAATATTTAATTCTTTTTATTTTTTGGATATTTTTTTGACGGAGCATCAAGCGTCAAAGTTCTTCTAGTCTCTTTTGTTTCTAAGTGTTTTTTTTAAATATTACCTTCCGATCGGAGTGATCGCTACATTTGAAGAAGTCAGCTTGGTATTTCGTCTCTACCTAAGGGGGGTCATCGAAAAGAATAGCTTTCGGTCTATATCGATTCTCTGATGCCTTCTCGACATAATTATGCAGGCAATAGATTGTTCGGTTACAGTGAAGGCCCACAGCCTATTTCCATATACCAATAGTATTTTTTGTATTTTCTCCATTTCATAATTATAATAAGTGATATGCTTATAAAATGTCGTAATTAATATCAACATCTTCTATTTTTGGCTACATTTGCTCCATATGAGGAGAATATGGCGACCATTAGGGTTTCCAATCCCAATTCCAATCCGAGGTTTTTCAATACCTGATCCAGGGATTAGAAAATATGATCCCGAAATGTTCGAGACTGATTTATATATCTAGCATAAACGATTTATTATGAAAAAAAATCGTTCTTTTACATGCACTTGCACGTGTCATATTTGGAACAACGGATGCTCGTGGAAAATAAATTATTTGTGTGATAATTAATGTTTTAATGAGTGCCAAAAACATAAATTCTTAAACTGTAGATTTGTCATCAATAAAAACGTTATTTATTTCCACCAATGTGTCCATATTTCTATGTGAAATTTAAAAAAGTTACTTCTTTTAATGATATGTATGTGCCCAACCAGACATATTTTTATTTTCAATGACTTATCAGATCATCAATTATTTTTATTTATCTTTAATGATAAATTAACATGGCTTTTAAATAAATGAATAAAAATTATTGACCATTAATAAAAAAATAAATATAATAGTCCCGGGATTGATTTATTGCAATCCCGAAATCTTGGAATTTGAAACCCTAGCCAATATTCGGCGCTTGCATTATTCCTTGTCACCAGCCAGTTTGCTTTCCTTCTTCATATGGCATGTCAGTATCCATCAGTTTCACCGGGAGCACCATATGAATAGTGTCCAGCGACAGCTTAGGACTACGGAATCTCACCGGTAAGAAGAAAAGGTAGGCATGGTTGAGGCTCTTTGGATGCGTCCACAGCACGTGACTTGGACCGACCAACGTGTCTTCTGACGTAACAGGGCGCTAAATTATGTTTTCTAAGTTCCAATGAGACGAAATTAAAACTATTTTTCACTCCCAATATACGGTGCATATTTTGATTCTGGAAGGCATTTATTTTTTCAGAACTCCATGATTCGCTACCGTAAAGTAGCACTGAATAAATTTAATTTGGTGTTGACCGTATGTAAATATTTGTCCCAGAAAGTTTGCATTGAATACCCAATGTTCAACATAATATGGAGTAATAAATTAACTTGATAATCCAATGAGAGTTTTTTAAAAATGATTTTTCTCTGTGAGGCAGAATCATATTTTGACATTGGCAAGAACTTTAAAGTTATTTATTTGAGATGAATTTTTAGCAATGTTTGCTTTTATGACTGCAAATTGAGTTGGACTTGGATGTGTGTTTATCTTGTTTTAATAATTTTAATTTCGATCACTAAAGGATCATCTTCTTTCTGTCCTGTTTTCACAGCTCTGTATTGCTATTTGATTGAATAGATACATGAAAAATCATGCTTCCCCGTCATAACTATGTGTGCGAATAGCTTCTACTCTCTCTATTGTTTCCGAAAAGTTATCCCTAGGTATGCATATTAAACGGTTTTTTATTTTCAATTCAATTCCATTGTGACACTAGTTAAATCTCATCTGAATGTGACACGTCCCAAAAACTGTGGAGCATTGAAATATTGGAAGCAATGTATGAAATGGTATTCCAGTCTTCGAATACTCTATTAACCGGTTGTATGCCAGAAACGTTTATATACGGACTACAATTCCGTAAGCGCAGTGTCGGCCATAGAAAATAAGCGTATATATACGGTTCACTATACACCCACTAACACCTTAAAAGGCGGACGATTTCAAACATTTTACACACATAGCGACATCTCTAAGAATCATAGTCATTTACTTACACTTGACATATTTGCCATTATATTCAATGTAATATAGATTTTAAAGCAGAGCTGTGGATTTGGAGTCGGAGTCGGAGTCGTGGAGTCGGGGATTTTTGGCCGGAGTCAGAGTCGGAGTCGTCGCGGCGTTTTGGCCGGAGTCGTACTCGGAGTTGTACTTTTTATTTTCGCATATAATATGTCAAATTTGTCTATTGGCCGGATTGGTTGGTTGATATTAAATTGAATACACATACATAGGAAAATTAGGAAAAAAAGGGACAAAATTAAACTTATTTTTTAAGGGAGTCGGGTTCATTTTTTGAACGACTCCACAGCACTGTTTTAATGAGAGTTCCCTTGTATTACCGATATCCATCACTATTTTTTCAAATATAATCGTGGCTTTCGGTGCACGACCGTTATTATACCTACTGGCATATAACAGGTTAGTAAAAACGATCCTGGGTCAAAGTTTTGGTACACAATGTCCCGTTTAATAATCAATTAGCAGAGAAAATAAATGAGTTAAACGAATGATTGATATTTACTGCCGTAAACCAATAACGTGTTGAATAGATGGTGGAAAGTTCATATTCTCAACAAATAGTTCAGTAAAATGCACTGTTCGTAAATTTCGTTCTTTTTTCATTACTTTTTTCTTCCTATTCGTTTTTTATCGAATGGCGTGAATAGAGCTCAACAATTTTAAAATACATGGGCGGCCAACATATTTTTATATTATAAAAGAAAAAAATCGTATGTTTAAAAACTAACCGTATTTCCATCAGAACAGTACGTAAAAATAAACACTTTTGAAGGCTTAATATGGAGCTCACTTTTATAACAGTAAAATATTTGGGGAATAAATGGACATCTGCTATAAATATAAAAATTAATGCAGCAACTCTTGTTCTCTAAGCAAATAGGCAATCAATGCTACTTCTTACTGCTTGTTAAAATACAAGAAAATTGGTTAATTTTCCCACCAACCGATTTTTTATAAAAAGAAGCAGAGCGACTACCTAATTACTAGTCCAGTATAAGCCTTATCCTTTTCTATCTCTACTCTCATCGACCTTAAAAGATCACTTTTAAGGTGTTCACTGTCAATACTTGGTGGAATGGCATTATAATAAAAATAATTACACACTTTTACATACTTATTCCGCATTAAATTTATTGTATCGGGACCGGTTTCGCTCATGATGAGAATTATCGACTGATGATAATGCTCGCCATGAGTGAAACCGGTCCTGATCCAATAAATTGTATGTGGAATAAGTATGTACTAAAAATGTGTTAATATTTTTATTATGATGAAATATATGACATTATTCTTTTTGTTGTTTCAGTTCAGTTGAATCATACCCAATCGGCGAATAATAAAAAGATTTAAATAGATATACACGATCGCAAAAAGAATCAAACCAAATTTTTATCGGAAAGTGTCTTGGAAAGTATTACGTTATTAAGCTCAGATAAAGAAAAGTAGGTTACATCAAAAGGCGAAACTACCCTCGAAGAAAATGCATTAGGATGGCCGTAAAATGGTATATGTATGCTTTATTGATAAACGACATCGGGTGGATTGTCGAGCATCACGTATCAAAACAGTGTGAAGGGAAATATCGTCGGTAGAAAGGGAAAATAAAGGATAGAAAAGGTTGACTGAAATTGAAACGGAATCGCACGAGGTCAAATGAGTAAATAGCCGCATGCCTTCAATTTACAAGCACGTTACCTTACTTTGAAAAGGTTCTAATTGACATTTTTGCTTAAAATGACATTTTGGTCGGAATAGCTTGTATTTACCGCTTTCTATCATGTATAACAGGGGTGGCCAAAGCGTCTATCTCGATCGCCTACCTGATCTGTACAAATCTATAGTGCCCGTCCCAAGAAGCGTGCAAGAAAAGTCATGTGACAGGGACAACACGCTAAAATCTCGAATATAGCCGATTATCGACGAAAATCTATTTCTAAAACCCGGGTCAAACAAGGGTTGGAAATAAGTTTAATATAGGCCTGAAATTACTATTTTTAATGTTGGTCGATCGTCACCAACAATTTCAAACGTAAGTCGATCGCGGGATAAAAAATTCTGGCTACCCTTGATGTATAATATGCATGAATTTCAGAACTATCTATGGTTGAATTATGGAGTTAGCATAATTCCGGAGTTGCACTGCATCTGCAAACGCTTTTTACTAATTTTATTTGACAAAGTTCTAAGGTTGTCATCTAAGAATATTTCAATCTCATTTAAAACTCTACGAACATTCATCTGTATTATCATTTTTGCCTAAAATTACCTATAAGTCGGAAAAGCTTTTACTATTTACCGCATTCAATCATATATATAAATATCAGAATTGATAGAACAGATCAGTTGAATAACGGAGTTAACAGATTTCTAGTGTTGCACCGCATCTGCACACTTTTTTTACAAAAATTACTTGACAAAGTTATAAGATTGTCATTATTTCCATCGTTAGAGTGTTGGAAAAAATATGCTTAAAATATGTAATTTGAAACATTTTTACATGCTCATTGTTACAAGTGAATTTTAATCAATCGAAACTCCAAGCGCTCATATCTCAAAACAGTGTCAAGAGCAGTTAGAACAGTGTTGAGCATTCTTTCAAATGGTAAGCATACACACATTTATTTTTGAGACAATGTGATGAAATAATAAAACAATTGTGTTTTTTTAAATTATTTTCTGCAATTAAAAAAACATTCCCTTGTTAAAAGTTCCATTCCACAAAAAATTACTTTTAAGGTATTCACTGTCAAAACTTGGAATGGTATTATAATAAAAATACTAACACATTTTTAGTACTTATTACACAGAAAATTTCTTGCATCAGGACCGGTTCGCCACCTTTGCTGTGATTTGATTCCATCGGAACACTATATTACAGCTATTAAGCCTAGGCCAAAGAGATCTACAACAAGTAAATATAAACAAAATGAACGTTTTTCTTTCCAAATAGAATATTGTTTGATATGAACGGGATGGTCTTTTTTTAAAAATTGAATTTGATAAAGATTTATCGCAATTTCATGTTATTTTCGGTTATAAGTATGCCTTATGATCGATTGTAGTGTAGATAACTAGTGCCAGGGGTGTCAAACTATTTCGATACAAACAGGCGTGAAATAAATTCGTCATCAAAGCCTCCCCACAGTTAGCCAGAATATAAAGCGATCCTTTATTTACAATTATAATCACGATTTATATTCCACTTTTAAGTTGTTAACTGTCAATGTATCTTGGAAAGGCATTATATTAAAAAATAAATAAATATTTATGTTCTTATTCCACAATTGATTAATTAAGATCAGGACAGATTGTGAGTATTTTAAGCTGCTGCCCACGATCTTAATAATTTAACTGTGGAAAAAATACAAACAATTTTTCATTATTTACTTTCACTGGATTAGGCGGTAACTTCGTGGAAGTTTATTTTAATATAAAATAACTTTGACTTTTCTACGTCTTGTGTTGCTAATTGTGACACGTGCTTCGCCTCTTTTAGAGGTGTCTTCGATCTTGATTCTGATATTATGAAATGATAAATTACAAAAATGGATTTTGGGATTTTTCCTTTTTAAAGAAAGCAAGGAGGAGAAAATAGAAACAAAAGAAATATTAACTATACAACTGATGACGTTAGCATTGCAAAATTATTAACTAATGGGAAGCAATCAATCGGGAAGGGTTAAACCCATTGGAAATAAATGTAGTAGTGACAGGTTGCTGTCTTGTTTAGGATATTAAATAGATGAAAAAGGTGTCACAAGTAGAAACACTACTCGTGGAATAATAATAATTTTAATTCAACATTTTACTCTTTTTCTATGTTTTATACATTTACGATATCTACTGAGCGTGTTTAATAGAATTTAATCTCATATTTAAATCTTTGAGCATGATTTCTTTACTTTGTTCATGAGAAAAACGTTTAGATAATCCTGTATAAGCTTTTGGTTTAGAGCAGTCATTCCCAAAGTGGTCTTTATTAACCCCTACGTCTACTTCAGTGAAAAAATATATTGGGAGTCTATGAGGTGTAAATGGGGGTCCACGGAAGATTTAAGGTTAACCCTGACTAAATTGAAGCCAGATATTGAAATTTTGCTATCAAAGCATCAGAATAATCTCTCCCATTAAAAGTACTGTCTTTTGTTTATTTATTTTATATAAAAAGGTTACTAAATGTTAATTTTGTTTCTTTTAAATATACAAATGTATAACTATAAAACTTTACATATTTTAAAACATTTTGCTCAACAGTAAACCCTATCAAAGTGGGTATCTCGGTGTCAGATTATAACCAATTATAAGTTGATTCCCATGTAAAAAATATAATAGGACGTATAGCTTAACCTAAAAAAATCGGATGGGGGTCTACGGGACAATAGAGTTTGTGGACCTCTGGCTTAGAAAGTGATTACTGTTATATTACTCAAATTCTGGATCAAGTAGTGTATATAAAAGTTGAAATGATTTCCAAAATAATCAGGCTTAGATATGCAGCATTATGCAACCCTGATAAAAGCTATAAAAATATGTAATACGGTATACATAAGTATAATCGGTAACGGGGACAAACCGAGCTAGCACAGCGTTGGGGGTTGTTTGATCTACACTTCATTTAACATGTTTTCTGTCCAGTGAAACATGTATGATTCATACAAAAACTTATCGGCGGGTTAGGATTCCCTTTAGGTAATTTATTACAGTGGTAACAAAAGGTCAGATTAATTTAACAAGAGTGCTCTTTATGATCCTGTGTAAAGATAGCTCTTGCCAAAATTGTTTCGTTAAATTTTGAATGAGAATGCTTTGCGTAAATTCCAACAAATGTTTCGAAACTAATATGGTCAACCGGAGATTTTGTTTTTAATATTTAATTTAAAATAGTTTAGTTTGTCCACAACATGACACGATTATGTTGGCTAAAAAGTCTTCACAAATGTTATAAATAAGAAAAAAGGAAATACACTTTCTTAAATAATACATTATGGATTTAAAGTATCGATGCATTTTAAGATAAGACTTCTTGTTTTTACTGATTTTTGTTTAATAATTTTCAAATTGTAATGAAATTATTGTGATATAAGAAATAAAACATTTTTATAGAAAACCTCTATCGATCCTGATCGAAGACTTGGATGTCTGTGCTTTTTAAAAAATTATTTTCACCCTTCGTAGTGAAAGTGATTAGCTAACCACAAGTCATGTTCTAGTCGTCTATTGGACGATAAGATATGATATGACAATGACTGAATATTATCAGAACTCATGCTCCACATTGCGAGCGGACATGGTTAAAATCAGAATATCTAGTATTATTTAAGTTATTCATTCATTATAATTTTCAATAAGTGTTAACACTTTTTATTTATACAGTTTACAAGCTTGGTTCTTTTAATTTTATCGTGGAAATATTTTGTAATAAATAGTTTCCCAAAAGGTCTTAGAGAGACTTTTAGAGTATTTATTGTTTCCAGATAACATTGTTTTATGTTAATTGTGTTCCTTAAATGAAAAACAATTAATTACCAGTAAGTAAAATTTAAAAGCTATTAAATAAAAAAATCTGAAACCATTTGACCACGGGGAGACGGACCAATTTGCTACAAAACCTTGCGTATTTTTCCTTGATCACTATTACATTGATACTGAGAGAAACCACTAATATACTTGTATCAAGAATATAAAAATAATTTGATTAGATTTTTATAATACATATTGATACGTGGAATACCAAAGTTATCAATTTCATGTCATATTGAAATGAATTTCAACAAAGCTAGTGCCGAATCCATCAACAGTATTGGTATAAAAAATTGACATAATGTTACCTTTTTGAGCATTTATGTTTCTCCAAACATTATTTCAAGTTTATGCCCATTTTGGTACAGTTTTTGAGAATAGAATAAGAAGATTGAGTCTTGGTTCTATCACAGAAATTTTAAGATCACCGACAAAATGCGACATTTTTCATACAGGTATTGATCATTTTTATACAGCGACAGCATTAAATGACTTTTTTTAAATGGTTGCTATAATATCTCAAGTTCTACTAAACCGATTAAGATAAAATGTGGTGTGGTTTTTTTAACACATTCCTTTATGGTATATATTAGGATTTAAAAAAAAACAGGTAAAAAAAGACTTTTTTTTTCAAACCTTAACTTCATTCTAGTAGATACCACTATGGCATCTTTACTGAGTGAGAATATAACTCCTTTTTTTATTCAATGTGACTATAGATGTACCATCATAACTTGACCACCGTTCGAATTCGGAACTAAAATAGTCCCCATAGAGTCGATATTTTCAAAATTCGCTTAAATTATATTGTTTTAATGAAAATATATGTGTATGAAGACTTTTTCCGTTTGTATTTTTCATATTAAAATAAGTAAGTAAATAAACAAATTTGATTGAGTATTGCACATTACTCACGAGATGGTGGCATCCTCGCTAACGGTTAAATTATAATGGTTCATCTATAGAAGAGATCATGGCAACCAGGGCGAGTCATTTTTTCGAGACCCTCCACTTTTCCAGCCTGAAACATTTTTTTATTGTACTTTAAAAAACCCATAGAAATTGTGCCTCTAAACCGGAATACCCCGTTAAATTATTTATGTTGTAAATTCAATAATATTATTTATAAAACATGCCATTTTAAATAGATGTACAATGTTTTCTTACTCAAATAAGATGGCGTATAGCAATGTAATTAAATGTAAACAATTCTAAAAATACTAGATTATTTCCATGGGAAATTCTGCCACTCTCGGAGATGAGAAACAGAATGCGGGGGAAATTCAACAGATAGATTGGAATACGTACAGCATATATTGTATCTTGTATGGTTCTATGAACACTATATTTAGATTGCCCTTTGTGAAAAAGAGATTAAATAATAGGATATCACGAATACGAATGAAACAAAAATGAATTAGGAATAAAATACATGTTTATATTTTTTCCACAAAAAAACAAACAAAATGTTTGATTCAAATCATATCAAAATTACTCAAGCTATACCACAGCCAAATTTAGTATATTTGTCATAATATTTTTGTTTTTTGCAAAGACAGTTAGAAAATATTTGTTATTGAAATTATTTATGATTCAGCACTAGGGATTCCAACTCGGATATCCGAATATATTCGGCCCTTCTTAAACTATTCGATTTCCGGATATTTGGGGAAATATCCAATAATATACATTATAATTTGTCATGAAATATATTACAAAATCGACGAAAGATTATTATTATTATACTTCCCCAGGTAGTATAATAAAAAAAAAATTTATTTTTTGGTACTTACTAATTATATGTACTTACATAATACATTTTTACTACCCCAGGTAGTGGCTCTTTTTGCCTTCACCCAACTCGGGTGCTATCAGACTGCTATTGAGTTTCACGAATCGTATTAAAATGTGTATTTATATGCATTGTCTGTATCTAAGATTTAACGGAAATTGGGAAAGATTTAGTCTTAAATTACTATAAAATACGAGCTATACGATTATTTAGTAAAAAAGAGACCATTTTCGATGAGCAAAACCAACCGGTATTTCCTTATTTGTAGACATATTTTTAAAACATGCATTTTAGAAATTTGAATAAATGAATTATTAAAAATGGGCTCGTTTTTGATGTAGGTACGTCAATGTATTATTTGAGGAAAATTTATAAACTAAAAACTCTCCGAATATATCCGGATAGTTTCAGCTTAACAATTCGATATTCGGATAGTTGATCATGACGAATAGTTGCAATCACTATTCAGCACATCTTACAGAACTAATATAAAATATCTGCCATATGATAAAAATAAATGTTTCTGGTAGGTACAAAGTTGATTTGCAAGTTTCTCAACTTTGGACACTTGCATGTTTACCATGTCAGGTCTAGGGTTTACAATCCCGAGCCAAAATTTTGATCCCGGGATTTCGGAATTGCGGTTGAAAATTTTCATACTTCTAAAAAATTGATCATATTAATTTATCATTATAGATCGGCAAAAGTAACTGATGTCGCTATCTTTTTTATGTATATTATATTTACGTTGTTAATCCATTATTGAAGAACGAAAATATTTTCTTCAAATATTATTTTTGGTACATGAGTATCGGTCTCGTTCGAATGCAATCTGATAACTAATTGAAATTAAACGTATTTATGGTTATGCACATAAAGATAAGGACACATTAATGGAAATAAATAAAGATTTTATTCATAACAAATCAATTACCATCCAGAATGTTGGGATCAATTTGACAATTTTTTTTATTTAACACTCATTAAAACATTAGTTATCACCATTAATGAGCTCCAGTTTTGTTCCTTGATTCTTTCGTCCTCTAAATGCATTACAAAACAAAATTTTATATTCGATGCTTTCATCAATGTATATCAAAGATGACATAATTTTTTGTCACTAAATCGTTTTGCGTGATTCTGTTGTTTTATAATCCCGATTCATCAGGTGTTGAAAAACTTGAATACTTGAAATCGGTCTTGTATCGTGTTACGATTTTTCAGAAAGAACGACATCTTGCTAATGTATGATTGTTATCATCGTCGGTCCCTGTGGTTCATCAGGCTTTGTCCTAGCAAATCGGGGGCCCGGGTTCAATCCCCGGCAAGTTAGATTTTTTCAATTGAAAAAAAAGATCTTGGGCTGGGTGTTATGTTATTTATCGTTGATTTTGTGCAACGATACATTATTTACCATCGAAAGAGTGACAATATTTGGCGCATTGGCGCAAGCTAATGCCAAATATTTTTTTTAAAAATTTAAAAAATGTATACGTATACAAACGAAAGAAAATAAATGAAAAGTTCGGAAAGCATTTATTTTTGATATTATCAAAAATAATAAAGCGCTAGCGTGTGCTTTGAAATAATAAGATGTAATTGAATAAATAAAACAAACATAAATTTCAAAATAATATTATAGAAGTAAGCATATCGAGAAATTTTATTAATGGAAGTGAATAACATCTGCAGTAGAATTTTATTCGAAAGCTTTCCCAAAATCTTAATTATTAAAAGCTCCCCAATGCTGAAGAAGTTTTCGGAAGTGCATTGATAAGCATAAATGTTATACTGCCCTTCTAAAGAAGAAGGCAGTAACTCGCAAAATGTTTAGATTGAGTTATGAATGTAATTTTTCTTAAATATTTTTGAAGACTATAATTATGTGGTATACAGAGTTTTTTACCATGTTCGCTCCCAACTTGGAGAACATTTAGACTCCTCACGGAGTTTATCTCAACATGTTTATTTTGACGAAACTGCTTTTCACTCAGTTGTTTAAACCAGGGCTGTGGAGTCGGAGTCGAAGTCGGTGCGGCGATTTGGCCGGAGTCGTACTCGGAGTCGGAAATTTTGAAAAGTTTGAACTTTTTATTTTTGCATATAATATGCCAAATTTGACCATTGGTCGGATTGGCAGGGTTTATATTTAATTGAATACACATAAATAGGAAAATTACGCAAAAAAAATTGACGATATTCAACTTTTTTAGTAAAAGTAGTAGGAGTCGGATTCGAAGTCGTGTTTTTGGTAAATGCTGGAGTCAGAGTCGGACTTTTTTTTACTGACTCGACAGCCCTGGTTTAAACTCTTTTTTTCGAAGGGATTAGGAATTAAAAGTATACAAGGACAAAGACATGACTAGCGGTTAGCTAAATGCTGTCGCTACTCGCCGCCTTTTAGGCTTGGAAATGTGGGAAAGGGCTTAAAAAACACCCATTGAACAAAATCGATTTATCAACTGAACAATAATCTACTTGTACCGGGACTCGAGCCCGGTGGTTTGTCGCGGTATCTAAATACGTTGACCACTGCACCACGCACATTTTTAAAGCAGTATAATATCTAAAATACTGTAAAAATCTACTATGAAAAAATGGAAATCTGCTCATTTGCTAAGAGTTTCTTAGCACAAAAACAGCAACTTTAGTTTTCTTGTATAGAGGCACTCAATGCAACTACTTACTGCTTGCTTACTTAAAAATTAATTCATTTAAATTCGCATCAACCGCTTTTTATAAATGCTCAGTACTAAAACTTGTATAAATCAATTAAAAAATACATTATGCAATTTTTATAAATCAAAAAAATTGTTTGGTCCACTTACTACTTTCTTTCTTTGAAAGGCAGTATAATCATAAAGCTTGATTATGGAAAATAAATATTGTATTCATGAGAGTACAATAAAATGAGTCCTTGCAAGGTGTAGATACTAGTCAAGATACAATTAATCGTGTTTTCTGTTATTTTGTAGGGTTCAGTTTTAGTCTCAAAATGTACAATGTCATAATAGTCAGCTCTGTTTTCGCTATCGAAGCCTTTCTGACGTCACATCATCTTCACTAATTATCTCCAATCGTCAACGTAGTCGCCAATATCCGTGTCATAAATAACAGCTGGTTTTTCATCATTCAATTCGGTGTTCCTAAGATCTATTTTCTTTATTGATTGAGTTGGCATTTACTTGGCAGAACTTTTATACGGTGAGAAAAATAACAATGTATTTTAACTCTACAGAAATTATTTTATATATTTGTTGACAGCTTATTCGGCTTACGCCCTCGTCAGAATTATGTTTAAAACGTGCATTAGATCATGTATATATAACATTTAGACAAGGTACACAAAACATCTTCTTCTGTGTTCCACCATCTTAATTTTATATGATAATAATAAGTTATTGAATGCGACAAATTGATTTGATGTATTCTTGAAGTGAAAGCTAATCTGGGCTTAGTGGGAATAAAAGTCACGAAGATTTTTTACCTTGTCTAAATGTTATATAAATGTAATCTAATACACGCTTAAAACATAGTTCTGACGAAGGCGTAAGCCACAATAGCTAACAACAAATATATAAAATAATTTCTGTAGAATAAAATATACATTGTTATTTTTCTCACCGTATTATCTGTTTTCTTACCTTTTTTGCCTTACCTGAAGTATTTATTTATACCTATCATTGATACTTATGTTTATTTCTCTCTGAAATATAATCTCATTTTTTCTATTTCAATTGAGTGGTTGCATAGCTTCCGATATAAATGTCTTACAAACGGTAAACATAGTTGAAATTTTTCAACGTATCCTTTCCAATATCATTTCGATGGACATTTTAGACGCTTCTTTGTACAAAGCATTCCACCAAGCGTCTCCGAAGTAAACTGTTATTGAAAGGCAATGGCTGGGTGCTCTGTCCATTCAAGTACGCTTTCATGGTAGATATTTACTTTGTCGATAGAGAAACCATTTTTCTATGATGCAATAAGATGGTCAAAAAATGATTCTTTTACTTCGTGTGAACGTGGAGCGGCCTGGAGATTGAACCAAATATATGACGTTTAATGTCTTTATTATCCTAACATTGTTGTAACTTCTTTGTATAATATTTTTGTAATAAAAACACATTTTTTAGACATCAAGAAACAAACGGATTTACAAAAAATCACAAGTACTGTCATATATATTGACCAGTATTACAGTTTCTTTTATGGTGTTCACTATCATCAATACTTGGTGAAAAGGCGTTAAATAATAAAATTAGCATTATCAAATGTATGCTCAACACCCGAATGAACATCAGTTGATAATGCTTGCGGTGAGCGAAACCAGTCCCGATCTTAATAAATTTAACGTAAAATATGCAAAAAAATGTTTATTATTTTTTTGATATAATTCCATTTCTCCATGCCTTCCTTTTAAAACTCTACTCACTAACGAACAGTTATCAAGACAGCTATGAAATATGTGTCGCAAGTTCTCGTGCTTCACATAGAAAGTCAGTGGTGAAAATTCTTTGTAAAATAATAGTTAGATGAAAATGTCTTTTTTAATGTGTTCACTGTCAATACTTCAACTGATGATACTGCTCACGATGAGCAAAACTGGTCCTGATTTCAATAAATCCAATGTATAAAAAGTCCTAAAATGTGTTTTTTTATTATATGAAGTTGTATCCAATATTTTTTGGAGGAGGTTCAACCAAAATAATTGTTTCATCAAATGTACTGGAATAAATTGTATATACATGCATACATCAAAATACATTTTTTATTAACAAGAATAATAAACAGTCTATCATTTTTTACTAACGATAACAATGACCTATTTTTACGCGTCAACAAATTCTAAATGTCACTTGCTGAATACATTAACACGCTTATTATTTTTGTTTCTTGGGTGGCAAAAAAAAAGTATAAAAATTTCGCTCGTTGGTTGGAAATAAGCTCTAAGCTCGAGCTCTTGTTACTTGTAAGTTATTTCAATTTTCAATTTATTTACACATTAAAACAGATGACTCTTATCACAAATTTTCGATAAATATGTTGAAATTATCGAATGTTAAAGAGAATCGTTATCTTTTTCAAAGAAAATACACTCAACGTTGATAATAAACGTTTGATAAGGGGGCGAAATCTATATAATATAAAATATTCCTATTTTTGTGAATAAGCTATGTACAATAAACTATATTCCTTCACCAAGATAAAAAAAAAGTCGTTCAGTAAAATTTGACACATCTACAATGACTAAGCAGTTTGTTTGGTATATATTATAATACAATTAAGGTAATTTACACTATACTCACAATTTAGAATGTTTTAAATTTAATAGTTTATTTATCATTAAAAAATTGTATTTAAATTATTTCACTCCGTTTAGTTAAAATATCTTTAATTATTACGCCCTTATTTAAAAAAATTCTAGTTGCGGAACCCAAAGCTAAGTTAACAAGATCAACTACATGTGAGCTAATTTTGCGAGCTTTTTAAATCGTATTATTTATGAATCATTTTTTTTGTGCGACAATTTTTCAAATAATACAGCTTTACTAGGAGGCTATGTGGTGAAATAAATAATTTAAGTGTATATTTTTGTCATTAATATTTTGACATAATTATACATCGTATTAAAAAAACTGTTAATTTAGAGTAAATGTGCTGTGATATATGTATTTATTAAGCAATTGATCACAGCGTAAAGCCGTATTTAGGTTTTTGAATGATAGTGTAATGATTGAGACACGTATGTGTAATGTGATTTTATAACTATTTTTAGATAAAAGTGTAATAGTTGTAAAAACATCGTTGCATTGGCTTACCTGTAACACTTAGCAGTGACATGGCGACAACTTCACCAAACCTTTCCCACCAAAATTTCTTCACTTGTTTTTACAAATCATTATTTATGTATGAAACAACACTTGCAAACTTCCACCGTTACAAGAATACAATTCTAGTGTTTGTCGCTTTTATACTTGATAAGATAACACTGTTCGAACGGTAAACAGTGATGGGAAACTAAAAAAAAAAAATCCCTTGCGCGCACGTGAATTATTTATAAAAAAGAATCACTGCCAAGGGCTCTTCAACTATGTATGTACATATGTACAAAGCACTGTGTTGATTTTGATACTTCGTCCGGGTATTCGAATAAATTCACTGTTAGAAATAATCGTTCAGTTCCACGCAGCTTATTCGATCTACCGATCTCTCGGCTAGGTTTTCCGCGCCGTGTATCGCTAGGAAAACAATCCGTAGCTTTTCTCTGGGCGAATACAGTTTACACTTGAGCTCGAGTTTCGGTTGTTCGCGATTACGACCGAGTGCAGCGGCACTGTAGTGCGTTCTTGTATCGGATTGTCAGGGGCTGCGGCGGCGAGCCCCCGTCGGGCCGCGGGCCGCATCTCAGAGCGCCCCCATCGCTCGCGGCATAGCGCTGCCCGCTGACTGCCGAGCTACACACGCACACCAAGCCCCGAACGCCGCTCTCTGGCCACCATTTTGGGCCTGCGCCCTATGGAAATCTAACTTTTGTACCACTCCACGACCGCATGGATATTACGGTATGCTTCAATGCTGCGGATAATATTTATTAATGGATCAATAAAAATGTGCTCATGATTTGATTGAACACTTTTTAATTCCACACACTTTAAAAAAGTAGCAATGTATGATTATAGTTGAATTGTCAAATAACTATAGCCATCCAACTCACTATAGCAGTCACCCTAAATGGATTTTAAATTTAAGACCGCAGTCTTGGACATCAGTGTCATGTCGTTTATTCCCGAGTTGATTTCAAATATATTAAAAAGATTAGCTATTACTTCAATCGATACAAAAAAACGATTTTTCATATTCAATACTTAATTATGAAAATTTAAAATAAGAATGTAAGAACAGAAGAGTAAATGTATTGTGTAATTTTTCTACACCAGTATACATAGATCAGTAAATATATTTTAACATAGCTATGACGAAGACGTCTGCCAACACAGCTATCAACTATATATCAACACCTTACTTTGAAAAGGTTTTAACTGCTCTTCACACTGTTTTGAGATATGAGCGTTTGAAGTTTCGATTGATTAAAATTCACTTGTAACAATGGGCAATTAAAAATGTTTAAATTACTTATTTTGAGCATATTTTTTCACAACTCTTGCTGAGAAATAATGATCTTAAAGAACTTATGATGAAAATAATGACAATCTTTGAACTTTGTCAAATAAATTTAGTAAAAAAAGTGTGCAAATGCATTGCAACTGTGTTATTCAACCATAGATAATTTTGAAATTCATACACATATATGTAAATAGAATGCGGTAAATACGATCTTTTCCGACCAAAAGGTCATTTTAGGCAAAAATGTGAGTATGCCAAAAAAGTAAAATATGCTATATTTGTTTCATAAATTAAAAACATTGCTATTTTGTACCGTGTTATAATGGTGTTCTACTCTAAGTAAGTGATAACTCAATCAATTTATCAAATGTAGTTTATCAATAAAAAAAAACTGTTTTTTTAGATCTTCGTGCCATACCAAATGCCAACATATCACGAGCTCCTTACCCACAGTGAAAATGCGTGATGACGTCATAGTAGAGGGACCTCCCACTATTTTCCCGTAAGCCTGCGCGGAAAACATCGCTGCGTATGCATTCAAACGACCAGTAGTTGTAGGTTGGTCAACTTTTGTCCGCCAAACTAACTTTCGTGTACCTAACAATATTGCTAATTGCTTTTGTACATTTCCCATTGAAAGTGAGCGTGCGCAAAATATCTTGATGGGGAAAATGAAAAATTTTAATTTTCCATGAATCACTTTTCAAATAAATTCACGTTACCTTAGTTTAAAAAGGTTCTAATTTACATTTATGCCTAAAATTACTTTTTAAAAGCTTGTATTTACCGCATTCTATCATATATATGAATTTCATAATTATCTATGGTTGCCATAAAAATAATAATACATTTTTAGTACTTTTTCCACATAAAATTTATTTGATCAGGACCGGTTTCGCTCATGGCGAGCATTTTTAACTAATAAGGAATACAATAAAACAGTGATATTTTTTCTATAATGCCTTTCCACCAAGTATTGACACTATTGACAGTGAACACCTTAAAAGTGATCTATGGTTGCATTTCAGACTTGCACTGCTTTATTAAATTTATTTGACAATATTTCAACATTGTTATTATTATTTCCATCATAAGTTCTTTAAGATCATTATTTCTCAGCAAGAGTTAGAGAGTTAGAGAGAAAAAATATGCTCAAAATAAGTAATTTAAACATTTTTACTTGCTTAATGTTACAAGTGAATTTTAATCAATCGAAACTTCAAGCGTTCACATCTCAAAACAGTGTCAAGAGCAGTTAGAACTTTTTAAATTAAGGTTTCGGTTTGTAGAGTTTTAAATGAGATTGAAATATTCCACAACACGAATAGAATATTTATAAGCTATACATTCTTTTATTCCGCATAACACAAAGCATTCCAAAATATTTATTATAAATCGTAATGATGTATCGTGTAATGGGAGTAGAAACTCCAATAACTCGACATCTCAACTATCGAGTAGTCAAATTTTGAAATATGAGTATACTCAAAAGTTTCAGATGTAACAAAGTATATACTATCACTTCAAATTTGTTTATATAAAAATATGTTAAAAAAATAAATATGCTTACTTAATTTCATTAATATATTTATATCAATTTATAAAAGATAGATTTCAAAAATAATAGAGAATTAAGCGTCACAAATTTTAAATCGATTTGAAGTTTTTTTTTACATTTCCCACAGAAGAAAAAACTCCCTCTGTCTATATGCATTTGTAAATTATGATTGAAAATGGAGATGGAGTTTGAAAAATGGACGAGTATTCGATACTCGAATTGGAGTCCATAAATGGGACGCTTTTTCTGAGAATTTCCCTTTTTATTTTTGTATTTCGTCGTTGTCAAACCAATAACTGCTATGTACAATTGAAGATTATGACTAGTTCTGCCTAAAGTGTTAAAAAGACTTATAGTATTAATAAGACTGCCATGTGGCTCTAATCATTATACGGTGATCTGTGTTTGCTATAAAAATATGCTAAATGCATCAGCCAAAATACAGGAGAACGTTTTTATTCAATATCTCAAAGTATCTCAATTTTTTTGGACATAGCAAATATTGGTTTGACAACGACGATATATTACTTTCTCGAAAGGGTATAAACTGTAAATTATATGAAGTAAATACAAAGGGTCCGTAAAAGAATCGTGGCACATGGATTTCCCGCCCTGCCCGATGCCCTGTGTGAATAGCGTGATGTCCTCATGAATTAAATTTGGAATCATCAGAGTATATGACTCGTCCCCAATCGTCCAAAGTCCAATTTTTGTGCACCTTCGTCCATTCGAACCTCCATTTTTGCATTGGATATTTTTTTAGTCGCTGGGCGGGAAATCCATGTGCCACGATTCTATTACGGACGTTTTGGATTGAACATGTGAAATCACCGGTCGACTAAAGCTCATTATGGAAAACTCTAGCAGTTTGAAGCGTTTTTGATAAACCATACTCCTTATATGAGGGTCATCCCGCTCAGCTGTTCAGCGCTCCCCACCAGTTCAAACAAACCCCTCCAGAACACCAGTTTCACGAAATATTTTTGAAAAATTCCACACAATACTTTTTACACAATCTAGTCTACGCGATTTTTTCCTTTTTTTTAAGTTTTCCCCCGTAAACTGCTTCAATTTTAGTCAGTTGCTAACGCGACTAGGTCTGGCTCAGTCCTGTTGAAGACTTCAAATCTCGCCTAATCTCTTTACAATCGGAAGAAAAAAAATGGAAATCGGTAAAGATTTCAAGGAAATATTCGCAAATGAATGGAATTGTGAAGGGTGCGCTAATTTCTTTTATTGATACTATATGTAAAAAAAAATGTTTTATTATTTTTTTATATAATACACTATTCTACCAAGTATTCAGAGTGAACACCTTAACAGCAGGGCTGTGGAGTCGGATTCATCGCGGCGTTTATTCCGGAGACGTACTCGGAGTCGGAAATTGTGTAAAGTTCAAACTTTTTATTTTTTCATATTATATGTAAAATTTGCTTATTGGCCCAATTAGTAAGGGGTTGATATTTAATTGAATACACATAAATAGAAAAATTAGGCAAAAAAAGTGACGATATTAAATTTTTTTTAGTCGGAGTCGTGTTTTTGCTCAATGTTGGAGTCGGAGTCGGAGTCGTGGTTTTGGTAAATGCTGGAGTCAGAGTCGAAGTCGAACTTTTTTTACCGACTCCACAGCCCTGCTTAAAAGTGATACATTTATAGTATCGAAAAAGTGGTTCAAATCTTTATTACTGATTAGAACAGCAAACATACCCATGGATTGAATATGAAAGGTAAGATTGGTATTTTTTTCCCCCGGAAGAAGCCGAAAAATGCTCAGTCTTGAGTCTACAAAAAAGTACGGTAGTTTCGAGTTGGTCGTTGTGATTATTTTTGCAAGAATTCGAAATCCGTTGGTTAGGTAGCGTTAATTGAATGAGCACGAAAAGGGGTGCTAAGAACATGTAAAAAAATGCTAAGGCTACGGAAACATTGACAGGTTGACACCTTACTTTGTGAAGGTTCTAACTGCTCTTGACATTGTTGTGAGATATGAGCGTTTGAAGATTCGATTGATTAAAATTCACTTGTAAAATGAGCAATTAAAATTACTTATTTTAAGCATATTTTTTCACAACTCTTGCTGAGAAATAATGATGACAATCTTATAACTTTGTCAAATAAATTTAGTAAAAAAAATGTGCAGATGCAGTGCAACTCTAGAATGAAACCATAGATAATTCTGAAATTCATATATAATATATGAGAGAATGCGGTAAATACAAAATTTTCCGACCAAAATGTCATTTTAGGCAAAAATTTCAATTAAAACCTTTTCAAAGTCAGGTAATGAAGTGTAGCTCCTTGAATGGCCTAGCGTCGCTTGCTTCATAATCAAAGGTTGCCGCAATGGCTTTAAATATGGCGCCGTCTGAGAAGTCGAAACGAAGCGTCGTAACGTAAACAATTTGTACGCTGAAGCAAGCCCTGTTAAATTCAAACTGAATTAACTTCGGAATTTAAGTTGCGATTCGATTTCTCAGACGGTGACATCGATGAACTCATTTCGGTTATTTTGATTTTGAAGAAAGTCTCGCCACGCTACGCTCGAAGCTTCACGATGTGATTCAGGACACAGCCTAAGCCTAATATTTTCAGCGTAGCGTTTTAATCAGCGTCATTGTATTGATAAATTACTATTTCAGATATATATTCATACAAAAAATAGGTTTTTTTTGTTCGAACTCCTCGCGGAGTTACATGTTTTTCTACGAGAACTGCTGGTTTCTCAGCCTCTCTCTCTTTCAAAGAGAGTAGGGATTGAAAAGATACAACGACTAGAAAAAAGGTAGGAAGGGATGTTTAATAACACAAACACCCATTGCCTTAATTGCCGGTAATTGACCCCAGGCGGTCCGTCACGGAATCCAACGACGTTGACCACTGCACAACGATCCGGGCTTATATATCATAATAACATATTTATTTACTCATTTTTTGGTGAAAAATACAATCCATGGCGTTATAGCTTTCGCCAATGCGCCATAAATTTGACAAATATATATAACATCACATTAAACATGTATTTATAAGCATAAAGGAAAAAACATACAACATATTAAAACAAACTAAGATATACTAGTTAAAAGAAATTCATTAATAAAGCATCAAGTTCACTACTGAAAATAAATAAATTTGAAGCTTGCATCTTGTATGATGTACAATAATAATGTTTAAAGTAAGATTATTTATACAAAATAGATTTGTAGGAAATGAAAAGGCTACATTTTTTAATTTCATAGATCAATTTAATTCTTATGAAACTCTTTATAACTCTTATTTAAGCATTATTGCTATATTGTTTAACCTAGCCATCCCAAACACTATAGATTTTGTCCCAACAGCTACTTTACCTTAAATATCTATCTTAATACTTGTGATACGATGTCTTAACTTTTGGTATTCTTAAATCATAGTTTTTTACACCTTTTGCAGAAAAAAATATGATATTTATCGGCTAATTGCGCCGTAATCGATTAAAAAAGAGAAGAAGTCGGAATTTTTCAGTCTAATAAGCGATAAGAGAACTTGACCATAGTGAGTCATAGATAACATGGACGGAGTGCTTCATATCTGGCAACAATAAAAGGCGATAAGCGATAAGATAAGAGATAAGGTAATCTGAATTCGTGCATGTCTATTGGCTTGTTAGTCCACCCTAGCCGTTGGAGTGGAAACGTCGTCGTTTTCATGCGCGACTTAAATATGAATAATTATATGAAAAATAGGGATTTTTATATGATTTTTTTTTTCACATAGATGTATAAATATACTTAAAAGCATAATCAATCATTATTTTATTGCAGTCTATGCCAATAAGGCCAAAACACTGGGGTCTTTTTTTTACCCCCCTTCGGCCTGAGAGTCATTTTTCAAGGATAGTCCTACGAAGGTTAAGTGTTTCATAGTTGGTTATGATAGTTTCTGGTGGCGATGTGTAAGGTAAAATGCTCCTAGTGGGTGAAACCAGTTCTGTTCATCAAACATACACTGTAGAATGAGTAAAAAATAGGTGGTTATTATTTTTATTACGTTTTCTTCGGGGCTGTGAAGTCGGAGTCGTCGTGGTGCTTTGGCTGGAGCTTTTTTTTGCATATAATACGTCAAATTTGGCTATTGGCCGGATTTTTTAGTAGAAATATAATTGAATTCACATAAATAGGAAAGGTACGAAAAAGACGTGAAGTAATTAAACTGTTTTTAGTCGGAGTCAGAAACGTGTTTTTGGTCAATGCTGGAATCGGAGTCGTTGTTTTTTTTCCATAGCCTGATCTTAACATCTATTTTAGAGAAATTAAGTGATAGCAATATTATCCATTCTAGAGACTAGGTGACTCAGTTACAGTCAGTGCAAGTTATAATGAGTTCATGGGTGGCAAACTGAGAGCTGCCACGGCTGCCATGTTTATCAGAGTCATTCAATGGAAGTTTTCTTGTTACCATGTTTGCTAACGGTGTGAAACATATGAACTCTTAATGGAACTTAGTTCACCACAAGCCGTTTACAAAAATTGTTTGTTCCTCAATCTTAATTTCTCGGAAAATACGGCTGTAAAGATATTGATAGAATTTGATTAGCTGTAGAGATTCCAATTCAATTATCGACTACTCGATTCTCGAGAATACTCGTCCATTTTTCAAGTACTCGATACTCGAGTATTTTTCAAAACGCTCAAGTCATATTTTAAATGAAGATTTATTTACTTATTTAAAAAATAAAAATATAATGATTAACTGAGTCTTACGCGTGGATTTTAAAACAAAACTTCGGACCGATTAAAAATTTGAGACTTTAATTCTCTATTATTTTTTAAATTAATTAATGTATAATTAATGTTGAGATGTCGAGGAATTGGAGTCTCTAATTAGCTTTTAGCTAATCGTCATTGCTACGCGTTATTTTTTAGAATCAGATGAGTAAAAGCTAATTTTTGTTTATCACGAATCCATAATTAAATTGAAAAATTAACTCATAAAACTAACTGTATTGGGACGTGAACACGTATACTTCGCAAAATATGCCAGTGACGTCAGCAACTCGGCTAGATTCTTGGTATTTTACTTATTGGAATATTGTTAATATTATACGACTAAGTATGTGTTTCTTTTATTAAAATTCCGTCGTCAAAAAAGATTGCTCGATTTCAGAGGGCGATAAAAGTTTAGGCATTCTATTATGTTCGTGTTATTACCTATATTGTGAGATTTTGTGATCTAGTTGGTACAGTTGGTACAGTTGTATTGTTAAGTGATTCGTCTTTGTTTCGAATCACTAACAAATCATTTGCATTTGACATTTGTTCGAAAAGATTTCTATGAATTTGTTTTAAAATATGGGATTATTGTAATATCTCTAACTTGTTGTACTTCTCTAAAAAAATGTTTAAATAATCTAGCTTAGAAATTTGGGTAAATTATGGATATGTGGTCACGGGACAGAATCCCAATCCTCTCGAGCTAAGCTCAAAAAATTTATACACACTAGCTTATAATTTTATGTTTTGACTTTACTCTAAAATGTGGAATCAAAATGATTAAATCTGAAGAATATTACTTATTATTGTATGAGTTCTGAAAAAACAATTTGTTTTTAATATCAGCCTATAATAAAATTATTCTTTTTATTTTAATCAAATAATAAACTTATGTGACCGTCTCTATCTGTATAATATTATTATTTGTGTAGTTTGTGGTTGCATTTTTGCACCTGTAAATTAAAACAACTCGATTTCATACTTATTGCGAAGTATTCTTTAGGATCGTCTATTATAATAAATTTAAAAATAAAAGACGAAACATTTCAAAAAAAATCATAAGCCTTACATTCATTTCATTTAATGTGCTTATTTTTCATAAATCATTACAAAAATTCTGTCCCGTGACCATATATCCATAATTTACCGAAATTTGATTGCAGGTGCTTGTAAACGATACAAACTGTTTACTACGCATCAGTTCAAGCTCATTCGTGCAATTTAAATGTCTGAAGATGCCAAAAGGCAAAGCTAACAAAAAAGCTCATGGAAAAGTACAAAATTCAAACGATTCCAATTGGGATAAGCTCACATATATTTTTATTAAATGCCATCGTCCTAAAAGATGGCTTGATTTCAGAGGACGATAAAAGTTTTAGCATTATATGACTTGCTAGACATTGTGATTAAGTTGGTATAGTTCAGTGGTCGGCAAACTTATTCGCCAAAGAGCCAAATACGAACATTGAACCGATTAAAAAAAATTGAGAGCCAAATCTCTCTTTTAATTTTATACACGTTTATTATAATTTTAGAACTTCATTAGTTATGGGTACAATGAATAAAACTCGATTTTACACTTACACTGACAAACACTTAATTCAAATTTAAAAATGTCGATGCCAAAATGAGAAAATTTCAAATTTGTTAAAGTAGCAGTATAGGGTTTTTACAAATGCTATGGTCGCTTTGCTGACTTTAAATTCTTGAAACCTGCTGAGAAATGCTTCCCTTATATTTTAAATGGTTGTTTTAAAATAGTGTTCATTGATATTTGTACTATTTTCTTGGAAATGCTTCAGCAGGCTCGGAATGTGTATTTTATTACTTAAGTCAAAGCCGCACTTAAGGAACCAAAGAGCCGCACTTTGCTGACCACTGGTATAGTTGGTGATTCGTCACTGGCAATTATTTTTTGTAAAATTTTGATTAAAACCTCGTTCTTACTTAAATTTACCTAACCCAAGCCTAACCTAACTTAATGTCGCGTAGACATTTTGTTAGGGGACGTTTTGTCGTTCGACCATTTGTTGCCACACCCCTTAACCTGCCGTAGTTCTTTAGTAAAACGCTTAAATAACAGAAATCTTATCAAACTTGCTTCCGTAATTTTAATTTTTCAGATCATTTTATTGGCCTGAACTGGAAAAAACAAGCTTGTTTAAACGTATATTATATTCGAGTTGATTTGAATGTAGAGATAAATTGTAATAATTTGTTTTTTACGCATAACATGGATGTATACATTTCCCACTGCGTCGTATCAAAGCTCAAAAATTCATATCATCGGAACAGTGCGGACATTATGCGAAAGGTTAACTTTTCCAAGTTGCGTAACAAATAAAACAGGTCACGTAAAGCTTCACGCAAACTTTTGAATAATATGTAAACATTAATTATTTATTGTTTCTTTCAATTTGATTGAACTCTTGGTAAAATATAGATTTTCAAATTGTGTAACTGTTAAGATTTTAAGTGCAAATTCATTTATTAACATTTAAGTGAATTTCAATTTACGTTCTCTATTTTAAATGTCCTTGGCCATATATTTCTTTCGGCTTATCCGATGCCAAAATGAGATTTCCACCACGTTTGAGAATGTCAAATTGAATGTTCCTGATATTTTTTTGAGGAATCGCTATCGTAAATCCATTGTTCTTCCAACCGTAGAACCAGTCTGCTAATGGAGATGCCAATGGGAAGAGCTTTTACGATTTTAAGCGGTATAGCAAAACCGGTCTTGATATAAATAAAATGTGGAATAAGTACTGAAAATGTGATATTATGTGTACTCCACTGAAACATATTAAATTTAAATTGTTTGAATTTTGTACTTTTCCATGAGTTTTGTCGCTAACGACCCGGGTTTCGCCTTTCGGCATCTTCAGGCATTCCAAGTGCACGGATGTACTTGAACTGACGCGTAGTAAACAGTTTGTATCGTTTATATACAAAAATATAAGAAGATCACTAAATGGCTATTAAAATGTTAATTAGCGAAAATTGAATGAACACAAGTTTCAATGTATTAAGAGGGTTTGTTATAATTATGGAAATTTTTGAAAATATTAATGACCAGATAATAACATTGGCATATCTTAAATAAATCTAGGGTGTTATCCGACCTATTTTTAATGAATTGGAAAAGTACAAAATTCAAACAATTCAAATTTGATATTCAAATTCCATCAAGCACCGTCAGTCGAAATCCTCAATTAATGAAACATATTACATCAAACGATATGCTAGCCGTAAACAAATGTCTCCTCTTTTTTCACAATATTTCCCTGCAATACTTTTGCCTGTTCATTTATGAAGTAAGCTTAAGCACATTGTTAAAATGTTATGAAAGTTGCACAAAAAAACTTGATTGAAAAATAGACATGCTTCACCATTTTTGGACTAGGCCCACTTCACCTCTCATGGGGACCAAAGGATACCTCGTATCTTGTTTTCAGCATAGCTCTATTATTCACTGCTATTTGTATGGTTAAAAATAGTTATTAGCAACGGTATACTAGTATTACTTCACAGTGACTCTGTAAGAGTTTAACATGTTAAATCTTTTTTAAGGATATTCTTAATAAAAAATTTTAAATAACGTATTGTGTCACTATTCGTGACACGAGTTTTGCTTTAATAAAAAAGTCAGTAAATTATGGATATATGGTAACGGGACAGAATTTTTGTAAAGATTTATGGAAAATAAGCACATTAAATGAAATAAATGTAAGGCTTACGATTTTTTTGAAATGTTCTGTCTTTAATTTTTAAATTTATTATTATATAATAGACGATCCTAAAGAATACTTCGCAATAAGTATGAATTCGAGTTGTTTTAATTTACAGGAGCAAAAATGCAACCACAAACTACACAAATAATAATATTATACAGATAGAGACTGTCGCATAAGTTTATTATTTGCTTAAAAAAAAAAATTTCAGAACTCATACAAAAATCAGTAATATTTTTCAGATTTAATCATTTTGATACCACATTCTATAATAATTCACAAGAACTCAAAGAGTAAAGTCAAAACATAAAATTATAAGCCGGTATGTATAAATTTTTTGAGCTTAGCCCGAGAAGATTGGGATTCTGTCCGTGACCATATATCCATAATTTACTAAAGGTCCAATAAAGATTTGTTAATTAATTAATACTATCCTTGATTGGTTGCTCACCACTGCTAAATTTGTTTCATTATTATGCAACTTATTTGATAACAATTCGCAATATCAACATCATTAGTTGCATAATTATCGATGGCAGGTTCTTATACCCCCTCCCAATAGAAATTCCAACCTCCATTTGGTTATGGGTATATCGTGTCGATTAGAATCACCTTAACTTTATCATTTGAGCAACCAACAAGTTTTGCTTAGCTTTTGTATGAAAACGCTGTATTTTTTATTAGTTGAAAATTCTCGCGATGAGCGAAACCTGTTCTGTTCTTTATAGATCTAATATGGAATAAGTACAAAATATGTGTTATCATTTTTTATCTAAGCAACCTTTTTGAAATAATGTCTTGAGATACTTTTGAAAGCGGCGAAACAGATGTCACAAATAGTTACACAATACGTGGAATAGTCAGTAAGTAATTTAAAACTTTATATTAAAATGAACCTCCACAAAGTTACCATCGTATATATTTTTCTTTCAATGTTTTCATCTTTTTTCACATTGTAATAGGTAGTGATTAACTTATTATTTGTGTTTTTTTGTAATGTACTTTTTATAATCTATATGTTTATTTATATACATATACTAGCTGACCCGGCGAACTTCGTAATAGATGTGTTAACTTATTAGCTTAATTAAATTCAGTTTTATATTATGTTTCGAGATTTTATATATTTGGAGATGACACGCACTTCGTTTGCACAAAACAAATGCCGAATGAAATGTCAAGATTGACGCGCGCGCGATGTAGCACACGTAGCGCCATCTGTGACTCAACAACATAAATAAAACGACGGATGTTAGAAATATTGAAAAAATAAGTCCTGATAGGAACATCGTTCACCTAGCGGAATGAAATATACTTTACAACCTTCTCTCATATCTAACCAAAATACATAAAAATTTCATGATAATCGGTCAAGCCGCTTCGGAGGAGTTCGACGACAAAAATTTGGGGCGAGATTTTTATATGTATAGAGATATGTATATATATAAATAAATAAATCTTACTTAAAAGTTGACACTGCACTATTTTACCTCTTTATGCGAATCAACTGAGTAAACATATTCGATCATTTGTGTAGAACTATTCTCAAAACTTGCCAAACTTGTATAGTTAGTAATCTTAACCACAACAATTTCTTTAGCTTAACAATTTCAATGATATTTTGTTATTACAGTGGCAGCCCAATTAGCACGGCGTGTCTGGTGAGACGCCGTGCTAAGCGTGACGTGCGTTTTAACAGTAACAACTTGTGCGATTATTTTACTATATTAACATGCCTTACAAGGCCACTGCTCTTTTGTGAAGCAACAATGGCATTTTCACATTGTTAAGCTGCCACTTAACGAGTTCTATGGCTTATTCTCTTATTAACCCGCTATATGCCGGTAGGTAAAACAAGGGTCGCGCACCGAGCGCCGCGATTTTCTTTGAACAAAATAGCGACAGATTTCGCTTATACGAGGAAGCTATCCTTAAAACCGATATAAAATTGATTATAATACAAAATGTTTCAATTGTTAGTATAGTACTATGATTATTAGAGATGTCGCTATATGTATAAAATTATTGAATTAATTAATTAAATTTTTTGAATTTTCCAGTATTAGTGACTGTAAAGTGGACCGTATATAAATAAATGCTCTTTTTCAATGGCCGGATACGCTCGGTGGATGCATGAGGCATGCGCTCATGGTATTATAGACCGTATATAAACGTTTCTGGCATACAACCGGTTAACCGTCGAACGACTGTCCTTTAAAAATAGCTCGCAAGCCGAAGAGGGGTTTAAAAAAGACCCCAGTGGTATGGCCTTATTGGCATAGACTGCAAAAAAAAATATTGATTATGCTTTGACGTATCTTTTTACATCGTTCTATAAAAAAAAATATGAAAATCTATAATTTTCCTATAATGATTCATATTTTAAATCGGGCATGAATGAGACAACCTGATCGTGTTCTTGTTTATACTAGACTGGTGATATCAAAACTGTGAATGCGACTTCTTATCTACGCCTTTTAATGTAAAAAGCATCCGTTTGATTTGGAATGTTCGATGAAAGAGGCGCGTTTGAGATAAGATAACGTTATCCTATCGCGTATGCGCAGTGAAGTTTTAATCCTAGAAATTGGTAGCGATAATATAAATGGTTTTCGGCCAATAATAATTGGACTTATTTTTTTTTGTATTTAATTGCGACGAAACTAGTCTATCAAAATCATATTTTTTAATGTAATAGATGTAAAAAACAATGATTTAAGAATACTAACAGTTTACACATTGTGTCACTAATGTTAAAATAGATATTTAAGATAAAGTAGCCGTGGTGGTCGACTGTTTCACCCTCAGCCAGGCAAAAGTTAATATGTCTTACAAGGCCACTGCTCTCTTGTGAGGCAACAATGGTGTTTTTAAATTGTTGGGCTGCCAATTAACCAATTCTATGGCTTATTCTCTTCCTAATTGGTAAAATTTTACCTCTTCTTTCACTATAACATGCTGTGAGAGATCAATAAACCACACATTCTTAGATGGATAAACAATTAACACGATCCAGCGCCATAAAATGTCCAAAAATAATTGTGCTAAAATTGGAGAAGGCCTTAATTTGTATGCTGATCGTGCATGAAATTTCTCGTAACATTTCAATATAATCTCATGCCATCTTTATTACGACTCTTCGCCAAAAGATTCTAACGTTAAAAAAAAATGATGGACGTAGCTTGAAAAACATGGCAGTTATTTGGCTACGCATCCAGACAAATAGACGTCAGGCTGGACCAAATTGTAAACGGGTAAAGCACTATGGAAATATTTAAAAATTCAACCAATAATGATTAAATTTTAAATGAGAAATAGAGAGTATTTTTTTATCCTAATACTGTAGTATTATATAATGGTTTATTCTATTTCATTAATTTCAGAAATATTTCACTTCTGGGATTTCAGTTATAATTTTAAAAAAAATGCTCAATTATAAAACACAAATCCATAAATGAGCTTATGAGACTGTTCATATTGGGTTTCAACCCGATCACACCGAAACGAAGCTAACAATTCAAGGCTTAAGGCCTTGCTCTTTTATACACCTAAGCCTTTTTTGTGCGGTGGATGGATGGAATTTCAATATCAAATTTTAATTTTGTCCTCTTCCATGAGTTTTGTCGCTGACGACAAAATATTTAACCAAGAATTTCTTTCAGTCATTTCCACTCCCAGTGCAGAGCATGTGGCTTAACTCGTTGACTGTTAGCGTCTTATTCAAAAATACTACATTCAAAATACATGATAGCTATAATTTACCAACGAAATTTATTGAAACTCATTAACATCAAAACTTAAAATTGTATATATAAGCGATACTAACCATTGACTACACGTCAGTTAAAGTTAATTCGTGCTTTTGAAATGCCTGAATATGCCGAAAGGTGAAACCCGTGTCGTTAACGACAAAGCTCATACGAAAAAGTACACAATTTAATATTATAGGTAGTTTCAATGAAAATAATTTAAGCTCAATATTGTAATAATTTTCCGAAATCTAAAAAAGTATTCATGCAAATTCAACTCATATCTATTATTTACTGCTTTATTGATCTTGAAAAAATCAGCGGCTGGGTTCAATATAATTATTGGGTCGTGTTTAACTCTATCGAAAAAATATGCCGTTTCATGATTCACTCTACGATAAGCGTTTAATCAATCACTGCATCAGAATTCTACATTATTTGCGCTATTTTTTTTTTTGTTTCTTCACGATAAGCAAAAAGTATTTGGCTTAATGGCACGAAATTAAATGTGTTCGCATAAAGACATGTGAAGGCTGGTTTGGTTGGCGGTGTTTGAATATTGTAGCATGCATGCGTAGCACACACACACTAGCTTGAGAGTTTGTATAGTCTAACAAAACTGAGTGGCAACTTGAATAAAATTTTATAGATATTTAGGTAAACTCATATTAATATGCATCAATTTAAAAAATAAACATAAGTCAGTCACAATGACGATACCTCAAATGGATAGTCTGATTTTCGATAAGTTCGTGTATTTGGATCATCCAGATAGTCTATTGCAGTATTGAGGAAAATCTTTAAATAAAGTATTTTACAGGAAAGACGAATTTCTTTTGAATAGGCAAAAGAATACACAAATAAAACTCTATATTACTGATTTCTACATATATTCTGATATGAATGATCAGGACCGTTTTCGCTAATCGCGAGTATGATCATGAAAAACAGGTGACAATGATCGCGATAAGCGCAACTGGTTCTGATCTTTATCAAAATGATATATGAAAAATTGTCGCGTAGACATATGTATAGTCAAAATAATAATACATTTTTAGTACTTTTTCACAAAAATTTATTTGATCAGGACCGGTTTCGCTCATGGCGAACATTGTCATTGTATTCCTTATCATGGCGAGCATTGTTATTGTATTCCTTATCAGTTGAAAATGCTCGCCATGAGCAAAACCGGTCCTGATCAAATAAATTTTATGTGGAAAAGTACTAAAAATGTATTATTATTTTTATTATAATGCCTTTCCACCAAGTATTGACAGTGAACACCTTAAAAATGATATGTATAGTCTATGAAGAAAATGTCTACGCGACAAATGGTCGTGAGACAAAATGTTTACTATCAAAAGTTCTTAGACGATTCCAATACAAAAATGAATTTTAATTTATTATTTATTAATCATTCTGAATAAATAAACATCTCATAATTGATATAAATACGGTTTTCATAACGTGAACATATTCGCAATTCGTAAAACGCTGACATATTATTTTTTAATAGGAGTCTTACAAAATATACTCGTTAAACATATACATAGATAAATTCAAATAACCTAAACATATGTTCAAGATATTTTTCAATTGAAAAAGTTTGACCATGCCGAGAGCTGAACCCAGACGCACCTGATGGCTAGGAAAAACACTAGACCACAGAGACTTTTGTTCAGAATAAAGGATTTCTATTACAATCAGTGCCTCAAAATATCCTCCCACACCCATCAAGTCCTAAAAACGGGAAGTAACGAGGGCTATTTTTAGATTACTACTTTCTTAGTCTTATCCATTCTATCCCAACTCAATTGGAAAAAATTAAGGTTGAGGAACCGACTAACTCTATTCGGAGTACATACCTATGTATGTATGTAGAAAAAAAACGATTAACTTAATTATGCTATATTTGATAATTTAAAATAAAAATATGGACTACATATATACATTCGGTGGCCTATATAATAATCAAATAATTCTGACATTCAGAGTTTGTAGTATAATACGTTGGGAAGTAGAAAACACGATATTTGATAGTATCAAGGCACGAGGACTATTTAAGCGTAATAGTTCACGAGGGTAAGAATAAAAAACCATTTCGTTATGTGTGACAAACACATTACTTAAAACTTGTGATATAAAATACTGGCTTTCACTGTCTCAAAAAAATGAGTAAAATCAGAAAACATTTAGACGAAAAAGCCCAAGAATTGTCAAAGCTTTTTAATATAATTTTTTTATTAATATGTACCTCTGATTTTTATAATTAAAAATTAAATAAATTTTATAAACTAGACAAACGACATCTGTGTTTTAATAATAGCAGTCAGTGACTGACATCTAGGGGAACAATTTGATAGCATAATAAATAAAAATATTGCGACTAGGCTTAGTGAAAGCTTCATGAGCTTTTATTGTGATGGCAGTGTTTATTTTTCATTAAATTCATGTTATTTTATAAAAGGACTTTCTATCTAACTTCCAAAACTTAAAATTACATAAAATATAAACATTACTACATTGATAATTGTAATTAAAATTTAAGTTTACTTTTTTAAGGATTTAAATTATTACCATCGTGAGCTATCGTCGTCGTGCTAGTGTCTGCGGACTTAATATCCCACACGCTAAGATTGTTGCACCATACAAATACATAATGTAAGACATGATTTCAAAAAGTGGTCAGTGAAATGTCGACCTAACGGTTATCTAAATTGCATATGATTATTTCCATAACTGTGCACTTATAGAACCTATATTTCAACAATCAGGAACGGATCAACAATGTTCGCGTAATTCGAGGGATATAAAGGCTGTGTCTGAGTCGGAGTCGTACTCGGAGCCGGAAATTTTGTAAAAGTTTCAACATTTTATTTTTGCATAAAATATGTAAAAATTGTCTATTGGCCGGTTTGTTTGGATGATATCTAATTGAATACATGTACATAAATTGGAAAGGTAGGAAAGAAACGTGACGAAATTAAGCTTTTTTGTAGTCGAAGTCGGAGTCGTGTTTTTGGTAAATGTTGGAGTCGGAGTCGTTTTTACAACTCCCCAGCCCTTATATAAATATATACTTTAAAATTATTTGTCTTTTCTGACCGCTTCAATCGGTCCACGGCCTTCCTATGCTTATCACTGACCTCTAGCGTTTGTAATTCCTGTGACATTTCATCTAACAAGCGAAGTCACGTTCATTGCTCAGAAGGAAAAAAAGTGCAGCGATTTGTAGGCATCTACTTATCCATGCATGGTATTTCATTTTCATATCAACTTTAGAAAAGCAAAATGGTGTAACCAACGTAGGAAAACGTCATCGATGTGGTTGTCCTTTTGCTTCGCCGCAAATTTCACAGGAAAATGTCGTATCCCACAAATTTATAGACACCTAATTATTTGGTCAGTAAATATTAAATAAATGGTCAGTAATAAATACTTAAAACGGTCGGAGTCGGGTTGTGGAGTCGGCGTCGCGGCGTTTTGGCCGGAGTCGTACTCGGAGTCGGAAATTTTGAAAAGTTTGAACTTTTTATTTTTGCATTTTATATGTCAAATTTGGCTTTTGGTCGCATTGATAGGGTTGTTATTGAATTTTTTTTGGTCGGAGTTGTGTTTTTTGGTCAATGTTGGAGTCGGAATCGTGGTTTTGGTAAGTGCTGGAGTCGGGGTCGTATTTTTTGAACGACTCCACAGCACTATTTTACTGAGAGCTCCCTTGTATTACCGGTATCCATCGCTATTTTTTCAAATATAATCGTGGCTTTCGGTGCAAGACCGTTATTATACCTACTGGCATATAACAGGTTAGTAAAAACGATCCAGGGTCAAAATGTTGGTAAACAATGTCCCATTTAATAATCAATCAGCAGAGAAAATAAATGAGTTAAACGAATGATTGATTACACACCGAAACCAATCGTCTTTAATAGAGGGTGGAAAGTTCATATTCTCAACAAATAGTTCTAAAAATACTTTTTCTTCCTATTCGTTTTTTATCGAATGGCGTGAAAGAGCTCATCAATTTTAAAATACATGGGCTGCCAACATATTTTTATATTAAAAATATGAAAATATGTTGGCGATGTCATGATTAAAAATTATGAATGGTCCATTTTGCTCCTGTACATTTAAACAACTCGATGTCATACAAGGTTCTGTCAATTAATGTCAATTAATGTTTGCAAAGTATTCTTTGGGATCTTTTATTATAATAATTCTAACAATTAAAAATGAAACTTTATAATATTATCTGCTTTCAAATACCTGTTCTTAAGAAGTCATTTCATTTATTGAGCTTATTTTTCATAGACCTTGTCATAAATTTACATCTTACTACCATATTTGATCAAATTCACAAGCTGTCAAACTAAAATTTACCATTTTTTTAAATGTATGACCATTTAATTTAAGTACCAACCGTTTTTAATAAATAACTAACCATTATAAATACATTACTGACCGTTTCGTTTAATAACTACCAACATTCATACTGATACAATGACAACTGACGTTCATAATACTAGCTGACCATTTTAATTTTTCACCGACCAAAACAAGAATTAGATACTGACCCATTAAATACACGCCAAGCTTATATTGGCGGATACGACATGATTGTGTAGCGTTATGTGAAATTGTAGTGTACCGGAAATTAAAGCGCTGTAGATTTCTGTTTTGCCTTAATTCAATAACCGAAAAGCATCACTGCAAATAAGTACCTAGATTGGATAGTTTTTCTCATGTTAAATGTTTAGCTGAAAACAAACTTTATACAGAAAGTTAAATTAATTTAAATGTGAAACCTTTTAAAATATTGAATTGAAAATGTCTTTAATACTTATTAAACTTTCAGGTCAAATCCTCGAAATGAGAGGTTGGGCAACTGATTTCTTTTAATAATAATTTGATCGTGTTATTTGTTTAATTTGCTTAACAGTTTTTTTTCATATCCGCTACCTAAATCCTCGAATGTAGGTTGGGCAACGGTGCCTCCAAGATTGATCTGTCTCCCGTCAACCTCCTCGCATCTTCCCCAGGTCATCCCTGCGTCCCGTCAACCTCCTGAGTACATCCTATGGATGGTCATCAGAGGCTTTCCGCGGCGTCGGGATCCATCAAGATGATAAAAGAGGCAAGCAGGATTCAGGCTCCCCTGAGGCATCCGCAGCACATGTCCAAGCCAAGTCCATTGTCGCCTTTTTATTTTGGACGTAATAAGGGACTGGTTTGTCCGCTCTCTTACCTCCGTGTTCCTGACAAAGTCAAACCACCGTACTACTAATATTCGCCGCAGGCATCTGTTTTCAAAGCACATTATACGGTTACCCTGTGCTTTTGTGATGTGCCATGACTCGCAACCGTAGTCAGTATGCATGCGTTGAATAAGTGGCACTTGGTTCTGACCGAGTACAACCGTGAGTCCCAGACTTTCCGCATTGAATTAAATGTTGCTCCAGCTATCCCTAATCGAATCGCGAGTTCATTACGCGGGTTGCCATCTCCCGTTATGTATACTCCCAAGTACCTAAAACCATCGACTCTCTCGATTTCTTGTTAAAAATAATACCGATAATAATAAAAAAAAAGTGGTGAACTAGCTGGTTGTCCCACCACTTCCCGTTACGTGTATGCAATCGTTTTTCACAGCCTCTTTCCATGACGCTATACGAAAAAAAGGAACGAATTTACTCTTCACTTACTTACTGGCCCAATACAGAGCTGCACGGCACCGATCTTTTAACCGTGCAATGAAGTGAAAGAATGCTTTTAGTCTGTTTATGAATTGTTTGCTTACTGCTTGCCACTGTCGATTTGTATATTTTGTTTATTTACTATTTATTACTAAGGCTGAGAAAAAATAAACTCAAATCAATATGAAAATTAACATTTAAAAAAATATATATTAATTCTCTTAGAAACAAAAAATACAAAATACATATAAAGCATGATTTGATAGTTAGTTTGCTAATTTATTATAATAAAAAATAATAACACATTTTTAGTTCTTTATCCACAAAATATTTATTGTATCAGGGCCGGTTTCGCTCATGCCAAGCATTATTTGAGGACATACGGATACTACCCATGGCTTTATCCAACCGATTTTCTCTTAGGCATGCTCACGTTCAATAGTTTGAATACTCGAAGAGAAATGTACCTGGCCACATATTTCTTTCGACTTATCCGAGGCCAAAATGAGAATTCGACCATTCTTGAGAATGTTAAATTGAATGTCCCTGATAATTTTTTGAGAAATCTTGTGAATATGAGTTGTTTGTTCTTCCAATGGGTAGAACCAGTCTGCCAATGGGAATGCCACTGGGAAGAGCTTTAACAATTTTAAACGGCATTGCTTCGGATGTCGACATATTTCATATTGACGTGAGTGAGTTCAGACGAATACTATATTTTATGAATAAAAGTTGATTTTGTCAGAACTCACTCGGTTGACATCTTTGAAAATTTCTTATATGTTTGTATACATTTTTTCTCTCTGTTTTTATGACTACAATGTTTTCATCTTGGTTTTGATTAATTTGTGATTTTTATTATGTATGTATGTATATATATAAATACACGTATTTATATTTGTCAAATGCATGGCGCATTGGCGTCAGCTGTAATGCCATGATATGCTTTTTCTTAAATAAATAAATAAATTAACAACTAATGATCCAACAAATGGTATGTGTAATAAGCAGGGCTGTGGAGTCGGAGTCGGAGTCTTAGAGTCGGGGTTTTTGGACGGAGTCGGAGTCTTTTTGTTTGAAATTTTGTTTTTGTATATAATTGAATACATTTAAAAAGGAAAGGTAGGAAAAAAACGTGACGAAATTGATCGTTTTTAGTCGGAGTCGTGTTTTTGGTAAATCCTGGAGTCGGAGTCGTATTTATTTTTAACAACTCCACAGCCCTCTGGTAATAAGTACTAAAAATTTGTTGTTATTTTCAATTTAATGCCATTCCTCCAATTATTGACAGTGAACACCTTAAAAGTGCTAATTTAATTGTTAATTATTTCAATGTAGATCTTGCTTTTAAGTTATTAAGTTGACACCTTACTTTGAAAAGGTTCTAACTGCTCTTGACACTGTTTTGAGATATGAGCATTTGAAGTGTCGATTGGTTAAAATTCACTTGTAACAATGAGCAAGTAAAAATGTTTCAAATAACTTATTTTAAAGCATATATTTTTCAACAACTGATCTAATGACAATCTTAGAACTTTGTCAAATAAATTTAGCAAAAACGTGTGCAGATGCAGTGCAACTTCGGAATTCTGTCAATTTCGTTATTCAACTAGATAAAGCTAATTTTGATATAAAAAATAGAATGCGGTAAATACAAGCTTTTCCGACCAAAATGTAATTTTAGGCAAAAATGTCAATTATAACGATTTCAAAGTAAGGTATCGAAGTGTAAATAAAAATAATTTTCAAAAATGAATTTATGTAGATTTTTTTTATTATTTTATAGAAAATCACAAATTTTGTTGTGCTATCAAAAAACATCGTATATTTTGGGAGTGAAGTAGGTAAGGATGAACTGGTTTAAATAAATAAGATCGTTTTGCTAACTTAAAATTCGTACTTGGCGCCAATGGAATGACGTCACGAAAGGGAAGGTGATGCTCTACTGGTATGGGTGGGGAGAAAGTGGCAGATGGGGGGGGGAGTAAGCCTGAGGCGGGGCTGTGCAAGGTCTGTGCCATCCACTGCCAGTGTTTCTCCAAATAAAACAATGATATTTTAAAAATAAAGTTTCAAAAAACCATGAATATTACGATAATCTACACATCGCGTTCGAAAATTGAAATTAAAAAATTGTTAATTGATTACTTTTTTTTTTATTAATGATATTTTTTTCTGCAAATTAGCAGCAGTAAAACAAGTTCAGAATACACAAGTTCAGTTTCAGTAAAAAATAATATTCATCGTTATTGGAAAAAATAAAAATACAATGAATGGCATTACAGATGACGCCAATGCGCCAAGCATTTTACAATTTGAATACAAATATAATGTATAACACAACATTAAAAAAATATAAACATTTTTTGTACTTATTCCACAAAAAAATTATTGGATCAGGACCGGTTTGATAATGTTCGCCATGAGCGTAACCAGTCCTCGATCCAATAATTATTTTGTGAAACAAGTACTAAAATGTTTATTATTTTTTATTATAATTCAATTCCACCAAGTATTGACAGTGACCACCTGAAAAGTGATATAACACAACATTAAAAAAAACATATGGTACAGAACAGAAACAAATTGATTACATAAAAGGAAAAAATAAATAAATAAAGCACCACGTTCACTGCCGAAGATGTCTATCTCAACAGGCAGTGCCACATCAGTCGAACAGGCCCTTGCGACTAGTGACTCAAAAGACCTACGCGGCAAATAAGTTTTGACAAAAGAAATGTTTTGATATATGAACAATATACGATTTGACATAACGAGGAGCTAATTTTCAAAAGTGGATAAATGCATTTGTTGAAAAACTGAAAATGTGAGATATTTTCATTACTGTTTCCTCATAAATTTGTGTTTATTTTCAATATTTTTAACATATGTCTTATATTAAGGAATTACGGATAATGTGTAACAATTCAAACTTTTCCACGTGAATAAAAAATGTCTCAAAGTTTTAATCTAAAACTGGCAGTTGAAAAAAAGTATTTTGGAATTGTCCACTTTTGATAAATAGCTCCTCATGTATGTACATGTATTTTATTATATTTAGAAGAGACTTCGATATTAAATCAGCATTATCGGAAGCTCTGGCGCAACAAAGTGAACTGATTTCAAATTCTTTCGATGCTGGCTATAATAGAATAAACATTACATATAATACTAGCTGACCCGGCGAACTTCGTACCGCCTCAGAATCAATAGATGCGTAAACGTATTAGCTGAATTAAATTTTGTTTTTTATTAAGTCAAAATCAATACTCAAAATGAATATGCAAAATAAATGTGAAAAATTCAAAATGAAAAGTATTTTAATTACATTGAAATGAATTTAATTCACGTGGCAGCAAGGCATTTGCTTTATTGAAGAGAATCAAAATGATTCGCGTAGCATTCTTGCACTGCTTTCTGTTAAACTATTTGCTGGATGGGTGGTACTCAGGCTGATCCCATTCATTGAAGCACCTTATGACAAAGGACATTTTTCGTGAATCATATTCACCACCGTGTTCCGTTACATAGTTTTGGTTGGTACAGATTTTGAAGCATGATGACTACCGAGCCAACCTTCAGTTGTAAATTGTACAATCCCGAGCCAGGTAGATCTAATAAGCTTGATCTAATGGGATATTTTGGGATGTTGAATTACTTATTCTGCTTTCCGGGGCAGTGACAAAGCCAAAAAATCAAAGACTATCAAAATCGGTCCAGCCGTCCACTTATAAGTGGTGTAACTAACACGGCTTTGTTTTATATAAATAGATAGTTGACCCGGCAAACGTTGTTCTGCCATATAAATTATTTCTAGTGAATATTTTGGTTAAGTAAAAAATAACGAATGTATTGTAAGTGTGTGGGGATGGGATCTATGACAGAAAGAGAAATAGAGCGCTGTAGATGATGACCGCTGATAAAAACAAAAAACACCAACCATTCATTTTTTCAATTCAATGTATTTCACTAAAGGAACGGACATATTCATTGTTTGATCTCTTAAAAGTTAAATATAAATTTAAAAAAAGTAATATAATTTTTATCCTAAAGTAGGAAAATGAAATACAATAGGACCTCGATTATCCGGATTTTCGATTATCCGGATTGGTCAAAATAAACAAAAATATTACAAATTTGCTGTTATGCACGTGGCGAATTGCGTCTACTGTTTACGTACGTGATGGAATGCAGTCTTAATATTTTGATTGTTGCATTTGTTCTAACAATAAGTCCTGTGTAAAATATGGGTTAGTCATTGTCCAAATTCGATGCGCATTGAACGTTTGTTTCTTGAAAAATTGATCACGATTTTCATATTTATTTTTAATATTACCGATATGTCAACGAAGAGAAAAAGTGTCGTAGTTTCATTAAAAGACAAATTGGATATAATCAATGCTTTGAAACGGGGTGAATCGGGACGTTTTTTGTCTAATAAATATGGTGTCGGAACGTCAACGATCTCGGATATAAAATAATCTTGAAGAATTGTTGTAGGTTAGCTGTTATTGCTGCTCTACTGTTTCGCGTGTTTGTTGTTTTATTCGTTCGACGGCCCAAATCAGACCCCTTGCGTCTTGCTGGCATTGTTCACAGTAATATACGCACAATAAATTAATGAAATAAATAAATTAATTACGTTTAAATAAATCGTATAAAATTTAACACGCACAACGCTGGCACGTTCGGCACAAATGCCGTATGAAATGTCAAACTTCACGGGCGTGATATTTTCATACGATTATGAAAAGCGCCTCTTGCGACTGCTTTGCAAAGCTTAAATTTAATTCGCTGTATGAAATGTCAAACTTCACGCGCGCCCTCTGTGATTCAACAACAAAAATAATAAATAATGACAGGTGTCAGAAATATTAAAATACGTCCTGATAGGGACATCCTTCACTTAGCGGTTTGAAATATACTTTACAACCTTCTCTCATATCTAACAAATATACATACAAAATATCATAATTATCGGTCCATCCGCTTCGAAGGAGTTTGGCGACAAAGATTTGTGTGGAGATTTTTATATATATAGAGATTATACTGAAGTTTTGAGTTGCCACTGCTAGAAATTCGTGACATTTTTTTTTAAATCATCTAATTCTAATAGTACATACGGTGAAAAATTAAAATTGTAAGACAAAACACATTGCTATTCTTTCACCGTGCTATAAAGGAGTTCTACAAAGTAACTGCCAATTCAATCAATAAATTGTAATACATAGTACAAACAAATATTCCACAGTTAATTTATTAATATCGGGACTGGTTTCGCTCATCAGTTGATATTGTTCGTCTTGGACGAAACCGGTCATGATCTTAATAAATTGATTGTAAGATACATAAGTACAACGAATTTTTTAATGTAACGCCTTTCCACCAATTATTGACAGTGAACTCCATTAAACTTAATTGCAATAGTGTTATACGTTTATGACAGTACTTGAATAAAATATTATATTTTATGCTGGATTTTTTCTATTTAATTCTAGTAGGTAATTACTAATTGAAATAACACACCGGATATGGCATTGCATTGTTTTTTGAAATTGGAATTTGTTGAAATTTGGCAAATATTTAAACTTGCGATAAGAAATGAAAGAATAGTAAAATGTATGCAGGGCGCCAGTGAAATCTGAAAATATTTCATGTTTCACTCTGTTTGAACAATGAGGTGTGCGTCGTCCTGTGAATAGTTCAAGCAGAGATTCTCAAAATCGCAAGCTTTATTTCGTATTTGTTTACCACGAAGTAGCTTGGCTCAAAGATTTATATTCAATTATAGCAATAATAAAAGGAGAATTATCAACGATATTGAAAGTGACATAGCGGAAAAAAACAATCTATTTGTGTTTTTCAAAAAATATATATATTAAATTAGGGGCTATTTCGGCAAAAGCCTCCATAACAACTGTTATTTCTCATCAGTTCTGATGTAGTTGCTATCAGGAAAAATATCAATTAAATATACGTAACAAACATTTTTTAGAACCAAAATACACGGAGTTTTAATGGAGTTCTAACAAGTAAATACCAATTCAATCAATAAATCAATTATTTGTTGATATTTTCGAACATTCACACATAATTGACGATTTCGACTGAACCTTCTTGATGAAATTTCAATATCAAATTTGAATTTGTTTAAACTTTGTTCATTTCTTTTAGTTGTGTTCTTACGAACATGGTTTCACCTTTCGGCATCTTCAGGCATGTATTTGACAAATAATACGTGGAGTAATCAAATTTTTCTTAAATTTTATATAATAGAGACAGCACATCTTATATATATTGCTATGACGACATCACGACACTCCACCAGCTGTCATTATTAGTGCTTCGTATTTGTGAAATTATACAAGAATTAGTAATTATTCACAGTATATTTCTTCAGGACTTCACTGTTGCAATATTTTAAAGTGACCAAAGTATTTCTATATCTATATATACATATATATATGAGTTAAACATAGTTTTCAAATTGTTACTTTACAATTTTCTATTAGAGTTCACTTGTTTTCACCTGAAAATTTAATAAACTGTAACATTTTTTCAAGTGTATCTTGTGTAAGTGTATTGTAAATCAAAATGGATTTAAGCAGTGAAATAAGAGATATTATTCAATGTCTGAAGGCTCTTACTGAGCGAGTTGAAGCAGTTCAATGCTTCATGAAATCTGGAAACTGCGATAAGCCTTTAAATGAGCCATCTCAGCCACGCCAAAAGACGAAGAGGATCACTCGTTCAGTGACCTTACATCATACCAGTACACCTACTAGTAAACCAAAGAGGCGTCAAGTGTCTCCTGCCTCCACACCGGTTGAAAGAGTTAAAGTGTCCAATGATAAGCTTATAAAGCCCAGTCAACCCATTCCATCAACTTCATTGATTACGTCCCACGATTGTCTATTGAATGTTGAAGAATGGACAGCGGTGAAACATAGAAAAAACAAAAGCTATACCACTTCTTCAACTTCTTCCACTTCACCTTCACCAGTGAGTGCTCGCATATGCGGCACTAGAGCTGGGACTACTGCTTGCTCAGGAATTGAGCAACTTCATTATATTCATGTATGGTCCCTACATGCTGATACAACCGTCGAGGGACTTACTGATTTTTGATTCAAAGTGTACCAGATGTCGCTGTCAGTGTTATTAAATTGTTGACAAAAAGCAAGGTACGCTTCATTTAAAATTGGAGTGCCTAAATCTAAATTAAATAAATTTTTGTGTCCTGATGTGTGGCCACTTAATTCAGTGGTAAAAGAGTGGCAATATAAACCAAAAAAAGCTTACCAAAAAGATATGACTTTCTTTTCAGAATATTGATATATATTATCAGAACGTTCGGGGTCTTCGAACCAAGTCTGTTGGGTTTCGTAATGCTCTACTGGCGAACAGCTATCCAGTTGTTTGCCTGAGTGAGACGTGGCTCAATGAATCTGTTAATGACGCTGAACTTTTCACTGATGAGTATATCGTATTTCGTCAAGATCGTAGATATGGCCAAAGAGGTGGTGGTGTTCTCATTGCCATACGTACTGACTGTGTTGAGAGTGTTACTAGGATTGAGTGTAATCCATGTGTCCAGGTTGATGTTGTCGTTGTTGAAGTGATGTGCGGTGGGTCACTTCTGAGGGTTTGTTGTATTTATTTTCCCCAAAGTGCTCACTTGAGTCTTATGAACAAATTTTCAACTTTTTTGAACTTGTCAGTGCGAAATTCTATTGCTATCATTGGTGATTTCAATTTGTATTCGTCGGCACCCGGAGTAGGATTTGAGTTTGCTCATTTTTTAAGCTGTGTGAATCTGAAACAGTTCTCACAGATTGAAAAATGTGAAGGCAAGAGTCCTGGACTTGGTGCTGGCTGATGCAGATTGCTGTGTATCGGTGTATGCAAGTGATGACCCTCTAGTCCTTGAGGACAGTTATCACCCAGCTATAGTGGTTGAGTTTCCTATTGCTTTTAAAAAAGAGATTATGCGCTTATCGTCGTGGGCGATACGTTGAGGGTGATGATTACCCTGATATCTGTGATACTAGAGTTTCATGGAATTTTTGCCGAGGTGACCTATTGCACATGTACAACGGGATACACAGCTTGGATTGGAGTGATATGTGTGATGTAAATAAAGCAACATGTATCTTTTATAATAATATTTATAATGTTTTCAATGATTTTTTTTTTTAATGTGTATGAGTACTCTGGCGTGAAACGTGGATATCCAAAATGGTTTACATCTGAAATATTGAATTCTATAAGATTAAAATATGAATGCCATAAGAAATGGAAACGGTCCAACTGTCATAGTGATTATATATTTTTTCTGAGAAGCGTAGAAGAGTTCATGAACTAATTTCGTGTAGCTACAAATCATACATCAGTCAGATTGGTCGAAATATCAATTCTGATCCGAAAACTTTCTGGTCGTATGTCCGCCATATTCGTGACTCTTCTGCTCAGCTCTCATCTATGTCTCTTAATGGTAGTGTGTTGAATGGTCACCAGTCTATTGCTGAAGGATTTGCTAATCACTTCAGGTCGGTTTACTCAAAAACTCCTCCAAACTTCACCCACTCTAAATCCAGTATGTGCATTCTAACTGGCCAACACTAAATATCAACAATTTTGACGAGTCCGATATGAAATATGCTTTTTCACGTCTCTACCCAAAATCTTCAGTGGGCCCTGATGGTATTCCACCATGGTTGCTTAAAGGCTGCAGGGAAATTTTAACTACCCCACTACTGTATTTGTTCAATTTAAGTTTAAGTACCTTCACTTTTCCTGAATGTTGGAGTTTGACCCGTATAAGACCGGTTCATAAAAAAGGCTCTTTGTCTGAGATAACAAACTTTCGGCCTGTAGCTATTTTATCAGCACCAGCCAAGCTTTTTGAATCACTTTTGCATAGATATATCTATATGCATGTTGATTGTCAGCTAACTCATGCCCAGCATGGTTTTAGATCAAAGCGATCTACTGTAACCAATCTTATGGTGTATAGTGAGTATATTTTGCATTCTCTTGATTCTCATTGTCAAGTTGACGCCATTTATACGGATATTTCCAAAGCATTTGACCGGGTTGATTATGTTATTCTAATAAATAAATTAAAAGCAATAGGAAGCTCGAACAAGGTTATCAATTTTTTTCATTCTTATTTGTCAAATAGACGCCAATATGTTGAATATGCTGGGTGCGTATCACAAATTTTTCCAACATATTCTGGAGTGCCACAGGGATCAAACCTTGGTCCTATTTTTATTTCTCATTTTTATAAATGACATTGTGCTAAGTATGAGTGGAATAAAGTATCTGCTCTTTGCTGATGATTTAAAACTGTTTTCAACCATCAGGGATGAGTCGGATTGTACTATTCTACAGCATAATATAAACTCAATTGTAAATTGGTCCTTATTAAACAAACTTGACTTCAACATTTCGAAATGTTTCTGCATTTCATTCTCTCGTTCAAAATTTCCTATCAAATATAAATATGAGATATCGAATATGACTTTACAGCGTTTGTCTGAAGTTGTTGATCTTGGTATAACATTTGACTCTTCTTTCACGTTTCATTCCCACATTTCTTCAATTACCCTGCAGGCTAGTAAACTTCTTGGATTCATAGTTCGGCAAAGTAAGCCATTTGAAAACCCTACTGTGTTTCGTACTCTTTATGTTTCTTTAGTTTTAAGCAAACTAGAATATGGATCTATTATTTGGGGTCCATATGAATTTAAATTTAAGTCGCAACTGGAGCGAGTTCATAAAAAATTTCTGCGTTATTATTATTTCAAAAAATTCAACTATTTTCCGTATGACAATTCATTAATGGAATATTATCCAACCAAGTTTCTTTTAGGAATGCTGTCATTTCACTCACTTGAAGCTCGAAGACTAATTGCAATATTAAAACATTTTTCTCTTCTTCTTCGGTGCCAAGTTGATAACCCTGACATCCTTGAAAATTTAAATTTGCATGCTCCCAGCTTTTACCTACGTGGTCGTAACAAAGACAAATCAATTTTCTTTGTCAAAACTTGTTTGTCACGTAGGTCTTTTGAATCTCCAGTTGCAAGGGCTATTCGGCTGATAAATGCGCTGCCTATTGATGTTGACATCTTCGGCAGTGAACTTGATGCTTTGTTTAAAAATTATGTTTTCTTATGTAAATAATATGTTTCTGTTCTGTTTCTTATTTTTGTGTAATATTTTATGTAATCTTTATTAATTTCTCAAATGCATGGCGCATTGGCGCTTGCTGTAATGCCATGTATTTTTTAATAGTTTTTTGCCAATAAATAAATAAATAAATAAATAAATATATAAAACCGAAACGGCGTATGTATGTCTGTGGGTCTGTAATTCCCTTTTGCATTGTTGGTCATTAAGTTGCCATAAAAACGAATATGAAAGAAAATATGTTTGATTTTTTATCGGCGAAGACATTTAGTCAAAATGTAATAAATTAGTCTTCTACTGAACTTTTCCTGACTTTTATTAATATAATAATGTTTATTATTTACGTGAAGGATTTTAATGGGCGAGAATGGGGCTGTCAATATATGAAAGGGGCTGTGAAATGTCAATGCCAGTCTGAAATGTTTATTTTAATTCCATTTTAATTGACCTAGACTTTTGAATTTTGAAAAAAGTTGTTTCAACTTGGCCCGTCTGAATTTACGCGCCGAGGTGAACATAACCCCAAACTGGTCCGAGCAAAGCCGGGTAGCAATACTAGTTACATATAAAAATACACAATGTAGAAATTTAAGGAAGAAAAACCAAACAACAAGTTCAATCTGAAAATATCCACCTCAAAAGGCAGTGCATTAATCGTCCGAACAGCCATTGAGAATGGTTACTCATAATCAACTAAATATGGTATAAAAACGCAATATTTAATATATCATCATATCACTTTTAAGGTGTTTACTGTGATTATTTGGTGGAATGGCATTGCATAATATTTAAAAATAATAACAATCTTGTTGCACTTATTCCACATTCAATTTATGATGTAGCGTATCAATTATACTTATTTTGTTTTATTTCCTTTGAATTATTTTCATGTTTGCATTACCAATTGTTTGTCACACCTTTTTTGTCTTGCTTAGTTTTTGTATAAATAAAGCTGAATTTTTAATATATTTTACCAGTTGAAAATCCTTGCGGTGAGTGAAGCCAGTCCTGATCTTAAATACATTTTATCTGGAGGTAGGTAAAAAAAATTGTTTTTATTTTTTGATATTTGGTCATTTTGAAAAAAATTCTTATATTGTCATAAAAATCGTGGTGAAAAAATCAATCATTGATTTAAAAATGATTTTATCTATATGGAACATAAAGGGGTTTTGCATTTAGCATCGCGCACACGGAGACGACTAGGCGAGACCTTCAATTAGCTGCTTGTATAATGAAATCCAACGACGATACAAAAATAGCGTAAACACAAGCTTGGCAGTGACACGAGGCTGGAATGGAGAAAAAACGATGGAGCATCCCCTCCATACTACGCTAGTCTCTTTACTCGTTCCCAGGTCGCGCTGGGCCTACGGTTGTAGCCGTCCACGCTTGCGCCCTACGCCGGTCGATGTAGCACGCCACAGGTGCCCGGACGTCTCGAGCCCTCGCTCCACGGCTCCGTAGCTTGCGTAGAGTTCAACAGTTTACCGTCGGACCTTAAACGCGGCGTGGTGTCAAGGTCGTTGACGGGTCCGACCGCGCGACATGACCTCCTAGCTAGAACCTCTGGTTAGTGGAGTACACCATAGGATCTGTCATCGACATCATAACCAACTCAGTCACCAAAAAATATCAATTCTTAAAAAATTATTCAAAAATTCAGAGTATCGTTCACATATCAACCCACAGAGGTTATCTCGGAATCGTTCTAAAGTAATTTTTGACGTTTGGTAGTGGATTTAATTTCAAAGGTTACTCGAGTGTATTAAGAACTCTGATTTGAAAGTGAAGTCTTTAAAGAGTGGGCGAGATCATTTTGTTTTACGATTATTAAATCCCAGCTACTTTAATTTTTAGAATTGAAATTAATTTTCATTCGCAAAATATAATTGCGTTTTATTTTGCTAAATTTGATGCACAAAAGATTTATTTCAAGATTTTATCAGTCAGTTTTAATATTTATTATTCAATCAAATACTGTGGAATATTTTAAGCATCAGTAAACAATGTTCACAGTGAGCTTAACTGGTCCTTTAGATTTAAATAAAATGTGTTATAAATACAAAAATAAAAATTTGTATTTATTAATTTTTAAATTGTTGATGGACTGTTAATTGATCAATGTCAATACTTGTTGAAATGGCATTATTTTTTTAAAAAAAATATACATTATTTATACTTATTCTACGGTAAATTTATATGGATCAGGACCGGCTTCGTTTTCAGTGTAATCAGTTGTACGGAACTAGTCCAAATAAATGTAATGTAGAATAAGTACAATTTTTTAAATTATTTTATAATATAATGCCATTCCAAACCAAGTATTGACAGTAATCAATGAACAGTCCATTAAAAATTTAAAAATAAATAAACACCATTTTAAGTACTAATTCTAAATTGTATTTAAAAGTTCAAGACCAAGTTAAACTTACCACAAAAAATTTTAACGTATGTTTGTCAACATTAATTTATTTTCAATTTGAAAACGTGACAATTTTCAAATAGAAAAGATAAAATATGAATATAGTAATATCGTCAAAAATATTCAAACTTACTTTCAGTTACTGAGATGAAGATCAAATGCAATATACGTACATATTAAATATAACCATAATATATACTACCTAGTGAAAGCTCAAAAAGCTCGTATTGTCTAGTTTCGAGCTTTCTGCGCCGGTATTCACGTAGAGATAGTAATTTTTCTCATAACAGAGAAAGCTCTCATAGCGTAGAGACCTGTAGAGTGATGTGGAAATTACATTAGCTAGTATTTCAAGTGCTTGCGATGTTACAACAAACCAGATAATTCCACAAAAGGAAAAGAAATCCTCATGAATAAAGCCGGTAAGTTTTTAAAATAATATTTAACTTTTAATAAAAATAATAAAACATTTTTAGTACTTTTTCCCACATTTTTTTTTGGATTTGGACCGGTTTCGCTCATTGCGAGCATTTTCAACTGATAAGAAATACAACAAAACAGTGATATTTATACAAAGTTTAAGTAATAATTTGTACTGTTTTTTGTATTTCTTATAAGTTGACAGTGCTCGCCATGAGCGAAACCGGTGCTGATCCAATATATTTTATGTGGGAAAAGTACTAAAAATGTTTTAATATTTTTATTACAATGCCATTCCACATATTATTGACAGTGATTAAACTTTTTGTGTGAATATACAATCCTGTTTTTTATTTTAAATATTTAATGACACAGATTAAACTCGTACTTATTTGTGATTTTATTACCGTTTGATTCAATGAATAATCTTATTTGCGTGTCAGTATAATTTTAAGCTTTTTGACAATACGTAAATACATTATTAAATGGCTTGTTTTTATTTATCAATCGCAACTTTTTTTGAATAAAATTAATTTAAAATTATTACATTGGTTACTATTGTAGTATGTTGTCAGGGTAACAGCCCACAAATAGTTTACAGGTGAGATATACTTGACCTAAATAAAATTACAAACATCACACGCATGTCAACAAATGCAATGATCTTGTTAAAAAAATATTTTTTCGAGGTTATCATGAAATTACAAAATCGTTAATACAGTTAAGACATTTTTATAACAATGATAATTAAATAGAAGATCACGTCTATAAAGCAATGACGAAACTTATTTAGTATCATTTACTTTTTAGATTGTTGACAGTCGATTCTTGGTGGAAAAGCATTTTGTGTATTCAAATAAAACGTGTTTTTTTAGTAGCAATTTTATAACTTTATAGAATGCTCTGTACCAGTCTTACCCAGTTCATTTATAAGGTTAAAATTACCTTAAAAATTGAGCCCAGATTTTTATAATTGTAAAGATTTTTGATACATATACCCATGAAACGAGGCAAACGCAGGGGGAATTATTTCCTGCGTATTTAAAGTCGATAGACGGCAATGCAACTTATTTGAGTATTATTTGATTAAATGGATTAGGATTAGTATCTATAGTTAAACCTAACAAACACTCTGAATTGTTATGCCACTTTTGATTAAAGGTCATGTTTTTATTATAATTAAAACCATTTGTATATATTTTGTCTAGGAAAAAAATGTTTACTTCTTTGCATACATTTACTTTTGAAACACACCATACAAGGCAGAAAATGATTCATTACATGACTTCTAGACATTAGAATCTTCAATTGATTGAAAGCAATTTTTTATTTATTTTTAAATGAATTGAAAAAAATACATATTTTGCTACTTTGAATTTTTCAACTGTCATCTTCATGCGTTTCAAGGACCAAATGCCAAAAGGTGAAACTCGAGTCATTAGCGACAAAACAAAAAATTCAAACGATTCAAATTTGATAATGAAATTCCATCAAGCACCTTCAGTCAGCTTTTAATGCTCTTGATGATATTCTATAACTATGAGTGGAAGTAGCACACAAAATGCGCTTTATTTATTCAATATGAGATTTTTTTTTTTCACTAAAACAATATTTTCATTCTATATTTTAATCTTTACTTTTCGTCAAGTCAATAAATAAACATTTAATTTTTTTTTACGTTTAGGCAATGTTTCCGTTATGACAATTTTTAAATATTCAATAATTGTTTGACATTTCGATACTGCTAAAAAATATCTAATAATAAGCATCATATTCAATAACCGTTTGCATATTTCAACTAACCTTTTTATTTAAAACCAGAACTTTCATATCGCTAAGAAATCTCTCACTGACTTATATAAAATATAAGTTATAGAAAATGCCTCTTGGAATCTTTTTCTTAACCATTCAGTGTCAAATCAATCTTATAAGAGGATTACAAAGAAACGGTCGATGTAAAATATTTATTTTATGCAATTATATCGTCTGTAAAGTTGAGCTCCCAGTTTTAAAATAGGTCAATCTTTTAACACACCGATGCCCTAATTATATATGTGGGGCCTAATACTAGAAGTGTCAATGTCAAATAAATCAATTGCTCAGTATATGTATAGACAATTTTTTGTTACTACACATATTTTAACGATGTGTTTCTGAAAGTTTGTTCAAATGAATTGACCCGATTCTACGTTTTCCCATAAAAAAAACGACGATATGAAATAAAACTTTTAAAAATCTTACTTATTTATAAGAATTTCTTATTATACCTATAACCAGGGCTGTGGAGTCGGTAAAAAAAAATTTCGACATTGACTCCAGCATTTACGAAAACCACGACTCCGACTCCAACATTGACCAAAAACACGACTCCGACACCGACTAAAAAAATGTTTAATATCGTCCCTTTTTTTTGCCTAATTTTTCCTATTTATGTGTATACAATTAAATTTCAACCCTACCAATCCGGCCAAAAGCAAAATTTGACATATTAAATCCAAAAATAAAAAGTTCAAACTTATCAAAATTTTCGACTCCGGCCAAATGGCCGTGACGACTCCGACTTCGATTCCGGCAAAAAAGCCCTGATTCCACGACTCCGACTCCTTAAAAAAATACTTAATACTACGTTGCAATTGCAGTTAGGCACATTTTAACAAAGACTCTTCAAATTCGCATATTTTTACATCCAACAGATCCATCTAACATCCTTGGAGTAGAAAAATATTTTTATTTTTCGAAGCCCAATAACGCTCTGTAAATGTTATTCCATGTTCATTATTGCGTTTTTTGTTTATTCTCTTCTTCTACAGAAGACACAGAAGCTCAGTAACTTACTGATGGGAAGTGAGTCATCATCGTTAACATTATGACCATGGATCTTTAACAATTGAGGCTGCAGCCTCAGTTTTTTTCTACGAACCAATTGGATGGGGTCAAATGTGCTTAAGAGTCCATTAGGATTTTCAGCATAAAAAGAGTATTTTAAAGTATTTTCCGATATTTAGCACAAAGGCTCAGATAAATATTATTCTTTCAGTTGATATCTCTTTAAAGTTATGACCTTTTTCGAAATGAAAATACAATCAACCCTTTTAAAGCGTACACTCATATAGCGAACGAGGTAGATTTCATATAACGGTCCCTCCTTAAAGCGAATTTTCGTAAATATGTCATGTTAAACATGCATATTTACATACATACATAAAAAGTGTCAACAAAAATCTTATATATAAAACCGAAACGGCGTTTGTATGTATGTGGGTCTGTAATTCCCTTTGCATTGTTGTTGCAAGTTCAAACAAACGAATTGATTTCGCTCGCGAAAGTTTCGACGGTAAATTTGTTTCGTCATCAATGTGTGTGTAGAGACTCCAATTACTCGAGTATCGAGTAGTACATTTTACAAAATACTTGAGTACTCGAGTAGTTTCATATGAACCAAAATATCTCATATATAAAACCGAAACGGCGTATGTATGTCTGTGGGTCTGTAATTCCCTTTTGCTTTGTTGGTCATTAAGTTGCCAGTTGTTTCAACTTGGCTCGTCTGAATTTACGCGCCGAGGTGAACATAACCTCAAACTGGTCCGAGCGAAGCCGGGTTCGAAAACTAGTAATATATAGAGCAAGGTCATCATACAAAATGGAAATTTAAATTGAAAAAAAATAATTGATTTGATGATTTCAATTTTTAATTTGAATAAACCTAGCCTCAAATTTTGTATTGATGCATTGCCTTCTATACGGAACTCTTATATGGCGTAGTTCGTATCTCTACGCTTTTTGAGGACTGGCTGTAATAGATAACTTTCCTCCACGGTCTTTTTGAATTAACGACCGTGAAAATATGAAAAAAAAACAACAATTATTTGAGTGTGGTCTTCAAAGTATTTTCTGAATCTTAAGTCCTAATGACCAAAATTTGAAAAATGCACTTTAAGCATTTAGGCCCAGATGTATAAAGCTAGTTTTATAATAGATAATTTAAGCTTCAGGACACCGAGTGCTTTAAATTTTTAAAATTAAAACGAATGTATATAAAAAAAAAAAAAATTCCTCTAATTCTACATTTAAGTAAACTTATGGTTCACTTTCTATTAAAAATTGTAGCTATTAAGGTGTTCACTGTCAATACTTGGTGGGATGGCATTAAAAAGAAAATAATAACGCATTTTTTGTACTTATTACACGTCGAACTTATTAAGATCATGACCGGTTTCCTCAACTGAATTATCAGTCGATGACGCAGGCGATCAGCGAAACTGGTCCTGATCTTCAACGTGGTACAAATTAAATAAATTATTTTTACTAAAAAGTGTGTAATTATTTTTATTAAATATTGTAGATTATTATAAATAGTTGGATAAGTTATTTTTCATTAATTCATATATTGAATTAAAAACTTGTTTCTGTTCAAATGATGGAAATATTTGCTTTGACCGGAGTTTAACTACATTCATTGGTTTAAAGTTTAAGCTGAACATGAAAATTTAATTACTCAGTAATTGATTGTGAAGTATTTCCACGGAACAATTTTGAGCCAGGCTTTGTTTTGTTAACCTGTTGTAGTGCCATCATACCTGTGGATTACTGTTTGTGACGCGAGTAAACGAATTTCCGCTGTGCACGAATCGAGTGCCCCTCCCACACATAACTACAATTATAGTGATGACAAACCTTTTTTAATTAAACATTTTTATTTCAAGTAAATATATTACGAGCTGATAAAACTAACATAGCAGCTTCTTCTTTACAGTACAATTTATATTTATGTTTGGATTGGAATTGTTTTAATAGCTCGCCATTCATAATTGATTTATTCGCTTCTAAGCAAAGAAAATTATTATTTTTTTTACATAAAATTTAAAATTACTTTGATTATTCCACGTATCGTGCTACTAACTGTGACACGTGTTTCGCCTCTTTCAGAGGCATCTTTGGACTTATGGTCTATCGCAAAGTTTGCTTAAGAAATGAAAAAGGTGTCACAGCTAGAGACTCCAATTCGAGTATCGAGTACTCGATACTCGAGTATACTCGTCCATTTTTCTAGTACTCGAAACTCGAGTATTTAGAAAAATACTCGAGTAATTTATTTCCAATATTTTATTTACTTATTTGAAAAAAATATTGGAGTCTTACGCGTGAATTTTACTGTCAGGTAATATATATTTTTGAATGGTTTTGCCGTTGACTATGTATGCTATGCGAAAATTTCTTTTATAACTCCTGATATATACCTTACCCAACTTAACAGATTTATGATACGACACAAAATAAAATATTGAAAAAAAATCTTTCGTTTCGCCTTTTATTTTGTTAAAGTCATTAAGTATCAGTCATAAACCAAAATCTTAATCCCTGAAAAAATATTGTAGGCAAAATAAAAAAAAAGGTTTCACAAAGTCATTTAAGCACCAGACTAAAATAACAGATGCCCTATTTTAATTCATTGAAAAAGCCGACGTTCAACTGAGAGTTTTTTCTTCCGTGGGAATTATAAAAACAAAACTTCGAACCAATTTAAAATTTGAGATGTTTAACCCTCTATTATTTTTAAAATATATGTTTTATAAATTGAAATAAATGTATTAATGCAATTTAATAACCTTCTTTATCTTTTTATATACATACATTTCAATTATTAATATATATTTAGCTATAGAATAATAAATATATATCTAGCCCGGGATCGATTGCCGGTACGAGAAAAATCGTTTTTGCCGAGGCAATGGGTGTATGTGTTTTTTAAAATACCTTCCCACTTTAGTGACAGCGATTAGCTCACCACTAGTCCTATCCTAGTCTTTGTATCCTTTCCATTCCCCCATTCTTCGAAAAAGAGAGGTTGAGCAACGGATTAACAATCAATTCTCGTAAAAAAACATGGTATTAAAAAAAAATGGTACATCTGTAACTACTCGAGTATACTCGAGTACTCGAGTATTTTTAAATTTTGCTACTCGATACTCGAGTAGTTGTGATGTCGAGTAATTGGAGTCCCTAGTCACAGCTAGTAGCACAATACGTGGAAAAATCAAAGATATTTTAATTTTTATATTAAATTGAACTTCCACAAAGCTACCGCCGAAACCATCGAAAGTAGTTATTTAATTTATTGTATATTTCACAAAATAATCAATTTGAGAATAAAGTTTTCCTTTAACTGGTTGAGATGACCCGCTAGAGGGAGCGAATTGCGCAAAGCTCGAGTTGCAGTAACTTCGACCTTGGAAAAGTAACTAAATGCTTTCCCTTTTTCCTCGGATTCGTGTGACATGTAACGTTAGAAGCCTTCAAAACTTCCACCTCGGAACTTTGTATCAGTTCAACTCTATAGTTTGTCAAGTGCTAGTCTAGTGATTTAACGATGGAATAGTTAAAAAAGCTCAACGCTGGCAAACAAGTATTCTTATACCAAAAATAGAATAAAAGTTCCTCTATTAAAATGGATACATTTCCGTGTTTCAGAAAAGGATGTGAGTTATTTCAAGATTACAACTTTTATGAATCCTAATTTAGGAAAAATAATAACAAATTTATTGGATCAGGACCAGTTTTGCTCATGGCGAGCATTATCAGCATAATTTATGTGGAATAAGTACTTAAAATGTGTTATTATTTATATTACAATCTATTCCACCTTGTATTGACAGTGAACACCTTAAAAATTAATTAATGTCAAGATTAAATATTTAATATGGAGCATATCTATTCTAGGCTAAATTTACATTTCTAGTACTTATTCCGCATAAAATTAATTTGATTAGGACTGGTTACGCTCATGGCTAGTATTAACAACTGATATTACAATTCAGATTAATTCACATTGAAAAATGTGTTATTATTTTTATTAATTGAGCATCTATTAACATTTATTTGGCTCAAGATTAATTGTTTACTTACATTGTTACAGAATTTTTTCATCAATACAGTAAAAATATTTTTAGAACTAGCCAAAAATTTTCAATTTGTAATCTTAATATTTTTCTTAATTATTGCAATACTGATGGCGTTTAAAAATCTTCGATACCTAAATTGTGTTAAACATGTATTTCTGTCAGAAAAGGCTGTATGTTTCCGTTTAACCATGATTGACAGGTTTTGTGTGGAAATAGTTTGAGGACAGAAAATAAAATGCAAGTTGTTAACGTTGAATAAATCAATATTGCAATTTATATTGTGGCTCGGTTCACCAGCTTTCAAGCAAGAGTTTCTTTTATAAATTCGACACCTTACTTTGAAAAGGTTCTAACTGCTCTTGAAAATGTTTTGAGATATGAGCGTTTGAAGTTTCGATTGAGCAAAATTCACTTGTTACAATGAGCAAGTAAAAATGCTTTTATTTTTTCACAACTCTTGCTGAGAAATAATGATCTTAAAGATCTAATGATGACAGTCTTAGAAAAATGTGCAGATGCAGTGCAACTCTGGCATTTTGCTAACTCCGTTATTCAACCATAGATACTTCTGAAATTCATATACATGATAGAATGCGGTAAATGCAAGCTTTTCCGACCAAAATGTCATTTTAGGCCAAAATGTCAATTAGAACCTTTTCAAAGTAAGGTAAAGATATGTGAAATAGAAAAACTCCAGTTTAAGGATTGGTATAAATTACTTATTTAAGTATATTCTTTCACAACTCTGGCTGAGAAATGATGATCTTTTAGATATTATGATGGAAATAATGATGACAATCTTAGACTTCGTCAAATGAATTTAGTAATAAAAGTGTGGAGATACAGTGCAACTACAAAATGTTTCCAACTCCGTTATTCAACTATAGATAATTTTGAAATTCATATATAAATGATAGAATGCGGTAAATACAAAATTTTCCGACCAAAAGGTCATTTTAGGAAAAAATGACTATTAGAACATTTTCATAGATATTTATAAAATATCTTAATTATAAATGCTAAAATTTTAGTTATATATACTGCTGTTATCTTTTATTAAAAGATTCAAAGCTTTTATAGAAATATGGAATGTAATAAGATTTTCATGACAAGTAAGATAAAATAATATTTCTTTGATATTTACACTGTTACAAAATCATACATATCATCTGGCAGTCTTAATAAGGTTTTTTTAAGTCTGATATAAAATATTAGAATCAATATTGCCAATAAACATACACCACGTATCAGAAAGCCAACGGTATTGATTTCTATTTTTTTATAAAAGCTTTCAAAGTTTGTCAATTTAATACTCTGATTATATAAATATTGTGTAACCAAATAAAGATCAAAGCATTTCTTTACAGACTCGCAAGAAAATTGTTGATGGCAAAAGCCTGATTTTCAGATAAACAAAATTTTAGATTTTCAATATAACATTATACATCTATTTTGTACAGAATTATATTTTCCACAATTTATTAAGATAAATAAAATTATAGGTACATATATTTACATCAATTTGCAAGTGAAGGTATTTTTTAGAAATAAATATGTTTGTATTTTTTGTAAATAACATTCGTTGATACAATCTATATTCTATATATATATAAATGAATGTTTATTTGGTTCACTTTTAAGGTGTTCACTGTCAATACTTGGTTGAATGGCATTATAATCAAAATAAAAAAAAATAGTACTTATCCCACATAAAATTTATTGGATCAGGACCGGTTTAGCTCATGGCGAGCACTGTCAACTGATGAGTTGACAATCAACTAAAAATGTTTTATTATGTTTATTTGGTTGTTCGTTTGTTTCTTACGAATTCCTATACCGTCGATTCGATTGCAATGAAACTTTGATGATTTGTTGTGTGAACGCCTTGGACGGTTTTTACTCTCACAAACTGTTCATCCGATTGCGATAAAGCTTTGATAGTGATTTGTTATGTGGGCGTCCACTAAGGTTTTCTAATTATCTATGTACATATATATCAGGAGGTAATTTTCAAAACTGGTCAATTCCAAAACATATTTTTTTAGCTGCCAATTTTATTCACATGGAAATGTTTGCACATTATCTTTAATTCTTTAATTTAAAATATTGCTAGCAAACACAAACTTATGACGAAAACTACCTCCTGATATATAAAAATGAATGTTTTTTTATCCCATATCGCGGGTGTAGGGACATACGGATGAAACTACAAAAATGGCTGTTTTGAGTTAAATATGCCATTGTCATGCTCAAATGCAGTTCTATAAGATATAAAAATATGAAACTTGTACGAAGAGCGGTTTACCAGATATTGCTCGGCTTTCCTGCAAATCCATAAGAACAAAGAATAACATTAAATACTGTTTTGCCATTTATCTCAGTTCGTTGTTTCTGTAGTTTCACCCGTATGTCCCTACACCCACGATATGCAATTATACACAAAAATTATTCTGTATCCAAAAGCACCTCGGTAAACACAATTAAAACACAAACACTTTCTTTCTTTGTGTGGCATTGCAACGCTTGCCGGTTATTGGCTAGTATGTTATGTAAGTACGTTGTAGCCGGTATATTAAAATGGCTAAGTACACGATTGACATTATTACACACACCAAGGTTTCACAAACTTTTTCTGCGACGGAATACTTCGCAAATCCTAAAATTTTACCGAAACACTTCTTTTATACATATAAGATTTTCAAGTTGCTTTTTTTATCATACTTATAAAACATATTAGTAAGCGCGGCTTGTTAATCTTTACAACTGTCGCTAAGCTTACAAGACTCTTCAGTCGGTCAGTTCAAAACATAAACTTCATCTCTTTCATGCGCACGGTGTGAGATAAGATGGTCTTCCAACTGTACCTAGATACTTGACGTCATAAACATCAGCTAAGATAGATCATCACCCGCCTTTCAATTTAAAGTAGAAGTTATTTAATTAAGTGTTGCAGAGTATAAAACCTTTCCAAATTGTTGTGGCACACCTATCCAGGTTCAGCGGAACAAAGTTTGGGAATCACTACCATACACAATAATAACTATGTCCAATTGACAATTGACAGTCGACGCTTTTTGAGTTGGCAGTTTTTATTTAGTTATTCATAGAATAAAATTTACAAATCAATAAACCTACGTAAGTCCGATCTGATACAATATATTATGGACTCATAAAGAAGCTTATCTTAACAGCAGTTTTCTTAACGAAAGCTGCTTGATTCCTACTTAGCTATTCAACGCTTTTTTTCTAATAGAGTAGAGATACGGCTAAGAAATCATTAGTGTATATACATAGCTATCCACTCTTTTGGATCGGATGGGTGCGAGGGAGTTTTTTTAATTTATAGGTATCCTATATTCCTTCGAAACTATAAATCAATTTATGAAACTGTTTTCCGAACCCGTGAGCATCGCAACCGAAGCCAACGATGATAACCACTTGTCCACGGACCTGGCTTATATTAATTTACTAAAAATGAATATATTATTAATCTTAAATGAGTGCCACATCAATAACTTAGTGAGAAAATATTTTCATCGAGATGTTTGTTTGTCTTTTAAGTGTGCCGCCAACTAAATACCAGTGATAATAATATTTGGCATCACTGGACTAAAGTGACTTGAGCCTTTGTATCAAAAATAAAAAAACATTATCTGAACTTTAGCATATTTTTGTTAACTGTTTAACTTTCGCGTAACAATGATTTAACATTTTTAATTTATCAATATTTTCTTTATTTACAGGCATAATGTTGAGTCCAAAGATGCAGAGGGCGGTAAGAGTGAACGATGCTCAACTTCTTCATTTGGCCGATCGGGCCCAATACGACCACTCTCAGGTAGACTTTGTGGGCTTAAGCCTATTCATTTTTATTTGAATTAAGAACAATCATATTGCAGTTAAAAATGACACATAAGTGAACAAGTATACTTTAGACACGTTTTTCTAATTGAAAATAATGTAAAAGACAACTTTCCCTTAAATTTTATTATAAAGTCAGAACTAAATAACATAAATATGACTTCCATATAATAATTATGTACACCCAATTCTCTTTTTGCATGTATGAAAGACTACCGTCCAAAAAAACGTTTAAAAAGATACGGTACCCATAAAAACATGGTAGATAAGTAAATTCTATTTAATTTGAATTGTTTTAATTTTGTTCATTTCTTTGAGTTTTGTCGCTAACTACCCGTGTTTCACCTTTCGGCATCTTCAGACATTTTAAGTGCACAGATTTACTTGAACTGACGTTAGCGGATCGTTAGCGACAAAACTCATGGATAGGTATAAAATTCAAACAATTCAAATTTGATATTGAAATTCCATCAAGTACCCTCAGTCGAAATCCTTAATTAGGTTATATTACTTAAAATCAAATTAAAAACAAAAATATTTAATATTTTAACATAAAAATACATTTAAAAGTTATATAAGTAATACATAAACATAGTTTTCGACTTAAATTCAATTTCCCATAGATACGTTTATTCATTTTGTGTCACTACTTGATAATATACGTGCCTTTTTACTGCTATATTTCAGTAAATAGTTTTTTTAAAACGTGTTAAAGCAAAACCAGTGTAAAAAAATTATCGGTTCTCTTTTTAAAGACGTGTTATTTCGAACCCGTGCAACAACAAATAATCCGTGCAAAAAGTGATTTGGGTGAATGTAATATTTTTGAAAACATCATGAATGGCAGCTTATGTCGACCACATAACAAATATTTTTCTTATATTCATATAACGACCACATTAATAATGATATTTTTCTTTTCGATGATTATTGATCTGTGTACTTTAATTTTAATATATGAAAAATAAAATTCACATGAAATATTATTACAGAAAGAAAACAAATATATTGAGAATCGGCGTATCCAAAGTAAATAGAATTTCCTCGCAGGCTTTGTCAAATAATGATTGTTTTTCACTGGTTTAAATAATTTTTGATCAATAAACAAGTAGGGTATTTACCCAATATCAAAACATTTCAAAGTAAACAAACAACAAACGGTGGCTTTGAATAATATAGCAGAGACTTCATAATCTATATACAATAAGTATTCAGGAATACTAATCCAAACAACAATAATATGATATGATTGTCAGAACTATCTGGCGAGGGCGTAAACCGAAATTGCTATGAACAAATATATAAAATAATTTCTGTAGAATTAAAAAACATTGTTATTTTTTCACCGTATTATAATGGAGATCTACCAACTAAATGTCAATTCAATCAATAAAACAAAAATATGAACAGTCATAAGCAGGACTGTGGAGTCAGTTAAAAAAAGTTCGACTCCGACTCCAGCATTTACCAAAACCACGACTCCGACTCCGACTAAAAAAAGTTTGATATCGTGACTTTTTTTTTGATAATTTTCCTAATTATGTGTATTCAATTAAATATCAACTCTACCTATCCGGGCAAAAGCCAAATTTGATAAATAATATGCAAAAATAAAAAGGTCAAGCCTTAAAAAATTTCCGACTCCGAGTACGACTCCGACCATGGCCCCGCGACGACTCCGACTCCGGCCAAAAACCTCCAACTCCGACTCCACAGCCCTGGTCATAAGGGTTACGATAATATTGTAATCTTAATGATTAGACTGGATCAAACTTCTTTTAATGATTGTAAATATTCATCTTCTTTGTCGCAATGAAATATTTGGAAAGAATTTTAAATTTGTTGATTGAATAGGAATTTATTTGTTAGTTAATTCAATTTTATGAATCTAGATTTAATAATCGATAAGTGTTGTCATATATTTTATGGGCTTATATTAATTTAACAACGTGGTTCGTGAAGCACGACATTCAATGACAAAGTTATACCTATCACTTGTGAGGTGTTCAACGTCAATACTTGATGGAAAGTCAATACAATAAAAATAATAACATTTTTTTTACTTCTTTCAAATTAGATTTTTATTATAAAACTAAATCAAAATATTGTTTTTATTAGGTTGGATACTTGCACAAGAGAACTGCTGATAACAACAAATGGCAACAAAGATGGTTTGTTTTATACCAGGTGAGTTTTAATCAACTAACAATAACTTAGTGTATTTACAATTGGTAAATATCACAAATGTGAAATAATATGTAGACTGTGAAAATATTATTTGCTAATGATATCAATACTTTCGATCAATGAATCGTTCAAAGTAGGTTTTTGGTGGCACGAAATTGTATTTTTTGATAGTAAAGCATTATTGAATTAAAATATGTCATATTATACTCAACCTAGATTATAATTAGCAAAATGTTTTCATTGTCAAATCAACATTAATACAAATTTCAATCAGATTAAATTGCAATTTTGGAGCTATATTTAAGGTCGGATTATATTTGTGGGCACGCCCACCAAGACGCTAATCACGTTTTATGGGATTACTCCTAAGTGAATTCCAAACGAGCAGAGCTGTTTTCTGAGGTTCGTCCTCACACTGGCCTAATAGGCCACGCTGACTTGATTGAAACTCAGGCTAACTTCATTGCATTTGAAAAAATTGCAAATTCTCGATTCTTCATTAGTGTCAATAAACTCGTTTAACTCGATGATTTTATAATTCAAACATTTAATACACATAGCGACATCTCTAAGAATCACAGTCATATACTAACAGCGACATATTTTTTACTATAATCAATGAAATATCGATTTTAAAGAGGGCTTCCTTGTATTACAGAAATCGCGACCCACTGTGCACGACCGTTCTTTTACCTATCGGCATATAACGGGTTATTGAAGAAAGTAAATACAGTCAATGTTTCATGGCCGCCTTTCATAACGCTGGCGACAAAGAAAATTAGCTTACCCCTCACATTCATAGCCCGAGCAGATCTGCACGGGAATGATTTTGAAACATGCACTCGTGTGCTTGAAAATAAAAAACAAATTAACTAATAATTAAACTGACCAGTTCAGCCTTTAAAATAGAGTTAATACTATGTGTCCTGTGAAAAATCCGTATACTGAGAGTTCAACCTTGTCCAGTATCAGTGGGTGTTAAGTGGACCATATACATATATATACGCTAATTTATAACGCCGGCACTGCGCTCGCGGAATTGTAGACCGTATATGTATATACGATTCTCGCATACAACTGGTTAAATCATGTCAGCTCGGTTGATGTTAACGATGAAAATAAAACTTACAAAGTTCTACTTTTAAATGACTAAAACAAAGGGGAAAATGTTACTGGTGTCCTAAGAGTCGATTTGATTTGACCGTTATAGTCTTCCTTTGACGAACCTAAATTTTTCACGCATGACATAATTATTGCGTGCAAAAAATGAAAAGATTCATACAACGCTATATATATATAAATACATATAATATTACAATATCACACTAGAAAATATTATAGGTGTGGAATTTCCGGTTGGTATACACTATACGCCATTAATATACAGTTTTTACAAGCCTATTTCACCCTTTGCGAATGAAATTCATCCTTTTGCAAGTCTATTTCACCCTTTCGAAAATCGTTTAAAAAAAATAAAAAACCAAATTAAGCAATATGCTTTTGGTGTAGTAATACATAATTCAGGAAATATGGTCATTAAAAGTATGTTGGATGATTCAAGCGTGACAGCTTGTATGTACCTTCCTTTAATAAATAACAATTATATTCAATAGAAATAGAGAAAAATAGAAAAAAAAACCATATGGTTTATCTCAAAATATGTTTTTCTACGAGACCTGCTTGTTACTCAGTTGCTAAACCTCTCTTTTTCGAAGAGAGTAGGGATGAAAAAGATAAGAGGACTAGGACAGGACTTGTGATTAGCTAATCGCTATCATTATGCGTCGTTCCTTGGAATCGGAAAGGTGGGAAGGGATTTTCAACAACACAAACACCCATGCCTTTGAACAGATTTATCGACTGAAGAAATCCGCTCGTACCGGGAATCGAACCCGGGTGGTCCGGCACGCAAGCCAACAATTTTGACACTGGGCCACGAAACGGACATATGTATGTAGTTAAAGTAACATAATATAAAGTAACGTTTTTTAAAAAGGGATGAATTTCATTTGCAAAAGGGTGAAATAGGCTTGTAAATGCTGTACCTAATTTTCCATGTTATAATGTTTATAATAACTTGTACAATATACATTTTTAAACATAATTATTGAAAAATTAAATATTGTATTAAATTTTATGTACGCGTTTCACCACAAAATGAAACATAATTTTGTGTTATTTTGGCCACAGCAAATGTTCACTGTCAATACTAGCTGAAATGGCATTGGAATAAAACATAATAAGACATTTTTTGGGCTTATTAAACACATGCTTGCGATGAGCGAAGCCGGTCCTGAAACAAATAAATGTAATGTGGAATAAGTACAAAAGCCGTCTGTGGCGCAATGGTCAACGTGGTTGGCTTTTGTTACGGACCACCTGGGCTTGAGTCGATTTGATGAATTGATTCTGCTCGAAGGTAATGAGATTTTCTGTTGTCAAAAATCCCTTCCCAACTTTCCGATCTCAAAATTGGCACACAGCGAGAGCGATTGGCTTACTATTCTGTCCTAGTCAAGTCCTCGTACCCTTTCAATCGCTACATTTTCGAAAAAAAAAGATTGAGCAACTTAGTAACAAATAGTTCTCGTAGAAAAAAATATGTTGAAATAATCTCCGCGAAGACTTCATATGTTCCAAATTGGGAGTGGACTTGGTAAAAAAAAACAGTACAAAAAATTTCTTATTAAAAATGACTAATGTAACAAAATGTGTTTTCAAAGGGAAATTTTCTTTTGTGTTATAATAAACTGTATATATGGTACAAAGGATATATTTTTCAATATTATTTTACGTTTCTCATAAATACTTAATATGTATTTGATAATATAAAAAATTGTGAAAATTGAAAGCAATTCATTTGGAAATTTTACGCATAATTTATTTATGTGTACTACCTATTCTTAGCCAGAAAGTAGAAAATGCTCTTCACCAAAATAAATGATTTTGACGTTTAAAATATGACAAATATTCACAAAATATTTATGAATTCAGGACAAGCTACGAATTTATTGATAAAAATTATCTCCCGGTAAATATAATCAATACTTGTTTTTTTTCAGAATATCATGTTTTACTACGAAAGTGAAAGCAGTTCTAGGCCATCCGGAGTTGTGCTTTTGGAAGGCAGCTATTGCGAACGGCTGGGTCTACGATCAGCAAACGCTGACAGGCAGTTATCGGTAAACAATGTTTTTCTTAAATATTAATAACTATACACCCAAAACCTCTTTTTGCGCTACTTTTTTTGTGCAATCTCAAAGTTATGCGGCTTGTTTTAATGCAATTTTTTATTTTTATAAATATATTTTTGGGACAACAGTAGAACCTCGATTATCCGGATTGGTCAAAATAAACAAAAATATTACAAATTTGCTGTTTTGCACGTGGCGAATTGCGTCCACTGTTTACGTACGTGATGGAATGCAGTCTTAACATTTTGATCATTGCATTTGTTCTTACAATAAGTCCTGTGTCAAATATAGGTAAGACATCGTCCAAATTCAATGCGCATTGAACGTTTGTTTCTTGAAAAATTGATCACGATTTTCATATTTATTTTTAATATTACCGATATGTCAACGAAGAGAAAACGTGTCGTAGTTTCATTAAAAGACAAATTGGATATAATCTATGCTTTGAAACGGGGTAAATCGGGAAGTTTTTTGTCTAATAAATATGGTGTCGGATCGTCAACGATCTCGGATATAAAAAAATCTTGAAGTTTACCAATTGTTTAATGAGAGTCAAGAAGAGTGCTATTCAAGACAACTTATGCTTCTTAAAAGTATTCGTGATTTGGCAACATCAAAAATAAAAGCTGGCTTTAAGCGGAAATCGATAATTGATTTTTTCAATAAAAAATAATGTATTATTAAAGCTATAAACATATATTAAACAGCGCGCTGTTTACATACTGTACGTGCAAAACCCAGTGTTTCACCTGTTTATTACAATGTGACCTTGACACGTGCTTATATGTTATGTTTCCATATTAATTCACAGCTTTTTTTGTGCTATTTCCCGCGGAACGCATCTACCGCACAAAAAATGGTGTTGGTGTATTTAAACCAATCATTTTAAATAGCACATTACTATTGAACTTAACAACTTTTTTAGACATGCAGTAGTAATTCAAAACCTTACTTTTAAAAGGGTTCTAACTGTTCTTAACCCTGTTTTTATTCTATTAATTGAAAAGATTCACTTTTAACAATGAGCAAGTAAAAATGTTTCAAATTAATTATTTTGAGCATATTTATTCACAACATACACCATTCTAATGAGAAATGGTGAAGAAATAATGATAAAAATCTTAGAACTTTTTCAAATAAATTTAATAAAAAATGTGCAGTTGAACACATAGAGAATTCTGAAATTCAAAGATATAATAGATAGCGGTAAATACAAGTTTTTCATATAAAAAGGTCATTTTAAGCCAAAATGTCAATTAGAATGTTTTCAAAGTAAGGTAACGAATATTCAGTCAATTAATTTTGTTTGAAATTTGTATTTTTCCATGAGTTTTGTCGCTTACGACCCTGGATTCACCTTTCGGCATCTTACCACTATCATTTAAGTTTCACAGTCTCATAGTCTCGCTATGTACCCCGCTTATAGGATCAGATTAGTGGGAAGGATTGTTTAGGCAACACAAACATCCATGTATTAGGACAGAGTCGTAAGATCGACTGAAAATGCTACTCGCAGGGCGATAGAGTCGGAGTCGGAGTCGTCGCGGCGATTTGGCCGGAGACGTACTCGGAGTCGGAAATTTTGAAAAGTTTGAACCTTTTATTATTGCATATGTCAAATTTGGCTATCGGCCGGAAAATAAGGCAAAACAAGTGATGATATTAATCTTTTATAGTCGGAGTCGGAGTCGTGTTTTTGGTCAATGTTGGAGTCGTAGTCGTGGTTTTGATAAATGCTGGAGTCGGAGTCGAAGTTTTTTTTCACCGACTCCACAGCCCTGGCTACTCGTACTGGGACTCGATCCGTCACTGAAGCCAACGGCGTTGACCACTGCACCACGGACCCGACATTTTGAAAGATACTTTCGTACAGCCCGAACGAAATAGTTAAAAAAAAATACTATCGAGAAACTTGTATTAGACTTTTTATTATTTCTTCATATTGCGTAGGTATTAACTAAATACAATCATGGCCATAAATAATACACATATTGCTATGTACTATAGATTATTTATGTCCTACTTTAGTCAATAGTCAAATAGTCGAAGGACATTAATTTCTATTCAACACAATTATAAGGAATTAAGAATACAGGACACAAAGCGGACAAAGTTTGTCGTCGATCGATATGCTTTAAAAATTCATTACCTTACTATGAAAAACTTCTAATTGACATTTTTGCCTAAAATGACCTTTTAGTCGGAAGAGCATATAAATGAATTTCAGAATTATCTATGGTTGAATAACGGGATTAACAGAATTTCAGAGTTGCACTGCATCTAAACACTTTTTTTACTTAATTTATTTGACAAAGTTCCAAGATTGTCATCATTAGCTCTTTAAGTACATTATTTCTCAGCAAGAGTTGTGAAAAAATATGCTTAAAATAAGTAATTTGAAACATTTTTACTTGCTCATTGTTACAAGTAAATGTTAATCATTCGAAACTTCAAACGCTCATATCTCAAAACAGTGTCAAGAGCAGTTAGATTTTTTCAAAAGCAAGGTGTCGAATTTATAAAAGAAACTCTTGCTTGAAAGCTGGTGAACCGAGCCACAATATAACTTGCTATATTGATTTATTCCACGTTAACAACTTGCATTTTATTTTCTGTCCTCAAACTATTTCCACACAAAGCCTGTCAATCATGGTTAAACGGAAACATACAGCCTTTTCTGACAGAAATACATGTTTAACACAATTTAGGTATCGAAGATTTTTAAGCGCCATCAGTATTGCAATAAGTAAGAAAAATAATATGATTACAAAATTGAAAAATTTCTAGCTTGTTATTTTTAATAGATAAATTATTGCCGAGAAAAAAATATTTTGTACTGTATTGATGAAAAAATTCTGTAACAATGTAAGTAAACAATTAATCTTGAGCTAAATAAATGTAAAAAGATGCTCAAATAATAAAAATAATAGCAAATTTTTCAATGTGATTTGATCTGAATTGTAATATCAGTTGTTAATGCTAGCCATGAGCGTAACCGGTCCTAATAATATTAATTTTATGTGGAATAAGTACTAAAAATATATATTTAGCATAGAATAGATGCGCTCCATATTAAATATTTAAACTTGACATTAATTAATTTTTAAGGTGCTCAATGTCAATACAAGGTGGAATGGCATTATAATAAAAATAATAACACATTTTCAGTACTTATTCCACATAAAACATCAGTTGATAAGTTAAGTAAGGTGTCGAATTGTTTATTATATTCTCTGTGTTTCCTTTGGTATGCCTAACTAAGCCCCAACCTTTTAATCTTTTAAAGGGAATATTTGTTATTGAAATTCCATCGAGCACCTTTAGTCGAAAAAAAATGAGCTACATTTTTCTGCTTGTAAGAGTCCTAAATAAAGTATGAAAACATTTAATGAATAGTTTATTAAGCAACGTAATTTTATTTTAAAACATTACCAATTGTTAATACAAATAATAATCATATAAGTAAGTGCCGAATAAATAATTATTTCCATGGGAGAAGTATAGATTTTATTCTGTAATTCCGTGCCTCAAACAATTTTATCAGAAAAAATGATAGCCAGCCATGTTGACATGATACAACGATATTAGTCAAAGGTATACACACGTATTATAAATGTTTTATGAATTTTAGCTCAGGCTTTATTTTTTTGTCACCGTTTATTTTGCTACAAAAAGTAACATTTGTTACAAATTTCTTTTGAGAATTTTCATTCCGAACATGAATCAAATTGAATAATTCGAAAATCTTTTAAAAAAAAAAATTTAAGCCAGTGTTCCTCAATCCTTTTCCATCATCGAGAAATTGAAAAATATTTCGCGGAATGGCGTCAACCAGATACATATATGTACAGTCAGTTTCCGACTTACGACGGAGTGTAAATAATTAAAAAAACGCTCCAAGTTGGAGCCTCCAACAACACTTATTTTAAAATGTATTTGGCTGCGGGTGACCCATATAATGTAAAAAATTCGACGTTTGTATATGTTATATTTGAGTTTCTGACATCACTTATTTATTCAAATTAGACTTACGTCGAAGTTGGATGAATGGAACCCTTTGCAAATCAAGAACTTACCTTACACATTTGTAAATGATAACAAATTCAAAAAGAGACAGATGAAACGTCAAGTCATGTTACATAAAATTGTATTTATTAAAGCAAGTAAAACGACAACTAATAGTTCGTGCGAAATCTTTTGCTGCTATATTGTAATCAAAATTTTCGACACATGAAAGTTTTTGCGGACCACATGTTGAGTAACACTGATTTAGACTCACAGAAATCACATAAAGATATAAATAGGTGAGGAATTTAATTTAATGTTATTTTTTTACTTTTCTAAAGGTAGAAGGAATGAACACATTCCAATTATATCATTTGTCTATAAAAGAAGTCAAAAATCCATATAAAAAACGTTTCAAAATATCCAACAAGGGATTCGAATTGAAACATGAAGTTTTGAAATATAGCAACTCGGTAAAGACGATTTCATTTTAAATAAGATAATCATTTAAAATAGTTTGCCACGAAGTTTTTCAATAATCGTTTCGAGTTTTACTTCTATTTAATCAATACATATTTGACATTCAATTTATGTTCTATTTAAAAGTAATGTAGTGGAAAATTTTGAACGTATGTATGTATATATGTAACAGTGAAACTGTATTCTCAGTGAAAATGTATCAAGTAATAGATTTGTATGACAACATGATTTCACTGGTCACGGTCATTGAAATTATTGGCACAAGTCGATGATTTGCCGGCCTTAAAATTTATTTTGCTTCAATGTAACAAAATCAGCAAGTACCTAGTTTCTAAAACATAGGGCTGACGATAGGGCGGTAAAATTCAATTTCAATGACAGCTTGGAGAAGAATACATTTTCACTGAGAATACAGTTTCACTGTAGCATAAACATGCTTCATACTAAAAGTAGATGAGAATTTAGGCAAGGATTAAAATCGGAGGCGTTTGAAATATTAAGGGGGCGTTATTTTATTTTAATCATTTTGCGCTGATGAAATCTAAGTGGGTGATTACTAATTGTATTAATATCAATAACATCAGCTGTCAATAATTATGAAAAACAATATTTAAAAATAAATGTTGGAGGAGGCGTTCAGTTATTATGTTAAGACGAGACAATGGCATAAATAGGGTAAAGAAACAAAGAAAAAGATGCGGGGGATGTTAATCCAAGCTAGAAATTTATTTTGTGACGTACAATAAATAATCACGTCTCAATCACAAAAAAAAGTAACTATGAATATATATTTGTTGTATCTGTTATTATAAAACTAGGCAAAATATTGGCAATGTGATTATTCTTGTGTTTAATTTAGATCATGGGTGGCCAACCTTTTAACCAGCCGGGCAAGATTTTAGAAATGAGATTTCCTACCGGGCCACATAACAAAAAAAAATATTCAAAGCAAACAGGAAATATATTGTTTTTTTGTTGTTCCCATAGCCCAAGTTTTATTTGGAATGCGGATATAAGATCATACATGTAATTAATGAGTTGATCTTTGCCTTGTAGACGAGTATTAACAACATTTAGGTAGCTTACTATATCGACCAGAAATGCAAAGTCGCTAACCACCACTTTCTTGTCTTCAATTTCTGGGATACTACTCGATTTGCTTTCGAAGAATGATTTCATTTATTGCTTCAAATACACTCTTTTCAACATTTTGGCACGCGTCGGCCATCTTACTTCTGCATAAAATGTAACGTCATTATACTGTGAATTCAAAGATTTGAGAAACTCTTGGAACTGGCGGTGATTCAACCCCTTCGAATTAATAAAGTTCACTGTTTTGATGACCACCTTCATGGCATGATCAATTTTAAGAGACTTGGAACATAATTCTCCTGATGAAAAATGCAATTAATATTTAGCATCGAAGTATCACCAACTTTGCAGGCCTCATGTTCAATCAATTTAACTAAACATTCGTGTTTCCCAGTCATTGCTGGAGCACCATCTGTTGTCAAGACCGATAGGTTATTGAGTTATAACGAAAAGCGATTCAATGTCGATGTAAAAGCTCTTAACAAATCTCGCGAACAAGTTGTATCCTTAAGTCGATACAGTGCCGCTAATTCTTCCATTTTGTTCATATAGTCATTCTACACCCCTGATAAAAATCGCCACTTGGGTAGTATCTGGTAGGTCTGTGCTTTCATCCGATCCTAGAGCATAAAATATGAACTTGGATATTCAATTTCTCCAATTATCTTCAATATGGTTTCCAATGTCGTCGACACGCCTAGTAATAGTTTGACGATACAGGCTTATTTTTGAGAAATTAACTTATGTAGAAAATTATTTTATGTACACTTAAACAAAAAAATGTGTGCATATGCTCCGCGGGCCCCGCGTTGGCCACCCTTGATTTAAATTGTATTTGAAGTGATCAATTGTTTCGTGATTTTTTTTGCTGTCCATCCGTGCACTTAAAATGTCTGAAGATGCCTATAGGCGTAACCCGTGTCGTTTACAATAACAACTCATGGAGAGTTACAAAATCAAACAACTCGAAATTGATATTGAAATTCTTGTAAGCACCTTCAGTTAAAATTCTCACTTATTACAAAGTAATAAAGGTACTAAATTCAATTAATGCATTATTATGAAGTTCAATATTGAGCTACCCGAGTTAGAAGTTTCACCATCGCTAGGCTAGTATAGAGGATTGAGCAGCTTTATTCTGAGCTTTATATATTACTAGTATTCGAACCCGGCTTCGCTCGGACCAGTTTGGGGTTATGTTCAGCTCGGCGCGTAAATTCAGACGGGCCAAGTTGAAACAACTTTTTTCAAAATTCAAAAGTCTAGGTCAATTAAAATGAAATTAAAATGAACATTTCAGACTGGCATTGACATTTCACAGCCCCTTTCATATATTGACAGCCCCATTCTCGCCCATTAAAATGTCCAAATTCAAGGAAAAAATCTAATTTGCTGTCAAAGAAATGTCAAATAATACCTTCACGTAAATAAAAACATTATTATATTAATAAAAGCCGGGAAACGTTCAGTAGAAGACTAATTTATTACATTTTGACTAAATGTCTTCGCCGATAAAAAAATCAAACATATTTTCTTTCATAATATAAAATTTAAAATAACTTTGATTATTCCACGTATTGTGTAACTAACTGTGACACGTGTTTCGCAAGTTAGTTACACAATACGTGGAATAATCAAAGTTATTTTAAATTTTATATTAAAATGAACTTCCCCAAAGTTACCGCCGAAACCATCGAAAATATATTTTCTTTCATATTCTTTTTTATGGCAACTTAATGAATGACCAACAATGCAAAAGGGAATTACAGACCCACGGACATACATACGCCGTTTCGGTTTTATATATGTACTACTCGATACTCGAGTAATTGGAGTCTCTACACACACATTGATAACGAACAAATTTACCGTCGAAAATTTCGCGAGCGAAATCAATTCGTTTGTTTGAACTTGCAACAACAATGCAAAAGGAAATTACAGACATACATTCCCCGTTTCGGTTTTATATAAAAGATTATTGACAATGCTTTTAGGTCAATTGGATGATGACATTGTCTTATATTTTCTGTTTTATTTATCGATCGGAGCTTTTTGTACGAAAGTTAAAAGTTATTGAACTGTCCACTTTATAAAAGTATTAAATAAATAATAATATTAAATATTCCTCATTTAAATATTCGAGGCGGAACAGTGAACTTTTTAAATAGCTGAAATAAGCATCAAGCATTTTTTCCGTAATTAAATATTTATAAATAACCATCGTAAGTTGTGTGCCACAAAAAGTCATTATATTATTAGGTACTCCTTCCTTTAGAATAGTTTTTTGAACTTAATATGCCAATACTTTCATTTTAGACTTATTGTTTATAAGGAAAAATACAATACAGCGGATGCCATGAATTTGAAAAATATAATAAAGATAGCATAATATAACAAAACACAACAATTATTTAATAGAGAATTGCTTAAAAGACACAGCGTTGAAATTAAAAAAAGGAAAAGTCATAATCGTTTCTGGATATAACTCTGCCTTATTTTGGTGTCTTGGTATTCTATCAACAGTCGTTAGAAAATATGAGAAAAATAATATAGTTGAAGCGTCCAGTATCAAACACAGCCAAGTCATGTTTTTGGCGATGTACACTTTTGTATTGATTCCGGTAGGGAAATGTTATCCCAACAATTGTACATTGATTTCAGTTTAAAAATTACACTATAAATGAACGAAAATCAACTTTCAATAATGAGTTTACTATCAAAAGCGGCCGAGTCAACGGCATCTTATCATCAAGCCGGCCAATTCACGGAGAACCAATCAGATCGCAGTATTTGAACCAGCTGACTGAATGAGAGCCAGTGTTGTATCTGGATTTTTCGTTTTTATTGAAGTTAATTTGCAATAAAATGGAGCAAAATGTTGCGGAAATTACTCCCGATAAAACAAGAAACCAACCACGAAATCTATTTCAATAGAAAATAGCCGTGGAGAAACAGTAAAAGAAAGTTATTTTTAAAAATTATACCATAAAAATGGTTATTTCAACTCATAAGTCATATATTTAAACTTGATTTCTTGAAGAAACCAGACGCTTAAATGTAAATTTTATTTTATCAGTATTATTATTTACAGTATAATTAACTGAAAAGATTAAAAAACGTCGTCATAAGGTAGTCAAACAGAATTTCGGCTCTCCTGAAAAATAAAGTGAAACTGACTTGGCCGTGTTTGATACTGGGCGCCTCAGTTCTAGAAATTATTAAATCAACACTCTAATAATCGGGACCGCCAATTGGCGTCTAGTGTGTATGGAAAGCTTAATTTAAATTATGTTTTTTCTTTCTAGCACTGCTTCACGATATCATATAGAAGAGAAAATCAGCGTCAATATGAGCTTCGAGCAGCATCAGAAGCTGACTGCGTCCACTGGATTGATGCCATTCGGGATGCCAGGTATTTAAGTTTTCTACAAAGTTATTAAATAATTTATAATATGTGTGGGGCCTAATAATAGAATGCTTCTTTGTCAAATATAAAACATCAATTGTTCAGTACAGGCAATTGTTTGTTATTAAAAATATTTTGGCGATTAGTTTTTGAAGGTTTATTGAAATATATGGATTCAAAGTACCGTGGTGATTTTTCACACTTTAAATGCCTAAGTGAACAAAGACACTTTGTACACTAATAAATATCAACTTTTGATCATCTTTGTGAACAAAGTTATTCCTTGGCGCTAAGTATTCTGCAACATTATTTTGACGTACAAATTAGCTACATGGACATGGAGTATTTTCTGATATCGAATGAAGTCCAAGTGGCCAAAATTTTACATATTCACTTCTAGCATTATGGCCTAGAAAGATATTTTGTTTGTTAACGTATGGTTTTTGATAATATCTATTTAAAGTGGTGACCCTTTTCAATTTTTTGTAAATAAAATGATCGAAAATTTTCTTCTCGGGCTTAAGAAAAAAATGATAATCTGTATTAGGAACGTGAAAATTATTTAAAAAGCTGCAATAATTTCATTGCTTATTTCGTGTTACTATGCCAATGAACTATGTCAAAATGACTTTATATTTTTAATTAAATATTGAAATGTTCGCATGCACACTATTCCAGTTAAAAGAAACCCATATATATAATGATGATATTCTTCTTTTATTTTAATAATATAAAGATTAATATTTTTTTTCAGATATAATAACAAATTAATACGTTCTAATTTAACACAATTATATATTTGTGTTAAACGGTACAGATTTTAAGTAAGTTCTGTACAGAATAAGGTTAATTTTTACAATTTAAAAAACAGGTCAATTTAATATTAATTCAATGAGAGCTTAAATACATTTCAATTAAAATGTTTCAGCAAATGCACAAGTTTCTGTCGACTGAATTGAAGTAATTTACGAGTGAATCTGACACGAGATAATTCACAGATTTGATAAATGTACTCTGCGAAAAAACGTATTTTTCTGCAACGCTTTTCCAGGGAAAAGATATGTTTTGCATTCGACATATCAAATGTCGCAGCGGATATGATTAGTTTCAACTTACTCGTCGGTGAAATCGATTTCCGTTCAGTATTTGCCCATTTCCCGAGCCGGTGACGAATTTTCCGCTCACAGCATCCGCTGGAAAATGTCGCTCGACCTAGATTGCCGCCCTGCCAGTCTCCAATTACACCAGAAGCAAGAATTTTCCCGGAGGAGTCGTCAAGGCTAATAGAATTTTTTATCAGCCTGGAAAACCGTAAGCTTTATTGCGTAATTTTTGAAACCGACTACCTTGGTAAAAGATACATTATTTCTCTTCGTACCTATGCTTTCGGAATCAAATTATAATTAAAACTTGAATAGATATGAGCGTACAGTGAAACCTCGATTCTACGTTTTTCAAGGAACCGTAAAAACATACGATTAATGCGGGAAAGTTTTTTATTTATTAGAATTTCTTATTATACCTATAACATTATTTTGTTTATAGAATTCCTTAACACTACGTTGCTTCTTTGCAGTTTGGTACTTCAATTTAAGCAAATGCTCTTCAAATTTGTATATTTTTTTAATATATTCATCTACATATATCCTTGAAGTAGAAAAATATTTTTAATTTTTCGAAGCCCAACAACGCTGCTGTAAATGTCATTCCATGGTTCATTATTGCGTTTTTCGCATCTTCTTCTGCAGAAGACACAGATGCTCAGTAATTACCGGAAACATTATGACCATCAAACGTTTACAATTGCACAGTTGCAGTTTCGGTTTTTTTCTGCGAACCGATGGTATAGGGTCGAATGTGTTTCTAAGATTTATTCAACAAAACGCTAAATCGGTATAATATATGTGACGGGACCATCATATTTCGACGTTAAATCAAGGAAATCGTTAAACCGGGGAAAGGATAATGCGGGATTTTTTAAAATTGTCGTTATGGGTGCTTCGTCGGGAGTATACAAAATGAACGAACCATGCGGGAACATCAGATCGGGGTTCTACTGTATTATTAGTAAAGACGACTTGTTCCACAAAAATCTAAAAAATAACCTTATATTTTATACATTCAAAAAAATAAATGTAAGTCGATATTCTTATATCATTAAATGTGGCTGAGTTATGTCAATCATATTTAATAAATAGCAAAATTAAATACTGTTTTAGTTAAGCTCGTTGATATTATGTTCTGTCATAATAATCATAGAGGGTGATATTTAAATAGATGCTCCTTCCACAAAAATCTAAAAAATTAATCTTGCTTGTAATTTTGTAAATAAAAATACACGTCATAGAATGATTTAAGTTACAGCTTCAAACTTGACTTCATTGTGTACAAAATATCAATCCAAATATATGCCAAACTTTTAAATACAGCTTTTTCCAAAATCGTTTAGTTTTAAATACAGATCATTTCACTTTAGCCAAAATGTGCCCAGCTTTAGGATTGCGTGATTAATGGCGTCTAATGTATTTTGTAAATCAGTATCCACTCAAACCTCTTTTTATGCGATTTCAAAGTTAGGCGGTTTTTTTAAATGCAAATTTTTAATTTTTTTAAATATATTTTTACACTAAATAAACGCACATGTGTAATAACGTGCAAAATCTAGTGTTTCACTTATTTTTTACAATGTGACCTTGGCACGTGCGTCCTTGTACATGTTATGCTTCCATATTAAGTCAAGGATTATTGTAGTTGTTTTGTGACCGTTCCTGATATTTTACAGATACAAACAATCGATTAAAAAATATTACAAATTAATCTATATTTTAATCATGCTAAACAGTTCATTACATTTTACCGCAAATTATTTTTTTGAGAACGAGCCATCTTTGCAAATAACATCGTAATATTACCTAGGTTTACTATTGAGAAATTGTTGCAATTGATATTCAACTACATTCATTTGAAGGAGCATGCTTATTTCTATTATTAAGGCTTCGATACCCTCCTATAGTTAATCTCTGAACACGGGTTGTAAGGCACCCCGACATAAGCGGGCTGCACATTATAGCGTGCAATATGAAATCATTTTGTATGCCAATTTTTACTGCTAATTTAAAAAAAAAATACTTCTGTATGTGTGTTGAAATTAGATTATTAATAATTTTAAATTCATCTCAAAATCAAAATATGCCAAATTAAATAGAAAATTTGCAGCCACTTTGAGTAAATTAAAATTCTTAAAAATAGTCTCGAAAAAAATTGAAATTTAAATGGTCTTTAATTTAGAATATCGACTAAGGGTGCTTGATGGAATTTCAATAACAAATACAAACGATTGAAATTTAATTTTTCTTTAATGTGTTTTTCATGTATTGGCTTAAAGTTTTTAGAATAAATGCTTTTTTTTACTAACCCATTGACTGCTAGCGTCTTTTACGCTAAAAAGTGGGTTGCAAATTGATATTACAAAATAATTAGACTTAAAATTGTTAAGGCTATCACATATTTTTTAATTCAAATATATATGCATTATTTAATATGATAATATTCCTGAGTGTATTTAACTCAAGCTTGGAGAAGTTTCAGTATCAAATTTGAATCATGGAAAAGTACAAAATGTAATTGGTCTCGAATGTGCATTTCATGTACAAGTTTTTAAATATTTAATTGTTATGAACCCGTTGCCTGCAAGTGTCTCCTACGTTAAAACGCCTGATTGCGGTGTGTTGCAAATTGATATTACAAAATAATTAGACCTAACAGTGTTAAAGCTATCACATTTTTTTTGTGTATTTAACTCAAGCAATGATGAAATATTTTTTTAATCTTAGTTCTTGGAATATTTTTAAATCAGCTCAGCAGGGAAGATGTTAAAATTTTTAAATTATTAGAGTTGCGCGCTAAGTGCAAAAGTTGTGACAACCCTAATATAGCACAATATTTTTCTAGAACGTTTAACATATTTAACGATGCAATTTATTTCTCATAAAATGATTTAACACGAAGCGCCTTCCGTTGCATTTTTTGTTCCTTTTTTATTTTATTCTACGCTAACTATTTATAAAATACAGTTTATATTAAATGCAAGACGAGACGAGCTTCCATGATTTAATTTTGCGCATAAATTCTTCGTAATGCAGTTTCCAAATAGTTTGAAACGAAACATCATTTTAAAGGAGTTGTTAGAATTTTTCATTACTTTTATCCAATATTAATAATATACCTGCAGCCAAGAATTTCTTCATTTGAGATTACGTGACATCATATCTTAAAACTCGTTACCTCACTTTGAAAAGTTTATAATTGAAATTTTTGTCTAAAATTACTTTTTGGTCGGAAAAGCTTGTATTTACCGCATTCTATCACATATATGAATTTCGGAAGTATCTATGGCTTAATAACGGAGTTAGTAGATAGATGTTCAGAGTTGCACTGCATCTGCCCACTTTTTTTACTAATTTTGTTTGACAGTGTTCTAAGTTGTCATCATTATTTCTCAGCAATTGTGAAAAAAAATGCTTAAAATAAGTAATTTCAAACATTTTTTCTTTCGCATTATTACAAGTGATTTTTAATCAATTGAAACTTCAAACGCTCAAATCTCAAAATAGGGTCATGGTCAGTTAGAACCGGTGAGGTGTAGAACTTTAAAAGTTCGTATTCAAGTTCTGTTCTTATCACAGTCAAAATGGAAACTGTTAGATTTACAGGTCACTGCCTAATTAATGGAGGCCGTAAACTAGTAAATATATCCTTATTCTACATAATGTGACATCGTTAATGTCATCGATACAACGAAAATTATTTCAAAGTGATATTTTCATATTTCTTTGGCATAGTAACACAAAATAAACGATGAAAAAATCAAATATCATACTAAAATAATTGTAGTTTTTTTAAATGATTTTTATGGTCGTAATAAAGTTAGCATATCTGGTATTGCCTATTGCATATTGGCATGCCTGGTTCGTGGTGCAGTGGTCAACGTCGTTGGCTAGCATGACGAACGGATGGATGGATATGGACCACATAGATACCATAAATTTCAATAAACTTGCAGAAACACATCGTCACACTATTTTCAATAACAAAAACTAATTTATTTGACAGAGGCAATTTTATTATTAACTCTCAAATATTTGCTTAGAAATTTACATATTATAATGTGAATCGAATGGTATAAAGTGAAAACTAATATGAAAATTCTTAATCGCAAGTAAAATAAAGTCAACTTGTGAAAAACAAAAACAAAATACATATAATAAATAAAATCTAATTGTAAAAAGTTCATTACAAAATAAAAGGATTAATATACGTGTATTTATTTTGTATGTAGTATCACTAATGAGCGTATTTTAGTTATTTGTATCATTCAATATTGTTTATAATAAAATATACAAATTGGATTTTTAAATATGCATACATATAATTATTATAACTATTATTCCGACTTTTTTTTACGAATACCCTAAAATTTTAATACGATGAATCTATTTCCAGTTTCAACAAAGTGGTATTGCAGCGAGAAGAACTTGAGCAGAGACATCTACATTTGCTACAAGTTGTGGAAAGTGAGCGAACAGCTCGAGCTCAATATGCGCAAACTTGTGAGGACTTGGCTGCGGAAGTGGCAAAATTAAGAGCAGAGGTAGGAAAAAAAGTTTTTTATTAATTTCATAAATGATAGCATAGCTACAAAAATATAAAAAGTTCAAAAATATCACGATCTTAAAAAAAACGATAAACGTGCAATGCCATCTATACACAACTGAAAGAAGACAAATCAGACATTTCTGCTGCATTTGATATTTTTGCCGTATAAATCGGTCACCAGAGGATTTTTCTGCGCAAGCCAACAGCTTCACAGTTAATATTGATATTTAATAAAAATGTGTTTTACATAAGTTAATTTGCCCACAAAGACAATGAAAATTGAATATTTCGTATGCATTGTATTGTGCATCAAGAATTGTTAGTTAGCAAAACTCAAACACATACATGTTTAGGTCTTTTTGACAAAAAATACTCAACAAAAAATTTTATGCGGCCACCAGACATTTTCGTAGGACCGCTGATGTTCCTAATGCGGCCACAGCCAAATTTTACGTGAGAACCACTGCTTTAGAAAAAAAAATGAAGCTTCTGTCATCAGTAGAGACTCCAATTACTCGACTTCTCAACTACTCGAGTATCGAGTAGTAAAATTTCAAATTACTCGAGTACTCGAGTATACTCGAGTAGTTTCAGATGGACCAAAATATATATTTTTAATTCGAATTTGTGTATATTTATAAATGAAAAATAATTAAAGAAACTAATACATTTATTTCCATTTATGCAAGATATATTTCAACAGAGAATTAAGCGACTCAAATTTCAAATTGGTTTGATGTTTTTCTTTATCATTCTCGCAGTAGAAAAAACTTCGACGATTATTACTAAAACGAGTATTACTCGAGTATTTTTCAAAATACTCGAGTATCGAGTACTCCAAAAATGGACGAGTATACTCGAGTATCGAGTACTCGATACTCGAATTGGAGTCTCTAGTCATCAGTCAATCATATTGAAAAAGGGATTTTTTAAAGTCGGCACTGAAGCAGTTAAAAAAAATGTCATATTTTAAATGGATTTGGTGAATACTTTATCAATGTAAATTGTTAATTGAAAATTAAAACTAGAAAAAAGTTGACATTGTTTTCATTGCATTTCAGCTATTAATAGGTACTTACAATTTTATTTCAATACAGTTGTTTTTGAACGAGTTAATTAACTAATTTAAAAAAATAAACATTTATTTAAATTGCAGCTGTGCGCCTTGAAGAGAGAATGGTGTCCGGGAGGAAGGTCTGCTCCATCAACGTCAGCACACCAGCAACACGATGCTTTGGAACTGAAGAAAATAAGGAAAGTTCAGGTAAAATACTCACACATTTTATAAAGGCCCAAATGATACAAATGCATTCCTTAATTAGTAAGCCGCCGTTTGATGTAGCAAAGAAGTAAATAAATTAAAATATTGAAGTTTAGTAGATCAGCGTTTTTCAACCTTCTTACATTAGCGGACCGGTGTCAACTGGTATTATCAAGCGGAAGATTTTAACATTTCTTTCGTATGCTTTGGATTAGGGCTGTGGAGTCAGACTCCAACATTGACCAAAAACACGACTCCAACTTAAAAAACAATTTATTTCGTCACGTTTTTTTCCTACCTTTCCTGTTTTTGTGTATTCAATTATATATCAGTCAAAAAATCCGGCCTATAGCCAAATTTTACATATAATATGCAAAAATAAAAAGTTCAAACTTTTCAAAATTTCCAACTCCGAGTACGACTCCGACCAAACACCGCGACGACTCCGACTCCGGCCAAAAAAACTCCACGACTCCGACTCCACAGCCCTGTTTTGGATGATTTTCTTAATTCCAGATGATGGATACCGGGATTAAAAAACCCAATCCCTACACTGATTTTATTATAAAACACCATCGTAAAACCATGTTCAGTGCACGTGAGAATATTACGCAAGGAAACTTTGCAAGTTTTCATACAATAACTCACATTGCTTTCTTTTATAACACAATGGTCAATTAAGAAAACTTTTTGCAAAGAAATTTACAAGACGAAAAATATGAAATAAAAAATTGTTCCTCATTTATGGTGATAAACAACACTTTAATAAATCGCAACCTTACTTTGAAAAGGTTCTTATTAACATTTGTGCCTAAAACGACCTTCCGGTCGGAAAAGTTTGTATATACAGCATTCTATCATATTTATGAATTTCAGAATTATCTATGGTTGAATAGTATGTTGAAACGAAGTTAGCAGAATTCTTGAGTTGCACTGCATCTGCACACTTTTTTTACTAAATTTATTTGACAAAGTTCTAAGATTTTCATCATTCGATCTTTAAGATCATTATTTCTCAGCAAGAGTTGTGAAAAAATGTTTTTAAAATAAATAATTAAAAAATTTTTACTTGCTCATTGATACAAGTGAATTTTAATCAGTGGAAACTTCAAACGCTCATATCTCAAAACAGTGTTAAGAGCAGTGTCGGAATGTCAAATACATTGAATTCTAGAAAACATTGTATCACCAGTAATTGAATGAATTTTTAACCAATAAAAAGTTGTTTTATTGGTATTACCTAATTGATTCTCGTTTTTAAATCATGACATCAATAAAAAAAATATTTTTATATTTTTCAGAGTTTTTTTCGAGGGTGGCTTTGCCGCCGTCGATGGAAGCAGATTGTCGAACAATACATCAAAAGTCCCCATGCTGAGAGTATGCGAAAAAGGAACAGGTGAGCGAGCCATGGTATATTTTTTTTGAAAGTATGTAAATTAAATCGATACTAATATTTTTGGATTGATTTTTCAGTCTCGTCTTCCGAATGGTTGAAGCCGAAGAAGAATACGTAGAACAAATAGAAATATTGGTAAGAAAATTTTTCTCATAATAATTTATTCTCTCAATTTATAATACAGTCAAACCTACTATAACGTTGAAATAGAGACCCCACTATACAAAACTATGAACGAATGTAAAATGTGGGGCTAGTTATTTTATGTAAATTGCGTGAAATCAATATATATGACTTTTGTACTACTAGCCAGTAACCGACAAGCGTTGCAATGCCACTCGAAGAAGGAAAGTGTTTGTGTTTATTGCTTTAAGCAGTTAAATTAAGTGCTTTCGGATGCACAATATTTTATATAAATAATTTCGATTTAATTTCACTAACATTGATCGGTATCGATGATTTTTGCCGTTTGACTGTGGCTGTTTGTCTTTTGCCGATTTTATATGGTACGACACACGCGCCACCTACTGAAAGTTAATTGTACTTTGCCTATAGCCTTCGCGCAAGTACAAGCAATAAGTTGACAATGTTTTATCCCAACCGGATGAATGGTATGGCAACGCATAAAATACAAACAAACAAGCAAACATTGATTTCTATATATTAGATATGCAATTTTACCTGTTTTGTACAAAAAAACATAATAATTTTAATGACTTTTTCGAAAGTCTTGCGAGAAGCAGCTATTGATTTATTTTACAATGTATTTAAGGCCGTAACCCACACATTACTAATGATGTTATTGATGTGGTGTAATGTAAGTCTCTTTTCCCCGTCGAAAATTTCTCGGGCCCTTCTTTTTTCAAATTTAAAAGCTTGCTAAGATTATAATTTGGCGGTTGCAGCTTAAATCCTTTCGATATAACGTGTATTTATTTACATACATTGTGACAATCTAAAGAAAACTATGTTGAAAAAACTGAGGGTTACGCCCCTTTTGCCTCTCTCCAGTCAATATTTAAATTTATGGCACCGTTCCTATCTTGGCGTTTCATGAGGATTTATTGTAGTTTTTAAGTATTTACGTGTAACTATTATTATATTGCTTTTTCAGGTTTCCTGCTTTTTGCGACCATTTAAAATGGCTGCCAGCTCCAAGAAACCGCCATGCTCACACGAAGATGTCAATTCAATATTTTTGAACAGCGAGACTGTTCTATTTTTACATCAAATCTTTTTGAAAGGACTAACATCCAGAATGGAATCTTGGCCCACTCTTGTTTTAGGTTAGAAAATCAAATATTTTCGTGTACCTTTTATGTTTAAAAAAAAAACCAGCTACAAAATAGAACTTTGATAATAAGTCTGTCAGTAAACAGCAGTTATAATTTGTTTGAAAAAAATCCAGCAACAAATAATAACTTAACTCGATTTTTTATGCTTAATCTCTTCGATGCCGCGGCCGTGTTTAAACGCCAAACAACCCCATGCTCGTAGGGCCGGCTATACAAAATGCGCGTGCTTACACGCAGTTTTTGAGACGCAGTCCTAGCCGGCACCCATCAGGTTAACTATGATCATATTTTCGAATGATATATTTCAAAAAGGCACATAATATTTTCGATGACAGTAATATTATAGGTCGTGATATAATTATAAACAAATTAACTTTATGATCATCCAAAAGAAATAAGTAATTAATTTTTTGTTTTATATTTTACAATATTATATTCTATGAAAATAATTTCAAGACAGTAGTGAGGAAGAATTTATTCATAGTTTTAACGATTTAAATTTGGATACTTTTCATCCTATAGGCCGATCTTTTGGCCCCAGTTTTTTTTAACACCTATTAGTTCATTTGTATGCTACCAATATAAAATAATTATTTATAACACTATCTATTATAGAATGATGCACCTAAAAGAAAATGCACTGATAAGCTAATAATCACCGAGATAGATAATAAAATAAAGACTACCCTTTTTTGGGAAAAAATGCTTCGGCATATTTTGCGTACACTTTTCAAAATGATCTGGTATCCAAAAGGTTAACTATTTGAGAGTTAACCATATGCAGAGTTATTGATAAGATGTTATCTTATACTAGCTAAGTATAGTTTTAGTTTCTTTTGTAATTTTGTGAAAGAATATTTACATATTTTATTTTAGTAAAACCATGTATGTTTCCTTGAAACGGTTCATTATTCAGTATCAGCATTATTAAAATGAAAAATATTCTATTATCAAGACTTATTTTTCAAATCTAAGATGTTACAAAAAAATCATAATGTTCTTTTTTGGCATATTCTAATAATTATATTTAGTTGTTTCCGTGGTCGAGTATCAAGCTCGCTCGCTTCGGTTGCCAAGCGCACGGGCTCGAATCCCAGCCCGTGGAGTCCAATTTTTCAAAGATTTATTTCATTAATCACTAGCCGTATTCTTTCTATCTCCACTCTTTTCCAAAAAGAGAGGTTCAGCATCTGAAAAAAGCTTATGCTGAGATCAACGCCATTAGGAGTAGATATGCTCCATATTGGGAGTGGACATGATTCATAAAATCTTCAAAGTTATATTTCTTTTATAATGTCAAATGGTTTGATAATTGTCAAGATATAAACTGTTTATCTGTTACACATGCTTAGTACAGTTCTAGATGATTAAATTTTCTTTAAATTCATATTTTAGTTTTAGAAAAAATAGAATCTTTATTAAATCTCATTGTTTAGTCGCAAATAATTTAGACACTACTAGAATGGTCAATGCTCTGTTGTGAGGTGTTTTGCTTAGAAAGATTACAAGCAATATTCTAGAATTCTGCATGTTTGTGTAATAGGCAAGTATTTAGAATAATGTCTGAACGCGTAGACAAGACCAAAATCATATGTTTTGGTAATCATTAAATAGTTGTGCATAGGTACATCCATTTTGGTTTGGTAAATTTGGGCAATTTAGAATTAATAGGCAATAAGTATGAGCTTCGAAATTTCATTAATATTTGTTTTCACTTTTGATAGATGATGCGATCTCATGCTAATTTTCAATTCATTAAAAAACCAATCAAATATTGATTGAATTGGTATTTACTTAGGAAAACTCCATTATGACACGATAAAAAAATTGCTATGTATTTTACTTCTACAGAAGTTATATAATATATAGTTGACAGCTATACGTATAAATATAGTTCTGAAGAGGGCGTAAGCCGTAATAGCTATCAACTGTATATTTCAGGGGCTCACAAAGTGTGTCTCGCGTGACTTTTGATGTGTCCCGCGAGTTTTATGTCAAATCTGTTTTATTTATTCTCTTCATATAAACTTAATAGATTAAAAAAATGGATTACAAGAGGTAAAGAGAGATTTCAAAATAAATATATTTTGCAACAAAAAGAAAAACATTGTTTTATGTCTCATTTACAATGAAAATATATTCGTTGATATGCAGATCAAATTAAAAGATTTGTAAGAGAACCTGGAAGTATTTTGTGATTAGAATTTAATTGAATTCCACAAAGAACTTTCACTCGAAGTATATCCAAATATAATTAAACGTCATCAAATGATTTCTTTATTTGGATGTAAGCATTTTGTGAAAAAACATTTTCTACTAGGTACTAAATCAAGCTTGTGATCGAAATTAACCGACAGCTTATATCGCATCTGTTTTACATATTCACACTACATCAATCGAGTGTTGATTACAGGATTTAGTTTCAAACTTTTACAAAAATCACCTAGTGGAAAAAGTATTGTTTTTTGGTAAAAATAATTAAAAAGAAATATTTTTGGGAAAAAATAAAATTTTAAGCACTAACAATTTTTTTATAAAGGGTGACCCGCCAAATATTTTTCACTTCAAAATGGTCCCTTTGACGAAAAAGTTTGTGAACCCCTGATAAATTACGTAATTGTTAGAGCTAAAATACATTTCTTTTTTTCACCACCCCAATAAAATAAATGATTTTTGATTTTCACACACTCACTTTTCAAATTTAAATATCTTTCATTCAGTCAAAATGAAGTATTAAAGATTTTGACTCAAAAATTTTCAAATTTATATATCTAACAACTATGTATGTTGTATAAATATTAATTTATTATTTGAATACCACCATTTTAATGGATATATTGATAAATCTAACAAAAGTTAAAATCAATATGTATTAGAAAAAATGTTAGCATAAACAGTGAAAGCATTTATTAAATGAGTAGTTTTAATTATTATTTGAGTAGCAAACTGCACCTTGCTAAAATTAATTTTTGAAGGTCGTTTGAATCTGTGAGTAGAAAAATTATCTGGCACAGGTGATCTTTTCGATATGCTTCTGCCGATGCTCTCCATTTACCAAGAGTACGTGAGAAGCCACCACTACTCCCTGCAAGTTCTGACCGAGTGCAAGCAGGGAGCACAATTCGCTGCACTGTTGGCTAGGCTCGAAGCCAAGCCGGCCTGTCAGGGTCGATCTCTGGAAACCTTTCTGACATACCCAATGCACCAGGTAATTTTCAATCAATATTGTTGGAACCCATAATACTACTCAACAAATTACATGGTCAGAATTTTAATAACCTTTTGGTCAAGAATAAAAATATTAATGGTCTGAATAAAATTATTTTGATAGTTAAATTAGGATAGGTCATCACTAAAAGATTCAGACCATTAGTCAAAACTCAAAACATTTCTGACCAAATAATACAATATGACCAATTTCATTTAAATTATGACCAATATATATAAATTATGACCTTACATTATTTATTCTACCATCTGTATTCTGACCGATACATTATGAAAATTTAAGATAAATTCAGAACAATAAAATAAAAATAAATACCCAAGCTGTTTAAATTGAGACCGGAAAAATATTACTAAGAAATGAGAAAATGCATCGTTCTGTTAATCTAATTCTTTTTTTGAAATTGTTTTTTGATTTACAGGTGCCAAGATATATAATCACTCTCCACGAATTATTAGCCCATACTCCACATGATCATGTAGAGAGGCGGTCCTTGCAGCATGCAAGGCAGCAGCTCGAGGACCTCTCTAGGCAGATGCACGACGAGGTATTCTTATTTGATTATCTTATTATAACCTATAAGTAATCTTAAAATATACTTTGCTAAAAAAATATTACTCAGACTAGAATCACTTGGATCTTTTTGCTTTACATATTTAAAATGAAGATATATATATACTTACTAGTATTGCTACCCGGCTTCGCTCGGACTAAGCGACCAATAATTATTTAATCTTATTTCATTTCCAAAGATTTACAGAGCCTCAGACATACATACGCCGTTTCGGTATTTCTAGTATTGCTACCCGGCTTCGCTCGGACTAAGCGACCAATAATTATTTAATGTTATATCATTCCCAAAGAATTACAGACCCACAGACATACATACATACATAAATACATACGCCGTTTCGGTTTTATATATAAGATTTTGCAAAATGGATCCAAGTCAGGTGCATGGATGACATCGGTATGAAAATTTTATTGCATAGTTTATTTGTTTTAATCAATCTTATCTCAAATATTGAATTATCTCTGAATTGACACATCGACTCCTTTCTTTGCAGAGGTTCTAACTGCTCTTGACACTATTTATGAGATATGAGCGTTTGAAGTTTCGATTGTTAAAATTCACTTATAACAATTAGCAAGTAAAAATGTTTCAAATTACTTATTTTAAGCATATTTGTTCAAAACTCTTGCTGAGAAATAATGATCTTAAAGACTTAATGATGGCAATCTTAGAACATTGACAAATAAATTTAGTAAAAAAAGTGTGCAGATGCAATGCCACTTTGGAATTCTGCTAACTCCGTTATTCAACCATAGATAATTCTGAAATTCATATAGAATGCGGTTAATACAAGCTTTTCCAACCAAAAGGTCATTTTACGTAAAAATTACAGTTAGAACCTTTTAAAAGTAAGGTAACGACATGTATGGGTTGGATCTTGTTTGTAAAAATACGTCCAATTTTGAGTGCCGTAAAAGAAGTCAATTTATCAAAAAAATTCAAAAATATTCAAAGCGTTTACTTCTTACTTTCAGGTAAGCGAAACCGAAAACCTTCGAAAGAACTTAGCAGTAGAACGGATGATCATCGAGGGTTGTGATATCCTTTTGGACGTCAACCAGGTTTTTGTGAGGCAAGGTGAGGTGTATATATTTTAGATGTATTCTAAAATAAATATTAATTTGATCATAATTTTCTTTCAAATCATTGCCTCTTATTTCAGAATAAATTTTATCACACCTTAAAAATACAAACACTCGAATACCATTCATTGGACTCCAAAATACACTAGACCAAACTCAAATATATAATAATACAATTTTATTTATGTTCAAGGGTAAGTTATATATTTAGAAAAATACCAACTATACTTATTAGTTCTTTTCAGGCACCCAAAAATAAATTATACTATTTTGCATTTTACTATTGAACCTGGTTGATATAAAAAAAATACTAAAATACATAAATAAATCAAGATATACATCATGTTAATAAAATAATATGCCATCTTTATTTTATTAAAAAAATATATTTAATCAAATAAAAATGTACATATTATTTCCAATTCAAAAGATGCATTTAACGCGTAATTGTTAAGCAATCTTATTTATTTAAAATCATGAAATTGAAATTTTTAAAAATGTGCTTATTTAATTCTATGTAGATATTTGATTATACAAAGATCTTGGGACCTATATTTCTTTTCGATTTTTATTACTAGAAAAATCGCGGAGAGTACCCTAGGAGGTAATTTATTTTTCACTAAGTAGTGCCAGTAGTATTTAGAAGCCTCTTTTGCTTGATTCACTTCACCCTGAGTACCAATTTAACCATTCATGTCAGTATTAAAACAGTTATTTAATAACAAAATTCAGTTTGCAAGAACATTAATTAACACAAGATATTCCTTCCATTTTTTGCTATTTTATAAGTGTTCTCCCTTATATTTTTACTATGCAACTGGTGAATCAATAAAATTGACACTAAACTAAGGGTGATTTATAAACAATTCATCTTTAATGTTCAATTATATTCATGTCGAAAAAAAAATATTGCTTCTAATGACAAGTAAATACAGTGGTACCTCGAGATATGAGCTTAATTCGTTACGTTACGTTGCTCGTATCTCAAAGCAATTTGTCCCATTGAAATTAATTGAAATGCCATTAATCCGTTCTAGCCCCCAAAATGTGTCGTTATAGAGCAGTTATATCTCCATCTATGTCTTACGTATGGAATTTGTCGGTTGTGCGAAAGAGATGGAGCGAAGTATGTTTTTTATAGTAGGTCCATAGCGTTTGACAGTCGAAGTAGAATCCAATAGCAACACAGATATACATATACGGATTTTCCACCAATACATTCATATGCACCCCTTCCGAGAATACGCGATGCGCACACAGATACCCGGCCGTTCCTCGTATCTTAAATGTTGCTTGTATTTCAAAGCAAAACTTCGCTTTTTCCACGGCTTGTTTCTAAAATATCTCGTATGTTAGGCCACTCGTATCTCGAGGTACCACTGTATTTCTCTTTTTTTACTTTGTTCCATATTTAAATAGTAACCAATAAGAAACTGAGAACTGTCAGTTCTATATAAAAAAAATCCTTACTCCTCTACTACCTTTTATAATACAAAAAATCATGTTACAAAACCGAAATAAAATCAAAAACACCATAAAATATTTGTATGGCTTATTCTTGTTGAAGGTGTTATCAAAAAGAGCTATACACATGCCATTCCTACGAATACAAATATGTATGTATGTATATGCCTTTACTTTCAAATGATAATTTATATATTATCTTCACTTTTTGAAGAAAATTCAAAAAAATATATTATATATTAATATAAATATAAAAACAAAATATTAGCCCTTTTTCCACTATTTTACACCTTTACCTGCTTATAAATGTCATACATATATCAGTGCTGGTCAAAGATTTTTGGTTTATGGAACGGTGAATATATTTAGGTAATGTAATAAATATAAAATCAACGAGTTTAATTAAATTCAAATGTGTTGTAAATATTTAATTACTTAACTAGAGTTTAATCCAATTTCCGTTTGATATAATTGTATTCAATAATTCTTACAACATAAAATATTATGAGCTTTCTTGTAAAAATTTGATTGAATATCGTAGGACAAGGTCACATGTTATGCATAACGCTTCGACCTGCTAGAGACAGGAAACCTAACTCATTTTTCTCTACTTTTCAGGAGAGCCAAAAAAAAAATTGGCTTTTTAGTATATTTTAATGCTTTTCTTTGGCTTTCTAATTTATTTATTAAAAATAAAATTTAATTATAATGTAATTTATTCTAAAGTGTTGTTTTAAAACGAAAATGATTTTAACATGTATTGAACTATTTTCGTATCCACCGCAAAATGGAAAAAAGAATTTTTGCTAGGATTAATAAGAAACTGGAAATTATGCTGTCGATTTTGGAAACCCATTATGTGTAACAGTGATGAAAGGTGGAATGGCATAAACCAACATTGATATAAAAACGGACCACCATTTGAGTAGCACTGTCATAGACCATCAAAATAAAAAAAATTCAAATTAACATTGAACCACTAAACAAAAATATGCATGTTTAATTATGGATTTTGTAATCTTATTATCTAGAGTCTAGACTAAAAATAACTTAATATAGGATTAAATTGACAACTTTGTATTTCATTTAGTGTAAAACAAGTAGTGACACGTGTTTCACCTTTTTAAGATGCATCCTCAGTAATGGTACTATTTATTTACAAAATACGTTGAATAACAAAGTTCTCAATTCTATTCTATATTAAAATGAATTTCTACAAAGTTACCGACGAATCCAACGAAAGTAGTAAAAATAACTTATTTTTTAATAAATTAAATTGATGGAATCAAACAAACTCTCAACTTTAAAATATTCTTTGAAATTCAACTATGTAGCAAGAAAACTTGTATGATTCTTGAATTTCATAACATTTTTAGTCGGATTTTACATTTAAAAATTATAATTAAAAATACACATATCAATCACAGTACATTTTTTGTAATATTGTATTCCTGTTTATTTTATGCTATAATAATTTTCTGCCAAGTATTATTTTTTTATTCAGAAATTGAAACAGTCACCTCCTTATCCTTATATTTATAATATTGAGATAATTGAGAAAATAAGATTTTCGTAAAGCTTAAATTTTTATTTCTGAAACATGAGTGGTTCCTATTAATAATCCTTTTTTCGTACCTGCCTTTATAAAAAACAATATTATTTTTGTTCGTTATTTATTTAGCAGAGTTCATGTTTTTCACGTAGAGCTCCAATTCGAGTATCAAATACTCGATACTCGAGAATACTCGTAAATTTTTCAAGTACTCGATATTCGAGTAATTTTCAAAATACTCGAGTAATACTCGTAATTTACAAACAAAGGTTTATTTCCAAAACTTATTTACTTAGTTAAAAAAATATTCCTTAAATGTTTAAACGTTGCGTTTAACTGAGTCTTACGCGTGGATTTTACTATCAGGTATTTTTTTAAATGTTTTTACCGTTGACTGCGTGCTATGCGAGTAATTTATTTTGTTACTTTTGCTTTGGGTCCTGCTGACTTATCTTTAAATGACAAGTTTATGAAGACGAGATTCTATGACGAAAAGAGATAATTTATTTAAATATTATCTATTTATAGACACAAGTTTGAAATAATAAAAAATATTTTGGTACATTGGAAACTTGTTGAGTATACTCGAGTAATTAAAAAAAAACTACTCGTTTCGAGTCTTTAGTTTCAGGTGAAAAAACTAGCTTTTATACAGTTGCCTCTAAATAAATTAAATATGGATAAATTATATACATACATATAGTACATAAATGTATATCTGTAGAATTGTTTCTGAGAAGTTTATTGCACTCAGGTAGCCTGAGTCAGGTGTGCGGCAGTGGCGGGAGATCTAGGGGCAGAAAATCCCTCCAGCCGCGACAGGCTTTCCTCTTCAGCCATCATCTTATCCTCGGCACGCGGGCTACTGGTGGCAGGCTTCACCTTCTGCCCGACACGGGACGCGTGCCCCTCGCTGACGCCATGCTGGTGGAGGATCCTTCCAACAATCTGGATGATGGTTTGTATCTGAATATAACATAATGAATACAATTTGAAATATTACTACAAAATAGATCCAACCCACAAAATGACCAAAATATACAAATATCTATAGTCTATACCAGGGGTGGCCAAACTTTTACCACTACGTTCGACTTTTTTTGAAATTTTTGGCGGCGATCGACTCGCAAAATAAATTGAATTTATTATCATTGAAATAAAGGAGGCTTTAGAGATGTTTACATTATAACGCCAGACAGGCGGGTGCTTGGACTAGCTTCGCGATCGACGCTTTGACCACCCCTGGTCTATACCAACCTGCAGAGAAAATTTTACTCTTTATGTTGAAAAAAATATGTGTGCTATTTTTGTCAAAAGATATAGTTCATAGTTATAGAGATCTAAAGCACTTGGATCTTTTTTTGCTTTGTTTAAAATTTAGATAGATACTTATTTTGCAAAATTAATCCAAGTCAGGTAGGTATTTATATGAATGTTTTTTCCACTTTTCCGATATGTGCCACTCTATCGATATAAAAAATTTAAAACAATAAGTTTCTGATGAATAAACTTTTGAAATCGATTATTTCTCTATTTTTAGAATGACAAGTTTGGTTGGATTTAATTTGAAAATAACGTCTAATTATTGTATTTAACTTGTGCTAGTCATTTCACAGACACAGTTGGGTATAAAAAATACAAAATATTTTAAAGTAAAAATGAACCAATATAACTATTTTTATTTATTTATCATGACAAAAAATGAGGTGACTGGGAACAAAAAATACATTTATTCTCATCGTTTCCACACATGCTTTGGAAGAAATGTGAACAATTGTACAATATTTCCAAGAGGACTTTTTTTGTTTTGATTTAATTTATTGTGCATTCCAATTTTGATTATATTTTATAACATTATTACAGGACCACTTGAAGCTTGATCAAAATATATCTTGCACCCTTAAATACAGGCTGATCAATCTAAAATTGTGATTCAATATTGATTAATATTCATTCATTTCAGATTCTTCTTCGGTCTGTTCAACTTCATCAACAGCTGATAATTTTCAAAATAGGGATTTTAAGATTTTGTTCGACAGTAAAGGCACTCAAATATCAGTTCATCTTGGTAAGTAATAACTTAGCAGCATATTTTACAAATAAATCAGTTTCAGTTCTTATGAGTTTTAAAATTTGCTACAAAGTATAGAGTTAATTCTTTAAAATTCTTAATTACGCTATAATTAAATAATTTAAGTAATTTAGGCACACACCTTAAAAATAGTAAAGACAAGATGTTTTGCAGTACATGCGAATCGATATACATCGGACAGACAAGTAGGAGTATATTGACTTGGGCTAAAGAACATAAATAATAAGATAATTTGATAATAAAAGTACAGAGTCGCAATTTTAAAAACCATCACACAAAGGCATCGCATAACATAAATTTAAGCTCAGTGCCCACGTGCTTACATTTTTGTAGTAAAGCCCTAAGCTAAATGCATTGGAAAAATTAAAGATCAACAGATATCATCAATCCAATGACATTCCTAATGAACAATCTAATATTAATCAATCTTCACTTCTCAAACCATTACGAAAGGTAAATGCAATTTTAAATAAATCAACTTACACATACCAATACCAACTAACATTTATTCCCACTAAATAAAAACCAAGATTAGCTTTCACTTCGAGAAAAACATAAAATAAATGTGCCGCATTTTTTTCCCAACTTGGAGCATATGGACTCGTCACGGAGTTTATCTCAACATATATTTTTCTACGAGAACTGCTTGTTACTCAGTTGCTCAAGCTCACTATTTTCGAAGAAAGTAGGGATGGAAAGGATACGAGGACTAGGATAGGACTAGTGATTAGCTAATCGCTGTCACTTTGCGTCGCTTTTTGGGATCGGAAAGGTGGGAAGGGATTTTTGACAACACAAACACCCATGCCTTTGAATAGATTTATCGACTGAAAAAATCCGCTTGTACCGGGAATCGAACCTAGGTGGTCCGGCACGCAAGCCAACAACGTTGACACTGCGCCACGGACCGGACATTTGTATTATTACCATACCATTGAATTTATTTTACCATATGAAATCAGGATTTTACAACAGAAAAGAAGATGTATTGTCTACAACAGTATATACAGATAAGTAAATGTATGTTTAAACATAATTCTGAAGATGGCGCAAGCCGAAATAGCTATCAAGAATATTATGTAATTTCTGTATTTTTTTCACTGTGTAATATTTTTACATTGAGTTAATACTGTTTTATATTTCAGTGGCAGCAAGTGTCCAAGAAAAGGCAGCCTGGACTAGCGATATTGTGCAATGTATGGAGAATGCGCAGTGGACTGAGGCCGGAGTAGGAGGAGGTGGCGGAGGAGTGTGTGTTGGAGGGGTCAGCTCCGGTGAAGGAGGAGGACTATCGGTAGCAGGCGCTGGTACCCGAGCTGATCCAAGGCTTTTTACTGATGATGTCGACATTCGATTCTCGAGAGCACTCAATTCCTGCAAAGTGCCACAAATCAGATATGCGACGCCCAGCCGATTGCTGGAGAGATTGACAGGTAATCTTGGAGCTTGATATTTAAATTTTCTGTCCATTCACAATAAATCCATAATTGGTCAGTATTATGCAACAAGGAACCAACCTTCAACGTGTTAAAACACGGGTCGTCAACCTGTCCGTACCGCCTACTAGTAGGTGGTAAAGGCTTCCGCGCTGGGCGATTTTTGCTTTTACCTCAAAATCTTTCAAAGTCATGACAAAACAAAGAAGTTGTCTGAAAATCACTGAATGTTCAGACCTTCGTTTTTTTTGAAAGAAAATTTAACCAGACATACAATATTTAATCTCACAGCATCAGGCTTAAAGTTCTCATGTATTATTGAATTTGATTTATTTTCAATGTATGTATAAACACTCATTTTTTATTGCAATAAAATTTTGGTAAAAAAACATTTCAAATCTCCTAAATTCCTTCTAGAATTCTTTTCACCTATACCATGGATTGAAAAATAGCGATAAATTCAAATTTGATAAAAAAAAATCAAAAATGTAACAAACAATTCAAATTTGCTTTTATACAACAGCTTAATGACTGTCACATCGTCACATCTGTCATATCGTTATATTCGCACATCTTTTACAGATCTTCGATTCTTGTCTGTGGATTTCCTGAACACCTTTCTCTTGACATACCGTGTCTTTACGGACGGAGAGACAGTACTGGAGGCCCTTCGGCGAGTATTTTATGCAGAAGGGGATCCAGGAGCTACCGTTGTGATTGGAGGCGATGCTGGCGGAGTTGGACCTGGAGGTGCTCCATTGTGTGAAGTGAGAGCACCTTCGCCTTCCGGTAATCAAACATCAGCCAGTAGGAAAGCGAGTGCTGCAAGCTCTGTTTCTGGTAAGTTATCAGTAAAATTATAATTATTTATATATACATAATATAAGAATATTATTTACGATGACAGCTAGTTCCCAAAACCATAATTTACGGGATTATGCAATAAACTGCTAAACACACTTAAAATGTGACTAATTTGCTATTTTTTAGTTCATTGTTAGTACAGTGGAACTCCGATCTAACGTTCTCGCATTATTCGTTTTCCCGCGTGGCTTGATCATTTTCTTTAGTCCCGGCGAAACACCCATAAGAACAATGTTAAAATATCTTGCATTAATCGTTCCCCGATTCATCGGTTTCCTCGATTTATTGTGTAAAAATTATGGTCCCGTCACAAATATTATCCAGATTGGCCGTTTTTGACGAAAATTTCTCATAACCACATTCGGCCCCATCCAATCGGTTCGTAGAAAAAAACTGAGACTGCAAGTGTGCAACGATTAACGATTCATGGTCATAATGTTTCCAGTGAACATCTTGTTCCTGTGTCTTCTATAGAAGAAGATGGCGAGAAACGCAATAATGAACCTGTAGTGATATTAACAGAAGCGTTATTGGCCTTAGAAAAAATAAAAATATTTTTCTACTCCAAGGATGAAGGACGAATCTGTTGGAAAATATGCGAATTCGAAAAGTTATTGCTAAAATTGAAGTGCCAAACTGCAAAGAAGCAACGTAGTATTGATGATGTTATACATACATACATAGGTATGATAACAACTTCACAAGTATTTAAAAGTTGAACATTTTTTATTGCACATTAAAAAATTTCCCGCATTCATCGTTTCCCGCATTTATCGTTTTTTCTACGATCCCTCGAATAACGTAGAATCGGGGTTTCACTGTATTGGTAAAATATCAGGAGCAGTCACAACTCACAACACAACTGTTCTACAAAATACACTCAACGTCATTAATCACGCGATTCAAAAGCTGGGCTCCTATTGGCTAAAGTGAAACGATCCGTATTTTAAACGGAATGAATGTGAAACAAGTCGTACCTCAAAGTTTCGCACCATTTTGAATTTAAATTTTGTGAATAACGAAGTGGAATTTAAAGCCGTTGCTAAAATCATTTTAGTAAGTCATTTTTCGATGTTTGTGGAATGAGCAATCATTGTAAATATACCCTCTATGATTATTATGACAGAATATAATATCAATAACCTTAGCTAAAAGAGTATTCATTTCGATATTTATTACTAATGATTCAAATAACTCAGCCACATTTTATGTTAGTAGAATTTAGACTAGTAATATTTAAGCACTTTTGAGTTGATCAAAAATAATAATTGTTCACTTTTAAGGTGTTCACTGTCAATACTTGGTGGAAAGGTATTATAATAAAAATAAAAATACATTTATGGTACTTTTTCCAAATAAAATTTATTTAATCAGGACCGGTTTCGCTCATGGCGAGCATTGTTGGAAAAAGTACTAAGAATGTTTTTTTTTTTTATAATAATAATTGTATTAACCCATATTTTTTTGTTAATTTTTCAGGATATGGATCGGAACAAAGTGATCGTGATTATCAATCAAGAAACTGGAGATGCAGTCTTAAAAAATGTGAGTATTTTTTCGTAAATACGTAGATAATTAATAATAGAACCTCGCCCCTATTGACACTTTTGTACAACATTGCCAGCCCAAGTGACATTGTTTCACTAAATTTCAAATTAAGCGACGACGTCTCAACATAATATTTTTTACAAAGATGTCTCTGCATTAGGTTGCATTAAAAAATATAATATGTAATAAAAAATAGGCTCGTAGTGGCGTCTGGTAAGTTAAATAAGTAATTTTTAAATAAATATAAAATAAAAATAATAAAGTATATTTAGTATTTATTCCGGTATTTATTTAGGACCGGTTTCACTCATGGGCAAGCAATGTCAACTGATATACAACGAAACAGTGATATTTATAAATTTTTTTCGTTGTATTTCTTATCAGTTGACAATGCTCACCATGAGCGAAACCGGTCTTGATCCAATAAATTTGATGTGGATTGAGTACTTAAAATGTTTTATTAATTGCATATTTCATCAGTAAAACAAAAAAAAATAATAGACTTTTTTAAAAATATTTTTACAGTTGACGAAGAACTACGTGATCAAAAATTGTCTCCGGGACCTCCCACAGCTCCTCGCTCCCGAAGACCTTCCAATGCGTTGAAGGTTTGTTTAGTGGTGTGTCAATTTATATTTTTATATGAAATATCTTTATCATGGCTTTTTATATTTAATTTATTGTATGGTGTGTTTTCAAACCAAATAAAATGTTATAAAAAATTCTTGACTTGTTTTGACAAAGCCTGCCGAAGAAGATAGCTCTCACCTCACGATTCCAAAAATAATGGCGTCTTCTTCAAGCTCCGAAACAATCATAGGTAAATAAAAAGAAAATTATTCTCATTTTTTTTATATGAAATTAAAATATTTTTTCAGTCAAAGATTGTGAAACACAAATCTTGATTGTAAAATTATTTTTGCTCTTACACCCGTTAATTTTAAACGAAAATGTAGTCAAAATAATAAATTTGTTATAATCCTACACTTTCTCAATCTTTCTTCTTTTACTTCTTTGACCATACTTACTCTCTATGTCGAGTAGGGATTCACAAATATTCGTCATTATCAACTATCACAGGCCAGTTGCTTTGCTTTCCTCTCATGACATGCCAGCATCCACACCGATTACATACAGTGAATAAAAACCAGCGGTCGTCCAGGACACCAGAATACCACCAGCCAGAGGTGAGCAGGGTTGATGCTCAATGAAGGCATTCGCAGCACGCGATCCAGCAGGCCACGCTGACTTGATCTCAACCAAGACCAATTTTAAGGCATTTGATAAATTTGCAACATCATATGGGGAACGGGATACTCTTGATTCCTCTTTAGATTCCACGCGTAGTAGATTTAAATCCACGGATTCTCACTTTATTAGAGATACTTAATATCACTTCAACAAAGTGACTGAGCAAGAAGTGATGAGTAAATTCGTTTTTTTCCTTGATCGTAAAGCGTTATGTAAGGCAGCTGTCAAAAACGGCTGCACACGCATAGTAGAAGGGTGGTGGGACAACCAACTTTTTCACCCAAATATATAGTTCTAATGTATCTATCTCCATGACTGCTGACTTAATAGGGCACTGCCCAGTACATTCCCTGACTTCCGATCTCCTCACAAAATCAAACCACTTCAACTCCAATACCGCTTAGTATACGAGTTTCTTCATCAGGTACCATGAATCGCTACCATAAAGCGGCATGGTTAGAACGTAACCGTGCACAGATGTATCAATCTGTTTCCTTTGTTATTCATTGAACAGGTTTTGTTCAATTCGATGTTGTACTTATGTCTTGTTTATTTTTCAGGACCATCTCCTCCGTCACCAAGCAACTTGAGCTCCATCACGCTAGTGGGAAGCCCAGCTGACCCTGAGAAACACCAGAAACAACAACAAGAACAACAACCACCTCCGTTCACTCCTAGCCGCCGTGGCTATCAGAGGTCTGATATGTCAGACGCTGACGTCTGCGGGAAAGAAGATGGCGATATATGCGAACGTGAAAGAGAAAAGGAAAGAGAACAAAAAGACTTGGAACGGGAGAGAGAAAGGGAGAGAGAGAATGAAAGAGAAAGACAGCAAGAAGCAACTGCGTCAAAGCCCCGATTGTTGATGAAGAGGGAACCAGATCTTTTACCAACATCACCACAACACTTCTCGGTAAGTTTATATGAATTTGTATCATATTTGGAAAAAGAAATACCCACTGTTCATGAATATCATGAATATGCTTTTTATATTCATGATAATATGTAATATGTAAAATTTTCGCATGATAATTGGAATAAAATTTTCAGATGGATAATAACACTTATCCTTATTTTTATATGTATTTTTATCATATTTTGGAATATAAATAGGTACCCACTGTTCATGAATATCATGAATATGCTTTTTATATTCATGTTAATATGTAATACTAAAAATTTTCGCATAATAATTTTGTTTAAATTTTCAGATGGATAATAGCAGTCGCCGATCATCAAACGAACAATCGACACCACGAAGAGCATCAAGGTAATTTATTTTGAAATATACGGGATAATACAATATTAGCCTCTAATAAAGAATATTTGTCGCTCGTACTGGTACACAAACCTGTGAGGTCCATTACAGAAGTAAACGATTTTGAAATATTCTTGATGATACAATATTTATCTATAAATAAGAATATGTGTCACTCGCACTGGCACTCAAAGCTATGCGGTCTGTCACAGAAGCAAATGATTCTTTTCGAAAGCACGGATGTTCGTGTTGTCTAAAAATTACTTCTCACCCATCCGATTCTATAAGCAGGGTGTAGCAACCACTTGTCATTTCCTAGCCTTATCCTTTATTGCCCTACTCTTATCAAACTGAAGAGAGCTTGAATTACAAGCATTTCTCTTAGAAAAAAATATAATTACATAGCACTTTCAGACTTCTTGGTAAGTTTCAAGCTTCTCTTGATTGACACCAGAATGCACACTCGTCATTCCTTTTTTGAAATAATATTGATTGAAATATGCTTTTGTTGCAATCTAGTGAAAGACGAGGAGAAGTATCAACAAGTGGCATTAGCAGCTGGTGGAGCTCAGAGAGGAGAGCATCCGCTGATCGCCGAGCTTCTGCAGCGTCACATCGATCCTCACTATCGCAACATCTGCTTCAGGTATATTGAATCATTACTTATTTATTGTAAAACAAAAAAACATGGCATTACAGCTGACGCCTATGCGCTATGCATTCGACAATTTTAATAAAAATATCACAAAACATATGACACAAACAAAGCACCGAGTTCCATGTCGAAGTGTCCACATGAACAGGCATTGCATTCATCAGCTGAACAGCCCTTGCGACTAGCGACTCAAAAGACCTACGTGATAAACACAAAGAAAACTGATTGGCCTTGGCTACGATCACGTAGGTAGAAACTGGGAGAATGCAAGCTTAAAGTCTCAAAGATGTCAGGGTTATCAATTACATAAATAAGTAAAAGTATTATTATATAAAGCAATGAAATATATTTAATCAAAACAGTTTTAAAAAATCACTGATAAATTAAATTATTGAATAACTTGTTTTGTGCGTCATATGTGACAGACATGCAGACGTGAAGCGAGTCAACCACGTGCTGGAGTCGTCATCACATCCTTTCGACAATCCCATAGAAGGTAAATAAGAAGTTACATTAGAATTATTTACGAATTACTTCATTAGTGTTAAGCCGTATTCAATCATAATGCTTCATATACCTATAATACATGTAATTTTTTATTTTTATTTATTGTATTTGCATTAAATGTGCATAAGGAACTATTTTTTACAATTCGATTGTAGAATGGAAATAGGACGCAACCCTCCGTTTTTTCGATGTGGTCTTTAGATTGCAATAAATTTATAAATTGCGTTTTTTGTAATGAGCATAATGTATTGACTTAAGAAAGACAAAATGACGTAAACCAAATTTCTTTCAATAATTTTTTGATAACGTACAAAACGTCAAACACGCTTCATTATAAGGATGTAAGCTGCAAACGCCGAATTAGTATCCAATTTAGCCTTTCAGTTTGAAAAAAGAAGGGACTGTGTAAGGAATCACAAAACTTGTTCAGTATGTGTTACCTCATTTTGCCTTACCACATCCAAAAATTATCTGATTTTACCATAATGTTTAAATTTGCGCTAAGTATCTATTTGATATTTATATAATACTAGTACCCGGCGTCGCTCGGACTAGGCTACCAATAATTATTTAATGTTATATCATTCGACATAATTATATCACAAAATCTAACATCCAAAATAGAGTTAAATTAATAGTAATTTGATGACAGCCCCATTCTCGCCCATTAAAATGTCCAAATTCAAGGAAAAAATCTAATTTCCTGTCAAAGAAATGTCAAATAATACCTTCACGTAAATAATAAACATTATTTTAATAATAAAAGCCGGGAAAAGTTCAGTAGTAGACTAATTTATTACATTTTGACTAAATGCCTTCGCCGATAAAAATTCAAAAATATTTTCTTTATTCATTTTTATGGCAACTTAATGATCAACAATGCAAAAGGGAATTACAAACTCACAGACATACATACGCCGTTTCGGTTTTATATATAAGATTAATGAATTGTATCTTCATGTGGTATTTATTTCGGGTTTTTAGTGTTCCCACATATTCTTAATGTGTTTGTCCAATTATTTTTAATCCTCTATTTATTACGATATAACGAAAAATAACATCCTGTCATAATTCGAAGAAAGGTGACGCGCACGGTTTTAAATTGAGTGAATATAACAACGCGTGCGCCGGGTTAATGTCATGTAATTTGTTGAATCTGACTGACAGATTTTTCTTCTGAAGAAAGCATATTCATACATAAAAATACTGTTCATTTCATTCAACTATTTCATTCGAAAATCGTTTTAGAGATAGAAAAGTTTTGCAGATAATCAAAAGAGTTTTCATCGAACCATTGAAAAGCAACATCAAAAATGTTTACTGTTAAAAAAATTTGATTGATTATGCACAAATATATTTTGTTCGTATACTTTTTTATTTAAGAACTGTTAGCAAATCACAATATTCTTTTTTTGAAATAATGTTTCCATTCCAATTTTCAAAAGTTGCAGACTTTTTTGAACACGTTATAAAAGTGTTTATATCTTTAATGCTTCAGCAGCTTTTCAGACGATCCTTGGTAAGTCAGTTTTCAAGCAAATGGTTTTATTTGTGTGGGAACCAACAATAACAATAATAATTGTACTTTTTCTCATTTGATTCATGTTTATAATGCTAACGTTTTATGTACATACGCCAAAATTACCCTCGCCTTATATGATAATTATTATGTCCCCTATTAGTATAGCGCAGTGGTGCACAACCTTTTTGGGAGAAGGACCAGATAATCAATTCTCAGATAGTTCGTGGGCCGCATGGGTAAAAATCGATTAAATTATCGATGTATTAATTAAAAGAAATTAATGTGAATATTTGGTATTACAGCGAATGCCAATGCGCCAAATATTTTTAATTGTGATATTAGAGATTAACTCGATGATCAATAATGAATCAGTCGAGAACAACTCAATGATACATTACATACACCCAGCCCAAGATCTCTTTTTCAATTGAAAAAATCTGACCTTGCCGGGAATTGAACCCGGGCCCACCTGGTCACTAAGACAAAGCACTTGCCACTAGACACAGAGATCGACGAGAGAGATTTATATTGGTCTTCGATCGTCTGTAAAAAGTTCTGAAGAAAAAAGGATTGATTGATATTTGTCATTGCGGGCCACATGAAATATCACTGAGGGCCGCATGTGGCCTGCAGGCCGCAGGTTGTGCATCACTGGTATAGCGGCATGTTAGATGGCAGCAAATAGTATTAAATCCTGTAGTTTTTTTCTGCCGATAAATAAAAGAAAAAATTAAAGATGTAAAATTAAAAGGTTTCCTATTACTGCCTCTACAATGATATTGATGAAACAATTGTTATTAAACTGCGCCTAAAACTTTATTTATGTTTTGATAATATGTCAGGTACATTTAGATTTTATTATATAAATTACAAAGAGTAATGCTTCAATTTATATTATAGATAAAAACAATTTTTCTTGCCATTAAAAATCGATTCTTATAGCTTTGCAATTAAGAATTTTGACTGAAGCCTAATGGAATTTCAATATCAAATCGCATTTCGCCATTCAACATCTTCAGGCATTTCATGTGAACGAATGAATGAACTTAAACTTGAACTGACCCATAGTAAATAGTTTATATTGTCCCTACCAATCCAAAAAGGTGTTAGTAACACTTTGGTGATTCTAAGCTAAATATGAGGTTAGATTCACAAAAAAATATGCACAGACTGCCAAAACGATTTTTTCCAAAAAAAACTGATTACATCGAAACAAGTGTTAAAAAAAAAGTTATTCTAATTGGCCCAATATTTGTTCACTATTTTTGCTAACTTGAAAAGTAATGATTTGTCACTAATACTCTTTTGGGATAAGAAAAAAAGTAATATTCTATTGTTGGCAATCTCGATTAATTAGCTAATGTTAATTGATGTAATGATGTTAATCAAGTAATTGCATAGGTCAAATTACAATTCCCGTGGGTCTTTTAGATGTATCATTGTTAAAAGGTGATTGCGAAGCTCATAGCGAGGGAATGCCTTCAAATTTAAAATGGTGGCATGAAGATGCCGAAAGGCGAAACCCAGTTGTTACAAACAAACTTCTTAAAGCGTTAATATTGTTCCACAACAATTATTTTCTAGTGTGTTTGATCACACATTTTGAACGGAATTTAATTGCAAACAATAAATTATTTATAAAATAAAATAAATAATAGGCAATTTTTTTTTAATTTATTCATAAGACCGTGAGGTAAATGTGTTAATGAATTAAAAGTTTGATGATATCCTGTAAGAGACCATAAACAAATTATAAATAAAAAAAAATATATATTACTATAAGTGTGTACCAAATTGACCTTTTTCATTTATAATAATCAACCTTTCAGCTTGCTTGGGGGCCCGAGCACGAGTACCTTTCATATCAATGTACCACTAGATATTTAGATGCATTAACCTAGTAACTTACCTATAAATTTTCCTTTTCTTATTTGATATAAATAATCTGTTTAAAAAATGGATTCATATGATATTGTAAATTTTTAATATACACAAATTTTATATAATTAAATTTTTCTATGTAGAATATCTCCAATCACCATGTAAACTTTTTTATAATATATTATAACTTAGCTTACAGATTTTGTTAGATTTTTTTATCACTTTTTAGGTGTCGATTACTACTGTCAATTTACTGGTGGAAATGCATTATATTTATAAAACTAAAACACAATAATTGTTTTGTGCTGATTCCACAATTTTATACAATGATCAGGACCAGTTTTGCTCGTGGTGGGCATTTCGAGTGAAAAAAATATATACATATTAACACCTAGAACTTTAATGTTCTGCTCGATATTGTACAACTTGTTTGGAAAACTATATTTTACAAATTTTTAATTATCCTTACTTCAAAAACCATATATTATACTAGATTGCTTGTCTTAGTTAAAGTTTTTAACATGTCATAATGTCGACATCTTACATTGAAAAGGTTCTAACTGCTCTTGACACCGTTTTGAGATATGAACGTTTGAAGTTTCGATTGATTAAAACTCACGAGCAAGTAAAAATGCTTCAAATTACCTATCTTTAGCATATTATTTCACAACTATTGCTGAGAAATAATGATCTTAAGGATCTTATGATGGAAATAATGATGAGAATCTTAGAACTTTGTCAAATAAATTTATAAAAAAAAGTGTGTAGATGCAATGCAACTCTGGAATTCTGCTATCTCCGTTATTCAACCATAGATAATTATGAAATTCATGTACATATATAATAGAATGCGGTAAATACAAGCTTTTTTGACCAAAAGGTTATTTTATGCAAAAATGTCAATTAGAACCTTTTTAAAGTAAGGTGACGATGTGGTATTTCGTTTTCCATGCAAAATAATACACAAACCCTGTGATATCAATAAATTTATCATATCTATTGAGGAGTTATTGGAACGAAAAAATAATATATTGAAGAAGGTGAATGTCAAGTTTTAATCAAAAATTCTCCCGGCGACCAAAACTCGTCCTGATCATTATATCGAGCTGTGGGAACTGTGCGAAATATTGTGCTTTATTTCTAATGTAAAAAAAATGTTATTTAATAAAAAACATCTTATTTTATGCTTAAAAAAATGCCTGCGTTTTGTCATCTAATTATTTGTTTTATTTCAATTTTGATATTAGCACATTAAAACAGTATTTCGCTTGCCAAATATGGGCCTAACTAATTTAGCTTTTTACAACACAGCTACTTTAGATTAATTTAATATTGATGCAAACACACTTTTTTGCCTTATTACACTTTATAAAACTTAAACTTTCATAAAAAATGTTTATAAGAAATTCCGAAATTTTATAAATTTTAGTGTTGTAATGCCTGGGTGACTTTATTCCACAAAAATATTTTAAAATAAAATGTGGAAAAAATTGTCAAAAATTATAAAGACTTGTTTCTGTAATAAATGCAATACCATCATTTTTTTTATTTGTTTCACTTCATTTTTACATCATCATATAAATATAAAAACTTCTATTATAATATGCAGTTGAAAAAGATATTCAAACGTAATTTTAACCAAAATCAAAAGTATTCGGTTAAGCATTAATTTTCAGTCAAGAACTTGATGATATTTATCTGTATTAAAATTGTATTTCAGTTCTTGTGAAAGTATTAATTTTCATTTGTGAATATTTCAGGAGTAGCACTTCAACAGCAGCCGCTGCATTTGCCATAGCTACTTCAGCATCAAGCAATCCTCGTGATACAAAGCACACTCCATCTGCTCCGAGGGATTCAGTTACTTCGACAGCTGCCACTATGAGAGTTTTAAACGTTTTAAGGTTAATACTGTCAGTATTTATTAGAATAAAGCCATTAATAGAATTTAATGTCGATAGCTGAACTAAGGTAAATGTACCAGTAGCTGACCGTTTAAGAGAAAATTTCAACAAAAATAATGATTAAGGTTTAGCATTGTACCGAATGAAGGCAAAGCAAGTATACTCATATTGGATCATATGTCTTAATTAATATTATGTTACAAAAATTACGAAAGGGCCTGTTGAAAAAAAGTTGTGTTAAATTATTTGAAGTCATGTTTTTGTTTCATTTGTTGACCATCTCACATCCAGTAGTTGACAATGTCTAATCAGGGGGCTTTATAATGAACTTTCTGTCAGAGTTGCCTCAAGGCTTTCTGTCACACCACTCTTGGTTGAATCAAGTAGCAATGGGTGGTTCAGGAACAAGGTACACACCGTTTCTAGATTGATCTTAAGAAATTTGAAATAATACACTTTCCTCACTAGTTTCCTCATTTGCAAACAACACCTAGGTGTTGTTTGCAAATGGCCACCCTGGCACTCCATTGGCTATATGGTGATGTGTTAGTGGCTCATTCTGACCACAGATGCCTTAACTTGTCTGAACTTTACAATTTAGAGCAATCCCGCATCTGAATTTCTTATTTTGGGGCATTTTATTATCAAAAGGTCAACTACTGGTACATGGTCAGCTACTGGTACATTTACCTTAGATATCATCGTAAATTATCTTTTTTAACATTGAGCTAAACTGTAATTAAATATTTCATTTAAAAGGATATTACACGTGCTTATTTATACAGTCTATGTATAAACTCAGTTTATTTATGCATTCACTAGTCCCTAGTCATTCATTAGTCAGTGAAAACATTGCTTATCTGAACAGAAGAATGAGTAGACATATTTGATAGGCAATGCAACTATAGTTATATGGATGTAATTGAACTTTTCATGAACATTAAAACAACATCTAAGGTAAATGTACTAGTAGTTAACAATGTACCATTAGTTGATATTTTGAGAATAAAATGGCCCAAAATAAGAAATACAGATGCAGGATTGCTCTAAATTGTAAAGTTCAGACAAGTTAAGGCTTCTGTGGTCGGAATGAGCCACTAACACATCGCCAATGCAGTGGGAGAGTGTATTATTTCAAATTCCTTAAGTTGTTCCTGAACCACCCTTTGATACTTGATTCAACCAAGAGTGGTGTGACAGAAAGCCCTGAAGCAACTCTGACAGAAAGTTCACTATAAAGCCCCCTGGTAAGACATGGTCAACTACTGGATTTTTCAATATGTGAGATGGTCAACTACTGAAACAGGAACATGTTTTTAAGTTTTTGTAATTTTTGTTACATAATATTAATTAAGACATATGATCCAATATGAATATACTTGCTTTGCCATCATTCGGTACAATGCTAAACCTTAATCGTTATTTTTGTTTAAATTTTCTCTTAAACGGTCAGCTACTGGTACATTTATCTTTATACACTCACAGAGTTACCAAACATAAAATAATATTCATTGTTGCTTAAAATTCTATTCAATTATTCAACATTTGTATGGTTACAGTTGAAGGTATGCATCTAATCTTTTTAAGTGTTCTTAACTGTCACTTCTTGGTAGAAAGGCATTATTTAAAAAAAGTATACATCTTACCTAACCTAAAATAGGTAGACTGCTAGGGAAGCTGTCAAACTCACTTAGCTCAAATATAGTTTGAGATTTTATTAGCTCTTATTTGAGAAGTGCATAACTTACTAGCTAAATCTTATTTTGTTTAGTAATGTACTTAAATGTGAACTGTCATACTTTGGGGCTAACTAAAGCTTTTTGTCAGTGTAAACACTAAGCTCACATTGATGAGATTGAGATGTATTACATTAACTGTACAACATACACAAAATATCCAAAATGGATGTGTTTTCAGACACTGGGTATCCAAACATTCAGCCGACTTCTGGGCTGAAGGTCGTCTTCGATCTGAAGCAGCAGGATTCCTCGAGGACATAGTTTGTAGTCCAAATCTTCTTCCTGCAGAACACAGAGCAGCCGCTCACTTGCTACGGCTACTGGCTAGAGACGAAGAACGTCGTCCCGATTTGAAGGCTCTACTCTCTCCACCAATCGTCAGTATGCTTGTCAATATTTTAAGAAATAATAGAATTTATTATTTGACTTATAAAGTTATGACGTGATGGTCACGACTGTGTCAGAGTATCAATTAATTTAGAAATAATACTAACTCTTTAAGTGCCGGGAGTAATTATATATGGCGGACCTGGATGGTTGGAAATTTCTTTGAAAAATGAGAACCTTATGAATACATCTTTTTGGAAATATGTTAAGAGTACATAATAAAGTCTTAATATTTCACCATGCTTCCAAGAGATGTCACTGTACCTTTAAAATATAAGATTATTTAAAAACAGTCAGACTTGGCTAGATATTTAGTGTTAAGTACAGCTCGTATACAAACTCATTTTCTATGGCCGGCTGATTATAGAGAGCATTAACGCACTTACGGCATAGAACTGGTTAAATAAGATGAAAAGACTGATTTGTTGTTGAGATGTTCCATTGGGAGTACACAAGCTTTACAACGTGAAGGAAACAAAAAAGTTACTCTTACTTGAATTTAAAAAAATCTTTTTTTCTTTCAGTGTCCCAGCAAAGAGAGCATTGAAACATTATCAGCTCTTGAAATTGCCGAACAAATGACATTTTTGGACCACCAAATTTTTGTCTCAATCAGAAGCGAGTAAGTTATATTTTATAATTGTTATCCATCAAATATATCACACACAAATAATTCCTAACATCACTTGTTCCTAGTGTTCATTTAAGGCAGCGATATATGTGGATCTATGGTAGCATTATGAATATTTGCAGCAGTTGCAGATATGAGTTGGTTTTTATAATGGTTATGATGCACAATGAAGAATACAATTTTTTTTTTGGATAAAATAATCGGTACTTTTTTTAAAACTGTATTATTTCAAAACCTTGTAAAAAAAACACATTTTAATGTTATCTTAATATTGTTTCAGGGAATTCCTTGGACAGGCTTGGATGAAAGCTGATAAAGCTGAGCGAGCTCCTCATATTCTTGCCATGACACGGCATTTCAATCAACTGTCAACTCTCGTCGTTTCAGAGATATTACGAAAGACAACTCTAAGTGGTATATATTGTTATTATTTCTTATCCTTGTTTGATATCTCCTATGTCTCAAGCCTTATGCTCCACTCACCTTTTTCTTACAGCAATTTCTTCAACAGGTTCTTCAATCGTGGAAGAAGCCACCAGCCCTGCCAGCTTCTAAATTAACGCCCTAACATTTTAAGCTAAGAGCCAGGTTCGTCGATTCAGCCAGGGATTGGGCATGTCTATTATAATTAAAGTAAACTCCTCAAGTTTACGTAAACATTACGAGCAATTCTTGGTAAGAATTGAAACTTTTTAATGATTCCAAGAAAATCATTCTCGTAAGTGTTTTTCCCACACAAAGCCCTCAGCTGACAGAATCTCTTATAAAATCAATACTTAGCTAGCTCACATGAGGGTAAGGGAAACAAAATCTTATTCTGTATCCACCGTAGCAAGACAAATAGCCAGGAAACTGGGAGTTCGCCTAGCGGACTCCACTTATAGTTTCAGTAGGTAAGTAAAGGTAAAAACAAAAACTTGTTTTTTTGTTTTGAAATAATCTTTAAAATCTAATAAGATGCTTTGTAAGCATTGCCTTTCAGGTCTGATAAATAACATTGTCATAAAAATATTAAGTAAAGATTATATTTCTACGTTTTCTTTCTGCTTTTTCCATTTTTATAGGACGTGTTGCAGCCATCGAAAAATGGGCAGCCGTTGCTGACATTTCCCGTTGCCTTCACAACTTCAACGGAACTCTTCAAGTCTGCGCAGCGTTCACTAACACTTCTGTTTTCAGACTGAAGAAAACATGGGAAAAAGTTTGCAAAACGGTAGGAGAGATTTAAAATATGTACATACCTAATCTCCGAATGGACAGCTCAAAAGTTCATTCACCTCTATATATTATTTTAAAATTTCAGAGCAAGCAGACTATTGAAAAGCTACAAGCTCTTGTATCATCTGATGGAAGATTCCGAGCATTCCGAGATGCTTTACATAGGTAAAATAATAATCAAATGCTCAAACTTATACAATAACAGAATATATGAAAGGTTATTTATATTCTAATTCTGATTTTCCAGATGCGACCCTCCATGCATTCCCTATCTTGGATTATATCTAAGCGACCTCTCATTCATTGAAGAAGGTACTCCCAACTTTACGCCTGAAGGGCTGCTCAACTTCTCAAAAATGAGAATGGTAAGAAAAACCACAAAGTCAGAAGCTATAAAGAAAAAATATTTTTTTTTACCTATTTTTGAAAATTGATTTTTCCTTATCATGCTCCATGAACTCTCGTTTTTATCCATTGATGAAAAATAAATTAAAACAATATTAGTATGACGAATTACCAGTTATAGAAAATTATTATATGTTCAAGATGTATAATAAGTATTTACAAAGACTTACATAGGAAAAATGAAATTAACTACACACAGTAAAAAAATTCAACGCATTTTATTTGCACCTTTTGCACTTTTATATTTTATTATGATAGGTTTTTCTCATTGAAAGCATTATCGACTGATTATTATCAATGTTTGTGAAGAGCGAAACCGATCCTGATAATTATAAAAATACAATATGTGGATATAATGTTTTATTCATATATTATTATACATTGATAGTTAATGATTTTTTTTACGATAACATGTTAAGATACCTCTTTTGGCAGACCATATGCTATAGATTGGGGGCAGACATGGACTAAAAAATAAAATATATTCAAATTTCATTTTAGATTGCCCATGTCATTCGAGAAATCCGCCATTTTCAACAAACTCCCTACAAAATTGAGCACATTCCAAAGGTACAGTATATTTCGATTAAGTAATATTTGTGGTCATATATTATATTATTTGAAACAATTTTGAATTTAGAAGTGGCACTGTACCATGGACAATAATTATTTTCTCAGAACAGACACTAGCTATAGACAACAATGAAAAGGTAAATTTATGTTTTCTACCTACACAGGTTTGTGGATATCTTTTGGACCCAACTCTTCACCTCGAAGAAGAGCGCCAGTACCGCCTGAGCCTTGAATTAGAGCCGCGGGCGACAAGAGTGCCTCTACCTCAGAATATGTGAAAATCAGCCAAATTTGACAGAAGACACAGTCAAAGTTATAGGTTAAATTAAAAATAGAACACAAAGTGAAAACAAATAACGAATATTATTATGAAGTGAAAGTTATTAAATATTTATCAAGTATACGGCCTAAAATGAACATCAATTTAATATTAATTATGTTGAAACTTCTTCGTCGATTCTGTATGAAACATATATAATGATAATTAAATATTTATAGGAACCATTTCGTTATTCTATCAGAAGTTTTATGTTCAAATTCGAATTTCGAATCGCTCAAACTTTTTACCAAAACTAAATTTTAGAATAATTATAAACCTAAATATAAATTTATATATAACTAAAATACATTATTATTTGTCTTACCGTATTATGAATGAAGTCGTTCAAAAATTTGTTTGTTTAACCCATTACATGCCGGTACGTATAAGAACGGTCGTACATGCATCGAGATTGATTATAATACAAAATCTGTTAACTGTATGTATAGGACTGTGATTCTAATCTGCGTTTAAAATGCTTGAATTATTTAAATCGTCGACCTTGTCCAGCATTAGTCGGTGTAAAGTGGACGGATTTTCTATGGTTGGCACTGCGCTCACGGAATTGTTGACCATATTTATGCGTTTCTGGCATACAACCGTTTAAAAAAATTGTTGAGATAAAATAAATAAATTATTGGAAATGGGATATGCTTAGATTTTACTATAGATCCCTAGAAATAAAGCACTGTTAAACGAATTGCAATTTTGAAGACAGCATTTAAAACTTTTTGATCATAACCGTATAAGTAAAGTTCTACACAGATTTTGTATGTATGTCACTGAAGAGCATTTTCCTTTAATTAATATATGTTGTGGTTGCATATTATACCATACCTTCATTGGAAGTGTTTCAGAGCAAGTATGAGAAGGCAATTCTAAAAGAAATATGTAATATCAATTAAACATAATGGAAAAAATCGAAAGACTTGAAAGAATATGTTGTGCTCATTCGATTTAAAGATTATAATATGTACTCACTCTTACACTGCATACTAAGCCATCGATATAGTGATTTATGTTAATATAGTATTAAAAAATTTTAAGTCTTACTTATTGATTGTGAAATATTAGTGTTCTTTATAACTGCACTTACATATGTAGATGTAAATTCATGGATATTGCATGTAGATTTTCTGGAATAATAGATGAAACTCTTCTTATTAAACTTATCAATATTATTTTTAAAGGCTAAATAATATATGTTAAAAAGTGACTCGTGGTTTGTGCGTATATTATGGTAATTTTAAAACACTCATGGAAACATGTTTATAACGCTAACATTTTCAACAACAAAAAAATACTTTCATAGTATAATGTGTAAGTCCGTTTTTTATCAATCAAAGAAGTAATGTATTTTTGTAAGTTATACAATAGTGTAAAAGAAGTTATGGCATAGCAACCAATATTTCTATGCAAAAATTGCATTATAATAATGCATATAAGCAGTGAAGTTTTGCCTGAATCAATGATACTTGCATAGGAGCTCTCTCTTTCTTTTTCACTTTCTTGTCTATGGGCAAGGAAGCTTTTGTAATTTACATAGGTACATTTTAAAAGGCTGGTCCTTTTTTTGTTTCCATTACTAGGCTCATGTCAATATAAAAGATTTTCATAAGAATAGACTTTAAGACACTTACTATGAAGTAATTATAATAATATACTGGCACTCTTTGCTCATCCTGATAAATAGAGCTCTATGTACTTTATGCACAATACGCACATACATATTCTTTACTTGTATAAAATGTAAGTAGATACATACCTAATAAGCTGATAATATACTGATTAAATAAAATAAATAAATTTTAAATAAAACTTTGTTGATATGTGTATTTTTTTGTGCATACTGTTAAAAAGGTCGTTGCATAGTGACAAGGAATTTGAAATCTACTTTATCTTGTAGTTAATGTTACTTTCTGACTTTGAATTATTTTTGAAATAGATTCGAATATTGTGGAATAAAACTTTATTCTATTTCAAAAATGAGTTTTAGTATTGATAATTTTAATGTAGTAAAAATCTATCAGAGCTCAAACTTAAGCTTCAAATTTAACATTAAGAAATAATTCTTATGATATTTATGGAAACTCGTTTAAGTTAATTTGATGTAATGATTTTTTTATTGTATATAGCAGTACATTAGTAGTTTTCTATACTAAGTATTTAACTGACAATCTTAAAGCACTGAATTTACACATTTTAAGATATAAATCAAAAAATTAGAAATCTAGTATTCTACTGTGCTATCTATATGTTATTGAAAAGTTTTAGAACGTATAGAATAAATCTATGTCAACATGTTTTAAATTTTAGTTAAAAAACGATTTATATTAACTACAGTAGTGAAATTAACCACTTCACTGCCAAGCGTAAACTTGTGTGTGTAATATTAATTTCCATGTGTTTCCTCAATAAACACAATGAGCATTTAATGTTAACATGTCAAGACATCTATGAAGCCGCTAATAAAACACATTTTTTGCGTTCCGTATTTAAATCTGAACTTATTCGCAATTTGATCTACAGATGGAACTAGGGTTACCGCATGGATGAAGGACGCTCTCAGCGCGTATTAGTTAAAAACGATCCCAAGTTTTTAACATTGTGGTTATAATAATATTGCATCGATTGAAACTTTTAAAAAACATTGCTTTTGAGTGGCATCCAATGAAAAAAAAATTGGCAGTGAATTGGTTAGAGCTGATTTAGTTTTTAAGATATTATGTATGTATATAAAATTATAAAGCATCCATTGAAAAAATTGAAAAAAAAATGGTCTGCCAGATGCAATTTCTGTCATTATTATATTGAAAAATAATATTTGAAAAATGTATGCATAAGGCTGCCTTAAAAATAATGAATGCCCACTTTATTGATCCTTAATATTTTACAAAAAAAAGGATAGTTGTATCCGTTAGTTCAATATGTTTATTTAAAGAAATTTTGCCAATCTATTTTATTAAAATTCTATTATAATAAAAACATTATAAGACATTAAAAACTATTGATATATGCCTTCGTAAAAATTTAATATATAGTTATGTTTAGAACAACCATGCAGCAGTAATAAGTGTTTTCCTGACATGCATAATCAATTTTGTACAAATCACTCATATCAATCTATTTACAATAGGAATAGCTATGTGTCAAAGTATAATAATTATTATCAATATTTAATTACTCCTTGTCAATATAGCCTATGTGAAAATAAAAGATCAATGTTTTATTTTAAGCACCATATTTTTTAAAATTTTGTGCGTTTAAGGAGTAAATATTACATTAAAAAAATATTTATTATTAAAAATCAATGTACACCTTAAAAAAATATATGGTATTTTATTACAATAGTCATGTAACTACAATAGTTATTAGGTTTTGAAATTAAAACTATAAAATATCTACATATTATATTGCATTAATTTTTAAGTAATAAAAACAGATCACTTTAATGTGTTAACTGTCAATTCTTGGTGGAAAGGCATTATATTTAAATTAATAAAACTCAATTTTTAGTATTTTTCCACATATATTTTATAATGATCAGTGGAAAGTGTTCAAAAAAATATGTTTTATTTATTAAAATTTTCTCATTGCCTAACATTTAGTTGGAAATTAAAAAAAAATGAAATGAAATTTTCTTTAGACATATTAAATTAGTTTTTAATTTATTGATACATATAGAGAATCATACAGATTAAATTGACTTTCAGCATATAAAGCTTTTAGTGAAAAAAATATTAATTAATTAGAAATATTATATAAACAGAATGTGTATCAAGTGGCTGTCAAACTATTTAACATAATTTTTTGGAAAGAATAATAAATATTTCTCAGTGTTATTTTTATGAAAATTTTGATATTGAATGCTTTTAAGAATGAAATCGTTAACAGTTTGAAAACAAAAATTTAAATTATTCTTGAAAAAGTGTATATTGAATTTTTTACTATTTTCAAAAATTGTTATTTTGTATGTAAAGACATGAGATATTTAATACAGATGTCAATTGCTTTAAAAAAAAATAGCAAAATTTTCATGTTTGAAAAAATTGTGATAGATGTCATTAGTATGGTGCAATTACTTCTGATGCCATAAACAAAACTTTTAATCCTACAAAATGGTTTGAGTCAATGCTAAATATTATAAAAAGAATAATACAGATATCGCTGTATCTCATATAAGGCATTATGAAGCTTAAGTACGATTTCATATAACACAGGGGTGGCCAAACTTATACCAATATGGGTAACTTTTTTAAAAATTTTGCCGGCGATAAATTGTATATATTATTATTGGAATAAAAGAGGATTTAGATATTTGTGCATCAGTAATTCAGACAGGCGGGCGACTTGGAATAGCTACGCGGTCAACGCATTGGCCACCCCTGATATAACACATGCAGCAATCTCAAAGGCAAACAATCAAAATGGTACAAAAAAAATTGTCAATTGTGTTTTCCAATCATGTATAAAATATATTTTTTATTTTTAAAGACATGTTCCAAAGGTAATATAAAAATGATCGTATAATACTCAACTAATACTGAATTTCCAGAAAACATTCGTTACGTCAAACTTGCACGTATGTAAATATGCAAATATTTAAACATAGCGATTTTTTAAATAATTTCATTTTGACGTGTTATATTAATATATAACTGAACTATTTGAAAAAAATTGTTTGCCAGTGAAAACCATTCCGAAACATTACTTTGAAAAGGCTCTAACTACTCTCGACCCTTTTTGAGATATGTGCGTTTGAAGTTTGGATTGATCGTACTACTTAATCCAAAAGATAAAATTTAGTTCTTACAATGAGCAAGTACAGTTCACAGCTCATACCATTCTCTAATGAGAAATAATGTTCTTAATGATCTAATGATAACAATCTTAGAACGAAAGTGTTCAGTAGAACTCCAGAATTCTGCTAACTCAATCATTCATGATTCTTAAGTTATCATATGCTAGAATACGATTAATACAAACTTTTCTGACCAAAAGATAATTTTGTTTCCAAAATGTTAGCTAGAACCTTTTTAAAGTCAAGTTAAAAATTTTAATAAAGTGAAATACAGGAGGTTTTTTTATCCAAGTTTCGAAAACTATCGAAAATTCGAATAACTTCAATAACTGAATCCATTTAAAACTGGAATTCAAATGGTTCTTTTAAATGAAAAACTAGATGGCCTGCAAATGAGACAGTTAATAAAACGTTATACGTGTGGGAAAATGAGATTTTATGTGACAGTTGGTGACGCTATGTTACATGGCGTTGGCGCTATGGTACATGTTTTTATGGGTCCGTGACAACTCGACATTTGACAAGTCGATACATGCCAAGTGAGCACACAGACACCTGGACACAAAGCAAATTCTTTTTGTGAATAAATGTATTTGAGCTCTTTATCATGTGGTTGATAGCTATTTCAAAATATAGCTTGAATTGTGACAAATTGATTTTATGTATTTCTTGACATGAAAGCAAATCTGGGTTATTATTGAGTGGTAATGAACGTACATCAAGTTAATTCAAGTAAAATTGCATTTGCCTTACAAAAAATAATTAACTATCATAATTCTGTACTAGGAGCACTGACGCGGCTATGTTAGATTACAATAACTACTTGATTTTTCATAATCTAGCATTCAAATTTTCCATAATTATGTAGGCATTCACTTCCCTAGTGTGCCAGAAGGTGTTTTTTTCCATAAAACACCCCCTTCGTGCAGTATTTTGACGGAGATCGAATAAAAAGAGGAACGGTGTGTCGATTTGTCTATGTGCTCAGTTGTATATGCGTCGACTTGACATGTGTTGACTTGTGCCGATTTGTCTGGTCACCGTTTTTATTTATTTAAACAAAAAATTTACTGCATAGCTCCGGGGTCTCGAACAATAGAGTCCTCTTGTATATTAAAAATTTTAATTATAAATTTTCAGTGTTAAAAGAATGTTTGAATAATAATTTTCGTTGGGTGTGTAATGTTAAGGTTTCAATTAACTTATAATCATTGCGTGCTTCGGCTAAGTGTTCACGAGTTTGATGAACACGCACTGTTTTAAGATCAATTTTACAAAAATAATGATAATTAACATATCTCTCTGAAAGACCATAAAATTATGAACGAATATATTTTTGTAATGTAATGACAACATGATAAAATAATGTCTTCAATTTTGACGAAAAATCACTAAACCTATCAATGAAAATCGTTGTAACTTGAATGATATTTTTTCTTCTGAAAATTGTAAATTATTATAATTAACTCTACTATAATGGTGATAGTTGAATTTCTCAATCAAATGAAATTTTCAAAAACTTATTCAGGTAATTGTTTTAACATTTCACTGCTACAACTACTGAGAGTTACTGAATGTAATTCAACAAAATCTTTTTTAATTTCTTAAGCAAATTTTGGGATTTTTTCCTTTTACGGGAAGCAAGGAGGGGATTATATAATCTTAGGGTTATATATTTCCAATTAATAGGGCAATCACTAACCTATCTAATTGATTCCAGCTCATTAGTTTAATAGTTTGTAATGTTAACGCCATTAGTAGTTAAATTATTTTTTGCTTCGTTTCGATTCTATAACCCGCTCCTTCCTTCCCGTAAAAAGGAAAAACCCCAAACTCCATTTTGTAATTTTATCATTTTAAAATAATAGAATCAATCTTGCTTCATTACTTTCGCATACTTTGCGATAGTAAGTCCAAAGATGTCTCTGAAAAGGGCGAAACACGTGTCACAATTAGTAACACAATACGTGGAATAATCAAAGTTATTTTAAATTTTATATTGAGTTTAATTCATTTTACTGTGTTGAACCAAAAGTACGTCTATACTCCATTGAAGGCAATTAAAATTTCACCTTCTGTTAACCCTTATACGACTGCGAAGCTAACAATCTTTGCGCGGTGCTAATAATGCTTAATTTAATCGGCCCTAAGTTGTCAGGCTTAAAAAGAATAAAATTACTCGTATGCGAAAGGCATTTTGTAACAATTATCACTTTTAAGGTGTTCACTATCCATACTTGGCGGAATGGCATTGTAATAAAAATTATAACACATTTTTATAACTTATTCCACATTGGATTTATTAAGATCAGGACCGGCTTTCCTAAGTGAGCATTGTGGCCGCTTATACAAATTTTAAGTTTCAGGCTTTTAAGGGCTGTTTTTTAAAATGAAATATATAAAATTTTTCTGATTACGACAGGCTACTTTTAATACAACATCATGCTGAGAATCAGTAAGCCGATATCTGTGTACGCTCTTCGCATATTTCATTTTAGAATATGACGAATCACAAAAATACATAGATGAGAATATTGTGAGCAGAAGCTGGGCACATTTTTGTACAGTTTTTGTACCGACCGATTGCAACCCAATATTGAAAACATGTTGAAAGCAACACCGACATAAGTATTTGGTGACTATAATTATTTTGGGCCGCACATAAGGGCTGATTGGGCCGCATGTGGCCCGCGGGCCGCAGGTTGAGTATGGCTGATTTATACTATACGGCTCAAATATTGTTTTTAGTAATCGTTTCTCATTAATTATCAAAGATGACTTTTGACAAAATATTAACTACAAAATTCACCAGTTGTTGAAATACAATGATTCCAGAAGAAATAAAATTATATTTTTAATATACAATAGAATACAGTAACCTAATCAAAATTTAACTATCACCATGTATGTTTAGATTTTAATGTAATTAAGATAATATAATATGTGGACAAAAAGTGAGAAATGTCGTTGTTTGTGTGTCAAAATTTGACTAAGTAAAGAATATGATATTACAATATATTGCCAAAAATTATGAAAAAATACCTTTTTGCTCGATAATAAAATTGGTAACAATTTCATAAATATTATTAATACTGCTCACAATCACTTAAAAGAAGCAGATGTAATGAGCATGTTAAACTTTAAACACAATTATTAATTATCTACCTCGAATGAAATAGTGTGAAGAATATATTTTCTATTATTATTTCAATGTAATTAGTATCAGAAATATAATGTACGTAAAGAGAAATAATAATGAAATCTATTATGTATTTTGCAAATATACTATAGTGAGAATCAACCTTCTTTGCCAAAAAATAAATTTGATATTCCAAAGTATATATATATATATACATAATATATTCTATCAAATGTTGAATGTATTTGCTGTGAACATAAAAAGCTTCAAAAAAAGAATATAAATCTGTTTGTGGGAAAATGGTGAGTTATTAAGTTATGGAAAAATTAACATGGTTAAAAATGATATTACATAACGTTATGGCATGAATATTGTTATAATGTCTTTCGACCAAAATGTATAAATAAAAATAATTATAACTGTTACAAGTATTTTCATTGACAAAACCTTGAACAAAGAATACCTTTTATTCTGAACATATGAGGAGCTTGGGATCAAACATGCACAAATCCAGTTTTGATAAAAAACGAGATAGCGATGTTATATGGAAATACGTATTCAAAAGCTCATAATTTCATTTAAAAACTCACTGAAATCTACATAGATTCCATGCAATTCAATATCAAAATACGACTATAGAATCAAAACTGCCCAAATCCTGAAGAGTCTTTGTTTCATAAATGCCCAAATCCTAAATTTACTAATAGCGTGTTTGCATTTGTCGGCCATGACAAACCAGTCAGTTGTAATCCTGCCCACATTGAGTGAAGTTTAATGTTGTTTGTGTCTGATTTTTTTTAAATATGAATTCAGAAATGCATCAAGAGACTATGGATAGTGATACATCAACTCATATTAAAGCTCGGAAACATAAAAGACATCAATATTAGCCCAATCCAAAATACATACTTGATTTTCATACTTGCCCAAATCCGGTGGCTTAGAATCAAATTTAACCAAATCCATAAATTTTTTCATTATTTTCCTTAAATGGCAGCATATTCAAATTATTTTAAAATAGCAAATGAATAAATACATCAAATTAAACTGTTACTTGAAAAACTTGTGATGGCGATAAGTTTTTATACAAAAAGTGTATTTTTCTCTGTTCAGGAAAAAGTGGATGTGGTCATTTTTGATCCCAAGCTCCTCATATATTCTATCAAGATTTTGAATTTAAATCTTATTTAAGTACAAGTAGTCCTGGAAATACAACTGAGACACATTCCTGATCTTCGGTCGTATGTGGAATTGGTCTTAAGTCTAATTTCATACAGAACCGTAAAACGGTGTGAATAGAGACAAAAACAATGATTGAACTTCACCTGCCAAGTCCCGATTTACCTTCTCTTGTCTCTATTCAACTCGATTCAATGTAAATAGAGACATCGAACAAAATTGACTCTGTCTTAATAATCATAGTGAATATTTGAAAAATATTGCCATCAATGTGTAGTAGGACCACAGAAACATGTTTCAAGGCATTCATATTTGAATTATGTGGCGCAGGTATGAAGATACAGTCGTGAAGGGTTAAAAGTGTCTCTATTCACCCCGATTTCGGTATACATATGTTCAAAAATAAGTCATATATGTACACTTAAACCTTTTTTTTGTGCGGTAGATGTGTTCCGCGGAAAATCGCACAAAACAAAATCACACGACAATATCTGTGACTTAATATGAGAACACAAAATGTACAAGGACGCACGTGTCGAGGTCACATTTTAATAAGCAGGTGAAGCAATGGATTTTGCACGTACAGTATGTGAAAAACACGTTTTTAATTACGTTATTACCAGGGCTGTGGAGTCGGTGAAAAAAACACGACTCCGACTCCGACTAAAAAAGTTTAATATCGTCACTTTTTTTCCCTAATTTTCATAATTATGTGTTTTCAATTAAATATCAACCCTACCAATCCAAACAATAGCCAAATTTGACGTATTAAATACAAAAATAAAAAGTTCAAACTTTTCAAAATTTCCGACTCCGAGTACGACTCCGGCCAAATCGCCGCGACGACTCCGACTCCACGGCCCTGGTTATTAGATATGTGCATTGAAATATAATTTAAAAAAATGCATTAAAAAAACCGCATAACTTTGAAATCGCACAAAAAGAGGTTTGGGTATATACACTCCCTCAAATGAATGATAAATTGAGCAACAAGACTTTCATGAAATACACAATGAAAGTGAGGAAAAAGCAGATGATAAAATCGTCAAAACTTTTAAAATTATAAATACGAATGAAGCCTTCTTGAACATTGACAATGTTGTACCCTTTCATAGATTTATTCTATCGTGGGACTTACGGTATAATATTTATCGTACTAGTGAAGACGCATCCAAACTCTGCAGAGCGACGCGCTTCAGTTGCTGTACGAAGCTCATTTTCAAAATTAATATAAAGTGTTGAACTATAATTCCGAGATGTGTCAGTGTGCGTACAAAATATTACATGATTTTATACAGTCGACTCAGGCCAGATTGGTACACAGTATTTAATCATTACACGTTAACGCAGTGTTTCTCAAACTTTCAATATATGTGTGGAGTTCTATAATTTTCGTAGCACCGATTAATCTCCGTCAAAAAATCGCACTTCAACATAAAATAGTCTTTTTTCTCTTTTTGGTACAATATAAATAACATTCATTATAATCAATGAGAAGAATGAGATTGTTTTTTTGAACCATAATTTGGTTGACTTGTTGTCAATTTTAGTCCGGATTCAAGGGGGGAGGGCATGGCCATGGCCCCCCCTGAAGAGAATTTATTCTATTCAAAATATTATATCATATGTTTTCATGATTTTTATTTAAATACATATTATGTTACGATATATGTATGTATATACGACATTCGATAAATTCCTAATTGCGAAGTTTTGTTACGAATTTTATCAAGTTTGACAATCAGCGCGTCTTTGCCTCAGCAGAAAAAAGTTTTTCCACAGCATGGAAACCTGTCTAAGGAATCGTATGAGTTCGAAAAGACTATAGGGTCTGGCTTTGTAACATATCCACTAGATGACTAGAACAAGGGTTCCCAGCCCATGGGTCACAATCCCGAATGGGGTTAGTCGTCCACAAGCGCGTCAGATAGATGTGATTACAAATCTAGATTTTGATCTCACTTGAAAAAAAACCATAAATATACATTCGTGTAATGTTCCATTCCAGTGCGATCAATGAGACTGCAAATGCATGAAAAGATCTGATTTGAGATTTCCGATCTGACAAAAGAACATGAAAAACTTATTGAATGTTCTATCCCATCCCATCTACGGACAAACCAAACCAACCCAACCTAACTTAACTGTAGCTGATGAAAAATTCTTTTTATTTTTGCCTTTTGGGGGTCGCGGAAAAAATGGCTTTCATAAAAAGGGCTTCCATTCGAAAAAGGTTGGGAACCTAAGCACTATAAAATGGATTTGCAACGTCAAGAAAATTTGACTTCATTTTATAATATTTGCGATTTTTCTCTGGTATTAAACTGTATTTTTTTTAATTAAGGATTTCGACTGAGTTTGCATGATGGAATTTCAATATTAAATTTGAATTGTGTGAATTTCGTACTTTTCCATGAATTTTGTCGCTAATGACCCGTGCTTCGCCTCTCGGCATCTTCAGGCATTTCAAGCGCCTGATGCCCGGGTCGTTATGGACAAAGCTCATGGAAAAGTAGAAAATTCAAACAATACAAATTTGTATTTTTTGATGGATGCATTTTTGATTTGAAATAAAAGATTCGATAGTAATGGTCAGACTCATCAATTAAATCACATGATTTTGTTCGGGATCATCACTTCTTTAAACGCAGTGTCATCATTTATTTTGTGGATAGCAAACAAACAAAAAGATCACGTAAAAAAAAAGTAGCAAGGCCGTGCAAAAAACTCGCGTTAAATCGGAATCGCGTTAAAATGGGACATTATTTTTTTTAATGTATTTTTTAATGTATCATGTTTATTTTCAAATTGAATAGCCACCCCCTGCGATATGTCAATATGGTCCTTTTCAAAGTAAGGTAACGAATTGTTTTTTATAGAATTTGTCTCATATAAGGCCACATGATATGTCATTTTTGGCCGCACGTGACCAGCGGGCCGCAGGTAGTGCATCACTGTTATAAAGAGTTAAAAAATTTCGATTAAAATCTCACAATAATTTTGACACTTTACCTAATATTGCATTAAAAATATACGATCATAAAATTATCCACAGCTATAAATCGCGGGTATAGACAGTAGAGGCCTGCATGGGCTCGGGTAAGCCCGAAAGCCCGAGCCCGGCCCAAACATAAATCCGAATGTATACGCTATTATCGTTTATCTAAATAACATACAAATTATAATTTAATGATTAAATATCAAATTATTTGTACTGCTAATTAAAATTTTGTTGAATAGCTGAAAAAACCGTCGGGCATGGGTTAGATGTCTCGCCTCGGGCTCGGGCCGGGTAGAATTTTCTATTTCCGGCCCCTGCAGACCTCTTCTAGTAGACAGTGTTTGCGAGCACCACATTTTCCAAAAGACCATTAAAAGTTTTTCGTTCAGATAAGATTGGTTGGTAACGGTTTTTTTGTTATATTATTTCCATCACAAAGTTTAATTGCGTGCTCTCTTACTTATTTTTGATCATATCTTATCATATCACATGCATAATTAATAATAATATTATTCCTTTGTAGCAAAGATATAAAACTTTTTTTTTCACCATTTCCGCTCCCAACTTGACCCAAGCTATCCGGATAGTTTTGACATGGCTAAAATGTTGTACAATAGTATTAAAATTATGGTTTAAAAACATATTTTAATAAAAAAGACATTGCCAGTTGCTTTTGCAAGCTGACAGTGGTCTCGATTTCTAAGTTTTTAATAAATAATCGGGTAAATTATGGATATATGGTCACGGGACTGAATTTTTGTAAAGATTTATAAAAAAAGCGCATTAAATGAAATAAATGTAAAGCTTACGATTTTTTTTGAAATGTTTCGTCTTAAATTTATTGTAATAAAAGATCCTAAAGAATACTTCGCAATAAGTATGAAATCGAGTTGTTTTCATTTACAGGAGCAAAAATGCAACCACAAACTACACAAATAATAATATTATACAGATAGACACAGTCACATAAGTTTATTATATGTTTAAAATAAAAAGAATAATTTTACTAAAGGCTAATACCTATTAAAAAACAAATTCTTCTTTCAGAACTCATACAATATCAGTAATATTCTTCAGATTTGATCATTTTGATACCACATTTTATAATAATCTACAAGAACTCAAAGAGGAAAGTCAAAACATAAAATTATTAGCCAGTATGTATAAATTTTTTCAGCTTATCTCGAGAGGATCGGGATTCTGTCCCGTGACCATATATCCATAATTTACTAATAATCGTATAACTTGCACGCAAATAGAGATGTTGCACGATCAACGTTTCCTTGTACTCTTTTCCCACTTTTGGAAAATCTTAGATAGAGACAAAACATATTTCAATGAGGTTCCATTGGGTTATAATATTTAAAATTTGCAGCTGCATAATAAATGAAATTACGGCAATTGAGATTTTTTTAGACCCATCTCCTAGCCGGTTCTTTAAAATAAGGTATTATGATAAGATATTGATAGCACCCGTGTTGGGCGGAGGCAAAAAAACACAACCTGGGATATTTATAATTATTCTTTAAATGTGGAGAAAATGTAATGTGATTTTTCCTCGAATACGAATACTATCCGGATATTTGGGAAAATATCGAATATTCGAATATCCGAATTGGTATCCCGGCATAGGAGTTATAAACCTTATTAGCTTATTACTCAAATTTAAATGAGAATTAACACTATTTTGATAGCAACAGAAATGTAAAGTTAGATATATATTTGCTAAGCAAGAGAGAAATATTATAATACGAATTTACAAAATACATTACAATTTTTCATTTAAACATAAACAACATATTTTTTTGACAGTTTTTTTGCAATTTTTAAATCACCAGTCTATTCAATTTCATTGAACTACGCAGATAAATACTTGGGAAATATTGAAATCCCTGTAACTAAATTACATTGACGTAGAATTTAGCTCGAATTCAGGCAACGGTCGTTTGCATGAATATTCATTATTGCCTGGGTGCACGATAGATGGAAATTGCAAAATAGGGAAAATTGTGAAGGGTGATTGAAATTTTTGACAACTTAATAAAAACAACGACAAAAAGGTGACATTTTCCAAACAATTGACAATTTGTCAGAACTATCTGACGAAAGCGTAAGCCTAAATAGCTATCAACAAATATATAAAATTATTTATGTAGAACTAAAATACATTGTTATTTTTCTTACCGTATGAAAATATGGTACTGAAATCGATTACTGGTGAGACTTGATTTTTGGCTCTCCTTTAAAGTAGACAAAAATAAGATACGCTTCATTGCTTTTAAGAGGCCGGATTGCTTTAACCAAAACATTTGTCTTTCTAGTAAAATTTTGCTTCTTTTATTTATGAATCGTGCTTAATCATTTTTTCGCTCTAAGAAGTCACAAAAAGAAAAAACTAAGTCATCGAATATACAGCAAAATACAAAGACACATTTCGAAACAATTTAGTATCTTAAGCAACAGTGGGAAAAATTATATGCTAAACGATTTTTTTGTCAACGATCTGCTCAAATGTTTTCGTAATTATTTGACCGAATTTTCAATAAATTCTCACCTGAGGTAAAGGCAAATAAACGTCAAATAAATATGGTCTAAAATATACTTTCATCAAGAACGTACGGTTTTTATTCGTTTCAAAACTACGTGTCTTTTTCTATTGATCGTAAATGTTGTAGAAATTGAAAATTTCAACGATAGCCTTTTCAAAAGCCATCAAAAGATCTGAATGAAACTATTCATAAAGTTATCTTTAGTGCGCGGCGTTTCATAGAAAATGTTGGTGGTAGTTTCGGCAATGGCGATACGCAATCTTACCCAAGTCGTTGTGACACCGTTTTTAGACACCAAATAGTCCACAATAACAGAGTTAATATCGTGGAATGAACCAGCCTAAATTTAAGTAATTTTTTAAGACATCCTTTTCATGCTACCTTTAATCTTTCAACGACACAGACTGAAACACCAAGTCAAAATATTTATTCGTATCCAGTTGAGCGAAAATTAGTGAATATCTATGCAAATGGTTTGGTTGTCACATCCAATGTTCTCTGTATGCTAGGAGATTAGCTGTGCAAAAAGTTCAAAGATTTAGCAGGCCAATACAAAAATTGCGTGGCATAATTTCAGTCATCAAGCAAATTATGTTGAAATACTTTATTAATTGGCACTGTGCTCTAAATTGGGTGCGGATATGGATTACAAAATAAATCTGAATGACATGTTTTATAACTTTATGCTTCACTATTTTGTGGATCTAAATGGCTCAATCAAGTCGATAAGACTGCGCGCCAGCCTGGGACGAGTGCCGTGGGGTTTCAAACTGTTGCGCGGCCGCACATACGCGCTGCTTAGAAAGAACATTGACCGCAATATATATTCATTCTTACCGATTAAAAGAATGAAAAATCTTATTTTTATAATGCAAATAAATAATCAAGTAACTGATATGCGTCACGCCAGCTTACGCGTCGCGAACTAACTAGTGTAAAAAAGAGATATTGTTATAAAATGCGAGAACACTTATTTTACTTCAAGGAAAATTTCTTTATTCGAGAGATATATTTGATAATATATGTATTTTATTGTTGAAGCTTATCAAGAGATTGAATTTCTAGTAAAAAAATCGCTTATTAATAAAAAAAATCTTACAATCGGTTATGTTCAACAAATGATTACACAATTTAAAATGTAATGGAAACATTCAACGTTGGACACACAGAAACTAAAAAGCTTTTTGAATCGTATTATTCTCTTCGTATGCGCTCAATCGTTCAAAATCACCTCAGTGCATAAAACTGCGATTCCAGATAAATTTTATTCATTATAACGGGAAAGTTCAATATTTGAGATATAGCTCAAATAATATATTAATTATTATAAAATAATCTTTATTAAAACGCAAACTATTGTCTTCGGAATGAACTGTTTTTAATTTTACTTACATTGTGTATTCCGTTTAACAATAATAAATACGAGAAATTACACTACCCACAGTTTTTTTTAACTATTCTTAATGACTTATTCTTTAATGTATTTATGTCTCTTTCGAAAGATGTGTTTTACAGCGAATAAATTGATTCTAATTCATAACTTACAATTAACGGTTTTGCTCATCGTGAGCATTTTCAACTGATGAAATCAGTTTAAAATGCTTGAAAATTGAGCAAAACATTCTTAATATTAAGTAAAAGAATGTCTTATTATTTACACGCTGTAAAAAATATCAATGTATTTAAGTCCTACAAAATTGTATTATACATATATGCGTGATAGCTATTTCGGCTTACGCCATCGTCAGAACTAACGAGTTAAATAATAAAAATAACAATGTAGTTTAGTTCTACAAAAAAAATATACATAGTTGATAGCTATCAACTTTATGTTGTAATATTATTCAAGAATCTTAAGGTTGGTTTTCCGAAATATGTATGAGATAAAATTCTGATGAAACTGTAGAAAAAAAATGTACATATTTATTTGTATATATCTAATATTCATTAAATAATATACTTAACAGGTGGAAAATCTATTAAGCAAAACAAATTTTCACTAATAGAATCAATTGAATAAACTAATTAGCTCGTCAATTTTGTCTTTAAACATTTAATAGTAATATTATCAGATTATTGTATTATATCGAAGAAAAGAAAATTTATAGAATTCAAATAGTTTATTATCTTTTGAAATACAAATTTATGATAAAATTGAGTGAAATATCGATTTTCAGAAATATTTTCCTCACAAAGCAAACGGGAACTGATGTCGTTATAATATTTCTATGAAATAATAATTATTATAAGAACTTGAATTCATACGGTTCACTGTATTCATTTGTGAAAATTGAGTTTCTCTATGATAATTATCTATTAATGATGGTTGTAATAAATTTTTTAATAGTTGATAAAGATTATTTCGAAATATGTTATACTATGAATATAATAAAATATAGATCTTTCAATAGGGACGCTCGAAATTTGTTTGGTTATAGCAGCCAATTTGTTAAAGTGACAATTTTAAATTTTTTTGTCAGGTGTTAATGAGTGTACGGCGAATCACCATGGAAGATTATAGCGTTTAACAACATGTGCAAATTATTATATTTTATTATTTAAGTCACTGCTACGTTCGAGAACTTTCGTCGCTAAGGTAATCTTTGCAACGAGGCTCATTTTTGGATGAATGTGTAATTGTTACAAAAAAAAATTGTGATTCCTATCCATACGAGATCCGCCATCACCAAATGCATCCCCAAAGAATCACCATTCGGTTCGAATTTTAGTCTTGCGAATCATCGGTCCGTACTAAAACTAGACAAGCATTGCTATAACCGTCAGCAGCGAAATACAGATCGACGTTGATCAACTTATTGTGGTCTTAAATGGGTGATATGAGCACCGATAACATGTGGTTCCAACAATACGGCGCTACGAGACACACAGCACGAAAGAAGCTCGCGATCCGATTAGGAATGGCTGGAGCAACATTCAATGCAATGAGGAAAGTCTGGAACTCACGGTTATACACGGTCAGAACCAAATGCCACTTATTCAACGCATGAATACTGACTGTGCTGCTTTACTGTTGCGAGTCATGGCACATTACAAAAGTGACCGTCATTGTGCTTCGAAAACAGTTGCCTGCAACGAATGGAGGAATAGAGCGGACAAGTCAGTCCGTTATTACGTCCAAAATAAAAAGGCGACGATGGACCTGGCATGGACATGTGCTGCGGATTCCCCAGGGGAGCCTGAATCCTGCCTGAATATTCTAGAAACCTGATGGATCCCGACGCCCTGGAAGGCTTTTGATGACCATACATAGGATGTACTCAGGGGAGTTACGGGACGCCGGGATGAGCGAGGAGCCTGGGAAGGAGCGAGAAAGTTGGTGGGTGATAGAGAATCTTGTGGCAGCCATATGCTCCGAATAGGGAGCGGATATGGAATAAAAATATAAACAATATGTTAAAGTCACTCTTATTGAAGCAATAAATTAAATAATAATGAACGATGTAGAGACACATATTGTTGTATTTGTATGGTAAATGTCGAAGCATTTAAAATACCAAAAAGGACCAACTTCCTTCAAAAACAGTGACTTCTATGCTGACATGTAATTTTTCGGATATATTCAGTTGGTAAGACCGTGTTTTTTATTATATGGTACTTTAGGTTTTGGTACGTTCAATTCTACAACCGGGAATCAAAGGTGATACCCGGGGCCCGAAGAGGTTACACCAGGGGTGGTCAACCTTTGTTTGCCTACCACTCACTTTTGTTTAGTTTTCATGGTAAAATTTCCTTCGTTATATTTTAATCTAGTATATGGGTGAGAAAAAATCTAGAAGAGTTTTAGGAGATTCGAAAAAACAAGTTTTTATAACCAACAATCATTTCATTGCAAGAAAAAAGAGTGTGTACACATACTTTAAAGAAATTCATGAGAACTTTAAGTTTGCTGCTGTGAGACGAAATATTTTATGTATGGCTTAATTTTCGTTAAAAAAAACGAAAGTCTCCACTTTTAAGGATTTTCAGACAGCTTAATTGTATTGTCATTTTGGCAGAAATCGCCCACCGCCCACCACAGAAGCCTTGATCACCCACTAGTGGGCGGTACAGGCCAGGTTGAAGACCAGTGGGTTAAGCCAACATTTATTATATTATTATGCTACAGTAGTATGCGCAAAAAAGCCTCTTTGAGACGGCCGCTAACAAAATGATTATAACACTATTCCAAAGCAAAAACGGGCGAAAGCATAAGACATCAATCCGAAAAAATAGAAGAAGGCAGCATTGGAAATGGCCCATATAAAAAGGTCGTTATCAGTGGTAAAAAAAGATCATTTTATTCGTGGAGGCGGGACCCTGGCATAGCCTAGCCAGCGATGTTGTTAACTTTCGCCAGCCTAAGAGTGAAACAGTCGACCACCACTGCCGCTTTATCTTAAATATCCATCTTAATATTAGTGATATAATGTTTACAATTTTTTTATTCTTAAATCATTGTTTTTACATCTTTTGCAGTAAAAAAATATGACTTTGTTCGACTAGTTTCGTCGCAATTAAATAAAAAGAAAAATAAGTCGGATTATTATTGGCCGAAAACCATATATATAGTCGCTACCAATTGCCAGGATTTCACCTTCACTACCCATACGCGATAAGATAACGATATCTTATCTCAAACGCGCCTCTTTCAACGTTCGTTCCAAATGAAATGAATGCTTTTTACATTAAGAGGTGCAGATCAGAAGTTGAATTCACGGTTCGCATCGCCAGCCTAGAATAAACAAGAACACAACCAGGTTGTCTCATTCATGCGTGACTTAAAATATGAATAATTATAGGAAAATTATCGATTTTCATATAAATTCTTTTACAGAACGATGTACGTCAAAGCATAATCAATCATTTTTTTATTGCAGTCTATGCCAATAAGATCATACCACTTGGGTCTTTTTTAGACCCCCTTCGGCCTACGAGCTATTTTTCATGTACAATCTTTCAAAGGTTAACGTTAGACTTCTACCCCTTAGCGGACGTTCGACAGTGAAAGTCGACGGAATGATACCCTTCCACCCTCTATCTTTTTTACGCAGGCACTTTCTAATACCCTCAGATTATTGCTATCTTAGATTTTAAGCGATGCCAATGTATGTAGGTTTATTTAAGATCGGTAATGCTCTAAAAATTGGTTCCGCACTGAATAAAATAGTTTTTTTGTCGTGAAAATAAAAGATCTTTACGATGGCTTAAAGAGTAATGTTGTTCACTTTTAAGGTGTTCACTGTCAATACTTTGTGGAATGGCATTATATTAAAACATTTTAAATACTTTTACCACATAAAATTGATTGGATCAGGACCGGTTTCGCTCATGGCGAGCATTGTCAACTGATAAGAAATAAAACGAAACAGTTTGTATAAATATCACTGTTTCGTTGTATTTCTTGTTCAGTTGACAATGCTCGCCATGAGCGAAACCGGTCCTGATCCAATAAATTTGATGTGGAAAAAGTACTGAGAATGTTTTATTATTTTTATTAGTAATGTTGTTAGCTCGGAGTCGGAGTCGTCGCGGCGATTTGGCCGGAGTCGTACTCGGAGTCGGAAATATTGAAAAGTTTGAACTTTTTATTTTTGCATTTTAGATGTCAAATTTGGCTTTTGGTCGCATTGATAGGGTTGATATTTAATTGAATACACATGCATAGGAAAATTAGGGAAAAAAAGTGACGATATTGAACCCTTTTTTGGTCGGAGTCGGAGTCGTGGTTTTGATAAATGCTGGAGTCGGAGTCAGAGTCGGACTTTTTTTCACAGACTGTACAGCACTGGTTGCTAGTCAAAATTGAACCTATTAATAATTCAAAAAATAAATAAAAAACCGATCATAGCATTAAAGTAGTAGATATAAATACTTAACATTTCAAAATTACAAGAAAGCGCTTTTAAACGAGGAGCAATCACAAAAAACTGAGAATATATGTATAATAAATATAAAATAACAATTTTTGCACTAAGATAGATAAAATATTATCAAACTTTATGGGTGAATGTCGGACGAATGCAATGGTCGACGCCACTGCCTTTTACGACGAACTTGACGGGTTCGAGTCACAATACGAGCAGCATTCTTTTGCTACTCTATTCATAGACTCTGTTCAAATTCATCAGTGTTTGTTTTGTCTAAAAAAAAAATCTGTCGAGTGACCCAGTAGCAAGCAGTTCTCGTAGAAAAAAGCACCGAGAGATACCTCCGTTAGGATACTATATACAGTGAAACCCCGATTCTACATTTTTCAAGGGACCGTATATAACAAACGATAAATGCGGGAAGGTTTTACATATGAACTAAATGCCGGGACTATAGAAAATGAACGCACCTCTCGGGAAAACGTATAATGCGAGAGCGTAAGTTCGGGGTTCCACTGTACTCCAGGAGCGGAGATGGATTATTAAAAATATATTTGAATACTGTTCATATTTATTAAGAGTTTTTATATATAATATTATATTGCTTATGACCATGGAATCGAACCCGTGAGCAAAGCAACTGAGACCACTAGATTGACTAGACCAGCGTTCACCAAACTACGGCCCGTGGGCCGGATCCGGCCCCCTAAAAATTATGATCCGGCCCCCCTAAAAATTTTGAATTTTTTTATAAATTATTTATATAGAAAATATTAATTTACAAAGAAATTTAAGATTTTATTGTGATTTTACAATACGACATGTGTTTCAATTTATCAATTGGGATAAGCATAAAAAAGCATAATGATAAATATAAATATATAAATTAATATCCAAACTGGATTCCAACACGAATTTATTTGTCGACCGGCCTGTCATGTTTTTAAAAATTTCAATCCGGCCCGTTTCTCAAAAAGTCTGGTGACCCCTGGACTAGACAACTGAAAAATTTTCATTGAAATGTTGAAAACTGTGCCTTTATATTTTTGATGGATTCGGCGGTAACTTTGTGGAAGCTAATTTTTAGTATAAAATAAAATGGATAGCTTTGTTATTCCACGTTTTGTATAATAAATAAATATTATATTTACTACAAAAGTGACCGGACGGTCTGGAGATGTTCCTAAATGAGACAAAACACGTGTCAATATTTGTTACACGATACGTGGAATAGCAAAGTTAACAAATTCATTTTATTAGTGTTTATTTGTTTTCGTATTGTTATTGTTATATGGTTATTTAAAATAAATACTTGTTCTATTTTCGATATCAAATAATGATTCTTGTTATATTCATTAATTAGCCGAATTATTATCATCTTAATTCTAAATGTTTAATATTATGAGATTTTTTATTTATCAACATATTATCTATTAAGGGTATATTCAAGGCGTAAAATATATAGGCGTATCCTAGACGTAACTTGAGATGATAATAAAATACGCTACATAATTCATAACAACGCCATTCAATTTAATAAATAATATGAAGTCCCACGATATTTTATATAAACGCACCAACTCAAAAAAATTCATTAAAAGCTATGGAATAACAAAGTTTGTTGAAAGAACTTGATATTGTATTTTATAAATACAACTATAGAAAAATGGAATTTGTACGTATATTTGAAGATACACATTTGTGCAGTGGATAACGCAATCAAGTTGAAATGCTGGCCTGGAAAAGTTTTAATGGATCGATTGACTAAAGAATCCAGCGGTCTCGCAATATACCCGCAGGGTCTCGACCATTGACGTCCAACACCCGTCTTCCTTCAATATTTTTTTTATATAACTATGACCGATGTATATAAATCGTTTCTGATTCAAATAAATTTAATAAAAAAAACAAACGAATGCAGTTTAAATTTGAACCGTTTGATTTTTGTATTTTTACAAGAGTTTTGTCTTTAACGACACGGGTTTCACCTTTCAGCATCTTCAGACATTTCGAGTGCCAAAAGGTACATGAACTGACGCGTAATAAATAAATTCAAGTTTTTATTATGCGTTGGAAAAGACTCACATATTAAATTAGTAGGCATTTCCATGCTATTGGCTGGTTATTTAATTGTACAATACTTAATTCTAACATTTAAAATACTTGATACTTTTTATTTATCTAAACAATTCATTGAAACTTATCAACATCAAAACTTTCGTTAATTCATTCAGATTACGACAATAACAGTTAAGCTTAGTAATCTACTTGAATTCTTATATTTAATCGATACAAACTATTTACAACGTATTAGTTCAAGTTCGATCATGCATTTGAAATTTCTGATGATGTCGAAAGATGAAACCCTGGTCGATTGCAACAAAACTCATCGAAAAGTAGAAAATTCAAACGATTCAAATTTGATAGTGAAATTTCATCAACCGCCTTTAGTCGAAATCTTCAATTATATAAAATGCTGTGTACGTAATGTACGTATGTATAATATATAGAATATTTTTGAATTCGTTGTTAATTATTTTTGAATTTGTTTTCGTAGAAATGTGTTTAAGTGAAATAATTTGGATGGAAGATTTAATAAAAGAACGAATCCCCCTAAGCTTAGAAACCATAAAGGCAAAAGGGCGGAGCCGTTTTGAATACCTGAAATCAAAGGAAAATAACGTTTGCGAGTAAAGATTTATTTGAAATAAATATTTTGTATAAAATTCGACTTACGATCAAAGCTCATGAAGTATCTTGGTAGTTAGTAAAGGATTAACTGTATCAATTAACCTTCGAAAGATGGTCCGAAAACGCGCCTGCAGAAAGGGGGTCTAAAAAATACCCCATCGGTATTGATTTATTGGCATAAATTGCATTAAAATAAAGAGTTTTTAAGCTTAAGCATTAAAATCAATAGTTTCCTAAAATTATTCATATTTTAAGACGCGCATGAAATAGACGACGTCTCCGCTTAGATATTAATGTCAGACTGACGTAATCAAAACCTTGAGCGCGAGCGCTTATCTATGGTTTTTAATATAAAAAGCTTCCATTTAATTTAAAATACACGTTTTACTGCAGCGTATTCGAGATGAGATAACTTTATCTTATCACGTATGGGCAGTACAGTTTGAATCCTAGCAATTTGTAGCGACGCTATAAAAGGATTTTCGGTTCATAATATTCCGATTTATTTTCTTTTTTTATGTAATTTTGACAAAACTAGCCGATAAAAATCATAGTTTTTTTTCTGCAATATGTGTTAAAAACAATGATTTGAGAATATCAAAAGTTAACACATAGTATCACTATCACTTTTTTTTTATACTAATTCGTTTTACTGATTGTTTGTCATGTATTTAGTAGTAAAGTTTAGCTTTTGTATAAATAACAGTGTTTTTTGTATTACTTTTATTAATTATTATCATATCAAAACTATGATTTAAGAATATCAAAAGTTTAAACAATATATTTAGATAAATATTTAAGATATGGTGGCAGTACGGGTCGTCTGTCTCACCCGTTGGAAGGGAAGTGTTAAATATGATAAATATATGATGATTATGATATTGTTGTATTTTCAAATAACTTTAAGATACAGATGTGATTAAACACTAATATTGCTGATGCGCCGCTGAATTCGTAGACCCTACTGCGAAACCAATTATCGTAATGAAATAAAGACGATTTCTCGACCGCCGTATAAGCAAGCATTGAAAGGATTATAGTCGAAGTAAAACTTATTTGAACCGATGCCGATTCTACGATGTCAACACACACACAAAATTTCAGGCTCCATAGTAGAGACTCCAATTGGAGTATCGAATACTCGATACTGGAGAATACTCGTCCATTTTTCAAGTACTCGATACTCGAGTTATTTGAAAAATACTCGAGTAATACTCGTAATTTATAAATGAAGATTTATTTACAAATTGTATGTAATTATTTAAAAAAAAAAAAATTTAATGATGTCTAACCGTTGCGCGTAACTGAGTTTAACTGTCAAAAAGTATATTTTTTCATTTTTTTGCCGTTGAATTTCTTTTGTTATTTTTGCTTTGGGTTCTGCTGACTTTTCTTATCAATGACAAGTTTATGATGACGAGAGGCTGTGATGACATGAACCAAAATAAAATATTGAAAAATAGTCTATGTATGTAAGTAGTATAAAAAAATTTGAATTTTCATATTTTTTTGGTGCATCTGAAACTAATCAAGCATTTTAAAATTTTACTACTCGATACTCGAGTAGTTGAGATGTCGAGTAATTGGAGTCTCTACTCCATAGCCTCAGGTCTCTAGACTTGTGGTATAAAAGTCCTTACTAATGTTCCAGACATCGTTTATAAAGGAGACTAATAAAATCTAGGACGATCGTGACCATAATACAACACAAAATACTTTCAAAATACGGTCGATATAAAAAAAAATTAAAATCTTTTTTTTTTTTTTTTCATTTATTTTTGATATATGTATGTTATATATGATATAAATGTATCTAATGCACGTTTAAAACATGGTTTTGACGAGGGCGTAAGCTGAAATAGCTATCAAAAATTATACAAAGTTCTTCCAGTCTCCGTCGTCTCTAAGTGTTTTATTTTTATTTTATTTGTTTGCATTCCCTTCTTATCGCTGCCAACAGGAGAGCGCTGTCGCTACAGTTGAAGAAGTTAGCTTACTTTTTCGTCTCTACCTAGGGAGGGTCATCGAGAAGAATAGCTCTCGGTCTATATCTATTCTCTGATGTCTTCTAAAAAAGAAAATCGTTATATATGTTTATATTTGAGTGAACAAGTTGGTTCTCCCACCACCCTTCCGTTATATGTGTGCAGCGGTTTTTCACAGCCACCTTCCATAACGCTATACGATCAAGAAATGTAACGAATTTACTCCTCACTTACTTGGCCCGAGAGCTGCACGGGACTGATCTTTTAACCAATATGTATCATCTTGAAAAATATTTATTTAGTCACTTTTAAGGTCTTCACTGTCAATACTTGGTGGAAAGTAGAGACTCCAATTCGATTATCGAGTACTCGATACTCGAGTATACTCGTCCATTTTTCAAGTACTCGATACTCGAGTCATTTGAAAAATACTCGAGTAATACTCGTTTTAGTAATAATCGTCGACAGTTTTTTCTTCTGCGAGAAATATAAAAATAAAACTTAAAATTAATTAAAAATTTGTTGAAATATATGTGGTATAAATTGAAATAAATGTTTTAATGATATTCAATATATTTCTTTATTTACTTATCATCTTTTTATATACACAAATTCGAATTAAAAATACATATTTTGGTTCAACAGAAACTACTCGAGTATTTTGTAATTTTACTACTCTATACTCGAGTAGTTGAGATGTTGAGTAATTGGAGTCTCTAGTGGAAAGGCATTATAATAAAAATAATAACACATTTTTAGTACATTTTCCACATGAGATTTATTTCATCAGGACCGGTTTCGCTCATGGCGAGCATAATCAACTGATAAGGACTACAATAAAAAAGTGGTATTTATGCAAAAGTTAAGTATGAAAACAAGGTATGACAAACAATTGGTAAAACAACTAAGCAACTAAATTAAAGCAAATTACAAGAAAAATAGACTAAAAATAAAATGTTCAAGACCTCTTAGCAATGCAAAACTAACGCATCAAAAATCAATTAACATTAACAAAGTAAAGGCCCAAAATTAAGTGCATTTAATAAAAATAAATAAATCTACATGTCTGTCAACCATAATTAGATGGAAATCCCGGTAATGAGTTCAAATGAGTCAGTTCCTGTAACAGAATAAAAGCCATATCAATTCTTACAAATTAAAATCAAACAAAGGAAAATAAAAATTATCAGAAATAAAAGTAGGAAGAAATACAATAAGCTTAGATTTAATGAATTGGGTATAGCAATGGCGATGAAACGAAGACTAATTGATCATTTAATAAATTAGAATTGGGAATAAATTTATGTCGGTTTACTTCAAGGATTTCTAATTTATCCTGTTTTAAAGATTTATTAATAGCCTGGCCGCCGCTCGCGGTCATGCGATGGACACGGCACTTCGCATCTGGCAAAAGCGCTGGGATGCCTCCCTGAAGGGGCGGCAGGGTTATAAATTCTTTCCTACCATTAAATGGCGCATGGAAATCACCAGCGGTCTGGTTGTGAATCATTGGACCAGCCAGTTTGTTTCTGGCCATGGTGGTTTTTCTGCCAAGCTCTTCAGGCTTGGCCGGATGGTAGATGGGCCGACATGTAGATGCGGCGATATAATGGATGCTGATCACATTCTATGGATTTTTCCTTTTATGTCCTCTGAGCGGGAAGATTTACTCAGGTTGGTCCGACCAGCTGTCGGTCCAGTAGGCCACGCTGACTTGGTAGCCAATAAAAATAATTATTTGGCCTTCAGAAAATTTGCGGCGTCATACGGTGCAAGGACGGACCTATTTCTAATAGGTCCGTAACCGGCCTTTGTTGATTGCATTAATGACAGCATTAAATAGCATTTCTAGAATCAGTAACGTATAAGGTTTGCTAATTATTTAGAGTCAGTAATGCACACTTGGGTGCCTTGGCCTCCAAGTCCCGGGCAAATGCTCCCGAGACAACTCCATACTCGCAAACAGAACAGATACGCTTAACGTTGTTTACGCCACGGGACACGATCGCTGATACCGAATGTAAGGCCGTGGCGGGTGGTGGTTGGGAGTAGTTTAGTTTAGTTGGTTATACCAGCTTTTAGTAATTTCCGATATGAATATAAATTTTTTGTCCGAGTTCTATCGCATACGCAAAATGGGTTGTAAGTTGTAACGTCATAGTAGTAGTCAATAAAATGAAAGCATGACTTGTAAAAAGTCAATTGATAGCCCGTTGTGTGCAAATGTCCGTTTGTCTTACACAATAATATTAGGTATGTCAGAGCTTTAAGCGGAATCGAACTTCGCCGATGCGGTCTGAAAACTATTTTGATATTTTAATCCGAAAGACGTTTCATAACAATGAATGCTTTTTACTAACTACTACAACGAAAATGTTCCAAATAATAAACGAAATCTTTTTTCTTGCCTAAGTCTAGACAAGATATATATTAAAAGTATTACACCTACATATTAATATTTAGTCAAATTTGGGCAGATAAGAGATAAAATGAAATAAATATACATCGTGAACATTTTTTTTATTTAAATTTGTCAACTACATAATATATGCAATTTAGCTGGTGGTATAAGACACATAAGAATAAAAGTGGTGTCATACAAAATTTATAGAAAATTAGTTAATTTTTTAAGCAGAGTTTTATTTTAACACTCCCATAATTTCCGTACAATTACACCCAGTCCCCTTTTTGCGCGACTTTTTTGGACGGCACCGTTACTCTTTTTTTAATTTCTTTTAACCATGCCCGCTCCCAACTTGGAGCATATGGACTCCTCACGCAGTGTATCTCAATATATGTTTTTCTACGGGAACTGCTTGTTACTCAGTTGCTCAACCTTACTTTTTCGAAGAGAGTAGGGATAGAAACGGGGTTACGAGGACTAGGACAGGACTAGTGATTAGCTAATCGCTGTCACTATGCGTTGTTTTTTGGTATCAGGAAGATGGGAAGGGATCTTCAACAACACAAACACCCATGGCTTTGAACAGATTTATCGACTGATAAATCCGCTCGTAGTGGGATTCCAACCCGGGCGGTCCGGCACGCAAGCTAACAACGTTTACACTGCGCCACAGACTGGACTACTCTTATTTACGCGAATTTTTAAAAATCTAGGAAAAACGGCAATTCATAAAATGAGTCCGAGCAAAATTCAATAAGTTCATTCAAAAAATCACGAACCTATTTGGAAGACAACCGTGACAGCAGCGAGTAACACCTAAAAGTGAATACAATTATGCATGTTTACATGAACATCTGTTTCTCATTGTATTTTTATAATCACTAAAGAAATAAAGTTATATGTTGAAAAACCAGTTTTAATAAAACAAAATAGAGCAAAAAAGAGTAGAACATTCGTGCACTCGAAAAGCACGACTATGCCAATAGGCGAAGCCCGGCCGTTTCTGACAAAACACATGGAAATTTTATATAAAAAAATCAAACGGTACTAGTTCGAGATTGAAATTCCATCGAACACCTTCAGTAAATATCCTAAATCGTTTCTATTTCACATTTCTGTTTATGCCATACATTTGCAAGAACTTCCCTATTTATTATTATGTGTTACCGATGAGGCCCGACAAAAAAGCTGCTAAGCGAAAAGAAAAACGAAAATATTATCTTTGCACCCACGTAAAAAAATACATCAAAAGAAGACATGTTTTTATTTCTTATAAAAAAAGCTGTGGGAAGCCTGAAGGAATACGTACAAAAATGATTTGGTACGTTCAATATCAGTAAATAACTGTTCTTTGTTTTTTTACTTTTCTTTTAATAATACAGTTACAAATTCTTAAAATATTTTAGAATAATTACGCCTAGAACAATAGTACAGTCTGGTAACTTTGGACGTTAATATAACATTGGAGAAAACTTGAGCAAGTACCGCTTATTTTTTTCTGCTGACTAGTAATCGGGATCTTTTCTGCGATGGATGAATATAATAAATCGATCTTTTGACTTATATATGATCAACAAAAGAAGCCACATTCACCTTTAAAACAATTTAGTGGTGTTTCTCAGAAAAGTCTTATTAAATTGTGAAGAGGTTGCGAAAAGATCTTATTTCTGGCCATTTTCATTTTCGCTTTAAAAATAATTTTAAAGGTGAATGTGTCTTCTTTTGTTGATCATATATATTATATAAGACAAAAAGATCGATTAGTTATATTCATCAATCGCAATAATGATCCCGATTACAAGTGAGCAGAAAATAAATGTTATATTGACGTGAAAGTTTCCCGATTTTACTGTATTTTTTGGATATCTAATTAATAGGAGATCCAAGTTTTACGGCGGGTTCCGTCAAAGTTCTTCCCGTCTCTAAGCTTTTTTTTCAAGTTGTATTCCCTTACCATCGCTGCTGACAGAAGGACGTGATCGCTACAGTTCAAGAAGTCTGCTTTCTTTTTCTTCTTTGCTTATGGAAGGTCATCGAGAAGAATGACTATCGGTCTTCAACGATTCTCTGATTCTCTGCAAGCAAGAGATCGATCGGTTACAGTGAGACTCCACTGCCTTATGAAACTTCTTAGAGGTCTTACGAACGAGCTTGCGAATAGTCATAACACTTAATTATCTGTGTTTAACATAGAATAAAATAATAAATTGCATTGCTAAGAGGTCTTCAACATTTTAAATAAAGTATAGGGTAAAACCTTCTATTGTGGGCCAGCTACAATTATTGGCCACTTACATATAAAATCTAGTTTTTTTATAAACCAAAACAACACTTCCAACTTTTGGTTTATATAATATAGTTCCCTTATTATTCCTCTATCGTTTAAACATAACATTATCATTTTTTGAATTGCCAAACAACTCCAAAAACGCATTTTTATCAGACAACCGGAGTGTCACCGTGAAGCATGTGAGATTTTTGTAAATATCATAAGAATTGGACTTCAGTCTAAAAGTATCATACACGTTTGTAAGTTAATTAATTTCAATTTCAATTCAACAGAATTATTCGTCTTTAGTGAAGTTATAAAATAATTATTTTTATGCATTGAAAATATTTTTGTAAAAGGTTATTATGATGGTGGCCATTAACTGATTCCAAAAACACATACAATTTCTATTACTGGCCGAGCTAATCCTATAAATTCTTATAAAAAAATTCTAAAATATAATTTTTTATTGCATGAATAATGTTTTAATAATATTACTAATCACCTATGTATGTATTTATCACATTTCTCCGATATTTCTAGGAAAATGTTGACTTTTTGGCCAATAACAGGGCATTTGGCAGCTTAACAAATGATGTTGGAATCCAATAAAGCACGTGATTTTACACTCAATAATGATTTGGGGTCATGTAATTATACATATTAAAAAAATATTAAAAAATAAAAAATTTGTTACAACTTTTGGGGTGGCCAATAATTGAATCTTTTGGTGGCCAACAATTGCAGAAAGTGGCCCATAATTGTAGTTTTGTAGCATTTTTTTTAAATGAAATTTTTTTTTTTTACGTATTTTAAAATTTGATTATTAAAAACAAAACATCAATCTAGCACACAGTATTTTTTTATTCTGCCTGTTCTATGATAAGCGTCCACAAAAAATTTGTAGAAAAAATCCTTAAGTGGCCGACAATTGTAGGTTTTACCATATTTTGCTTAAATTAATTTGCATAGATGTAATACCAATTGTTTGTCATACCTTGTAATTCTTGCTTAGCTTTTGTATAAATATCACTGTTTCATTGTATTTCTTATCAGTTGATAATGCTTGCCATGAGCGAAACTGGTCCTAATCCAATACATTTTATGTGGAATAAGTACCTACTAAAAAGTGTTATTATTTATCTTAAAAGATTTTACTATTGATAGAATATGTACAGCTGTTTTGCAAAACAGCAATACGTGTCAAAATAGTAAATCAAAAAACATTTTCATTCAGAGTCTTCTTGGTAGAATTTCGAAAAATAATTCCATACCCTTTTAAAAAGGGGATAAAATTGTTCCAGAAATTCACCATCTTTTCAAAATCTCAGGTTAACAAGATGCTTGCACGGAATGTCTGAATAATATTATTCAATTCCACACATACTTATTTGAACGAAATGGATATTAAAAAGGCTAACATATGCACTTATTTATGCAATGGACATAGGAGACGGTATAAAGTGAGGCCTTTGTTCGATTTTGATCAACTATTGCATATTAAACTTCGAAAGACTGTCCTTGAAAAATAACTCGTAGGCCAAAGGGGAGTCTAAAAAAGACCCCAGTGGTATGGCCTTATTGATAAAGACTGCAATAAAAAAATGATTGATTATGCTTTAACGTATCTTTATTATAATATAGTTCGTTCGTTCATCGTTCTATCATTTTTTTTATGAATATCAATAATTTTCCTATAATTATTCTTGTTTTAAGACGCCCATGAATGAGACAACCTGATCTTGTTCTTGTTTATTCTAGGTTGGCGATGAGAACCGTGAATTCGACTTCTTATCTACACATTTCAATGTAAAAGGCATCCTTTTGATTTGAAATGATCGTTGAAAGAGGCACGTTTGAGATAAGATAACATTATCTTATCGCGTATGAGCAGTGAAGTTTTAATCCTGGCAATTGGTATCGACAGTATATGTAAATGGTATGAACGAAGTGGATATTAAAAAGGCCAACATGTACATGTATTTAAGCAATGGACATAGGAGACGGTATAAAGTGAAGCCTTTGTTCGATTTAGAACAACTGTTGTTTTGTATATTAATCGAAAGGATTGAACCATTATACTTTTCTAGTGTTTCATAGCCTGTGAAACTAGCCATACAATCGATTTTCAAAATGAACTCCCAACTTGCAACTTAATAATTAGCAAACATTATAAGCTCCAAATGGGTTCATATCAATCAAACTCTGTTTAATATATAACTTCATACTGCTTTATTATTTGTTTAAAAGTAGATATGTAGACGATTTCAGGAGTTTTAATAATTTTATAAATTTGCGTACAGTAAGTCCTTGACTTACGCGATTTAATGGTTATAAAGGTTTTCGTGGAAGTCGGGTGAAACTTAAAAGCAATATTAATCATAAATACTATGTGTTAGGGGTTACCAACCTTTTTGTACCTTAGAGCACACACAAATACACAAAAAATATTTTTTAAAATTATTGTTTATATTCTATTATTTAAAATAAATATAATTCAGTGTGATCTTTGGCATTGCATTTTATTGGCCAGTGCCTCATAATTAGAGGAGTATGATGACGTTCCTGTTAACAAGCAATCATAAAGATGTTCATCGGTGAGTCGAGATCTATATTTTGATTTTATCAAATTTATTGTTGAAAATAATGATTCACAAAGGTATGTGGAACCAAAAAATGATTTAATCTTATATGCCGCTTTTTCTAAAAATGGAAACTTTTTGCCAAACGAAGAAAGTAAACAATGCGAGGTGCTGCCCCGTACAGGGTTGGCTGCTCTACTCTACTACTGGGTTACTCTAGCAGTGATATATGTATATCGATTTATGTAGACAAATAAGTTCGAATTACGTAATTATTTAATTATTTTTGAAAATATTTTATTTAGTTATTTTAGAAAATTATACAAATATAATAACACATGAAAATTTAAATGAAAAATTGTTGTCGCGGTCGAATGGGAGCGTGCACGGGGTTGGTAACCCCCGTGTTAGTTAAATGATAGATTAAATCAAAATGAATCTTCATACATACACTTAAAAAAACATGAGAGGAATACTTGTAAGGTGTTCATTGTCAACACTTGATGGAATGGCATTATAATAAAAACTCATTTTAGTATTCCATAAATTTATTGGATCAAGACCGGTTTCGCTCATGGCGAGCATTAACTACTGATGAGAAATACAACGAAACAGCGATATTTAAACAAAAGTTAAGCATGAATTCAAATTCATGACAAACAATTGGTATTACAACTAAGCAAATAAATTGAAGCAAAATACAATATTTTATTCACGATGCTTCACGATCTTCTGTCCGAAAATGAGGTACGAAAAATAAAAAGTAACAGTAGAATATAAATAACAAAACATTTTTTGGACTTATTTCACATAAAATTTATAAGATCAGAACCGGTTTCGCTCATGTCGAGCATTATCATCTGAGAATCAAGTATTGACAATTAACGCATTTAAAGTGAGTAACAATATATATTTAAATGAGTCCAGTCCAGTCGATAACACTCGCGATGAGCAAAGCTGATCTTGATCTAAATAAATTCAATGTGAAAATGAGTATGTACTGAAAATGTTTTACTATTTTTTGATCCAAGCATTCCACTTAGTATTGACAGTGAACACATTGAAAGTGATAAATTTTTTGAGACATAATTCACTCATTATTATTTATTGATAAATTCGGCTGATCTTTTGAATTTAAAAAAGAATGTCATTAAGCTTGATAAAAAAAATTTCGATTTAAAAAAAAAACAGTGATGAAATAATAAAAGATATTACTTTCTGCCAGGCAGTCAAATAATTTAAAGATAATAGTGTTTCTCTCGCACTCTCGCAAAATATTCTGACATTTGTTCCCCTGGCATATTTCCTGTCAGCTTTTGTACTTGATTCGGCGTCGGGGATAGAGCTTCCAATTCCTTACCAAAATTAAGATCCCGGGATTTCGGGATTGCAATAAGTCGATCCCGGGACTGGCATCGGGACTTGGATTATTTTTTAATGTTAATTTTCATATTTATTAAATATCATTACCATAGTGATTTTTAACGAAATTGCTTCGGATGTCGACATATTTCACATGAACGTGTGTGAGTTCAGACGAGTATTATATTTTTTGTATTATTGTTGATTTTGTCGGAACTCACTCTTTGTCCAATTCCAATGTATTTTTTTTTCTTTCATTCTTATAACTAAGTATTTTTTCTTACAATGTTTTCATCTTTTTTCACATTGCAAAAGCAATAAACTTATAATTTTTAATAATTGCAATGTACATTTATTAATAAATAAATAAATCATTAAAAATAGTTAAAAACAATCGACGACACTTTCTTTTTTAGAAATATTATATTTCGGTTATTTATCCATTATTAAAGAGTGACAATATTTCATTGAAATATACATAATGTTCAAGAGTATCGGTGTCTTTTCAATGCTATCTGAAAACTACTTGAAATAAAAAATATGTCTATGTAATAAAGAGGAGTTTTTTTTTAAATTTCGCATTGTGAGGACACATAGATGGAAATATATAACGTTTTTATTGATGAGTTTCAGTTTTGTTACTTGATATTCTTCTTCCTCTAAATTCATTTCAAAACGATATTTTATATTCGTTGCTGTCATTAATGAAGGCATAACGAAAATAATTAAGTACACGTAATAATAGCATTTTTTCATAACAAATCGTTAAGCTTGACAAATAAATCAATCCCGAAAATAATCGGATTTATGTTTTCTTATCCCGGGATTCATAGGGTATTGAAAATCTTCGGGATTCCGGTAGTGGAAACCCTAGTCGGGCTCTGTTGGAATTTCATTAACGACTAACATTCGACCCTCCTTGACAAACAGCATTACTGGAGCAGGCTTAAAATCACAAAGAATGGAATTGGGGAAATGCCAAAGCAGAATAGCGTCACAAAATCACCCGGATAAAGTAATCAATTTTTGTTTCATGTTAAATGACGAAACGTTTAACAAGCAGCGTATACGCATGTTTTCGATACATGTATATTTTGGGCCGTCCTTCGATTAACGCGGTAGAATAATTCCATAAAAAACACCGTGAGCGAAAGATATTTCTGAGCCATACATGAAAATTAACGTTGCAGCAGCGCGCAAAACTAATAAAGATTTCAGTGAAATATGTATTTTATGGGTAAGGCTAGGTAAGTTTTTGTTAGGTGAGGAAAGGAAAGGATAGGTTAGGTAAAACTAGGTTCGGTTGGGTTGTGTTAGATTAGGTTAGGTAAGATTAGGTTAGGTTAGGTAAAGCTAGGTCAGGTTGGGTTGTGCTAGATAAGGTTAGGTAAGAATATGTAAGGCCGGGTTTGGTTTGATTCGCTCTGGATAGGTTACGTTAGGTAAAGGTAGGTTAGGTCAGATTTTGTTAGATAAGTTTAGGTAAGGATAGATTAGGTAAGGTTTTGTTTGGTTTGCTAGGGTTTGAGTAATCTAATAAGGCATATCACAATTCGTGGTATATGAAAGCTATCAGTTTAATATTATGTTAACTACTTTTTTGTTGTAAATATTATATTGCGATATGAATTTACGTTATATTTTCGAACAATATAAATGGTTTTTTTAGTGTCCTGTCATTATATTTAAATAAAATATATTAATAATATTATTGAATAGTGGCCACCGAAACCTGGAGCATACTTGAAAAAGGTCAGAATATGAGCTACATTTTCATTGAATTATATATTTTGCTAATTTTACTTAACTTATGTATATTTTTTGGTTGGAAGTATTAATAATCCGTGAAAATATTCGTTTTTCTCAGTAAAATAATAATTCAATTCGCACGCCAAGTATTAACTTACAAATTTGATTTATTTGTATTTCGCTGAAGCTAATATCAAGATAGGTACATATTTTTTTTTTGCTATTTGTTCAATAAATGAATTCAATACAGTTAATATTATATATTTTTTTAGGATTCTGTTGAAAATGCTTAAAATACTTCAATAAAGTAGTCTACACCAGTGTTCTTCAACCAGTGTTCCGTGGAACGGCATCGGTCCGCAAAAATTTTCATGTTTCGAAAATTTTGATTACAAAAAACCAGCAACAGATTTATAAACTTTAATGAATTAAATCTATGTAACATTGACTTAACGTTTCAATTGTCACTATTTGTATGTATTATCCGAGGCAAACATCTACAGTCAGGCTCTCGACTAGCTACTGGTTCCAGTCCTCCACCTTCAACGTAAGTCAAAAATTCTAATATATTATATGGTCTAATTTTGAAATTATATGGGTAACCAGCGGCCAAATATTTCTCTCTCTGAGTCTGGAGATGTTTTAATCTATTTACACTCCGTCGTAAATGTAGAACTGGTTGTAAAATATGTGCATATGATTGACGCCGGTCCGTGGAAGTAAAAAGGTTGAAGAACACTGTACTAGATACTGCGTTTTTATTATTTATACTCCATCGTAAGTCCGAATAGTAGAGTATGGGTCACGTACATACATAGGTCCGCGAAATATTTTTCAATTCTCACCGGCCTGCGTATATAAAAAAGGTTGAGGAACACTGGTCTTCACTATTATCACTCCAACAAATTAACAATATTTTTTAAGGTTGTTGATAAAAAACTTAAAATATATTATTAAATTAATTTTATACTAATTAAAAAAAAACACGTAAAATATAAGATGAAGTTTTCCCAGAATATAATAAAGTATATCATTTTTCTATGCAGGTCAAGTTTTTTCTTCATTTGCTATGTGGAAACAGCCATGTTGTTAAAGTAACATCCGTCAAATTTGCTGTCAATGGTTTAGTAGTGTACGGTAAATCGTCATGGAAGATTATAGTGTTGAACAACGAGTGCAAATCATCAAATTTTATTACCAAAGTCACTGCTTTGTTCGAGGATGATTTAAGCGACGAGTACCATTTTTGGATGAATGAATTTGTGAACAAGCAAAATAGTCGGACGGAGCGATTCCAATCGATACGAGATACTCCTGAACCAAATGCATTCCAAGAAAGTCACTGTTTGGTGCGGATTTTGGTCTGACGGAATCATCGGTCCACACTTCTTCCAAGCATGGCATTACAATAACCGTCAGCAGCGAGCTACAGATCGATGATAATCAATTTCTTGATCCACGGGGGGGGGGGGCATGGGGGGCCATGACCCCCTGAGGAGAATTTATTCCGTTCAAATTATTATAGCATTAATTTTCAAATGATTTTTATTTAAATAAATATGTTGTAGGTCTCTTTTTTTTCACGACCCTTAGCTTAACAACTACAGTTACGGCAAAAAAATCCGCGCACCCTTTACAATTCCATTCATTTGCAAATATTTCCACGAAATCTTTACCGATTTCATTTTTGTTTCTTCCGATTGTAAAGAAAACTAATAGCCGTATTTTGAAGAACGATCGGTTGACACCTTTCACCAACCTTAAGATGGCCTGGCTGCTCACCACGTCTTGTCCTCATGAGTTAAACTTTAAATCATCAGAGTATATGACTCGTCTCCAATCATCCAAAGTCTAATTTTTGTGCACCATCGTCCATTCTTACCTTCATTTTTACATTTTTACCGTGGGAACTATTTGCTTCACAGAAATGATGAAACTTTCTGATAGAGTTATTATTGTATAGTTACGTGAATTCTGTGAAAATTCATATCCTTTGAAGTTGTCCAGGATGAAAGTAATTTGTTCTCAGTAAATTAAATGGAAGGAAATCCTAGCTTGGTCTTCGTGTGTTTTTGTTTTACCGAAAGCGTTTTTTTTTTTAAACAAACTTACGTTTTATTTATTGATGTAAATACATACAAATCATGGCATTGCATCTGACGTCAATGCACCGTGAATTTGACAATTTGGAAAGGCATTTTATTATAGTTGATCATGCTCGCCATGAGCGAAACCGGTCCTGATGAAATAAATCTCATGTGGAAAAAGTATTAAAAATGTGTTATTATTTTTATTTTATGGTAAGTATTTGAATTAAATAATTGGTCATTTAAAATTAATGGCAAGTTTAAGATTGCCTGCTTGTGAAAGTGATCAAATATTACGATAAGAAAAATAACAATGTATTTTAGTTCTACATAAATTATTTTATATATTTGTTGATAGCTATTTCGGCTTACGCCTTCGTCAGAACTATATTTTAAGCGTGTAGAAAGTAGAACTAAAATACATTGCTACTTTTCTTACGGAATTATAATGGAGTTCTACCAAGTAAATGCCTACTCAATCAATAAATGATCAAATATTTTTGTAAGAAGCCAATTTATGAACAATTACAATTTTCTTTTGAAATGTTTGATTTTACCTTACTCAAGCTTAACCTAACCAAATCGTTTTTGCACCACTAATAACAGACCGTTTATAAATATCTACTAACCCTTTTACAAAAAATAACTGACCATTTTTCAATAATATAAGTTAATTATTTACTGACCATTTTATGTATTTATTATTTTCCAATTCCTTCGTATTTACTGACCGTTTATAGAATTAAATACTGACCAAACAATTAGTTGCCCTATAAGAAATTTATAATTTTTAAGAAGCTTACTCTTTTTAGTAACGCATTTTATTTAAATAATTGAGTTAACGCAAGAAAAGTAATTTGTTTGTGCCTGTTTGAAGCCTGTTTTGTGCGGTAGATGCGTTCTGTGGAAAATCGCACAAAAAAAGCTATGAATTATTATGGAAACATAACATGTTGTACAAATCGTTGTAAATGTCAGGGTCACACTGTATTAAACAGGTAGAACATTGGTTTTGCACTACAGTATGTGAACAACGCGCTGTTAATTACGTTATTCCCCCTCGAAAAACGATCCCTGAAAAATAACGCGTGATCTGAAAGGGGGTCTAAAAATACCCCAGAGTTATGGCTTTATTGGTTAGATTGCATTAAAAATAATATAAATGTTATATTATACTAGAATTGTAAGACTGAAATCTAAGAACTGTAACATACTTGAATTTGTACCGGTAACGAATATAACTAAAGAACTTTAAAAAAAAAAATTAAGAATCGTTCCCTATAATTGTTCATATTTTATGTCGCGCATTAAAGAGACAACGTGTTTGCGTTGTCTCTTACTAGTTTACACATTGTATCATTAATATTAAGATAGATATTTCAGATAGCAGCAGGAGGTCGACTGTTGCACCTTCCAGACGGGAAAAGTTAAATATTGACACCGACTTATGTGGTAGGTCGTCAGAACTCTCTCGAACGATCTATTTTTTTAAGTTTAAGTCGATATCAGGAAATAAATTAATTTTTAATAATACTTTATATTGAAATCTATAGCGATTCAATATAGAGTGATTCAAATTTGTAAAAGAGACATTTATGCGGACGTCTCGCTCTAAATGTCTCTTGGCTCTTTCACGCCCGAGTGCATGGTATTTCATGCACAGTTCGATAGGCCATAAATAATGGCTTATAGCGCGTGACGTTTAACGGTATTTTTGGTTGCAACGGTCTCCTACCTAAAGGAACCGCTTTTTTTTTCAGTCGCAGTAAGATATTTGAAAGCAGGGAGAGAGCACGCGCTTGCCAGATAAGTCTTACAGTTGTGGTAAGCGCTGGAAGTGGCCTGCAAGCTCCTAATCCTCTCCCTAAGAATTAAATTCTTGATATCTTCTTCGCTATCGTAATATTTGTGTGTTGTATAACGTCTGTGTAAATTCTTAACGACGAAATAATGGGTGCAAACCGCACCTACATAACGCTTTGAGATCGTGTTTTGTTTTAAAGAGTTCCATGTTTCACTTACTCCGTTCACAAAATCCCTCTTCCTGAGTGTCGGATAGGAGGCTCTTTCTCGATTTACGAGGGAGCCGAATCAAGGTAGTCTCAATATGTACGTTTAAATAGTCCCAAAAATTTTCATAAAGAAAATAAAAAAATAAATTGTCTTTAATAAAAAATCGCACAAATAGAGGTTTGAGTGTATTTCATATTGCATTCAAACGGTTTAGGATAAATAAAAATAATGTACGACCGACTACCGAGGAAATTTCAATTTGTTTGACCATTATATTTTCATGAAAATGAAACGAAAAAAAAAATACGAATGACGTTTCCTTTAGAAATATTACAACGTAATATAATTACGTGGTTGTGAAAGTATACGCCATTCATAGCAGTAGGAGCTTTTCTTCGAAACGAAATATTTATTATTTGAATTCCCTAGCCAGTGCATATTTTTTTCATTTTGTGTATGCGAGCTTCGACCTCATATAAATGATAAAAAATTGTTAATTATAACTTTTTAATTGAACAGTGCTTTATTTTCCAAGAAGCGTATAGACAGAAATATTAAAAAAATAATATGATATTCACTCGAGAGACTCCAATTACTCGACATCTCAACTACTCGAGTATTGAGTAGTAAAATTTTAAAATACCCGAGTAGTTTGACATGTACCAAAATATTTATAATGAATTCAAATTTGTGTATATGGTATTCTCAGTGAAAATGTATCAAGTAATAGATTTGTATGACAACATGATTTCACTGGTCACGATAATTGACATTATTGGCACATGTCGATGATTTGCCGGCCTAAAATTTTGGTTTGCTTCAATGAAACAAAATCAGCAAGTAGTCCATTCATAAAAAGAAAAACACAGATAAACATAGGGCTGAAGATAGGGTGGTCAATTTTAATTTTAATGACAGCTTGGAGAAGAATATATTTTCACTGAGAATACAGTTTCACTGTAACATATATAAATAGATAATAACTAAGCGAAGCGTCGTCATAAACTTGTAATTGATTAGATAAGTCAGCAGAACTCAAAGCAAAGGTAGCAAAAACTCGAGTATTTTTCAAAATACTCGAGTATAGAGTACTTGAATGGTCGAGTATTCTCAAGGATCGAGTACTCGATACTCGATTTGGAGTATTAAGTGTTCACCGACAAAACTAGGTGGAATGGAATTGTATTCAAAAAAATTGTACTTATTCCGCAACAAATTTATTTGGATGAGGGCCGGTTTCGCTCATCGTAACTAAATGTTGAAAATGCTCGCGATGAGTGAAACCGGTACTGATCCCAATAAATATATTGTGGAACGAAAATGTTTTATTATTTTTTAATACAATGCCATTCCACCAAGTATTGCTAGTGAACATATTACATGTGGTGATATGCGAATACATATTTTGTTCATTTTCTAAAAAATATTTACATATTTCTGTCATCAATTGTGTTTTTACATCCTAACTATTAATCTTGCTTAATTTTGTTTAAATAGCTATGTATCAATGTATGATCTTACCAGTTGAAAATACTCGCTCGTCCCGAATATCTTAACCCGTTGACTGCTACCGTCTCATACGTTTAGACACCTGATTGCGCTGAATTACAAACTGATAATAAAAAATAAGCAGTGGTAAAACTATCACGTATGAATGATTATGTTTTGATAACCTTTATGAGTGTTTTAACATATACACTTGAATGAATTAATTTTTGAAATTGTTGAACTACTCGGATTGTTGTAATCACTGGCGGCTAAGACAGCATATAAAAAATATTTATTTTCATTATATTTTACTATTAACATTGAAAACGACATGTATTTCATAAATTATTAAAGTTATGCATTTCTTTTCTTGAGTAAAACACTTTTTCTATGGACGCAACACTGCGAGAAAGACAGTAAGCCAGTCCAGTACAGTACTAGTTAGAGACTCGAATTACTCGACATCTCAACTACAAATTTGAATTTTGTACTTTTCCATGAGTTTTTTCGCTAACGACTCGGGTTTCGCCTTTCGGCATCTTCAGGCATACCAAGTGCACGGATGTACTTGAACCGACGCGTAGCAAACAGTTTTTATCGTTTATATACAAAAATATAAGTAGATCACTAAGTTAAAAGGTTATTAATATGTAAATTAGCGAAATTTGAATGAATACAAGTTTCAATGAATTAAGTGGGTTTGTTATAATTATGGAGATTTTTGAAAATATAATGACCAGATAATAGAATAAGAATATTTAAAATAAATCTAGGGTTTTATCCGACCTCTCATTAATGAGTTGATTGATTTCAAGCCTTTGAACTAATATTAATGATAGAAAGTGAATTGATATTTAATGATAGCAAGTGCTTGAATTATAAATAAATGACAATTATTAATAAATGACAATTATTTAAAATAACAATTATTTAAAAGGGTACAACAATGGCGAATTAGGCAAATAAAGTTGCTCGTTCAAAATTGGCAAACTGTTGAGCTGAGCTCGATTAATCTCTAAGATTTATTGATAAAATAGTTTAAACTCGCCCCTGTTAGTATGTAACAAATCAATGCCTGAGTCAAAATTAAACGAGTGGTTATCAAGAATTATTGGTTGGCGAAGGTGGAGGTATCTTTTTTCATGAACTCGATACTCGAGTATTTGTCAAAAAACTCGAGTATTGAGTACATGAAAAATGAGTATTCTCGAGTATCGAGTATACTCATTTTACGTATACTCGACACTCGAATTGGAGTCTCTAGTATCAGTGAATCGTGAAATATGTAGAAAAAATGATTTATTATATTTTAATATTGACAAATGTTTCAGTTGAGAACTAGGGTTTAACTTCGTTTCCCACTCTTCCCGATTTTCATCTCACGATAACCGGCAACATTCTGTCGGTCGTACGAAATCAGTAAACTGTATTCACTACTTGGAGGGTAGCATTTCAAAAACAAACGTATCAGATCGTGTACACAAGATACCATAGAACACACCGGTATGTGCTATCAAAGGAATGAGGAAGCCCTGGAGAAATGTCTCCTAAGCGAGTCACTTCGTCATTCAAGCAGAAGTTGTCATACTGTAAATGAAATAATCCGATCGTTTTAAGTAAAACGCAGGGCTGTCGAGTCGGATTCGGAGTCGTCGCGATGTTTTGGCCTAAATCGGAGTCGTGAAAAACGTTCGAAATGGTCTAACTTTTTATTTATGCATATTTATTTATTCAAGAAAATACAAATCATGGCATTACAGCTGACGTCAATGTGACATGCATTTCACAAAAATATACATATATGTAGGTATGTATGTATATGTTGCAGTGAAACTGTATTCTCAGTGAAATGTATTCTTCTCTAAGCTGTAATTGAAATTAAATTTGACCGCTCTATCTTCAGCCCTATGTTTGGCTGTGTTTTTCTTTGTTTTTCTTTTTATGAAATGGACTACTTACTGATTTTATTTCATTGAAGCAAACCACAATTTTCGGCCGGGAAATCAACGGCCAATGATTTCAATGATCGTGACCAATGAAATCATGTTGTCATACAAACTTATTACTTGATACATATTCACTGAGAATACAGTTGCACTGTAACAAATATACATGCATACCTGTATAATTGTATATACATTTCAAAATTCACAAATTACTATAAAATTACGCTATTTCAGGCATATTGTTTCTACGGTTAATCTTATTATGCCAATATTGTGACGGAGAAATGAGGATACTTTTACAGTTGAGTTTTGATATAATTTAAAAAATGGATAACATATCGTGACGTCATCGTACCTTTGGCATAGTTAACTGACAGTTTTTATCCGTCACGGTCAAGCATACTTCCTCGACGACTTATGTCTATCACTAAATATGCTAAAAGCCAAATAAGAAAAGATCCAGAAGAAGTCTTATTTTTGGCCAACAGATGACTAAATTCCATTTTCAAATTAAACTAATCTTCGTCGATCCCTTTGCGGTTAATTCAAACCATTACATTTTTTCTTCTATTCAAGCATCCTAATTTCATATTGAAATAATATAACATTATTTAGGATGTGAGAAGTGATAAGTGAGAATAGAAGAAAATAATATGTATTGTGTTCTTTTTCTACACCAGTGTATATTAATATACATATGTATTTATATATAAAAAATGAATGCACACTTAAGTATTGTCAAGACGAGGATATAAGCCAAAATAGCTATCAATATATTTTTTGTAGAACTAACGATGCTATTTTCTCAACGTTTTTTAATGGAGTTCTACCAAGTCACTGGCAATTCAATCAATATCTTTATCAAAAATTTATATGTTGATTGTCAAAATTGCAAAAACACACAAATATCCGTGTAAGCCATAAAGTTTCCAAGAGATCTGTTTTCATTGTATATTTTATAATAAAAATAATAACAAATTTTTAGTACTTATTCCACATTGAATTTATTGAGACCAGGACCGATTTCACTCATCGCAAGAATTATCAACATATTTTGTCGAAGAAATCACAACAGCAAAAATAAACCAAGAAACCAGAGTTGAAAAAAATTGTCGAAAAAAATTCATGAGCGAAAAATGTCCAATGCTTAAAAATAGACCACATGTTACGCAGAAAATGAACCAACGCATGCAATAATGTCTTAGCGACGAGCCAAAAATGCAATCACAGTAGAACGTTGTTATGTTTCTGGATATTGGCAATAAATAACTTGCATTGGCAAAAATTGGCACAGATATGATAGTGAAAATAAAAATTGCAATTTTTCAACCCATATTCAAACTGGCGGCCGAATTTTCTGAATGGCAATGGAATTGCGCTGGTTTCTGGAAATTATATGTTGGACTCTTCAATATACATATGTACCTTTTATTTTTTTACTTCCAGAAACTTCTCAATAGATTTGAGAAATTGATTGATATCACAAGGCTTGCGTATTGATTTGCATGGTAAAACGAAATACCGAAAATATACAACATTATGACATGTCCTAATTGTCATTTTTTGCCTAAAATGACCTTTTGGTCGGAAAAGCTTGTATTTACCGCATTCTATCGTATACATAGAATTTCTATAGATTTTCAGAATTATCTATGGCTGAATAACGGAGTTAGCAGAATTCCGGAGTTGCACTGCATCTGCACACTTTTTTTACTAAATTCATTTGACAAAGTTCTAAGATTGTCATCATTAGATCTTTCAGATCATTATTTCTCGGCAAGAGTTGTGAAAAAATGTGCTAAAAATAAGTAATTTGAAACATTTTTACTTGCTCATTGTTACAAGTAAATTTTAATCAATCGAAACTTCAAACGCTCACATCTCAAAACAGTGTCAAGAGCAGTTAGAACCTTTTTAAAGTAAGGTGTAGATGTTAGAAGCTTTAACTAAGGCACACAATCCAATAAATGAAATAATGATAAATAGAAATTCTTAAAAATAATTTTCCAAGCAAAACTCGACCAAGGAGTGGCGGTTCACCTATACGATGTCAAGCTAGACTAGAGTTGTAGAACTCTACTCTGATGTCGAGTCTAGCTCGACATAGTATAGGTTACGCGCAACTCCTATTTCAAGTCCTGTTCGAAATATTTGGTTTGAAAATATTTCTATATTAATTTTAAATTTTCTTTACTTCAAAAATCGTATTTATTGGATTGTATGAATTAGTTAATGTTTGTAACATGTCATAATGTGGTATATTTTTCAATACAAACAGTCGTGTTAGTTACACCACGTTAAGTCGAGAACGGCGGGACCGATTTTGATGATCTTTGATTTTCTGGCTTTCTCACCGTCATTCATTTATTTAAAATTTAATTTTGATTTCTGCACATTTATTGAACTTAAGTCATTTTGAGTATTCATTTTAACTTAGTAAAAAACTGAATTTAATTCAGCTTAAAAGTTCACACAACATCTATTGGTTCTGAGACGGTACGAAGTTCACCGGGTCAGCTAGTTTTAAATAAATACGCAAACCCTGCTATATCAATCAATTTATAAAATCTATTGAGGAGTTGCTGGGTTAACATATATGAAGTAATTTGTATTGAATCGATCACATGAATATTTTCCTTTTATAATGCTATGTGCATTCTTATTTGAACAGTGGTAAACTACATCTAACCGCATTAATATTCCATGGCAAAATGATCGTTTGTCATATAATCCTCTGAAAGTTTATTATAAACATATTTAAGTCATTAAAGCTTCTAAATTAAGCTTTTAATTTCTGCAATATTCAATGCACATCCGGGTAAACCAGTTGAATGGTCAATGTTGAACATCTAAAGCGCTTATTTGAATAAGGCTTTACGATCACTGTTTCCATCATTGGCATATCGTTACCTTACCGTGAAAAGGTTACAACTGACATTTTCGCAAAAATGAAGAGTGGAAAAAGAAAAATTAGTAATTTTTTTTTAATCTCCGTTGTTTCGATGCCAGCAATATTAATCTGCTAGTTTTTTTTTCAAAACTATTATTAGTTGATCCGGTCCGTGGCGCAGTGTCAACGTTGTTGGCTTGATTGCCGGACCACCCGGGCTTGATTCCCATTACGAGTGGATTTTTTCTGTCGATAAATCTGTTCAAATGCATGGGTGTTTGTGTTGTTGAAAAACTCTTCCCACCTCTCCTGTCACAAAGAGCGACGCATAGTTACAGCGATTTGTCAATCACTAGTCCTGTCCTAGTCCTCGTGTCCTTTCCAAATCTACTCTATTCGAAAATGAGAGGTTGAGCAACTGAGTAACAAGCAGTTCTCGTAGAAAAAAACATATGTTGAGATAAACTCCGTGAGGAGTCCATATGCTCCAAGATGGGAGCGGATATGGTCAAAAAATAAATAGTTAACAGAGAAAGTATATGAGAAATAAACAGTATTCATTGAATTAACGAAACAGTGAAAAAAGACGTCTTGTAACAAATCGTTACCTTACTTTGAAAGGGTGCTTACTGACTCTCGAAAATAATATACAAGAACATTTATCGACACGTTTATTGAGACAATAACTAGCTTATTAAGTTCATCCCCTTTCGTTACTAAATAAGCTTCTATCTGTGATGATATCCCGCCACGAGGTCAGTCCCAGTGGTCTGCGCGGACGGGGTGGTCGAGCGAATCCGCCAGGGGTCGTATGCATTAAGCCGCTGTTTGCGCCCCACAAACACGGCGCACTGTGCACTGCCAGGGCGCTGGCTTCCCGCCGCACAATTGGGGCGGTTAATGGGACGCGATACGCCGGACAAAGAAACGTCACGGCAAATATTTGTCTAGCAGAGATGCGTGCTCCGGGCCTGTGAGGCAACGTCATGGCAACTTTATATCCAACAACAACATACATACCTACATCGGATTATTTCAATTTGCTCACATGTCAAATGCTGTGAATATGTGTGCCCAAATGAATATGCCAGAACTAATATCGGATTTGGTAATCATCATTTGGTATAATGTGTTTGACAGATAATCCAACATGGCAGTGTTCATTGTATAAAAGTATCATCTAAAATAGTATGTTATAGTATACCGCAGGGGGCACGTTGGATTATCTGTCAAATTATCAGTCAATCATTTTATAAACCTAGTCATGATGATTACCTCGGAGGTCGATAAATTTGCTTCACGTAATTTCAATATCAAATTTGAATCGTTATAGCTTTACCATGAGTTTTGTCACAAACGCCCCGGGCTTCTTCTTTCGGCATCTTCATGCATTTCAAGTGCACGAATGAGGCACGTTAGCGTTAAATTTCTTTCCCACGAGCAAAATATAAACAATCCTGACTCTCGATTTACACGATGATTAGTTTCTTTGAAAATAAAGTGTAATTAAAAACGTGTAGATAGACACTTTCCAAAAAATACGGACATTTTCTTGAAAGTTTTCATTCTTAATTTTTTAAACCATGTCTTTTATCAGTTTTGGCAGTTTATCTCAACATGAAATTTTCTATGAGACCTGCGTATGTATAAGATGCTCAATCACTCTTATCTGAAGAGATTAGGGACTAGTGGTAAGCTAATCTCTTTCCCTTCTTCTTATGCTTGATGGAGGAATCGGTAGGTGAGAATTTCATACATAACTGACATCCATTTCTTTATAATTTCGATTGAAAAATAGATAAGGGTTCACAGCGGCGTCAACACAACCACAACCAAAGTCATCAACGTTGACACTCGACCACGGACTGACAGTTGTTGATGGAAAGGCATTTTAACTAAATCAATAAAACATATTGTCTTTACTACTTCCAGATATATTGTAACGATAATGATTAAATAGTTAAGCAAATGGATACTTATGCATACAAAAAATGGATTAAAATAATTCTAGTTAACCTAGCCAACCCTAACGGTATAGATATTGTCCCAACAGCTACTTTAACTTAAATATCTATCTTAATATTAGTGATACGATGTCAAAGCTTTTTGTATTCTTAAATCATAGTTTGTTACACCTTTTGCAGAAAAAAAATATGATATTTATTGGCTAGTTGCGCCGTAATCGATTAAAAAAGAGAAGAAGTCGGAATTTTCCAGTCTAATTGTCGATGTTAGCAATCGCTAGTAAGCGCTAGCATGAAATTTCACGCCCACAAGTGAAGAGAGAACGTGACCATAGCGAGTCATAGATAACATGGAAGGAGTGTTTATATCTTTCAACAATAAAAGGCGATAAGCGATAAGATAAGAGAAAAGGTAATGTGACATCGTGCATGGTTATTGGTTTGTTAGTCACCGGCTCCATTGTGAGTCCGCAATAGCCGTTGGAGTGGAAACGTCGTCGTTTTCATGCGCGACTTAAATATGATAATTATAAGAAAAATAGGGATTTTTATATGATTTTTTTTTCAGAATGATGTATAAATATACGTCAAACCATATTCAATCATTTTTTTATTACAGTCTATGCCAATAAGGCCAAGACACTAGGGTATTTTTTAACCCCCCTTCGGCATGAGTGTCATTTTTCAAGGATAGTCTTATGAAGGTTAAAACCAATCGTAATTAAAAATGTAATTGATGTTAAAATTTAAATACTTTTGGCTGTATCCGATTGTTTGACATGACACAAATAATAATATCTACTTGCAATGAGCGAACCAGGTCCAGATCTAAATATTTTTTGTGAAAGAAAAAAAAACAATGTATATATTATAAACTGTTGACAAATATACTAAAGCATTTCAAAGATAAGACCGTTGAACAGTGAAAATACCAGCAATTCAACATGCATAGTCTAAATAAATATAAAATATGGGGTGAAAAGGAGGCTTAGAAATACTACACCAAATTAAAATGTTCGTTTTAATGAAGCGATTATTTGCCTCGTCAAAAAAAAAGGAAAGTATCTCATTTTTCGCTAGCTTTATTTTGTATTTTCAATGAATCACCACAGTAATTCGCAGCATTAAAACAAGCTCGGCGAAAATTTATTATGTTAGAATCTTTTTATTTTTGATATTGTTGCTTCCATTCTTGATTTTCGTCTGTTTTTTTTAAAAGTAAATAATGCCTTTTTCGTCTCGAGTTTCTTAAAATTAAGCGTCGTTAATTAATAATGCTTTAATTAGAAATCAGAAATTTTCCACTTCACATTTTTTCAATTTTCATTCTTCACTAATGCAGCCTGGAATTTTCATAAAAATACAGATGTGCATCGGGAAAAATTAAGGCTTTTATAATATCATTCTGTTGATACATAATCGAAGACACAATCCAAAAAGATACAGGGATACAATTTAAAAAATTATGATAGATGCACCATCATTAAAAAAAAAGATTAAGTTACAGTCAGAATAAGTGTTTTTCTTATAAGCCATATATGAGTCTTTAAATCGAGCTTTTATTATTTCACAAATTGAAATGAGACAATAATACAGGCTCGTTGAAGGATCAGGTTTTCTTTTCATGAATCAGCCTCCAGTTGACCGCCGCCGAATTTGGATCATACACTTTTCCCAAGTTATCTTCAATTCCTATTAAACTTACTTAATATCAATAAAAATAAATTTACAAAAAAAAAATCGAATCCTTTCTTTGAAAAGTTTCTAACTGCTCTTGGCCCTGTTTTGAGATAGACCGATTAGAACTTTTGATGTTTGGATTGATACTTTTTAATTGTAAAGATAAAATTCACTTGTAACAATGAGTAAGTAAACATATTTCAAATTACTTATTTCAAGCATATTTTATCACAACTCAAAACATTCAACTGAGAAATATTGATCCTTTTGTTGGAAATAATGATGCCAATCTTAAAAATTTATCAAATAAATGTAGTAAAAGAATTGTGCAGATTAACTTCGTAATTAAATAATCTATGATTCTGAAGTTATCATATAAATTATGTATGCTAGAATACGGTTAAAACAAACTTTTCCAACCAAAATATCAGTTAGAACCTTTTCTAAGTAAGGCAACGATTTGTTAAAAGATGTAATTTTTTACTGTTAATTAGTAATGGAAGTTTTGAAAAAAAACTAGCAGAATAATTCTGCTACCATCGAAAAAACGTAGATTAATAATTTCGTGTCGGTTTTCATTTTTTCACTACTTATATTTAGTAAATCATTTTTCTTCCAATTACAAATATTTTTTTGTTTCCAAATAATTTTCATCTAGATCTAAGGGTTAGAAAAATAAAACAGGACCAGTAAAACCTCCCTTTAGGGTGATACCATCGCAACTTGCGTTTTATTTGACTGATGTTTCAGCAATTTTTTATTGCTTATTTTTTTCAAAAAATACCTAGAATTTTCTGCTTTCAGCTACTAAAAATGAAAATAAAAAATATTCACTTTATTTTATGAAGAGAGATAAATATGTTTGATATTTCATGTGCTCGATTTATTATTATTTCATTTGCTTAAAATCATATAAACAATGGTGAAATTAATGATTTCATAGCAAAAAAAGAAGATACCATAATATTAAGAGAATAATAAAATTATATAGCCAAATGAACTTAATCATTTCATTATTTGAGCTTTCGAGGTCTTTTTACATTTGACACGAATTAATGTTGTACGATTTATAATAAACACCAACAGTATGTAGGATTACAAAAACTTTTTCATAACCTAGAGGGTGAAATATGGTTGCCATAAGCCAGTGTACCCCAAACTTTTAGCCTCGGCAGACTAGTGGAAACATAGAAGACATTTAGCCGGTTGGTTATGAAAAAAAACAACAAATTACAAAGTATTTAGTCACAGATATGAGGACCAGGTCATTGTTTCGCGTACAATATATCCAATGTGACGCTTTTGACCAAAATGAATTATTTGGATTCGGTTTTTCTTCTCCGTGTGAAACAATATTTATTTTGAGAATATTTTATTCTGTTTCCTAACACACTGATTATTAATCAATCCGCTCCCTATTTGGAGCATATGGTCGCCACACAGTGTCTCCAAGAATCTCTTTCACCCGCCAACCTCGCTTCTTCCCAGGTCATCCCGGCGTCCCGTAGCTTCGCTGAGTACATCCTTTGGAAAGTCATCAGCGGCCTTCCATGGTGACAGGATTCATCAGGTTGACAGAAGAGACGAGCAGGATTCAGGCTCCTCAGGGGCATCCTTAGCACATGTCCAAGCCAAGTTCATCATCACCTCTTTATTTTGGACGTAATAAGGGACGGGTTCGTCAGCTCTCTTACCGGCGTGTTCCTGACAAAGTCAAACCACTGCAAGCATAGAATACGGCTACCCAGTGTTTTTGTAATGTGCAATGACTTGCAACCGTAACGCAGCACAGTCAGTATGCATGCGTTGAACGTGAGGCACTTTGTTCTGACCGAGAACAACCGCGAGTCCCATACTTTCCGCATTGAATTGAAGGTTGCTCCAACTATCTATAATCGGATCGCAAACTCTTGACGCGGGTTGCCATTTTTCTTTATGTGTGCCCTCAGGTACCTTCAATTGTCAACTCTCTCGATTTCTTAGATTGAAGAAAACATTTATCCAAATATATCCATTAGTGGATGATAACGATTTTCGGACCAGTGGTTGAGAAGCACTATCATAAACTATCGAAAGAATGTTCTCATAAACAAAAACCTTAGTTTTAATATGAATAGACAAAAGTTATTTAACTATTTTATCAAAGTGAAAAATATCTTGTGGTACAAAGTTTATGTCGGCAAAAGAAGTACAAGTTGTCAATTTAATGTCAACTATACTATTTGCTTTCTACAAAACTCAAATCGATTGTTTTGGAGAAAATAAAGTAGGACTTATAACTTGATATAAACAATAAAACTTCATCTTAATTAAAGGTTTAATTGATAACTTTGTTATGTCACTTGTTTTGTGTATCTAATAATACGTGATTTATCTTTAGAAACATCTGCAGGGTTAGTTTATCGAGTTAGCTATTTCTAATGTAAATTTGAGTCACATATATATATCTTGAATTATCTGTTGATTGAGATAAGTCTTTGAATAAGTCTTTGAAATTTGATTTAAGATAAGTCTTTGAAAATCGAAGGCTTTTCATTTGTGATCAAATTATGAATTTATTATGTCACATTGTTAAATAAGCAATTTTGAAGCTTTTTTTAGATATTATGAATAAAGTTTTTCATCAAAACCAAGTTGAATGTTTATTTAACCCACTGGCCGTACCGACTCCTAGTGGGTGGTAAAGGCTTACGTGGTGGGCGGTGGGCAATTTTTGCTTTTCTTCCAAAATCTTTCGCAACCAAAACAAAGAAGTTTTCTTAAAATCACTAACATAAAAAGGTCGAAGACCCCTGATTTAAATGATATTTTTTTTATAAATAAATACAGTTTCAGGTTAATGTTAAAAAATATTAATAATACACTGACTTTTTTGATAGTAAATCACTCAATTATTTGCTATATTTTTCTCATTATAAAAGTTTAGTTGATTTCTAAGATTCTTTGAGCATTTTGTTGCCTAAAGCAAAAGTTAATAATTATTATTACAAGGTACACTTAACTTAAATCCAGTTTGAAATAAATTAATGCGTCGGCGTAAACAAATTAAGATTAAGTCATTTAGATTTAAATATAAATCAAAGTTCCCTTGGCAATAAGTACATATTTATTGAGACTATCCTAGTAAATTTAAGTTTTGGTCGTATTAAATAAAGTTTATATCAGTTTGATAAATTGGCTTCGGGCATGTGAAACTTTCATGATGAATTTACTTATGTTAAAACTTTAAATAGTTTTATTGATAAAAGAAGTTTTTTTATTAAACTTATGAAAGCGTTTACGTACTGGTCGATACACACAATTCTTTAAATAACACTTTATAGGTATAAGTATTTTAAAATAAAATTGTCAGTTGTATATTTAATATAATATTCCAGTCTGCATAAAAATAACAATATATATAAATAAAATAACATACGCATAGAGACAGCGATAATAGTCTTTTGTCCCCTATGTCCGGTCCATGGTGGAGTGGTCAACGTCGTTTTCTTCCGTGACGGACCGCTCGGGTTCAATTCCGGGTACGAGCAGCTTTTTCAGACGACAAATCGATTTTGATCAAAGACAATGGGTGTTTGTGATGTTAAAAATCCCTTCCCACTTTTCCAATCCCAAAAAGAGACGCATAGCGAGAGTGATTAGTTAACCACTAGTGCTGTCCTAGTCCTCGTATAGTTTCCATCCCTTCTCTCTTCGAAAAAGAGAGAACTGAGTAACAAAGCAGTTCTCATAGAAAAACATATGTTGAGATAAGCAACGTGAGGAGTCCATATGCTTCAGGTTGGGAGCGGAGATGGTAATTTTTTTTTAGGATTTAGAAACAATAATTATTTTAAGCCCTTTGAACTCCTTAATACATATTTTTTCCATCCAGAAACTCCTGAATAGATTTAAGAAATTGATTTATATCACAGGGTCAAACGAAATATCGAAAAATATACAACATTATGACATGTTTCATATTTTAACTGAGGCACGCAATCTGATACATACGGTTTTTGAAATTAGAGTAATTTAAAATAAATTCAGTTTTCATTGTATCAGTATGAAGTTGGCCAGTTATTAAGCGAACCCGTCAGTAATGTGTCTATAATGGTAAGTAATTTATTAAAAACGGTTGGTATTTAAATTCAATGGTCATTCATTAAAAAAAAATGGTGAGTTTTAGTTTAACAGCTTGCTAATTGCATCAAATATGGTCGTAAGAGGCAAATTCATGACAAGATCTATGAAAAATAAGCACATTAAATGAAATGATTTCTTATGTTCAGGTATTTGAAAGCAGACAATATTATTTTAGTAAGTTTGAGTTTTAGGACTGTTTTAAAAATGTTAGAATTATTATGATGAAAGATACAAAAGAAAACTTCGAAACATTAAGTATAAGGTGGATAAACACCATTTATGATTTTTAACGGACCATTTTTTCATACTTTAGATTTTTTGTCTCAGCCTTGCGAAAGAAGCTTTTACCATAATAAGGTAAGAACAAATGACCCGTTTACAGTATATTCTGAAAAATGAAATCCATAAATTTTCCTGAAACATCGATAGTGCGATATAAGGTTCGAGAGATAAAGCTTAGCTGGAAAGCTCTTTCAGGAACTAAATCTCTATTTATGATGCGGAAGATTTGGTACGTGGCCATCGTTTGACCTGAGCTTACCTAAAATATTTACGTTCGAATCGGTAACTCTTTCATGGTAAATATCGTAAGTTGCGAAATAACTCTTTTTATTGAAACTTTAAAGCGAGGCAAAGAAATTTTATGACACATGGCAAATGGAAAATTCCATGACTGTGTTCTGAAAAATTTTCACTGTTTATCACATTAAAATATTGATTGAATTAAATTATCGTTTAATTTAGTATATTATTTAACTCGTTATATGCCACCAGGTGTAAGAACGGTCGTTTATCTTTTAAAAATTGTGACGGATATCGGTAATACAAAGAAGCTCTATTTGAAATCGATATTACATAGATTATAATACAAAATATGTCAATTGTAAGTATAGGACAGTGATTCTAAGAGATGTCACTATTTGTATAAAAGTTTGAATTATAAAATCGTCGACCTTGTCCAGTATTAGTAGGTGTAAAGTGGACCGTATATATACGCTCATTTTCTATGGCCAGCACTGCACTCACGGAATTATAGACCGTATTTATACGTTTCTGGCATTCAAGCACTTAAAAAACTGAACTGTATAGTATCAAAAGTAGAACTATCCACTTTTCGACTATTCGTGAAAAATACGAAACACTTTTTTTTTTCAACGTAACAAGTGCACTTGAAATGCCTAATGATGCCAAAAGGCGAAACCCGGGTCGTTAGCGAGAAAACACATGGAAAAGTATAAAATTCAAACGATTCAAATTTGATATTGAAATTCCATTAAGCACCTTTAGTCAAAACTCTCTAATACAATTATGTTTTTTCAGGTATCAAAAAAAAAATGTGAATGTGTAATTTGACAAATTGCAGATTTAATAGAATCAACAATGATATACGTGAGCCATTTTCGAAGTATTTTTTTACGTAGCAGGCAAGCTTTTCGTGCATAAATGACAAGTTATTCATCAAACATACTCGGCTTTATTTTGTTTTAGCAAATACGATCGGTTCATTAATGATTTTGACCATGTGGAATGAATAGACCAGCGTTGTCCAACACGCGGCCCACGGGCCGCATGGGGCCTAATTTAATATTTTCTGCCGCTCTATTGGAGTTTGCAGCATTCTACAAATATATTTTACATTTTGTTATTCATAAATCAAACAAAACAAAGCAGGGGCGTGAATTTATATCAGCTTTGAAGGAAATAGTTTTATCAGAAATATATCCTCGATGATATATTACCAAAATTAAAAAATCTTGCAATGTACATTACAGCTGCATTTGGAACCACAAATCGCTGTGAGTCGTTTTTTTCAAAATTAAAAATTGTAAAAACGAAATGTCGCAACTGGCTGGCCGATGAAAACTTTTTCAATCAACTGCGATGTGCATCGAATAAATTACCAGTCGATTTAAAAAAAATATCATGTATGTAGTATAAAAATACAAGTTTCACATTAATTATTAAGTAAATAAAATGTTTTGATAAGTTGTTTGGTTGTTTTTTAATAAAAAACGTGTCATTGTAATTATTAATTTATAAAATGTTTGCATAACGTATGTTTTGATTTTTTTATGTGGCTCACCATTTACCGGTAATATTTTATTTGGCCCACCAAGCGATTTCTGTTGGACAACGCTGGAACAGAAAATACAGTATCACACATTTTAAATATATTATTAAAACAATGATACACAATATAAAGAACATTCTTTTAAAAGCTTGAGATAAAGACTGCTCATAAAAGTCACTTGCTATGGTGCTTGATAAATAGACAGTAAATGGAACGTTTTTTTTTTTAAATAAATTTCGATAGGCGAAACCAGGCTAGTTAACAATAAAAGTCATGGAAAAGTACAAAATTAAAAATATTTATGTGTGACATGCATTGTTTTAATACGGTGAAAAAAATAGCAATGTATTTTAATTCTACAGAAATTATTTAATATTTTTGTTGAGAGCTATTTCGGTTTACGCCATCGTGAAATTTTTTAATGGAAATATTAATATTATTATTGCTTTTTAATATACCGTTACCTTATGAAAAAGAATACAATTTGGGAAACTCTCGTTTTTTGTGTTTTTAGAAAGACGTATAAAAATACGCTAGATAAAGCAAAATATATATTTTTTTAATGCAATCTATGCCAATAAAGCCACACCACTGGGGTATTTTTAGACCTTCCTTTCGGATTTCACGCTGTTTTTCAGGGACCGTCTTTCGAGGGTTAATAAGGTTACACCGATATAATCATTTTCAACATTGAATATAATATATTGACCGATGGGGTATAATTAGTTAAGTTATGAAGTACGGCGTGTGGGTGAGCCAGGTACTTATTTTGAATTTTTTCTAGTGAACTACAGAGAATACCTTACATTGTTCAAATAAAAAATTGGAGAAAGGACTCGAAATGAAAACAAAATATTAATGACTAGTCCAATCGCGAATATATTTTGTGACGATTTTTTCTCATTTGAAAAAGAGGGCTACCAAAATCATATTGCGCTTAAGGCCTCCAAAGTTCTTAATCCGCCACTGTTACTTGTTGAGTTCACAAATTAGTAAATCACGTCGTAAGATACTGACAATTAGCACCAAAGAGGGGGGGGGGTCTACAAATACCCCAGTGGTATGGATTTATTGCCATGAATTGAATTTAAAAAAATGATATATTATACTTTAAAGTATCTTTATACATCATTCTCAAAAAAAAATCGATAGTTTTCATATAATTATACATATTTTAAGTCGCGCATGAAAGACACGAAGTATTCGCTTTGATATAAGATAAAGTTATCTTATCGTGTATGGGCAGTGAAGTTCGAATCCTGGCAATTTGTAGCAACGCTATAAAGGGTGTTTGGCTTATAATAATCCATAAATTCTTTTTTATTCAATTGCGAGGATACCGGAGTTAAAATTTTGTCTGCAAAAGGTGTAAAAAACAATGATTTAGTATACAGAAAGTTTACACATTGTATCACTAATATTAAGATAAGAAGACCGTCTTTTAAAGATTAATCTGCCACTGTTACTTGTTGAGTTCATAAATTAGTAAATCACGTTTTAAAATACTAACAATTATCAGCAAAGCTATTAAAATAAAAATAAAAAAATCAAAGTCAATTAAGTTACGATTGAAAAGTCTATTAAGGTTCTAATTCCGATTGACTTTGGCTTGGTACTAAGTGGTATGCAACAAATCACACACACATGTATATCCTCACGACAGGACTGTAATAAATGATGACTAATAAATTACTCTTTCCCTCTCTGTCCGACGCTTTGAGATTCGTTGACCTCCGCAAAGAATCCTTTCAGCCCGTGTGTCCTCCCACGCTATTTTTCTCATCCCCTGGCAGTCATCAATAATATACGCACACACTGAGGCGAATCAACGCACGCATACTTGCCAGGATTGACCGGAAAAATATACGATAATCCCCCATAAATGTTCATAAATGTTCATCAATGAAACGCTGCGATGTCATAAATTCACTGCTGCGAGAAAAATTAGTAAACTTTTTCAATTTGTGCAGAAGTATATTGCCGTATTTGTTGGTTACCTATATTTCTGAATACATGCAATAATTTTGAAGCTAAATTAAGGATTTTGACTGAGGATGCTTGATGGAATTTCGATACCAAATTTGAATTGTTTGAATTTTAAATTGAGTTGTTTGATTTAATTCATTGAAACTTGTGTACATTCAATTTTCACAAATTTACATTTTAAGCATTTCCCGGGCACGCCCGAGTATACTCGGGTATTGAAAGTCGTCAAAAACGGACATCACGAGATAGCTCGGGCAAACTTCATACAAAAATTACGAATTTGATCTAGTCCAAGCAAGGGCTGGACACAGACTAACAGATAAAAAATATGCAAACACAAATTTGTGTGTGTATTTTGCATTTTCAAATGTGAGCATATGTGCATATGTTAAATCAATTGGACCGGCAAGTGGTTAATAGCCATTTAACTTAGTGTTCTACTTCTATTTTTGTATATAAATGATACAAACTGTTTACCACGCGTCAGTTCAAGTACATCCGTGCACTTGAAATGCCTGATGATGCCGAAAAGCGAAACCCAGATCGTTAGCGACAAAACTAATGGAAAAGTACAAAATTCAAACAATTCAAAATTGTGAAGCTGTAATTACAGAAAAGCATTCCATTGTTATTAACCTAAATAAAAATTGCCACTGACATTTTTTTTAAAAGAAATAAAAAATATTTTGCGTTACAGCTAATGCCAATGCGCCAAATATTTTTAATTGTGTAAGTCATACGAGATAAACTCGATGATAAATAATGAATCAGTCAAGAACAACTCAACGAAAATTTACATACACCCAGTCGAAGATCTTTTCTTCAATTGTAAATCTTATACCTTGCCGGGAATTAAGCCCGGGCCCACCTTATCACTAGAGCAAGTTCTTGCCACTAGATCATAGGGACAGTGGCATTTAATATATTTTTCAACCAGAGTTGCTCCCAACGTAGAGTATGTGGACTCCACACGGAGTTTTTGTCGTCATATGCTTTTTCTACGATAACAGCTTGTCACTCGTATCACTTTGAATTTCGTAATTTTTTATAAGGTATGTATGTCACTAAAGACCAGTGTTTCACCATTCGATATTCTCATGAATTTCAAGTGCACGAATGAACTTGAAGTGACGAGTAGTTAATAGTTTTATCGTTTATTGCCAATACTTTGATTTTTATGACGTCAAGTCAATTAGATACATAATTGCATAGATAAAATTCAATAATTTACATGGGTCTTTTAAATATTACATCATTATCAAAGTTATTTTTCTCATTTTAAATGGTTGGTAAAATCCAAAATCGTGTTGCTTGACGAATTGGATTAATTTGATTGCTTGAATTTATCAATATTTTATGATACTTAACGATGTTTACTTTCGTGTAAATGATAAAACAAGGGTGAATAAGGAAGACTTGGTTGCTAGTATGAAAATGGTAAACTATTCTGCTTTATTAAAAATAATAATACATTTTTAGTACTTTTTCCACATAACATTTATTTGATCAGGACCGGTTTCGCGTCATGGCGAGCATTGTCAACTGATTGAGTTGACAATGCTCGCCATGAGCGAAACCGGTCCTGATCAAATAAATTTTATGTTGAAAAAGTACTAAAAATGTATTATTATTTTTATTATAATGCTTTTCCACCAAGTATTGACAGTGAACACCTTAAAAGTGATATTCTGCTTTATCCTATTTATTAATATTCACCAGACGAAGAGTCATAAGAAGATACTCCAATTCTAGTATCAAATACTCGATACTCGAGAGCACTCGTCCATTTTTTAAGTTCTCGATATTCGAGTATTTTGAAAAATACTCGAGTAATACTTGTAATGAACAAAACTAAAATTTTAGGCGTTTAATTCTCTATTAATTTTGAAATATATTATGTTTTATAAATTTAAATTAATGTATTAATGAAATTAAATAAGCATATTATTTATTTATCATCTATTTTTATACACAAATTTGAATTAATAATATATATTTTGGTTTATCTGAAACTACTCGATGATACTTGAGTATTGTAAAAAATTACTATTCAATACTCGAGTAGTTGACATGAGAGCTATTTTTTCCAACGTTTACTTTCTTACTAAAACTTTATGTGGAGTCTGCGAAACGGTCTCCAAGTTTCCTGTCTATTTTTCTTGCTAGGGTGGATACAAACTTAGTCTTTGTTTCCCAATCCCGCATATAAGCTAGCTGAGTATTGATTTTCTGTATGATTTTGTCAGCTATAGGCTTTGTGTTAGGAAAACACTTAAAATGTTTGTCTTGAAATCATTGAAAAAGGTTCAATTCTTACCAAGAACTGGTCGTATTGTTAACATCAACTTTAGGAGCATACTATTCTTATAATAGACATACCAAACTGAATCGACGAATCTGGCTCATAGCTTAAGATCAGAGTTCTTAAAGTCTTCTTAATAATGTATTTTTTTAGATTTCGTATCAATCTTTTTCCATCCTTATGGAAACAAAATCATGCAAGATATAAAAATAAGTAATCCATATAAAAACTGGCTTAAGAGGTCTCACTGGACACTTTTTTTTAATAGTAAAGAATAATACACAAAGACATCTTTGCTATAAGTAAAATTTCAATGCCTTTTTTATTATTATTTATTTAGAGAATTTTTGAAAAGAGATATAATTGTATCTTTTTATTTTCTTTACAAAATGAAACTTCCCAGTCATAAATTATCAAAAAAATAAAAATTTGATTCTATTTTATTCAACAAAGTTTTGCCTTTTGATTCATTGAGCAAATGTTTTTTTTATATTTTTAAGAATATACTCTTTTATCACTGCCATGAATTATCAACCATAGAATAAAGAAACACACAGATTTCTTACATAATGGTGGCACAAGAGAAAAGAGAAAGTGAAATATCTCCATCTGCGTATTGAATAAAGAACCACTATTCAGTGAAAACCAAAAGCTCAACGAAGCTCGCTATTTTATGGCACTCGTACATTTCAATGCCTTCGAAGGTTTTTTCTTTAGCGTTTATGAAATAAATACTTTTGTGTTTCTGACAATGGAGGCTTTAAGGAAAACAATAATACAATTACTTGAGAGGTTTAATGAAACAATGTTATCCTTAAGGAGGTTACAATATTTAACCAATATATATAATGGAACAATCTGATAAAAAGAGATTAACAAACCACTTCGAAAAAAAAACGTTTTTGTCTTGCAAAGACATGATTTCACTTACGCAGAAATACTTACTGTGATTTATAAATTTTTTTCATCCTTTTTATCTTATTTATTAACGTTACTTAAAATATTTTTATTACGTATTTTCTTCGAGCTTTGTGTTTTTATATCGTAACATTTAAAATCATATCTTTAAATAAGGCACATAGATTGAGCTTGGTGAATAAGGAAAAAATATTTTATATACTTACACTGATTACTTATACTTTGTTTAATGCCAATACTTGGTAGATTGTCATTTATAAAACTTATTTCACATTAAATTTATGAGCATCCGTACTGGTTTCGCTTATTGCGAGTATTTTCAACGTAAAGAAACACAGAAATACCGCGTTATTTATACAAAAACTAAGCAAAATATAAAGATAGGACAACATATTGGTGATGCAAAAATGATGGCATAATTAATATCATTTTTTTTTTTTAATACGTTTTACAATAATTAGAAGTAGTGATAAAATCAATAAGTTGACGAGCGTAACCGTTCATGACACTAAAACATTCAATGTGGAATAAGTAGAAGAATTTTTTACTATAAATACTTACATATTTTTTATACTTACTGCTTTTACTTAAGCTTGTGTTTGGCGTAAACTATTTAAGTCGTGGGAAACATTTCCCTGTCAAATGTACTGCATGCTTTTATCTGAAATCAATTAAAACTGCATTCGAGAATATCAATATTATAGAAACGTATTTACAAGTAATAATACATTCCAAAGAAAACACTCGAGGAGGAGGAGAAGATGGAATATTAATTTTACGTTTTATCATTGATGTTGTTTCTTTTTCTCAAGGAATCTGTATCAGTCTAAGATAATATTCGTTCAATTCTGATGAAGGAGTTTTAAAAAAAATCAGTTAACAATGCTTGCCATGAGCGAAACCGGTCCTGATCAAATAAATTTTATGTGGAAAAAGTACTAAAAATGTATTATTATTTTTATTATAATGCCTTTCCACCAAGTATTGACAGTGAACACCTTAAAAGTGAAGGAGTTTTAGTAAAATTTTATTTCAATTATGTTTTGAAACCGTTTTAAAATAAACAATAACTAATATAGATATTTTTTAGTTCGAACACCGGAAAGTTTCAAATATACGTGCGAAGAACTTCACGTAACGGTTCATTCATAATATTTTTTTGTACTTTGAAACAAAAAACTAAATAACTAGTGGTTTTCTCAAAATTCAATTGAAAGCAATTCCGACGAAAACGAGTGGCGCTGTTGGGGTGAGCTCAGTAATTCTATCTCATACATAAAACCGTCTTTTTACGCATCATTTATTTTTAAGAAATACTACCTACACACTTCGTTTGGTACTTTTGGGCCTCGATAAACATCGGATAAATGTCAATTCTGTACCGTTAGGCTAGGTTCACATGGGGCTATTCGAATCGATATTTTAACGTATACGTTTTTTGTCGAATACGGTGCACGTGTTCACACTGAAGCTGTCCGATCGATAATTCTCATATGTCGTATTCTATGAACCTATTTGGACCAGCTGTCAGTGAATAGTTTTCATGGATTAACGTGTTGCGGCACTTTTATCCATTTACCATGTGCTTAATTTTGTATTAAACACATAAACGGTGTCGCAGAAGATTCTGAGTTAATCCTCAAAAATCGGACCGAAAAACCATATTTTAAAATCAAAATCTGACAGATGACTAACGGAAATTTTTACGGCTAGCTTTGATTGTTGATTTGTTAGATTGAATAATCAACGCTTTACGGTATGAATACAAACATAAGACCATGAAAAAAATAAAATTATTTAACTAATGATATAAAAAAATTTGGTCGAGATCAACAATTTAGCTACAAATATATCGCTGCAATGAACACGCCCATACAAGAAGCAGTGCCTTCACACGGCACATTTTCCCGTATACTGTATTTGAAATTTTATCGAACACATTAGTGTTAATGGATGTTAGATAAATTATGGATATATGATCACAAGACAGAATCTCAATCCTCTCGAGCTAAACTCAAAAAATTTATACATACTGACTTATAATTTTATGTTTTGAGTTAACTCTTTGAGATCTTGTGGATTATTATCAAATGTAGAATCAAAATGATTAAATCTAAAGAATATAACTGATTATTGTATGAGTTCTGGAAGAAGAATTTGTTTTTTAATACTAGCCTATAGTAAAATTTATTTTAAACAAATAATAAACTTATGTGACTGTCCCTATCTGGATAATATTATTATTTGTGTAGTTTGTGGTGGCATTTTTGCTCCTGTAAATTAAAACAACTCGATTTCATACTTATTGCGAAGCATTCTTTAGGATCTTCTATTGTAATAAATTTAAAAATTAAAGACGAAACATTTCAAAAAAAATGGTAAGCCTTACATTCATTTCATTTAATGTGCATATTTTTCATAAATCTTTACAAAAATTCTGTCCCGTGACCATACATATATCCATAATTTACCGGATGTTACATACAGCTGTTCACACACACACTATACAGTAAATTCTCGTATGTGGGAAATATATCTTCCTGCATACACGACTAAGTTAGTCGTCACTGAAATCGAAACGATTGTATCAAATGAGTCACGCAGTGGCATTGCTTCTTGTATGGGTGTGTTCATTGCAGCGATGTTTTTGGAGCTAAACTGTTGATCTCAACCGAATTTTTTATATCATTAGTTATATATTTTATTTTTCATGGCCTCATATTTGTATTTATGTCAGAAAGCGTTAAATCATTCAGTTGATCAAATGAATCATCGAAGCTAGCTGTCAAAAATTCTGTTCATCAACAGTCAGATTTTGGTTTTAAAATGTGTTTCTCGGTCTCGTTTTTGGGGATTCATCCAGAATCTTCTGCGATGTCGTTTATGCTGTTATTGTCTATAGTGTCTCTATACCAATATAAAATTATTCAAATGGTAAATGAATAAAAGTGCCGGAATACGTGGATCCATGATAACTATTAACTGACAGCTGATCGAATGCATAGAATACGGTATTCGAGAAGTATCAATCGGGCAGTCTCGTGTGTACAGGTGCTCCGTATTCGACAAAAACCGCATATGTGAATACATCGCATGGAATAGTTCCTTGTGAACGTAGCCCTATACTGGCGATTGTTTAGATTGGCCGGGTCAATAAATCTGTTACTATTATTTTAACGCATAAATCGATTTACAAACCGGTCCAAAAAAATAATCCATTGAAGTTTTATACTGATGTGATGAACGCCACGTCACCCTGTTCAGTGGCTGGACACAATTTGACCATTATTAAAAATACAAAAACAAAAAAAAACACCTTTTTTCAAACATTTCGACATTAATTTTTTGCTCCATATCAAGAGCTAAATTTCAAATCTGGACAAATCCACTTTTTGTCAAACTGAGAAAATGAGATATTTTCATTCCTCCTTCCTCATTAGTTTGTGTTTACAAGCAATATTCATAAAAATATGTTTAAAAATCAAGAATTACAAATACAGTGTATGAATGTAAACATTTGCATATAATAATAGAGAAAACAGCATTTTAAAGTGGATTTGTCCAGTTTCGAAAGTAGCATTTGGATTTGTCTAGATTCGAAAATTAGGAAGCTGGATTTGTCCAGTTTCGAAAGGAAACTGTAAGAATTTTCCCAAAACTTCATTAATAACAAAGATGGAAACCTAGGAAACTAAGATGTTAATATCAGGGTTGCGTAGTATAAAATATTTATAGGAGATAACGAAAAAGCTTAAATTCATATTCACAATTAAGTAATATAGAATTTTAAAAACAATATTTTTAACATGCTCAATAAAGTTAAAAAAAAAATTAAATCGCTAATGCAAGATTCAACAATAAATTCAACGCGTAAAATATTTTATTTTCCCAAAGTTTCTCCTTCAGCACTGTTTTCTTTATTCCTACCCATTACTGTGTTGCAATTTACCAGTTCTTATCGTTTGATCCAATCATTATCGTAAGGTTTTTTTAGTAACGACTTGACATTTTTAATTTTTTCTTTTTTATCTTTCATAAATCATTTTATGGGCAGTGGAGATATATCTCAGGCAAATTTACCTGGTTTTGTGATGGTGCGGCGAATACTTGTGTCATTATGATAATTAAGCTCTCTCCTTACTAACTCCAGGTCGGTCACCTTTTTCTGGTCGAAATGAACTTTATTATCATAATTTCGAAATGTAATGACTGAGTCCCTTTGTGTCTTGTGTGAATTTCTTGTAGACTACCAGTCACAAACGTCTATTTCATATAATTTAAAGATGGTAGCATGCTTTTTAATAATGTCCATGTATTCTTCTGGTCAATTGTATTTTTTTTTCTAAAAGATTTCTCAATAATGTAAGTACGCGATCCAGTGGCTTAAAATAATACCCAGTTACAGTAAATATTCCGTCCACTCTTTTCAATGAATCACTTTTCTTCTTCTTTTCCTTCTTATTTGAAATTTTTTTACAAGTAGGATTTTTAACCAAATAATTTTATTATTAAATCATCTTGATATATTTTTTAAGATATAATATATGTATTGTAAGTGGCAACCCTAACATAAAAAATGTTGAATTTACTGACATTTTCTTCTTTGATTAAAGCCTTATATTTTGGTCATCTGCAGTTTTCCTTTTACTAGCTTGGTGGGAGGGAAACTCCTCTACACATTTTTTCAGTATACTCGTTAAAAATGTAATAATTATAAGGTCAATTCCTGTTTTATTTGCAACGAAAAACGAGCGTGAGGTCCTTTTGCTCAACTGTCAAGTGTATGAAATTCGGCAATATGGCGGCTGCTTTTGCAATGCTGTGATTGGTTGAAATGGATTTGTCTCCGTTCGAAAATAAGTCTTCCTGGATTTGTCCACTATCGAAAATTAGTCACATATTTAGCAGATGTTTTCAGCTATTTAACGTTGGATTTTGTTAGTTTTGAAAATCAAATAATGTGCGGCGCTCTCAAAAGAATAATCTAGCATTTTCAATTAAAAAAACACAATTTTGGAATTGTCCAGTTTTGAAAATTACCTCCTGGTTTGTCAATTTACTCCTGGTATTAATTGCATACGCAATATTTCATTTACAGAGTCTTTGATGACAAATTTTAATATTTTCTATGAAGCAGTTGGTGGCCGCACATGAGAACCACTGATCTAGAATTATTGCAGTTGTTAAAAATGCAAAATCGCATGCTAAATTAGTAAAATATTTACCTTTCAGAGCCAGACGAGTTGCCTTTAGTGCGACAACTTTGATGAAAATGAGTTTCAATGAAATATGTGGGTAAATTATATTTATCGGGTATTTTGCATGTAGTATCACAAATACTAATTACCAGATAATAACATGGCGATTTCAATAGATAATTCGTTTGTTTTATCCGACGTATTGTTATTGAATTGATTGATTTCATAATTAATGATATTTATTTAAATGTGTTTAACAATGATGAGTTTGGAAGATTAATTTGTCCATTTGGAATTGGCAAACAACTAAGCTGATCCCTATTTATTTCGAATATTTCTTGATAAAATAATAAATGTTCTGCTGCCTTTTTATGGAGCAATTTAATTCCTTTGTCTGCATCGAACGCGTGATTCTCGAAATAACATGATTAGTGAAGGTTGTAGTTTTTTTTTTTTTTTTAACTAAAAGCGGCTAAATCCTTTTGGCTAATTTTAATAATCTAGTTGTCAAATTAGTTGAGGTTAGTGATACAATCAAATCTGTAATGTTACAAAGTTTATGAACGTTCAAAATAAAACAAGTGTTTACATGATATTTTGTTAGTCATTTATTATTGTGCATTGCAGTATATTTAAATCAACGCTCAGAATGATGGTTTTGTCCAAAACTATTATTCATTCAATAACTCTTAAAAATCGGTGCTTGAGAATTTTTTGTAAAATAATATGACTTATTATCATTGAAAGAAGTCCAAAAACTGCACTTCCTCCACAAACATAAGCCAAGATATTTCTGTAATACTGCGGGCACTCTTCGTGATTTAAGCATTTGCTATAAAAATAAAACACATTAATAAGTAAAAATAAAAATAATAACACATTTTTAGTACTTTTTCCAGATGAGATTTATTTCATCAGGACCAGTTCGCTCATGGCGAGCATTATCAACTGATAAAGAATACAATAAAACAGTGGTATTTATGCAAAAGTTAAGTATGAAAACAAGGTATGACAAACAATTGGTAAAACAACTAATTAAATAATTTATTTGCTTAGTTGTTTTACCAATTGTTTGTCATACCTTGTTTTCATACTTAACTTTTGCATAAATACCACTGTTTTATTGTATTCCTTATCAGTTGATAATACTCGCCATGAGCGAAACCGGTCCTGATGAAAGAAATCTCATGTGGAAAAAGTACTAAAAATGTGTTACTATTTTTATTATAATGCCTTTCCACCAAGTATTGACAGTGAACACCTTAAAAGTGAAAATTAATAAGTCTTTATCATAATCTACTGCATATCAAATATTTTTGTTGAGAATTTATTGTAATTAGGTTGCAAAATCTGAATGAATCACATGAAATCCAATTTTATACAATTAATCTTCCAAAATCAAAATATTTTGTTGGATTTCATCATTCGTTGGAGGAATCAATAATACTATTTTTTTTAAGAATCACGGTAGCTGTGGAACACTAGTTTTTCCTTTCGCACACAAGTATTCTTTAAATGTTTGGGAATGCCGAAGGTTATGATATGGAAAATTCTATTTATGAGAAAACATGATAAATGAACTGACAACATTATTGTTATTAATCGATAGATTCTAGCTTGTTGAATTTAAAGTATATTTCTTGATTCTTTAAATCACTGCTAGATAGGGAACCTGTGGCATTTAAAAAATTCTTTGGTATTTTTTAATTATGATATACACAGAAGTATACTCACTTATTTTCTATAATTACTACAGCCAATCCGCTTATTAATTTATCAGTAAATGTAACAATTGAATAAACCACTGCTCCTTGGTCTGAATGAGGTCCAATCATATGAGCAGTAATACACAAGCTTGATATCAATGTAATGGAGCTGCCAGTACCTACAAAATCAGGAGGATAACAAGGGGATAAGAGCCTGGTAACCTCATCATTCAGTTTCTTTCTAGATTGGATAGTTTGTGTTTCGTTTCAAATAACAAGAACTCAGTATGAAACTTTTTTATATATAAAAAATATCCAGTGTTATTGCGATAATTTGGTCACAACAAAATGTCACCAAACTGAATTTTAGAATTTTAGAGTTCTCTTTGTAAATGGACGCGAGTGCATTTTCAATGGATCACAATACTAAATTTAAAAAAAATAGTTAGGTTATCATCAAGATAAAGGATTTTTGATGAATTCACTTTGAGGAAATTAATTTTTTTAAATTAAATTAACAGTGATAATTTTGTTATTTCACTGAATGTGCTATGAAAAATGTTTCGCCTTTTTGAGAAGTATTTTCACATAAATAAGCCGTTTTTCATTGCATTTTAATAATGTTTAAAAAAAATCTTTATTTTTCTGTCTTCTTTACCCTTTTATGTTTTAAAAGGGATTCAAGGTGTGCAGTATCTTACGGTAAATATATTTCCATATATTAGCTTAGACACAGAAAAACATTAATCAATTCCAATGAAATCAAATCTTAGATTTATTGCAATTCCATCAGTTACATAGTGCTATTTTGCCTCTAAGACATTCAATGAGATTGCTTCTGTATATTATGATAGTTAAGTCCAGCAATATCCAACTGAAATCGTTTGAAGGGACAAATAAAATATGACTGATATTTGGTTGGCTGCAGACCGAAGTCCGAAGACTTGTTTACTTTTTTTTACATGTCCTAAAGCAAAAATTGCATAATTATGATTATGTTATTTTATGACATTAAATTAAAAAATAATTCATTTCATTGGTTACCCATTATTGCCGCAACAGCGTAGAGATTAAATGAAGAAGATGATGGCTCTAGTGACGTGGCCACCCAAGTGCAAGCCAATATACTGGTTAAGGATCCAATGGTATAAAGAATCTGAGAAAAATGATTAATGAACAATTTATCTGATAAATTCAGATTCAGATTCAAAACTATAAATTATCGGTGTTTATTCAACATTTGACGAACAGAAATAGACTTATGAAATAATCTAATGGAAAAATAGTATTGTATTTTAAAGTTATTATTTTAAATCGATGCGCTAGGACTTGAAGTGGAGTAATGTTTTAATTATTTTTTAAGAAAAATTGAATCATCCGCTGTACACTTCTCTGATAAATGATGCACAGAGGGTCCTTAATTATATGGCATTTACTATACTGCATTATATTTACCTTATTGTTTGTATATTTGCTTCGGGTTTTAATTATTAATGATGAAATAAATGAGGCGATGTATGATACTAAGGGAACACTGGCTATTGAGGCTACAGTTTCCATTGATTCATCTGTACTGAGTCTTTCATCCAAAAATAGTGGCATGTACACTTGTGCTAGAGTACTTAATAGCCGAGCAGCTACATATCTGAAAACATATCACACCATATGCATATTTTTAACTGTTAGGTAAATTTCTGTTATTGATTAACGACTTTGTATTTATTAATAACGTTTTGAATTAGAAGATAAGCCAGTGCGTTTTTTTAAGTGAAACTATTTCAGCGGTTTCGCCTTGCCATACATCAAGAGTGGCCAAAGCGTGCCCACTAGAGACTCCAATTACTCGACATCTCAACTACTCGAGTATCGAGTAGTAAAATTTAAAAATACTCGAGTAGTTTCAGATGTAGCAAAATATATATTATTAATTCAAATGTGTGTACATTAATAAATAATCTTATTTTATTGCAGCATACATTTATTTCAATTTATGTAACATATATTTCGAAAAAAATAGAGAATTAAACGTCTCAAATTTAAGCTTTTTTTTTTATTCCTGCGGTAGAAAAATTCTATCTGTTGCTGTGGACGTTGGCTTAAAAGTTAACAGCAAATTCAATAGTGCTATCAAGTTTGTCTGTCCGCTGTTTAAAAAAAATAAAATTTGGAAATTGATCTTCATAACGATATTCATATAACGAGTATTACTCGAGTATTTTTCAAATTACTCGAGTATCGAGTACTCGAGACTCGAATTGGAGTCTCAAGTGCCCACGTAGCTATTGCTAGTCACCCGCCTCTCTGATATGTACACATATTTTATGCCTGATAAATTAATGACAAAACAAAATATGCAACAGTCATTGGTTGCGAGATTAAATACGAAATAAAAAACAGCCACAATACCAAAATACTAGTTGAGAATGAAATCTTTAACGTGAAATGCGATATAATTTTAAAATCAAGAGCTTAGTCTCAAAATATTTATTGTTTTGAATTGAGAGATATAAATAATTTGACGATCATTGGATACATCTTGATGATGTTTGATTGCAAATAATATATTGTGAAAATCCTACCACGAACACAAAACCACGGAAACCTTTTATTTTTTTAAATAATTTTGTGGCAAACGAATAAACGATGCATGAAAAAAGTATATACCTTTGATGTCACAATATCAGAGCGCTTGGGGCCTACAAAACTTGGGGGCTAATAGTTTCGAAAGAATTTGAGAACCCTCTGAAGAAAACAATGAGAACGCACAAGAATTTGTTAATGTAAATGAATACACACAAAAATACGTTATTGAAATTTAAAACACGCAAGAATACTCCAATGATAATGAAACCACACGAGAAAATAAATGAAAACACATGGAAAAATTGATGGTTGAAAATCGTGGCCTACGACAAAATTCCACAGAATTGCCTTGGTGTTTAAAGGGTTAAATATAATTTTAATGGTTTCAATATTTGGAAAAGTAGATTTTTGCCATTTCGATTAACATTTTGAAAGTTAAAATATTATCTACATTATTTTTATAACATTAAGATTCACGTGCTTATCAGTACATGTTAGTACAATAAACCTACAGTAGATGGCGCAAAGCCATAGGCACAGTACACTTACGGGGGGACTTTTAAAAAATCTTTTTTTTTATACAATGATTCTTAAACACGTGTAGAATATGTTGATAAAGGTTATTTTTCAATATTTGAAGTCGTTGGAAAATTACTGCAGTTAGACGACACTTGTTTGGGGGCGGGACACCGGACCTATTTTGACGCTTCGGCTTGTTACATGAGATCTTTCAATTCACATGTAATTTCAATTCATGAAACAAAGCCAAAATTAAAGCAAAAGCGATGCAAGCAGTTTCAAAAGACGAAGAAGAAAAAATTATCTATTGACCAGGCATAGCAGATTAATGGGGAGTAAAGATTTCATAGTTTAAATCGTATTTCAAACGCGTTTTACTCAAAACTGTGTTTTTCTGAAAATTTCTTTTTCTAAACTGATCTCCGCGATATCTCAAGAACGGGCTGACCGGTTGCTTTGAAATTTTAATGATAGATTAAAAACAGGTATTGTCATCGTTTGAGTTTGGAAAGTGAAAAAATTCCTAACCGTTGTTTTTACGTAACAAAATAATCGAAAGCAATCATGAAATTTGAATTTTTTTCCATAACATGTCAATTAATCAATTTTAAATATTTTCTAGTGACCCTATTTCAAACGATTTTCACAGTTTTATATAGATTTAAAATTCCACTTATTTTTTTGATTTCCAATACCTAAGCCAATACGCCGGAATCATGGAGACTATTTACCACTTTTTTTTCGACATGGGTGCCACACACATTGAGGTGAAGATTTTTATCTGAAAATATATTTACTTATTGTTAAAATGTCAATAAACATATAATACAATTTCAAACTTCTACGTTATTAATGTAAGCCAAAAAAAATCCCAAAAAAACGGCCGTCACACGCGGGGAACCTCTTTACTTTACACAAGGCGATGTGCGTGTCGTTTCTAAATGGCAAACTTCAAGTTTATTGTACATTATTGTCACCAGCGCCGATCAATGAGTGAAATTAAAAGTGTTATTTTTTTGCTTTGTTCAAAAATATGGCTCCCAAACGTTCGTCACTCGGTCCATCTACCAGCGCAGCACGCAATGAAATGAGTACCACCAGACGCCACATTATAATCTATTTGCAAACATTTAATGTAATTTAAAACATCAATTGACAACTTACCGGTGGATTATTACGATGCTCTGCAGTTTTCCGTAATGTATATTCCATAATGCAAGACGGATATCACTTATTATCAATATTAAATATTTTGCAAACTTATCCAATTACAATTAACTATAATGTCTTTTATTAATTTTATTAAATGAAAATATATATTTTTTTTTTTTACTTTCAGACATCTGTCTTATTTTTCGTTCCTTTATTCTAACAGGCACACAAAAGTTTTTTAATTACCTATACTATCTTTTTTTTGTCCCGTATGCGATCCTTTACCGTCCATCCGATTGGGATAATATTTTGGTGATTTGTTGCGTGAAAACATACGAAGATTTTTTAATTATCCATCTATCATTAAACATGTATAAAAATTAATGATTTATTGTGTGGAAAACTTCGAAGGTTTTCGAATCAGTACAGCCTTTTTGTGATGAGAAAGTTCACCAAAGAAAGCGTTATGAAGAGTTAACTGTAAGCTCCTTAGATACGCAATGATTACTGAGATTTCAAAAACAACGTTCGGAATTAATGTGATCTGCGTTTGGTTCTGACCAAGATAGCTGGCTAATCACTGGGATGGCTTGGACGGAAGTTGTTTTTTACTTCACAGTTACGTTTGATATATGCGCCTTGGTTAAGTCTAAAGATCGTGGGGTATTGTGAACGAAGCATTAATTTTGTTGTCAAGTCAATCATGCTACCCAAACGACAAACTATTGATCGATCTACACTCGAGCAACGAGAGAAAAATTTGGAAAACGTTTGAGCTCGCACTGCTCAATTGAGACGAACAATTCAATACATAAATTCGAAAGACAAGATGTACTGTTGCCACCCATTCCAACGATTCAGAAAAATATGCCATTCAGATAAAAAAAAAACGTTTGCAGAACGACTCCGGTGTGACTCGCATTTGCAATGACCATCAACAAAGCACAGGAAAAAATCGTTACAAGCGTGTGGACTTAATTTGGAAAATCCATGAATTTTAAATATACAGCTTTATGTGGCCTGCTTACACGCTGGAAACCCTTCTGATTTATTCGCATATGCACCAAACAGACATAGAAAAAATATTGTGTATCCAAAAGCACTTCAATAAACACAATTTAACACAGACACATTCGTTCTTCGAGTGGCATTGCAACGCTTGTTGGGTACCGACTAGTATTTCATAAAAAAAAACACGTAGTGTTCATGAATTTTTCTCGTATTTTTTCAACCGAATAAAACACTGTTTTGTAAATAACTATGTATATATGAAATTTAGCACTCATAGAATAATAAATGGATACTCACAACACTGCTGCTTGATACAACATTGGTGATAGGAAAAAGTTTTTTTTAAAACTCTTTTTTCTTATCATTTATCCTTTTATTTGATTTTTCGCTTAAATTAACCTCTGTTTGAACTGTACCACTTTCCTTATTAATTGTTTCTACTAAATCATCTGAAATTGAGGATTTGATATTTCTTGGAGATGATGCAACTCTTCTTTTTGTTTCCCTAGCAGAAGCAAAGCATATGTCATTTTGTATTCTACAATGAAATATTATTGAGAAAATGCAACCAATGCCTGTTAAGATGAGAGCAGTATCCTAAAATTAAAAAATATAGTACAAACTTAATTATGCTTGCAACAATTATATATTATACAGAAAATAAGTTAAATGAATGAGAGGAATAATAGAATATTCCAGTTTAAAAAGGACTGATGTAGATTAAAACCAAAAAAAGGATTTCATTTTTGATAGGGTGAAAATCCTTCAAGACATTGAAAAATAGATTTTAATAAATGATAACTGTGGTATGTATTACAGCATTTTTATTCTGAATATTTTTTACTTGTCAAAATTATTCAATGGCTAGAAAGTCAAATGTAAAATGTTACTCCTTACTCTGAATTTGTAATCATCTGCAGGTCCGATAGTTTCGTTTTCACCCATTTTTAGCATAACCCATGTTATGAGGTAAACAATAACACTCGCGAAGACAGACGCAGTATACCTTGAACAATATATTAGATCAACTACATGGTGAACTTTTTGCAAAACATTATTTTGATGTGTGCATACTGGAGGTTTGCACGTCTGGGGGCCGAAATTTCAAAATTCTACCCGGCCCGAACTCAAAAATTTCCGATCCAGCCTGGCCCGAGCCCAAGATTCATTTCAAAACAATGAAATTATATTTTTTTCGGAAAATTTTAATGAATATATTTTTAAATATAAGTGTGAAATTTTGATTTCCGAAAAGAGTGTGGAGATCCGGAAATAACCAGAGACATTTTTGAATTTTTATATACCGTGTGTTTTGTATACCGTAAATCATTTGTCTTTTTGGCAGGATGAAACACACTAAATCAAAAATTCCTACGATTCGATCACTAAGCATAATATCAACTTCAATATTGATAGTCTCGTAATTCAAGTACAAAGCTAATCTTCCTCCCACACTAGGCCTCACAAATTTTTTTAGTCTGTATATAAAATTAATATTATAAAAATTAAAAAATATATAAGAAGTAGCAACGTGTTTTATTGAATTAAATATTTCTTGACTCGGAGACAGAATGATAATTTGGCCTCAGATCTAGGAAAGGTTGCCCATGCCTGCATTAGGTCAAAAGACAAGAGAACTGCGATGACTTAGAATGAAATATTACAAAATTTCTTCTACAGTTTGAATATAAGGCGACCTTTAATTTAAAAAATGCTAACAATTTAAAAAAAAAATTATCTTAATCTTCTACGTTAGCCACAAATGTAGTTTCTGATGATAAAGTTATTGAACTACAGCAGTTGTAGTGAATACACATTCAATAGAGATGGCATTTGGCGATGTTTCGTTTGTACCCATTACGATAGACAATGATGTTTCAAGGGTCAAAGTAGTTTTATTAAATTTATCTTACCTCAGTGCTGTTAGCTCACATCTCACCGTCTGGCTATTTGTTAGTGTTGGAATCATTGCCAAATGAGTTATTTGTACAATGGCCCAACCACTCTGGAAAAATATTATAACAATGGCGTAGTAGAATGGTTGCCACCAATGTATGAAACTGCTGGCAGAATTCATCGAACAACCAAGGCAGCGAGAAAATATTAATGGGAAGCTGCATAAAACGAGTGCTGTTCCTATAAACAGAAGTTATGACTCAATATAAATATTATAGTTTGGATCAGCAGTAATTTTGTGGAAGTTCATTTTATAATAATACTAGTATTGCTACCCGGCGTCGCTTGGACTAAGCGACCAATAATGTTATATCATTCGACATAATTATATCACAAAATCTAACATCCAAAATAGAGTTTAAATAAAATCACAAACTTTATTTAATTTGATGACAGCCCCGCCCCATTCTCGCCCATTAAAATGTCCAAATTCAAGGAAAAAAATCTAATTTGCTGTCAAAGAAATGTCAAATAATACCTTCACGTAAATAATAAACATTATTATACTAATAAAAGCCGGGAAAAGTCAGTAGAAGAATAATTTATTACATTTTGACTAAATGTCTTCGCCGATAAAAATTCAAACATATTTTCTTTTATATTCGTTTTTATGGCAACTAAATGACCAACAATGCAAAAGGGAATTACAGACCCACAGAAATATGTACATACGCCGTTTCGATTTTATATATAAAATAAAATTAAATTGATAATTTTGTTATTCCTCGTATTGTGTGACAATAAAAACACTAAAATCAGGCTTTCATCAAGTACATAAGGTTACTCAAGTAATAGGTCTGAAGATGACTTTCAAAGAATCGAAACACGTGTCACCATTTTTTACGCAATGTGGAATTAAAAAAGATTACCAATATAATTTTATACTATGATTTTCATTGAAATGAATTACAGGCCACAGCAAGCTGAATTTGCTACACGCTACAGTTTGTAAAAAAAATTACCTATCATATGCCATAATCTTTTACTTCCATGTTTATCCACTAGAAAACCGACAACTGGTGTAGCCAATGCATCCGCAACTTGCCCTGAAATACAATAGAAGAAAAACTCAGTCAACTAAAGTATTTCATAAATATTGACATGGTATTTTATTGAATGTATCTAAGATTGTAAGTATTTTTATCTACAGACACTTAACCGATTCTATGCCTGGAAGAATTAGTATGGCCGTACATGGAGGGCCGCGATTTTCGAAAAATTTCGAAAAATCGATGTTTTATAGGATAATATACAATATCTTTCCAGTTCAATTATTATAACAAGATGTTAAAAGATGTCACTGTATGCACGACAAATTTAAATATTTAAAAGAGGTACTGGTGACAAGTATCAAGTAGAGCGTATTAACTCGCGAATTTTGTATGGTCGGCCCCACATACACAGAATTGTAGAGCGATTAAACTCGCAGAGAACCGGTTAAAGAAGGATACGCAATTTTAGCAATTCGCACAAAGAGATTAGATAGATATGGAAAATGAAGGATTAAATATATTTTAGCCAGTGGTGTAGTGCTCAGTAAAAAAATCGGAAATTTTTTAATACCCGCAATGATATAATTTCCGCACCGCAAAAGATTCCAAGAAATCGTTATTCTAATACATTGTTAAAAAATCATTTAATTATATGGAGGTATTACGTTGATTATCAAATTTTCCAAATTGTCAAGAAAAAGGTGTGGGCGCGCTGCGCTGACTCAATGTGCCCCTGCCCCACTACACGACTGATTCTAGCTACAGATACAAATTTAAATACTGATCCAATATTGCTCTATCGATTCCTGTTCCTAGCCAACCTGATCTAGTGTTTGGATGATCCAGTCTTGATGCAGTCTTGTTACACGCAAGTGGATAGCTAAGTGCTTAAGTTTAACTTACATTGAAAAAAATACACTGAAAAAAGCTGAGCAATCTATCTGTTAGCTACACAAAACTTCCCTTTAAAATTGTCATTTTTACCCCATTTAAGAAGTTTTTTTTACATTCAAAATAATCAATTACTAAGATTACAAGCATTTCAATTATCTTCCATGCTATGCTGATTTATTAAAGTACTAATAGAATTATGCTAGAAAACAATGTTGCTTAAAAAGGATGTAGTCGTTATATTTAACCTAGTCATCCCGAACACTATAGATTTTGTCCCAACAGCTACTTAACCTTAAATATCTATCTTAATACTGGTGATACGATGTCTTTTTACGATGATTTTTGGTATTCTTAAATCATAGTTTTTAACACCTTTTGCAGAAAAAAAATATGATATTTATTGGATAGTTTCGCCGTAATCGATTAAAAAAGAGAAGATGTCGGAATTTTCAGTCTAATAAGCGATAAGATAACGTGACTATAGTGAGTCATAGATAACATGGGCGGAGCGTTTCATATCTGACAACAATAAAAGCCGATAAGCGATAAGATAAGAGATAAGGTAATGTGAATTCATGCACGGCTATTGGCTTGTTATTCCGCCATAGCCGTTGGAGTGGAAACGTCGTTGCTTTCATGCGCACCTTAAATATGAATAATTATAAGAAAAATAGGGATTTTTATATGATTTTTGTTTTCAGAAAGATGTATAAATATAGGTCAAAGCATATTCAATCACTTTTTTATTGCAGTCTATGCCAATAAGGCCATAACACTGAGGTCTTTTTATACCCCCCTTCGGCCTGAGAGTCATTTTTCAAGGATAGTCCTACGAAGGTTAATATGGATTTTTTATAACATTGTAGGGTAGTGTTTTTCAGCCTGTGGTCTGCGGACATCAGTCCGCAAAAACTCTCTTGTTTTGAAAAGCAACAACAGATGTCGCTCTTGTAATTGTACGACCTTTAATAAATAAAATTTTACGTAAAATTGACTTGACCTCACTCTTTGAATGGCTATTTTATAAATTTATTTTCCTTAACAAACATGTAAAGTAAGTTCTCAACTTGCAACTGGAGAATTTTTTACCTATTTATTCTCTGTCGTAAATCCAAAGTGTCTTAAATCGAGAACTGTAAATATGTATATCTGGTTGACGGCATTCAATATTTTCCAATTCTCACCGGTCTGCGGATGTAAAATGGTTAAAGAACGCTGTTGTAGGGTATATCATAATTATGCAGATACATGTAAAATAATCATTTATCCTTTTTAAGATTTTGACTGACATTTTTTCATTCAAAAAACTTATGGTAAAAATAAATTTTATCAATCATTAGTGGAGAATAAATCATTCCTTACCCAACAGTATAGCTGCTCCTGCCACTGTCGATTCCACATTTAAAACGGCGTGTAAAAAGGGTAATGTGTATGAAAACCACATGGAAGCACACAAGTCATTGCAAATATGACCTATTCCATATGATATTTTTTGTGAAAATTTCATTAAACAGGACTCACAGCTGAAAATTATTCACAAAATATTTACATAATGTTATTCAAATAAAAATAATAAAACATTTTATGTGGAATAAGTACTAAAAAAAATTATTATTTTTATTATAATGCCATTCCACCAAGTATTGACAGTGGAAATGTTAAAAGAAATGTAATTCTGGCAAGTAAATATTATACCAGGAATTCCCAACCCTTGCCCGCGGGTGCCATGGCGCCCGCCCACTGATTTCTGTGCGCCCACCAACCTTAGCACGAAACATTTTTTTTAACCTTTTTTTTTCAAAATTAGTTTTGTGGATACCACATCGACAGGTGAAGTGAAGTCTCTCGTGTATTTCCAAAATATTAAAGAAATGGTGGGCTATAGTGAATTCAACGTAAAATTATTTGTCTTACACATTCAAGTGCTTCGAAAACAGTTAGCAGAGAGATTTTTGCACTTTACGGATATCGAGCCAATGGTCTCTTATATTGTCAATTAAATAGTGTCATGTGTTGTAAATTGTGTTTCATAAAAGACACAACAAGAAAAAAATTACACTGATAATCTTCACTTTATTTCGAGGTTGACCAATTGAGTAACAAGTATTTCTCGTAGAAACATAATGTAGAGATAAACGCCGCAAAAAGTTCAAAATTAGTAAAAGGCGAATTTAATTAGACAAAGTCTCTACCGGTATAAATTTTTGTGCTATTTAAATGATTGAAAAGTTAATATGATAGTATAATACAGGCAGTGGCGGTGGCGACAGAGTATTAGGGAGTACAAAAAAAGATAAAAGAAGAGAAAAAAAGAACTATTAGCCAAAAATTCATAAGACTGGCACTACTTTGGTATTGCGAACATCTGAATTGAAGATCCATGTTATATAAGTGTTTTAAAATCCAATGAATAGGAAAGAAATCTTGCAAAAATAGTTGAATCTTTTTTTGTACTCCCTAATACTCTGTCACCAGCCACCACTGAATACAGGGGTTCCCAACCTAATTGGACGCGAGAGCGCATTTAAATAAATTTGTGAGACGGCGGGCGCCAACTATTTTTTCTAAGGATATTATAAAACGACAATGACTTTTCAACCATGTCCGCTCCCAAAGAGTGACGCATAGTGACAGTCATTAGCTAATTACTAGTACTGTCCAAGTCCTCGTATCCTTTCCATCCCTTCTCTCATCGAAAAAGAAAGGTTGAGCAACTGAGTAAGCAGTTCTCGTAGAAAAAACATATGTTGAAATCAACTCCACTTGGAGTCCATATGATCCAAGTTGGGACTCGCTCCCAACCATGGTTAAAAAAAAAATTAGTTAGCCTTAATTGTAGCGTAGCAGTTTATTTATTTTTTATCAGATGATAATGCGATGAGCGAAATAAATCTTGATCTTTATAAAAAATAGTTTTGCTTTTCCACCAATCATCAGTACCTAAATATCTCAAAAAAGATCTTGCAATGTTCTTCTCACATATTTATTATTTTATTACCGTTATGTTATTGTGTTGTGATTTCTGGAAAAATAATAAACAATACCAAATTTTAATTGTTTGAATTTTGTACTTTTCCATGTGTTTTATCGTAACTTCTTTTGTCGCTGTTTACCCACTACCCGGGTTTCGTTTTTTGGCATCTTAAGGTATTTCAAGTGTACGGACGCGCTTAAACTGACGTGCAGTTAACAGTTGTAGTTGTAGTGTAGGTGTGTTATTAGCTGGTCATTAGTATTTGCGATACTACATTCAAAAATCCCGACAGTTATTAAAACCCACTCAATTCATTGAAACACGTTTAGATCAAGTTTTCGCTATATTACATTTTAATAGCATTTTTAACTTAGTGACCTACTTATATTTTTGAATATAAATAATACAAACTGTTTACTGCGCGCAAGTTCAAGTACATCCGTACTAAATTCAAACAATTTAAATTTGAAATGCTATCAAGCACTCTCAGTCGAAATCCTTAATTATAATAAAAAAATCATTGAGTAGACAAAAAGAAAAATGTCTCCAGTGCTTTAGATTATATAGAGATAAAATATTGTGACGAAAGTATAAGAAAATTCAGTTGACATTTAAATTGAAAAACAAATATGAATATATTTGATGGATTCGTCAGTCACTTGAATCAGCTGTTAAAATTTATTAAATGGCCACACGACATGTTATTCTAGTCCACGAGAAAAAAACCACTCAGTAGTTCAATGATTCTAAGTCAAATAATACTTTAAATTTATGAAATCTGCCGTCAGGACTATCTTTATTTCTTAATCTTATATATAAAACCGAAACGGCGTATGTCTGTGGGTCTGTAATTCCATTTTGCATTGTTGGTCATTAAGTTGCCATAAAAACGAATATGAAAGAAAATATGTTTGAATTTTTATCGGCTTAGACATTTAGTCAAAATGTAATAAATTAGTCTTCTACTGAACTTTTCCTCGGCTTTTATTAATATAATAATGTTTTTATTTACGCGAAGGTATTATTTGACATTTCTTTGACAGCAAATTAGATTTTTTCCTTGAATTTGGACATTTTAATGGATTGTTATTTTATTTTAATTTTATTTTTACCGAGCGAAGCTGGGTAGCAATACTATATAACTATAAATGTCATTATTGCTATTAAGTTTTCTCAATAATATGTTATCTAACCGTATATCTTCATTTGTTCCACCACTTCCTTCATGTTGTTCCGGAACGTCTGAGCTCGTGTTTTGCTCATCGATCTCATTATGCCTTCGATATAACAATGGTTGTCTTTCTGATTCATCCATTATGAAGTTAAAATATTGATTGAGATCGCTCAAAATTTAAATAATCGAAAATTAATTTGGTTATTCAATGAACTCAGCTTTTATTAAATAATTTATAATTATTAACACCACTTAGCTTAATTTATAACAAAAAAATAATCATGATATTGTATGAAATGTTTTGACTATGCATTAATTTAAATATGATTATTATATATATATGCTATATGATATATGCCAATCTATTCATGTCGAACTTTCCTGCAACAAAAAAAATAGCATTATTATATTTATAAGAGTGATTGCAAATAAGGCAGGAACTTGAATTATTATATACTGACAGCATCAATTCGAATAGTGGGAATAAAGTGGGATTGCATGCATGTAAAAAAAACGATAGAATTTATAGGATTATAAATGAATGTTTAGCCAGTGAATAATAGATTCTATTTCAATTAAATATTTGATTCATGTTGAAGTTCCCTTCAAATTAATGGTTTTTTTGAATGAATGTGGCGAATATTATAATTTTATTTAAATTCACACCTTTAACAAGAGCACCTCGATAATTATTTTCACGGTTTTTCTATGAAATGAGCATTGCATTATTTGATATTCTTTCAAGTGAAAAGTGACAATATTCATATTATAATTTCCGATGGTCATGATAAAATATTTGCATAACACGTTAAAGCTTATACATAGTATTGGAGGTATAATTTGATGGGTATAATAATATGCTGTTTTAAGGAAGTGCTATTAAACAGAAATTTAAAGATATTTTTAAACACAAAAAGAGAGAGCTGTGCCATTTTTATTCAAATGTTGATTGACACATTTCGATCAGCATTTATATAAATAGTAACTACTTTTCACACAATCTTCAGATCAGAATCACAGTCTTATAAAAATACGTTTTCAATTCGCAAAAAGTTGAGTTTAGTAACGTACATCACCAGCGGATCTACGAAATAGTTATGAGAAACAGCATTAAAATTGACTGATGTTAGGCTTTAGAGTGGGTCGGATATCGCGTATAAAAGTGATTCCAAGGATGTTTGAATTTTAAACCACAAAGAGAGGCATTTTTTTGTTAAATTTAAATATTTTTGTAAAATAAAAAAATGTGTTCGGAATAAATTAATACAAGATTAATGTATAATAAATTAATTAATATGTTAAACATCATATATTATACAATGATTAAATCACATTTGTTGTCCTGGCTTAACTAACTAATTAATAAATTTAAATAATAAAAAAATGTTTTTTCCGTTTCTATTTCACATAAGATATTTTTAAAATTTTTTGAATAGAGTTCCCTTCATTAAAATATTTTTTGATTTTCGAGCTTTGTATCGCCTGTATATTTTTTCGGATAATTTCCTGTCTTCAAGAGAACTGGTGATTTATTATCATAATATATTATCAAGTCATGGATCCTCTGTTAGAAAACTACAAAATAAAAACTTTCATAAAAACTAGAGCCATGGTAAAAAAATAATGCGTGTCATGTTTCCTCTTTTAAATGACACCTGCGGATGAAAAATTACAACGAATATCTCTTTATTAAACATTTTTCATATTATGTATCGAAACATTTCATTCCATTTAAAAATAATACTGTATTATTTATTACAAAATAAGGTCTTCGGGAATAAAATATTAATATCGGGAGTAGTCACATAATGTTTGAAAGCCCCTGATCTAATTCTTGTGAGTGTCAAAATGGTAGACTCATCAAAGATATCGATTCATGGGCCCAACATAATTCGCTGTAGTATCACGCAGTGTACTTTCTTTGAAATGTTATTATTTTTCAGTCGAACAAATCTACTTAAACTCAGTGTTTAATTAAATAAAGCCAATCCATATACATAAATGGATGACTGAAAACAGCGAAAATGTGAATCAAAATACATAAAAAAAAAACCTCTTTAGGTACATGGAGAAAACAATATGAGTAAGAATATCCTTCTTTTCGACGAAGCAAGTAATTCTTGTAAGATATAAATTATTTCAATATTTTTAATATTCTTATGCGTGTACCATTGGTTAACAAAGCATTTAAAGGTATATTTTCGATAAAGCAAACAAGAAAAAATATAACACCTCTTGGATATTGTTAAACATTTTTGCGTTTATACAACGTGCGTAGATTCTTCATTAACGTAGGTAAGTGGCTCACGGATGTAAAATGACAAAATATTAGACAACTAACACAGTTATAATAAAAGTTTTGAGCATTAAGTTTATTTTAATTTGCCGCAAAGCAATGCAATAAGAATTCAGAATGCTTTTGACAAAAAACAGTTGCGATGCAGACAACTTTTCTAATGTATTATACCTAACTTTCGATACATATTAAATTCACAAAACATAAAACACAATCGGTAGAACATATTGAAAAAAGAGATATAGCATACGAGAATATCCCATACAATAATTGAAAATAGTTCTAATATTTTCATTCATTAATAAGAAAGCAACACGTAATACTAACCTGCATATCTAGTCGATGTTGATAATATAATTTTGATAAACTAAATTAAAACTTACACTGATTGAAGTATCAAAGGCTTGTTGACTTGTTGTCGAGACCACAAAATAAGACGAATGAGATTCAAAATAATACTGAGCAACAATTTTTCTTAAAGAACTATTTTGTAAGCGGGCATAAAGTTGAACTAATAGGCACACAGAAGTGTTGACGGATGTCAATATTTATTTCGAACTGGTTCCGAATAAAATAATAAGTGTGATACTGAGCTCTAGCTATATTTTTGATTGAATTTGTAAATTATTAAGCAAAACCTTTAGAACTTTCCGTCAACATACGGCGCTTATACCGTAATAATTTCTATAGCAGTGAACTTCTTTCTGCTCTTCAAAGTAGCTACACATGGATTGGTGTTTGCTATACAGTGTACGTACTGGATTCAGGGGTGAAAAATATTTATCTTTCTCACAACGAATTAATAGAATAATTGGTCATTATCTTATCGATCGATATTTAAAGTAGTGGTAATATTATTGATTGCGTAGGCATTTACTTGGTAGAACTCCATTATAATACGGTAAGAAAAATAACAATGTATTTTAGTTCTACATAAATTATTTTATATATTTGTTGATAGCTATTTCGGCTTACGCCTTTGTCAGAACTATGGTAATATTGCTAAGAAATCGCGCATTTAAATTACATGAAAATAATTTTATCAGCTCTAGAAAAAATAAGAAAGAATTCAACTACTTATCACGGTTAATAAAACTTGTTATTCGTATTTTTGAATAATTTATTGACTTATTGAAATAAAACATTTTTTTTGTAATGATTCCACATTTTTATTAAGATCAAGAGTAGTGTACCTACTTGTAGTAATACGAATTGTTTATAATTAAAAAAATGCTTGTTACAATTAAACAACCATATTGGAAATAAAAAAATAGAATATGATGAGACTAAAAATGATTCATTTTCAACAGAAAAGGCGAATGGAAAAATTTCCCATTAAAATTGAGAGCCACTGAATGTTCTTACAAAACGAATCTCGATATAAAAATAACTTTTGCAAATTTTAGTAGATAAATATGCAATACTTAATAAAACCGATATATGACGACGGAAATATTTGTATTTAAGTATTATTTTATGCTCATATATTTTTATTTTTAAACTTATTTGCAATTTGGTTGATTTTTGATTACATAGTCGTATCTTTATACTTGTAAGAGGTTATCAACTATTTATTTAATGAAAATTATATTTACATACGACGCTGATACCCTAATCTTATATATAAAACCGAAACGGCGTATGTATGTACGTATGTCTGTATTTCCCTTTTGCATTGTTGTTGCAAGTTGCCATAAAAACGAATATGAAAGAAAATATGTTTGAATTATTATCGGCGAAGACATTTAGTCAAAATGTAATAAATTAGTCATCTACCAACTTTTTCCCGGCTTTTATTAATATAATAATGTTTATTATTTACGTGAAGGTATTATTTGACATTTCTTTGACCGCAAATTAGATTTTTTCCTTGAATTTGGATATTTGAATGGGCGAGAATGGGGCGGCTGTCATCAAATTAAATAAAGTTTGTGATTTTATTTTAACTCTATTTTGGATGTTAGATTTTGTGATATAATTATGTCGAATGATATAACATTAAATAATTATTGGTCGCTTAGTCCGAGCGACGCCGGGTAGCAATACTAGTAATTTATATAGCATTGAACTTCTTACTGCTCTTCAAAGTAGCTACACATTAGAGGCCTGCAAGGGCTTGGGTTTGGCCCGGGGGCCTTACTCGGCCTGGCCTGCGAACTGGATCGGGCCAGGTAACGAGGATTCGGATTCAGGCCCGGGTCGGGCTCGGGCCCAGGCACACAAAAAAAACCAATATCGGTATATTTCCAAATGAGCTCACCATAATCTTAAATATAAATTTTATACAATGATAAACTTCACGTACTAGTATTTTCGATGGTTTCGGCGGTAACTTTGTGGAAGTTCATTTTAATATAAAATTTAAAATAACTTTGCGATAGTAAGTCTGAAGATGCCTCTGAAAGAGGCGAAACACGTGTCACAGTTAGTTACACAATACGTGGAATAATCAAAGTTATTTTAAATTTTATATTATTCACGTACTAGTATTACAGTCATCTTTTCGGCGCCTTGTTCGTATTTTAAAAACCTTATCTTCTCGTATGGCCGTGCATGGAGGACCGTGATACTTTTTGGACATATTTTAATAGAAGATCACAAAAATTTACCATATAAAATACACGATGAGTCATTTACGCCATCGTTTATTCAAAAACCAAATCAACAAACGCTTCACATAGCTTCAGGGTAGTCACAACAGTCACACAGAAAATACGTGAACGTGACTTTAAATCGGAACTGATTCATAATAAATTTAATCTTAAATGTAAATAAAAAATACGTTCAAAATTCTTAAAGCAAATTAATAGTCTTGAGACACTGAGTGGTAGGTATGCATCAAAACAAGATTCTACGCATACCCTGCTAGCGACACATTTCACCACAACAAAACAGCTCTTTTTAAAATCAATATATTATAGATTACAATACAATATCTTTAAATTTCAAGTATAACATCACGATTCCAAGAGATGTCACATATGCACAGTATTGTTATGCACAAAATTGTTATAAACGTAGCTTGTGGCCTTTATACCACGTCTCAAGTATAGCGTAAACACGCTTCATTTTGTATGGCCGGCATTACGAGCACGGAATTTTTTGACGTGTAAACACGGCCACGGCATCGATCGAAGAAATTAAAAATGGTGGAATGGATCCAAAAAAATAATTTCCTAAGCCACCAGTGACAGGATTGGTTGAGTCACAACTTTTTCGAATTGTAAATTTTGAGTGGCCGGAGTGTCAAGGATTTCAAGAAAGATCACATAAATCGAACGTACATATTTATAGCAAGTATTGTGTAACAAGTAGTCAAACGTGCTGACACATCCTTCTCAAAGAGGTTAAATACATGGCATATCTTGTGACACAATACGACGAATAACAACATTGTCAAATGTAATTTTGTATTAAAAATGAACGTCCACATAGTATTTGCCGAATCCATCGATCGTATTAATAAGTTTCCCAGGTCACTAATATTTCTCAAAATTCCAATCAAAGTGAAGTTTTTATCAAAAATATATGGAAACAACATCTTAAGATTATTTTTAATATTTCGCATATAATTTAAATTCTCTAAAATCTCGAAAAAACATAGATTTTCGAGATACATATCTATGTATACTATAATTTATCTTGACCTTATCTTGAGAATCAAAAAAGTCTAGAAACTGCAAGATTCGCGCTTACATTATCTTCAAATTGATAATAATTTTGCTTTTATGCATATAATTATTAATGAGACATGTGTGTAAAGCTACCTCGGAAAAAATGATAAAATAAATACATTTCCCAGGTAATTTTTTGTCCTTATACTCATTAATTTTGAATGCGTCGCGAATAGCGATGAGGTTATGAACGACTGATATACATATACTTTATATTTAAATGCGATACCAACTTAGAATGTTTTTTTACAGTTTATTTGTGTGTATATATATTCTATTTCCTCAAACACAAATCATGCTATCAATATTTTAATCTTTTACAATACAGTCAATTCGGATCCTTTTTATGATATTTTGTGAATAAATAAGGTTGTGTCCAATGTTACTCAATTATAAATTTAACATTGGACCGCCTGTAAAAGCAGTTTTAATTATTTTTCCTTGTATTTTCATAATACTTGAATTTAAAATTATATAAAGGAAGTGGTATAATAGTCTAAAAAAACGCAACTTACTATATCTGAAAATAAAAATAACACAAAAAACACCTGAAAAGTGTCTAAAGTTACCCGAATTGACTGTAGTGATCTTTATTTTTTTTTTAACTTACAGACTCATTCGATTGGGTCATTTAATATGAATTAAGTCCAATTAAACTATATCGGACAAATAAAAAATATGAGTTATGCTAATGAAGGAACCATTTATTTGATCTTGAAACGATTAAATACTTCAGAAAAGTCGATTAATCGTTTTCAGGAGCTAACTGATCCGCATTTTTCTACATATTTATACAAAAAAATAATTGTGTGAAAAAGTGCAGAACAAATAAACAAGAGATAAGAAATAAACATTTTCTTAAATAAAAATGTTTTATTACTTTCGTACATACTTCTGTAAACATTATTTATCATTGAAATCATCAAATGAGCATTTAGGCATACTAGAATTACTAGTAGATGTTTGACTACAGTCTGTGCGAGTTATATAATATGGTCCAACACAGGGGTGGCCAAACTTTTGACAACTACGGGCGACTTATTTTGAATTTTGGGCGGCGATCGACTCTCATTAAAAGTAGTAATTAAAAGCAAAAAAATAGTCTAAGTTTAATACAAACATATTAACGATTGGTGAGACAGACGACCAGCACTGCCACTTTATCTTAAATATCTATCAACTTTTAGTATTATTAGATCATTGTTTTTTACACCTCTTGCAGAAAAAAAAAACTACGATTATCATCGTACAGGTGACAAAGTGAATCTTCGATAGAGATATCTTCATGGTTCGTTGCGTGTAGAGACTCCAATTACTCGACTTTTCAACTACTCGAGTATCGAGTAGTAAAATTTCAAAATACTCGAGTACTCGAGTATACTCGAGTAGTTTCAAATGTACGAAAATATATATTTTAATTCGAATTTGTGTATATTTATAAATGAAAAATAATTAAAGAAACTTATTGAATATTACTAATACATTTATTTCCATTTATGCAACATATATTTCAACAATAATAGAGAATTAAGCGACCCAAATTTTAAATTGGTTTGATGTTTTTCTTTATAATTCTCGCAGTAGAAAAAACTTCGACGATTATTACTAAAACGAGTATTACTCGAGTATTTTTCAAAATACTCGAGTATCGAGTACTTGAAAAATGGACGAGTATACTCGAGTATCGAGTACTCGATACTCGAATTGGAGTCTCTAGTTGCGTGCCATTCTTTATGCAGCTTGTTACGTTTAAGAATAAGTCCGCGGCTTTTGTTTTAAAATTATTCTTTTTATTTTAAACAAATGATAAACTTATGTGACTGTTTCTATCTGTATAATATTATTATTTGTGTAGTTTGTGGTTGCATTTTTGCTCCTGTAAATTAAAACAACTTGATTTCATACTTATTGCGAAGCATTCTTTAGGATCTTTTATTGTAATAAATTTAAAAATTAAAGACATTTCATTTAATGTGCTTATTTTTCATAAATCTTTACAAAAATTCTGTCCCGTGACCATACTTTTCCATAATTTACCGAATGTTATATACAGCTGTTCACACACACACTATACAGTAAATTCTCGTATGTGGGAAATATATCTTCCTGCATACACGACTAAGTAAGTCGTCACTGAAATCGAAACGATTGTATCAAATGAGACACGCAGTGGCATTGCTTCTTGTATGGGTGTGTTCATTGCAGCGATGTTTTTGGAGCTAAACTGTTGATCTCAACCGAATTTTTTATATCATTAGTTAAATATTTTGTTCTTCATGGCCTCATATTTGTATTTATGTCGGAAAGCGTTAAATCATTCAGTTCATCAAATGAATCATCGAAGCTAGCTGTCAAACAATTCTGTTCATCATCAGTCAGATTTTGGTTCTAAAATGTGTTTCTCGGTCTCGTTTTTGAGGATTCATCCAGAATTTTCTGCGATGTCGTTTATGCTGTTATTGTAAATAGTGTCTATACCAATACAAAATTAAGCAAATGGTAAATGGATAAAAGTGTCGGAATACGTGGATCCATGATAACTATTAACTGACAGCTGATCGAATGCATAGAATACGGTATTCGAAAATTATCGATCGGGCAGTCTCGTGTGAACAGGTGCTCCGTATTTGACAAAAACCGCATACGTGAATATATCGCATCGAATAGTTCCATGTGAATGTAAGTAGATCTATACTGGCGATTGTTTAGATTGGCCGGGTCAATAAATCTGTTACTATTATTTGAACGCATAAATCGATTTACAAACCGGTCCGAAAAATTAATCCATTGAAGTTTGATATAGATGTGATGAACGCCACGTCAATTTGACTTTTATTAAAAATACGAAAACAAAAAAAACACCTTATTTCAAACATTTCGACATTACTTTTGTGTTCCATATATTGAATGAAAAATTTACATTAGTAAAGAAACATCCCACCATGAAGAGACACCCATTCCAAAGTGCAGTGGTCAACGACGTTGGCTTCCGTGACGGACCGCCTGGGATCGATTCCCTGTACGAGCAGACTTTTTTAGTCAATAAAACGATTCTGTTATGAGGCAATGGGTGTTTAAGTTAAAAATCACTTCCCATCTTCCCAGATCCCCAAAAGCGACGCAAATCAAGTAACAAATTAACATCTTGTGATTTTTTTGTTTCACTTGTTTTAAATATGAATTCGGTCATCATTCGCTGTGATTTTACTTTTGATAATTCCCCATATGATTTTTGAAAACGTGCCAAAATTATTATTAAATCTTTTGCAGTTTAGATAAAAAAAAATTGTGCAGGGCTTTGGAGTCGTTAAACAAAATAAGATTCTAACTTTGGCTCCAACATTGACCAAAGACACGACTTCGACTAAAAAAAGCTTTATTTCGTCACATTTTTTATCCTACCCTTCCTATTTACGTATATTTAATTAAATATCAACCAACCAATCCAGCGAATAGCAAAATTTTACATATTTATGCCAAAATAAAATGTTTGAACTTTTCAAAATTTCTGACTTCGAATACGAATCAGATCAAAACGACGCGATGACTCCGACTCCCACTCCAACTCGACAGCCCTTGGTTTTTTGACTAATATGAAATGAATGTTAGATTTTAAATACTTTCTAATACCTGTCATCCAGTTAATTTCGCAAGGGAACCATATTCATATTAAATCCCTTCACCATGTCTCAAGTTGTACTTCAATCAATGTATTGACTTTTTCTTTTAAAATATTCTGACTTCTAGGGACTTCTGAAAAAATGCTTTTCGATGGAGATTAAATAATTCTCCATGGAATATCTTCTTAGAAGGGTAAACAATCAATATGGCTAGCCGGTCCAAAAAGATTAGAAATTCAACAACCTTAATATCCAAGGATAGTAATAGCTTACCTGGCACGTACTGAACATGACGTCTAACGTCAGGGATGGACAACCTATAGCGCGCGAACGAAAGATAGCACGTTAATAATTTATACAGCGTTGAACAAAAGTTAAGACTAAAATATATATTATCAAACTAAAAATATTATAACGTATTTTTTGTTGTCGTACGATTTAATTAAAGATTCATTTATGAACCCTTCTATACTGCTTTCTGCTACACTCTGACTTCTTTAACAGTTCACTCGAGTGTGCGGCAGCCGTTAATACTAAGTTAATGTTCTCCCCTATGACATAAGAATCCACCCACCCACCTCGTGTTTAATCTATATCAAATCAGGGAATTAAAATATTTCGAATTCTGACAATCTATTTTTTGTTGGCGTCATTCAGGACATTCTCACAGCGCCTCTCTTTCGAGTGCATTAGTAGCGTGGTCTTATGGTTTATGACTTATTTGTACAACTAATTGCTTTTATATACCTTAATTATAAATAACGGTGTTTTTTTTAAATATTTTTTATCATCTGAAAATGATCGCCAGGAACGAAACTGGTCCTGATAAATAATAAGTGGAATGAGTGTCAAAAATGTGTTATTTCTTTCATTCCTGAAACCTACACTCTGCCTTTTTTAACAGTTCACTCGAGTTTGCGGGTCCCCTCTGTCATTAGAATCCACCACTGCACTTAGCCCACGCGTTCAGTCTATATCAAATTAAGGATTTTAAAAATTTCTGAACTCTGGCAATCTTTTTTTTTTGTCGGCGTCATTCAGGACATTCTCACAGCGCCACTCTTTCGAGTGCATAAGTAACGTGGTCAGTCTGTATTTATAATTTTATTATGTAATCCAATACTGTAACGACTTAATATTGTTTTTAGAAACCTGTATAAACTTATTGTTTATTTTTTATGAGAGTATATAATTTTGGACTACTATTGCCGAAAATACTTCAGTTCCAATGTGTCCCACTTACTAAGAATCGACTTTATTTACGAGGGCGACTGTATTCAGTGATGATTTTAAGAAGCAAAGTTATCAGGTTTCACTCGACGAAATTTTGAATAAATTTCACTACAATTTTAAAATTCAAATATCACGTCTTAGTGAATGCCAGACTCAATCAGTAGGGTAATTTTCACCGAATTATTTAATTCTAAGAAAGCTGATAAAGCCTCGTGATATCATGAGACAAAGGATAAAAGACTTAGTAATTTTTCTATGAAACAAAGCTTTTTATTATATGGCGCTAGCTTAGAATGCTTAGAATTGGTAATAGTTTATTTTGTTTTAATAAAACGAAGTATTTTTAAAATAGTGGCTGATATTTGAATGTGGAACTCATTATTTATTTATCTAAGCAAAAATGTCCACTACCAAAGTTTGGTTCTTAAAATATTATTGTAGAAAAATATAGGGTTTTTACATTCTTATATATGCATTTTAACTAAAGGAAGAACATATTTTTTGTATATCCTTATAAGTTTACATACTATATGCATTTTAACAAAAGGAAAAACATATTTTTTGTATAACTCAGTATGAAAGAAAAAATGCACGCTACCAAAGTTGAGTTTATAAAATATGATTGTAGAACAGTGGTTCTCACGTGAAATTTGGCTGTGGCCGCATCAGAAACATCAGCGATCCTACGGAAATGTCTGGTGGCCGCACAAAATTTTTGTGTCGAGTCCTTTTTGCCAAAATGACCTAAACATATACATGGGTTGGATTTTTGCTAACTAGCAATATTTGATGCACAATGCAATGCATACAAAATATTTTATTTTCAGTGTCTTTGTTGACAAATTAACTTATAAAAACCCATTTTTATTAAATATCAATATTAACTATGAATCTGTTGGTGGCCGCAGCAAAATCCTCTGGTGGCCGCACATGAGAACCACTGTTGTAGAACATTATAGCACGGTGAAAAAATAACAATGTATTTTATTCTATCATAAATTATATTATATACGGTTGATAGCTATTCTGGTTTACCTGACGATGGTGTCAGCCGAAAAAGCTATTAACCATAGATAATATAATTTCGGTTGGACGAATAAACATTGCTATTTTTTCACCGTGTTATAATGGCGTAGTACCAAGTTAATGATAATTCAATCAATACTATTGTAGCAACTCATTAGTATTTTTTTTTTGTTACGTTGCTTAATATGCTTTTCATACAGATAGAATATATTAGCCAATAATTAATTAAGACGTGGATCTTAAATATAAATATTCTAAATGGACTAGTATATGTCTGCCAGTCAAACAAAAACATTCGCTTCGAAACATAGACGTCTAGGGATTACCAATCGAAAATCTATCACGTATCATAATTTATCAATCAATCTTCATTGTTGATATTTGATTTATACATGTATATAAAGTGGTTTATTGGCATACTCAAGTCACCGTTTTAATGATGACATATTTTTTGTTTGTTTTGGATATCTATTTGATGGAGATTCAAGCTCAAAGCGTAAAAAATTCTTCACGTCTACCTCTTAGCTTAGTTTTTATATTAAAGTTGAATTGTTACCCCATCGCTGCTGACAGGAGGGCGCGATCGCTATAGTGGTGAGTAATCCCTTGTGAAGACAGTTCAAGAGGTCATCTTAATTTTTCTTTTTACGTATGGAGGGTTCTTGAGAAGAATGGTTCTTGTTCTACGTTTCAGAAATAATAAAGATATCAGGTAATAAAAACTTAACAAAAAGTTTTTTGAACAATAATTATGCCGGGAACTTAAGCGCGTGAACACTGCAAATGTTGTTGAACATCGATGATGACAGAAAGAATGAAAATTGTCAGATGAAACTGAAAAACAAAAAAAGGATATATGATAGAAACTGTATCAAATTAGAATCGTTTGAATTTGGTCCTTTTCCATGAGAAATGCCGAAATTTTCAGACATTTCAAATGTATGAATCAATTTGAAATGATCACTAAGTGTAGTTGGAACAACGCAATCTAGATTAATTAGCAAAAATGTTTCAATGTAGTATGTGAGTAAATAATAATTATCATGTATTTTAAATGTTGGATCGGAAAAATAAATTATCAATAAAGACCATGGAAATGCCGACGAATATAATTGTTGGGCTTACTCAGACGTATTATTAAAGAATTGATTTATTTAAATGTTTTCGATGGCTTCGGCGGTAACTTTGTAGAAGTTCATTTAAATGTTATTTAAAAGGTGAGTTTTAAAGATAAGGTTGCATATTTAAAATTTTTTAAACTTTTCAGCTATGCCTTATTAATTTATATCTATATATATATTTTACCCATATCCGCTCCCAATTTGGTGCATATGGACTCCTCATGGAGTTTATTTCAACATGACGAGAACTGATTGTTACTCAGTTGCTCAACTTATCTTTTTCGAAGAGAGAAGAGATGGACAGGATACAAGGACTGATGATTAGCAGATCACTGTCACTATGCGTCGCTATTTGGGATCGGAAAGATGGGATGGAATAATATATTTTATATTTACTGATAAAATAATTCACGATCGCCTGTGCTTTTTATGTATCATTTTAACTCCTCTATGTTGAACGTTAAATTTGATATTGAAAGACCAGTCGAATACCTAATCATATCAAATTTTTATTAGTATCAGTCCTGAGGGTCTGGCCCGTGGCGCAGTATCAACGTTGTTGGCTTGCGTGCCGGACCGACCGGTGTTTGTGTTGTTAAAAATCCCTTCCCACATTTACGATCCCAAAAAGCGACGCATAGTGACAGCGATTGGCTAATCACTAGTCCTGTCCTAGTCCTTGTATTCTTTCCATCCCTACACTCTTCGAAAAAAAGAGGGCTGGAGCAACTGAGTAACAAGCAGCTCTCGTAGAAAAACATATGTTGAGATAAACTCCGTGAGAAGTCCATATGCTCCAAGTTGAGAGCGGACATGGTTAAAAAAAAAATCAGTCCTGAAAGAGAAAGAAAATGTAGCGAGATATATTTTTTCTAATGTGGCAGCCTTGGGACGAAGCTTAAGAGAAAGGCAAGGTAAACGAGATGAATACGGCCTATCCCGTACGCCATATTTATACGTTTATAACGAAATCCAGTTAATCCTCGGATAGAAGTGTGAACGTGACGGAAATGGTGAGAAAGTGTAAAGCGCATCATAAATCCAAATGACGTCATCGTAAGGACGCGAACGCCGAGTGTAGGCCGTAAAAATGTTTATTAGTTCGCATAGAAATTTACGGCAAACAACGTCTTCCACTTTTCACCGTCATACGAATAATGTCTTTACTCATCTTCTCTCACAGATCAGTGGCACAATACTTATGAATGTAGTTCATTAAAAAATTAATGTACATATGTATGACGATGCCCCATTCTGACGCAGGGCTATGCAGAATTATCCAAACTGTTCGAATATCGTGATGATAACATTTACATATGTTCAAAAATAATAAAACATTTTTAGTACTCATTCCACATAAAATTTATTGGATCAGGACCGGTTTTGCTCAAGGCAAGCATTGTCAACTGATGCAATGCTCGACATGACCGAAACCGGCCCTGATCGAATAAATTTTATGTGGAATAAGTTTTAATTTTTTTTTATTACTTATTTTTATTTTATTTATTTAAGAAAAAGCAAATCGTGGCATTACAGCTGACGCCAATGCGCCATGCATTTGACAAATACATACATACTTGTAAATACATAATAAAAATCACAAATTAATTAAAAAGCAAGATGAAAACATTGTAGTCATAAAAACAGAGAGGAAAAATTATTAACATCACATTAGAAATTTTCAAAGCAGTCAACCGAATGATTGCCATAATAATGCCATTCCACCAAGTATTGACAGTGAACACCTTAAAAGGGATAAAATGTGTATTTTTGACGTTGCTATGCTGAATGATGTCGATTCGTCACAAAGCTACTGTCAAAAAATTATAATTGAATTTCAATTAAAACGTCATGGAACGTTGTTAAAGACACGTATTTTGTGCATCTTGCTTTAAATTCGGAAAACATGCTCAAAATAATCAAGAAATGTTAATTTTTATTTATCTAAGAAAGATGGTCCCAAACAAAGAACGTGTCTAAAAAATAACACAGTGGTATGGCTTTATTTGGAATTGATTGCCATACAAAATAACATACATTTATACATCTTTCTAAAAAAATATGTACATTAAAATCGATAGTTTTGCTATAATTATTAATATTTACGTATAAAAATGACAACATCACCGCTTTGATATTCATGCTGAGACTGATATAATCAAAACTATGAGCACAAACGCTTATCTACGATTTTAATTTAAAAGGCATTTATTTGATTTGAGACGCACGCACTGGTGCGTGTAAGAGATAAGATAACGTTATCTAATCGCCTATGGGCAGTGAAGTTTGAATCCTTTCCCAATTTGTAGCGATGTTATAAACGGTCTATAAAAATAAGAATTATTTTCTGCAAAAAAAGATTGATTTAAGAATACCAAAGGCTTACACACTGCATCACTAATATTAAGATAGATATTTAAGATAAAGGAGCAATGGTGGTCGACTGTTTCACCCCCCGGCCGAAAACAGTTATTAATATATTTTTTTTACTTTGACCTCATTATAAATATCTTGGAATTTTAATTCTCTCTGCTCGAGTTCAGTCTCATACACGTATTCAAAAGCTCATTGCTTGTATAAGCTTTATTCATAATTTCATAATAAATTTATTCACCAGTCGGTTTAACATTATTATTTATGACAAAAATGCATTAAACAATTTTTTGTTTACACCCTTTAGTAAGTGAAAGCCAAATGAGTTGATGAGAATAATGTTGCTGTTTTTTCAGCTATTTAATGGGTAAGTATCTTATTCAAGTTTTGGTCTGTAAATTCAATTAATGGCCAGGAATATGTCAAAATTTCCAGTAAATATTATAAACAGGCAGTATCCGCTGAAACAGTTTGAATGTGAATGTCTGTTTTTAATGAAACGGTCAGTATTTTATGTAAAATGGTGAGTTATTTATGTGAACGGCTAGCGTTTGAATTGAATGATCAGTTATTATAAACAAGTGGCTAGTTTTAGCTTGACAGCTTGTGAAATTGATCAAATATGGTCGTCAGAAGCAAATTTAAAACCAAGAATAAAACGATTTTTTTGGAATTTTTGATTATAACCTAACCTTACCCAGCCAAATCATCCAACCACTCCAAATTACGGACGAGATATAGATCCCTAATTCTTAAAAAAAATGAAAATTTTCCAATAATATACTGACCAAAATTAATTATTTACTGTCCATTTCTTTCATATTTACTGACCGTTAACTGAATTACATACTGACCAAATAATAAGTTGCCATTAAGAATGGAGGAATAAAGTGTTTTTTTTTTTTAAATATCTAAAGATTTCTTCATTAATTTAAGAGGCTACTATTTATCAGTAGATGGGTGGCAAATCGTCACCTTTTAAAAGGTTCTAATTGATATTTTTACCTTAAATGACCTTTTGATCGGACAAGCTTGTATTAACCGCATTCAATCATATACATTTGTATATGAATTTCAGAATTATCTATGGTTGAATAACGGAGTTAGCAGAATTCCGGAGTTGCACTGCATCTGCACACATTGTTTACTAAATTTATTTGACAAATTCTAAGATTGTCATCATTATTTCCATCATAAGATCTTTAAGATCATTATTTCTTGGCAAGAGCTGTGAAAAAATATGCTTAAAATAAGTAATTTGAAACATTTTTACCTGCTCATTGTTACAAGTGAATTTTAATTAATCGTAATTTCAAACGACCATATCTCAAAACAATGTCAATAGCCGTTAAAAAGCTTTAAAAAAGTAAGGTGTCGCGATGATGATGAGCATAATAACCATTCAATTTTCTTCAAATATTTTGAATATAAACTGTATGCCATGTAATTGCGTTGAATTTAGTATGTAATTGAAACATTAAACTCTTGCTTTGGGTTAAAATGATTATTAAATTAAAATTTCGGCAGTAAATTCAAATTAATTTTACAATCATTCGGCGGCAGTGGTGCACATTCTATAATTACTCGCTCACCATCCAATGCTGAACTTTAAAATGCCCAACAGCAAAATAACAACAAAATATATTAGAATTAAAATCTGCACCATTTATCTAACTTAACGTTGGGCTCTCAGACATGCTGACTTCCTTTAAATTGTTCATTCGGAGAACTAAGGGAGTCGCGATGAAGCTCTTTGGAAACTTAGATATAGTAGGTATGTCCTAGCAAGAACATATTTTTAGATTCTATGATTTGTTTCATTAAAAATCTTTTTATTTTGGCAGTACTTTTGAAACTCATATTATACAAAAACATTACATTATAACATTCATCATGTTTCATAATATCCAAAATAGAAAATATGAATAGAATTACACGTACGTGCGAGTTGAACATTAAAAACATGCAAGATTTTTTAATTATTTAATGTTCAAGTTCACTTGTTTACTTGAAATGCATGAAGATACCGAAAAGCGAAACCTCTGTGAATTTTAACAATTTTACATAAAATACTCACCGCTTAATTTAATAACTGATCACATTTATACTGATCCAGTGGATAACGACCGTTTATAGTATTGACTGACCATTTTGACACATTCCTGATCATTTAATTAATTAACTGACCGTAACTTGAATTTGATTTAACTGACCACTCAATTCGATTCTTTAATCGTTACGAATTCAATAAGAGTATGATTAATATTAGTTATTTCTTCTGCCAGTATAAACTGTTTACGAAATTGACTTTCTTATTACTTATTTAACTTTTGCCAAGCTGAGGGTGAAACAGCAGACCACCACTGGTACTTTATCCTAAATATCTATCTTAATATAACTGTTACAATGTGTAAACTCTTGGTATTCTTAAATTATTGTTTTTTACTAGTTTTGTCGCAATTAAATAAAAAAAAAAATAAGTCGGATTATTACTGGCCGAAAACCATTTATACTGTCGCTATCAGGATTCAAACTTCACTGCCCATACGCGATTAGATTACGTTATCTTATCTCAAGCGCGCCTCTTTCAACAAACATTTTACAACATTTATACATAAAACGATGTATAAAGATACGTCAAAGCATAATCAATCATTTATTTATTGCAGTCTATGCCAATTAGGCCATACCACTTGCGGTCGTTTTTAGACCCTCCTTCAGCCTACGAGCTATTTTTCAAGGATAGTCTTTTGAAGGATAAGTTACAAAAAAACTAGAAGGAATAACAGTGAGTTGGTTTTTTGATACTGACCCATTAAATACACGCCATTTCATATTTACGCAAAATGCACACCATATGGGACACAGTTTTACGTGAGACATCCACGGTTTTGCCGGAAACAGTGGCAAATGATGTGAAAATACACCGCAAGCGTCTGCGATCAAGAATTGTTTAAGATGTTATTGCTACGGGTAAATACTGTTATGTCATTCTGCCAACATTAAATTTCAACTGAAAATGCCTGCATGTTCCTTAACGAGTTTCAACATCATATTGTGATGTTTAAAATGACAATAGAAGTTTATTGAAATACCCACATACTTTTTGCTCACGTGTAAGGTATTATTAATTCAACACCTTACTTTGAAAAGGATCTTACTGCTCTTGAGCCTGTTTTGAGATATAAGCGTTTTAAGTTTCGATTGATCATACTATTTAAACCAGTGATGCACAAATGTGACCCGAAATCGGATTCTTTTGCGGCCCAAAATAACAAATACTTCGTCAGCAAATTTTTCATTAAATATGATAAAAAATAGTATTCGACATGTGAACAAATTATGCAGAACAACGATCAATTGAGATCGAAATATCAGGAAGGCGATCTGCAGAGTTTTTACAAATATCTCCCCGAAGAGCAGTTTCATACCCTACGTAAAAAAGCTGCGCTTTATGCAAGTCTTTTTTAAAGCACCTACATTTGCGAGCAAGCATTTTCCATATTAAAACTAAATAAGTCACAACACAGAAACCGCTTGAACAATGATAATCTCAGTGCTGTACTGATGATAGCAACCACAAACATTGAACCCGACATCAAAATGTTTGCTGCCAGTATACAGTGTCAGAAATCTCTCTAAGTTCCATCGTGCAATTCTGCATGTAATGTGGAGCGGAGAAGGATCGAAGTAGCTGATAAAATTATGTAATTATTAAATTAAAAATAAAATATAAAATTTATATCTCATCTAGTATAATATATCAATATTTTTATTCACTTTAACCCTTTGCGGCCCGCGAAAATTTTTAAATCGATAAATTGGCCCTTCTCTCAAAAAGCTTGTGCATCACTGATTTAAACCATACTATTTAATTCAAAAGATAAAATTCGCTTGTAACAATGAGCAAGTAAACATGTTTCAAATTGCTTGTGTAAAGCATATTTTATCACATCTCGAACCATTCTACTGAGAAATAACGATCTTAATGATGTCATGATGAAAATAATTATGACATTCTTAGAACTTTATCAAATAAATTTAACAAAAAAAGTGTACAGATAAACTCCGTTATTCAACCATAGATAATTCTTAAATTCATATATAATATATGATAGAATGCGGTAAATACAATCTTTTCCGACCAAAAGGTTATTTTAGGCAAAAATTTCAATTAGAACCTTTTCAAAGTAAAGTAACGAGTTGTTAACTATCACTTTGTGGAAAAGCTTTGTAAAAAAACTAAAAAAATCACTGCTTGATGGATTGGCATAATAATAAAAATAATAACACATTTTTAAACCTTATTCCAAATTGAATTTATTAGGATCAGGTCCAGTTTTGCTCATCGTGAGCATTTTCAACTAATTATAAATTCAAAAAAAAGCTTTATTTGTATTTTGCCAAGCAAAACTAAAAATATAAATTATTTGTCATAGATCACCACAAAAACGATCAGAATCTTAAACTCATAAAGAAATGACTTTATTAATTTAAATGCTTACCACATATGGTACAAGCAGCGTAATATTCGCGATGAGCGAAACCGGTCATGATCACAAAACAAAAAAAAAAGAGTTTTATTTTATTATATAATTATTGAAACTAGAAGAATTTTCATTTACCATCTGAAATTGTGAAAAAAAATAGATTACATTTAACAGCTGTTGAAAGAGTGAACATACGAGGAAATGAAAAATAATAGTTGTTACAAATTTTTGCTTTCAAGACTAAGCTTTTTCACTGTATAATGCAATTTGTAAGCCTTCTCCATGTTGCGAAAAACAAACATTTAGTTTTTTTTTATTGGCAGTAGTCCAGAATAGGTTGAAATGGCCTTTATAAAGCTACAAAACTATTAGAAAAGATTTGGTGTTTTGAATATTGTAATATATTTTTTATGATTTTGTTTTCATGGGGCTTTGAGTAGGGGCTCCAATCCTGGGTCAAAATTGTGATGCCGGGATTTCGGGATTGAAATTAGTTGTTTCCGATATTTTTTCGATTTTTTTATATTTATTGAATATTTCCATGTTAAAGTCTTATTAAAAATAAGTAGTCAAAAATTTACAATACAATTTCACTGTGCGCTTTGATGCTCATTCATATTTGTTAAAATCTAATATTTAATTGAAAATGAAAAAAAGCGTGGTTAGAGACGAGGCATCTAAGACAAATTAAATGCAAATTGTTTGAATTTTGTACCAAGTTTCGCCTTTCAGCATCTTCGGGCATTTCAAGTGCACGAATTTTTGCTATTGAAATTCCATCAAGCACCCTCAGTCAAAATCATTAATTACAAGACAAACTATTTTTATGATTTCCTAAAAATTTCACATTATTATTATAGTAAAATGATGGCACATCAACGGAAATAAATAAAGTGTTTATTGATATAAAATCTATCACTATATAGGATGTTGGAATCAATATTTGATATTCACTAAAATATTATTTGCGTATCGCGACAAAACTCTTAATCTTTACGAGCATTTTTCAGTACAATGATGACACGTGCAAGTCAAGGAAGTTTTACGATTTTGGTAACCCTTTGAGTGGTGGCTTATTTTGGATTTAATTATTGTTTTACAGGTTTTTCTTAATAATAATTCGTTGCAAAAAAATAGTCCCGAAATCATGTTTTCTAATGCCGAGGGTTATAAGGTATTAAGAATCTTTGAGATCCCGGGATTGGTAACCCTATTCGTGAGCTATTTAACCACAAAAAATGAGGTTGCGAATCAAAAAACTGGTACGCAATAGCCTTCTATAATTTTTTTCCAGATTATAACGTTTGATGCTACTTAACATATCACTCGTATAGCTTTGAAACTTCCACCTTCCGACCATATACGGAGCTAACTTTAGCTCAGTTACAATCACCCGTAATAATAAACTTTTATATTTCAGAGTAGTGTAGTAAGTTAATCTCGACTTTATCCTCGTTATATTCAAAACATGAATATTACAAGAAAAAATCAAAATAAAGTAATTTTTAATAAAAATAATAATCTCTTAATCTTTTCGATGGTTTCGGCGGTAACTTTGTGGAAGTTCATTTTAATATATTACAACAACAACATTAAAACTATTAAACTATAAACTATAAACATTACAAACTATTGAACTATAAACTTAGTTTATAGTTTAATAGTTTGTAATGTTTAACGTCATTAGAAATATATTTATTTGTTAGCTTTGTTTCGATTCTATAACCCTCTCTTGCGTCCCTTATAAAGGAAAAATCCCAATTTGATTGATTGATTGCACCTTATTAGGATCATTATGTTATTGCATTGTTTTGATTCTATCACCCCCTTCCTTGTTTCCTTTAGAAGGAAAAAACCCGTAATCCATTTTGTAATTTAATAATTTAAAATGTTAAAATGTTATAATTTATCTTGCTTCATTACTCAAGCAAACTTTGCGATAGTAAGTCTGAAGATGCCTCTGAAAGAGGCGAAACACGTGTCACAGTTAGTTACTCAATACGTGGAATAATCAAAGTTATTTTAAATTTTATATTAATCTTTAAATCATTTGAATTTTGTATTTTTCCATTAGTTCTGTCACTTACGACTCGGGTTTCACCTTTTGAATCTTCAGGCATTTCAAGTGCACGGATCTACTTGAACTGAACACAAAATTCAAACGATTTAAATTTGATATTTAAATTCCATCAAGTACCTTCAGTCGAAATTCTTATTTAAAAATAATAAAAGATTTAAGGTACGTATTCCGCATTTATTATATTAGATAGGGGCCAGTTTCACCCATCGCAAGCATTATACAAATATAAATTCGATATTTATACAAAAGATAAGCAAGACTTACAAGGTATGAAAAACAATTGGTATTACAACTAAACGATTAAATCAAAGTTAAATAAAACAAAGTAGAAAAATAGTTCAAATTTTGAAGACCTCTTAACAATACAAGCTACTTCATCAAAAACCAATTAAGTGCATTTAATAAATAGGAAATTGTATTCATAATGACCGTAATGTGTAATTGTCCAGCGCAAAGTGCTAAAAATCTCTTATTCTTTTTTTAAGTATTGACATTGAACACATTAAAAGTGATAAAACATAGGACATAAAACAAAAGTAGAACTATCCAATATTTTTCGAAACAGAACTAATGGTGTCACATTATTCTTCTGGCCATAGTGTTTGGCTAGCAATACAATATTTGTATAAAAATCAAGCACAACAAACGTAAAATAAAATGATGGTTGGTGTCAAAATCAGAACGGTTCACGACTTTGGAAACAAGAGTATGTAATAGTTATGTCAATCATACTTTTTACCAATCTCAGAATTATGATAAGTGATGTGGCAATGTGGCCGCTCATACAGATGTTAAGTTTCAGGCATGCTTAGAAAATTATTTACTATTAAATTCAGCAATAGTTAAGTTACCGGTCCGTGGCGCAGTGTCAACGGTGTTGACTTGCGTGCCAGACCGCCCGGGTTCGATAAATCTGTTCAAAGGCATGTTGTTTATAATCCCTTCCCACCTTTCCAGATCCCAAAGAGCTACACATGATGACAGCGATTAGCTAATCACTAGTCCTGTCCTAGTCCTCGTATCCTTTCTATCCTTACTCTCTTCGAAAAAGAGAGGTTGAGCCACTGAGTAACATGCAGTTCTCGTAGAAAAAAACATATGTTGAGATAAACTCTGTGAGGAGTGCATATACTCCAAGTTTGGAGCGGACATGTTAAAAAAATTTAGTTAAGTTCAGCTTTTGATACTATACAAATCAATTATACTCTATGTAATATAATAGTAAGATAGTATATGGACTTACCATTTTTAATCTGTCTTGACAGCATGTTAACTTGTATTACAGAAATAGCCACGTATTAAGCGACTGTTGCCCTATTCAATCGTTCCTCGTTTTGACTCTTAATGAACTAACTCTCCTTAGAGTGTCGTTATTTTTTTTTTGCTTTAGTCCATAGCATGGCTCGTGGCCTCAGTATCGTGCAAAACGATTGTACCTCATTTATATTAAATTGTTTTTTTTTAAAATATTATTAATTGTCGTACACATGCTTAGTATCAAACTTTTGGTCACAAAACAACCATTAGACGCAGACATGCCAAATATAATAAATTTATTAGGTTTAGCTCAACGCGAGCACTATCAATTGAAATCAACTGACTCAGTCGATAATGGTCGTGATTTATTTATTTATTCAAAAAAATACAAATCATGGATTACAGCTCACGCCAATAAGCCATGCATTTGACAAATTTATTTACATATACATACATACATACTTGTATACACATAATAAAAATTACAAATTGTAACAGAGAGAAAAAGTAAATAAAATCACATTATAAATTTACAAAGATGTCAACCGAATGTGATAAGCGAATCCGGTTCTGATCCAAATAAATTTAATGTCGAATATGTACGAAAAGTGTTTTATTGTTTTTATTATAATGCCATTCCACCAAGTCCGGTCGGTGGTGCAGCGGTCAACTTCGTTGGCTCCCGTGTCAGACCACCTGGGTTAGATTCCCGGTAAGAGCAGATTTCGATTCGACCGATTCTACTCGAAGGCTAAGGATATTTGTGTTGCTAAATATCCCTGTCCACCTTTCCTATCATAAAAAGCGGTGCTTAGCGAGAGCAATTAGCTTACAACTAGTCTTTTCCTAGTCTTCGTATCGTTTCGATTCCTTACTATCTTTGAAAAAGAGAGGTTGAGCAACTGAGTAACAAGCAGTTTTCGTAGAAAAACATGTGTTAAGATTAACTCCGCGAGGAAGCCATATGCTCCAATATGGGAGCGGAAATGGTAAAAAAATAATACTTACTATGGTTATTGCATGGCTAAGAAAACTTTATATATCAGGAGGTAGTTTTCAAATATGGCCAAATCCATTTGATGACAAACTGAGAAAGTGAGATATTTTCATTACTTTTTCCTCATAAGTTTGTGATTACTAGCAGTATTTTTAAAATTTGTTTAAAATTAAAGATTTACAGATAATTGATTGAGTGCCTACTCATGTGTTTGCATGTTTATAATTTCGTTATGTAATCAAAGATATGCATTTTCAAAAGATATGTGCAATTCGAACGCGTTAGGCTATTTTCTTTATGATTCGAACCTTATTTTTAAACCATTTATTGATTGAGTGGGCATTTACTTGGTAGAACTCCATTATAATACGGTAAGAATAATTAATTCTGACGAAGGCGTAAGCCAAAATAGTTATCAACAAATATATAAAATAATTTATGTAGAACTAAAATACATTGTTATTTTTCTTACCGAATTACGGATAATGTGTAAAATTGCAAACTTTTCCATTTGAATAAAAAAAGGTCACAAAAGCAAAATCAAAAATTGGCAGTTAAAAAAAACAATTATTTTGAAATTCGCCCCGTCCTTAAGATACGTATAATTATTTTGCTACATCGTCATTTCAGTGGAGTTAGTAAAAAATAAAGTTATTTCAAGCCTTCTTTTCAAATGATTAAAGGCCGCCTTTGCAAGAAGACAAACCTTCTCAACATTGTTATATGAAATAATAAATCAGCCCAGTAACGGTATTAATTTCTGTCTAGATCGTGAAAGCAGAAAACAAAAAAGTGATTCATCATCCCAAACCCCCGACCCCCGCCGACGCTTAATACCCCTCCCCAATCCACACATTTCATAAAACGAAGAAGCGGGGAGATATGCATTCAGGTAGCTAATACGAAAAAAAGGCTGTACACAAAAATAAAACAACACCCGAGATGTGATTTTTGCAGGGCTGTGGAAGGGTTAAAAGAAGCATGACTCCGACTCCAACTAAAAAAAAAATATTTTTTTTATTCAGATAATTTAATGATTGATTGAATTGGCATTTACTTGGTAGAAATCCATTATAACACGGTGAAAAATAGCAATTTATCAAGTACTACTGCAATTTCTACATAATTTTTGAAGGACTAAATACAGGGCTGTGGAGTCGTTTAAAAAAAGTACGACTCCGACTCCGACTAAAAAAAGTTTAATTTTGTCACGTTTTTTTCATACTTTTCCTGTGCATGTGTATTTAAAAATAAAACACCAATTTCACTGCTGAAAATGTATACCGCAATAAGCATTGCATTGATCAGTCAAACAATTCTTGTTTCTGGTGACTCAAGAGATCTATGCGACATATGTAGTTGATAGCTATTTCGGCCTACGCCTTCATCAATATATTTCTACACCAGTACGGACAGAGAAGTAAATATATGCTTGAACATAGTTCTAACGAGAGTTAAAGCTAAAATAGCTATCAACTATGTATATAAAGGGTTTTTCATTAAGGACGCTAAATTTTTTTTTTTAAATAAAACAAAAACGAATGAAGATATCTAAATGAAATTATTATGTTTTAAAGTACATTTAGTGGCAATTATGTATGAAATTCAATTTCCCTCGCATGACCACCGCGGGCACGTTTGCAGAAGTCCAATCGTTGAATCCAATTTTCCACCACTTTTTCACATAATTCGGCCCGAATCGCACCAATTTCGCGTTCAATATTTTCTCTTAGCTCTTGTAACGTCGCCGGCTTGTTGGTATATACCAAAGATTTAACATAGCCCCAAATAAAATAGTCCAATGGTGTTAAATCGCATGATCTAGGCGGCCATTGAACTGGTCCATTTCGCGAAATAACACGCTCTTGTTGCGTGTGCCGTGTGACTGGTAGCGCCGTCTTGTTGAAACCACATATTGGCCAAGTCCATACCTTGCAATTGAGGCCAAAAAGTAATCAGTTATCATGGAGCGATAACGATTACCATTCACAGTAACATGACGATTAGCATCATCAACAAAAAAATATGGTCCAATGACACCTCCGGCATGTAATCCACACCAAACAGTGATTTTTCCGGGATGCAATTGTGTTTCGTGAAGCACGTGTGGATTGGTGCCTGCCCAATAACGCATATTTTGCTTGTTTACATATCCATTGAGCCAAAAATGAGCTTCGTCGCTAAAGATGATTTTTCGATGGAATTCATAGAATCATTTTCAAATTGTTGTGTAGCCCAATTGAGGAATTGGCGACGCTTCAAATGGTCAAGCGGCTTTAGTTCTTGTGTCAACTGGATCTTGTATGGATGTAGGCCAAGATCTTTTCGCAAAATTCGCCACAATGACGTCACAGAAATGCCCAATTGTTGAGAACGTCGTGTCAGTGACTCATTTGGGTCATCAAGAACAGATGCTCTAGCGGCGGCAATATTTTCCTCACTTCGTGCATTTCTTTGTCTCACTGGCACTGGAACATTGTGTAGCGACAATGTGCTTTCAAATTTTACACCAAACGTTGAATTGTTGATGTGGCAGGCAAGTGATGACGACGATAAAATGGTCGTAATGCTCTTAAAGTTGCGGTGAGCGAACGCGAATTTTGGTAGTAGATTTGAATAATTTGCAAGCGTTCCTCCGGTGTGTACTGCTCCATGATGATTCGCCAACTAAGTACGAGTGTTAACCTCAAAAAAAATTGAGCGTCAAAACGTCAAAAAGTACGAGTGTTAACCTCAAAAGTTTGAGCGTCCCTATTGAAAAACCCTTATTATAATATTTTTGGAACGAAAATACATTGCTTTTTTGCCACCGTATTATAATAGTTTTCTACCAAGTTTATACCAATTAAGTCAACAAACGATCATACAAAGTTGCATATCTTTGAAAACCTGCTTCAAATACAATATAGACTTGGTACTAATTCCACTTTTGTAAAAATTGTTCAGGAAGCGTTTTCAAATGATGGATTATAAAATATGACATACCTACATCGTAATTCATATATTAATTTTAGTAAAGTAGACAATAGGATGGAAACACACTTCAGAAATGATAAGAATTTTTTTTTATGACGAAGCAAGCGACTCGTAGAGAATCCAATCAGAAACTAGCTGCGAGTCATTTATTTTCGTTACACTGCGATATGACTTGAATAAGCGAAATGGACAATGTGTTTAGTTTGTAAGCTTTTTCTAATTTTAGAAATCATAAAATAATTAACAATTTATTTCACTTTATTAAAATTGTTTGCTAGAAGTACTTCAGCTATTTCGGAAAAGCATTGTTAGTAACACACAATGAAATACATTATCAAACAATACAAATATGTTTCATAATTTTGATTGTAGGAAAATATCCTGATTTAAGTATGCGGTTTTTGAACGGTGGTACCAGGTACGTATTGACTAACTTCAAACAAAATACTGGGAAAACACAAAAGGTGGTAACAATGTGTTGTTATGTGAACTTATTACGACCAAATATATCACCGTGTTGGTGGAAAATGTGGCTAACTAACATTTTATTTGTACATAAATAAGAATTTTTTGTTGTTACTCATTCCACATAATCAAGAAATATATTATCGCTTCCAGATCATTATGAAAAAATTTGAATAAGTTAAAAAGTACCGTAAAACGGGCTGAATAGAGACTGGTCAGTGAATAGAGACAAAAAAATGATTGCACTTTAGCACAACTTTACTAAGTATCCAATGTATTTTTTACTATTTATATATAATTATTTAACTTTTAAGGTGTTCACTGTCAATACTTGGTGGAAAGGCATTATAATAAAAATAATAACACATTTTTTAGTACTTTTTCCACATCTGATTTATTTCATCAGGACCGGTTTCGCTCATGGCGAGCATTATCAACTGAATAATGCTCGCCATGAGCGAAACCGGTCCTGATGAAATAAATCAGATGTGGAAAAAGTACTAAAAAATGTGTTATTATTTTTATTATAATTATTTAAAATGACTAAAATACTATCTCTCGAATGACAAAACGAAACCAACTAAATGATTGGCCAAAATTGAAACAAACGTGTTTAAGTTTGATGCCTGTGCATCCTTACTTTTTGACCCCTTATAAACTTCTCTTTAATTGCACGAAAATTAAAATCAATCATGTTTTTTTTGGTGAATAAGTACCGTAAAACGGAATGAATAGAGACTCGTATAGAATAGAGGTTCATATATTCCAATCATTCTTGAGTCTTAATCTCAAAGCATAGCAAAAGCAATCATCAGGTAAAGTTAGGTTATGTTGGGTTGGGTATTAGGTTTTTTAATGAATGCATTTTTGATTTGAAATTAAAGATTCGATAATAATGGCCAGAGTCATCAATTAAAATCACATGATTTTTTCGGGGTCATCACTTCTTGAAGTGCAGGGTTATCATTTCTTTTGTAAATAAAAACAAAAAAATTGCTTAAAAAAAGTAGCAGTGCCACCCAAAAAAACTCCCGCAAAATCGAAATCACGTAAAAGTGGACTGGGTGTTTATATTTTTTTAATCTTATCTTTTTTTATGTATTTTTGAATGTATCATGTTTATTTTCAAATTGAATGGCCACCCTCTGGGACAATTTCTGGATCCACTACTGCTAGACGCCGTGTTTTGGGATCGGAAGGGTTAGAATAGGTTTTTTACAACACAGCCCCCATTGCCTTCGAACAGAAACAATAAGTAAGTTTTTTAATTTATTATAGATGTCGGATCTCACTCGGTTGACTTCTTGGTCAATTTCCAATGCAATTATTTCTATGCTATAACCATAGTTTTTTTTTGCATTTCAAAAGCGACAATCTGAAAATTTTCTAGTTTTGTTATATCAGGAGGTAATTTTCAAAACTGGTAAATTCCAATTTTTTTTTTATCTGCCAATTTTAGAATACACTTTTGAGACCTTTTATATTCACATGGAAAAGTTTGCATTTTTACACATTATCTGTTATTCTATGATTTAAGACATATTTAAAAAATATTGATAGTAAGCACAAACTTATAAGGAAAAAGGAATGAAAATTTCTCATTTTCTCAGTTTGTCAACAAATGGATTTGACCAAATTTAAAAACTACCTCCTGATATATCAATAAATACCGTACACCGTACCAAAGACCGTTCAAAATATTTTTTTAGAACTAAACTCCATTACTGAGTAATAATACTTTTTGTTTTGCAACGGATAAAGTGTGCGGAGTGCTTAAAGCTCTATGAAGTTTGCTTTTAACATTTAAATATTTAATTACTACTCTTATACTTGGTTGTAACGTGGCACAGTTTTCACTGGGATGCACCTGGGCTTAACTGAAAGTCAGTCTCGCGTTGTCTATTTCTTCCATGCTAAGAAAGAGACGGAGAACAAGTTTCTCTTCAAAAATTTATTACGAACCAGAAATACCAAATTAATTCAAACTCACCACATAAAATATTCCTTGCATGAATGAATGCTCCAACAAATTTTCAGTCAGACATTACTTGGCTCGAAATTATTAACATAATTTTCTGATGATATTTTTTTAGCCGTTTTCATTTCCAAAGTGAGTTTTTACAACTAAAGATTTCGACTGATGGAGACATTTTTTTTTTACACTTGATGTGATGGAGACATATCCTTGTCGCTAGCTGGTAGTTAGTGCCAAGTTGTAAGTGGTTATCCGTTTTTCGTTATTCGTTATTCGTTTTTCGTTATTAGTTATTCGTTATTCGTATATCAGGCATATGTCAGGAGGTATGTAGTTTTCAAATTTAGTCAAATCCATTTGGTGACCAACTGAGAAAGTGAGATATTTTCATTACTTTTTCTTCATAAGTTTGTGATTACTAGATATATTTTTAAAATTAACGACTTACAGATAATGTGTAAAAATGAAAACTTTTCTATGTGAATCAAAAAGGTCTCAAAAGCTTGATCAAAAATTGGCAGTTAAAAAAATGGTTTTGGAATAGACCAGTTTTGAAAATTACCTCCTGATATGGCTTCAATGTTTCTATCTTTAAGAAATAAAAAATATATAATATATGAAAAAATATAAAAAAAACCCCAAGTGATTTCATTTGGGTATCCCTGGCAGTTATAAAATCATTTATTAATTTCTGAAAGAAAATTCTTCTGGGAGTTAAATTTATTCACAGTAAAAAAAACAATTGATTCATCGAATAAACAACTAAAACCATATCAATCGCACTCTACATGTGTCGAACGTAACAATTCAATAGAACAGAAGCATCAAAGCATCCACATCTACATCTCGCATCAAACACTAACATAACACCAAGTGCAATATATGCTATCCGTTTATTTGATCAATTAGGAGTGAACATGACGTAAAGCGATTACAATACAACACGCTAGGGCTGATACAAAAACCGACTTTCGGAAAACACGGTTTTCGAATGTCTATATTTTACAAAAACCGGTTTTTTCCAGTCTTAAAAGTTTTATAAAAAATGGATAATTCAATTAAAATATCAGGGCTGTGAACTCGGAGTCGGAGTCGTGGAGACGGGGCTTTTTGGCCGGAGTCGTACTAGGAGTAAGAAATTTTGAAAAGTTTGACCTTTTATTTTTTGCATATAATATTTTTTATTTATTGTAAAAAAATTAAACAGAATACATGGCATTACAGCTGACGCCAATGCGCCATGCATTTGACAATTAATAAAAATAACACAAAAAGTATTACACAAAATTGAAAAAAATAAAATAAATATAGAATTAACAAATGTATGGATCAGAACAGAAACATATTAATTACATAAAAAGAAAAAATATAAAAACAAAGAACCAAGCTCACTACCGAAGATGTCCATCAGGCAGTGCATTCATCAGCCGAACAGCCCTTGTGACTGGCGACTCAAATGACCTACGTGACAAACAAGTTCTGACAAAGAACATTGATTGGCCTAGGCTACGACCACGTAGGTAGAAACTGGGAGCATGCAAGCTTAAAGTTTCAAGGATGACAGGGTTATCAACTCGGCCCCGAAGAAGAAGAGTAAAATGTTTCAACATTGAAATCGATCTGCGAGCTTCAAGAGAACGGTTCCCAAAAGAAACTTGGTTGGATAATATTCCATTAAAGAATTATCAAAAGGAAATAAATTGAATTTTTTTTTGAAATAATAATAACGCAGAAATTTTTTATGAATTCAGTTGCGAAATATATTTATTTTCATATGGGATCCATATTCAAGCTTGCTTAAAACTAAGGAAATATACAGAGTACGAAACACAGTAGGATTTTTAAATGGCTTACTTTGCCGAACTATGAATCCAAGAAGTTTACTAGCATGCAGGGTAATTGAAGAAATATGGGAGTGAAACGAGAAAGAAGAGTCAAATGTTATACCAAGATCAACAACTTCAGACAAACGCTGCAAATTTATATTCGATATCTCATATTTATATTTGATCGGCAATTTTGAACGAGAGAAGGAAATACAGAAACATTTCGAAATGTTGAAGTCAAGTTTATTTACTGAAGACCAATTCAGAATCGAGTTATATGTCAGATATATAATTGAATACATATAAATAGGAAAGGTAGGAAAAAATCGTGACGAAATTAAACTTTGTTTAGTGGGAGTCGTGTTTTTTGGCCAATGTTGGAGTATGAGTCGTGTTTTTGGCAAATGCTGGAGTGCGAGTCGTATTTTATTAAACGACTCTACAGCCCTGATGTATACACAAACTAATACACAACAAGAAATTATTTGGTGCTACTTTTCATAAAATATGATTTAAGAAAACACAAAGCATCTACTTATCACTAGTCACTTCGTGATGATCTTATTTTTGTAACAAAATTTCTTGATTTCGAAAATACCCTTTCGCTGGGTAATAATGTAGGGCATATGGTCTCGACCCATTTGCAAATGGGTATTCTGATATATTCTGAATTATTTGTTTTCACTTTATTTGATGATTTCACTTTTCAAAGCAGGTGAAAACAGTGAATTTATTTGAAGAAATATTTTGAAGACTATTAATGTTTTTATTAAAAAAAATAAAAACAGTTCCTAAGTTGCAAAAAAGCGGGGATCGAATGTCAAAAATTAAGACAAAAAACCGATTTTTCAAAACCGGCAAGCCCTACTTCCCACTAATCCCCGGCTGCCATCTTGCAAGAGAGATTGCTATTTCCCTGAATGACGATGTGGCAAATGTTATTTCAAAATATCTATTGAATTTGGTGGTTATAATTATTGTTATATTTTATGCAGAGTACTGTAGGGTGTAGGACATGTTAATGAATTAATACCGCTGAAAAATGGACATGTTTGACTTGTAAAATCTGCACACTTTTTTGGATCAAAATACCGGTTGTTAAATAAATTTTTGATTAGTTGTTAAACATAATAAATAAATATGTGGACAAAGTCGTACACACAAAAAAGCCTAACCTTGTTTAATACAGTCGACGGTCAAATGTAAAAATAAATTTGTCAAGGTACAATCAACATCTTTTCTTGTAACATATATTTACTTAATTCAATTAAGTAAATTAATCAGAAAATAGAAACAAAAAAATATTAAATATTACCAAAATGTTTTGATTAAAATATGTAAAGACTTTAAATTGGTTATCATAATGCATTCGGTCATGCTCAACCTAGCCATCCCTAACGGTATAGATTTTGTCCCAACAGCTACTTTACTTTAAATATCTATCTTAATACTAGTGATACGATGTCTAAACTCTAAGTATTCTTATATCATAGTTTTTTACACCTTTTGCAGAAAAAAAAAGATATTTATTGGCTAGTTGCGCCGTAATCGATTAAAAAAGAGAAGAAGTCGTAATTTTTTAGTCTAATTGTCGATGTTAGCAATCGCTGAGAAGCGCTAACATAAAATGTCACGCCAATAAGCGATAAGAGAACGTGACCATAGCGAGTCATATATAACATGGATGGAGTGTTTCATATCTGGCAACAATAAAAGGCGATAAGCGATAAGATAAGAGATAAGGTAATGTGACTTCGTGCATGGTTATTGGCTTGTTAGTCACTGGCTCCATTGTGAGTCCGCCATAGCCGTTGGAGTGGAAACGTCGTCGTTTTCATGCGCGACTTAAATATGAATAATTTTTATATGATTTTTTTTTTCAGAAAGAAGTTAATATACGTCAAAGCATATTCAATCACTTTTTTATTGCAGTCTATGCCAATAAGGCCAAAACACTGGGGTCTTTTTATACCCCCTTTCGGCCTGAGAGTCATTTTTCAAGGATAGTCCTACGAAGGTTAAACAAGCAGTAAGTTATTTAGAATTCCGACTGAACGGGTATGATGGAATTTCAATATCAAATTTGAATCGTTTGAATTGTGTAAATTTACTTGAGTTTTATCGCTAACGACCCGGGTTTCGCCTTTTGGATTGACTGCCTCTTTGCGAAGCAAATTTGCGAGTTAAATAATATTTTCTTTTGAGCGAGACATCTTGCATCGATCAGGTCGATCGATCGCTCGCTCGGCTCGCTCGATCAGTTAAGTGTGTATAGCAACACAATATTTTTCAGTGTAAGTGAATATTTTCTCATCATTTTACAGACCATCTTCAATTCAAGGAGTAATCCTTCGTAGTTAAGGTCGTAAAACCTTATATAACATACTGAGAATTTTTTTAACACCATTTTATTATACCCGAGAGGAATAAAGACATATTTCTTATATTTTATTTCGGAGTAGAAATGATATCGCTCTTGATGGTGTGTTAATGTTAGCAAATGGGTTGTTAAATTAATAATAGCGGGATATGTAAGAAACAAAGCAACGAAAGGTTTATTAGGCATGATGAAGTCCATTGCTTTATCCAACAGACTTTCTCTTAGGCATGCTAAATTTCAATAGTTTGATGCTCAAAGACAAATGTACTTGGAAATATACTTCTTTCGGCTACTCCGAAGTCAAAATGAGAATTCCACCATTCTTGAGAATGTTAAATTGAATGTTCCTGATATTTTTTTGAGGAATCGTTAACATGGGTTGTTTGTTCTTCCAAGGGGTAGAACAAGTCTGCCAATGGGGATACCACTGGGAAGAGCTTTAAAAATTTTAAGCGGTATTGCTTCGGATGTTGAAATATTTCATATTCATCACTTTTAAGGTGTTCATGTGAATCAAGAACATAATAAAGGGTGCCAGAGTGCATTGATGTGAGTGAATTCAGACGAACACTATTTTTTATGAATAAAAGTTGATTTTGTCGGAACTTAATCGGTAAAATTTTTTGAAAATTTCCAATTAGATTTTATTGATTTTTACTCTCTACTGGACTATTAAAATATGTTAAGTATATACAGGTATGTATGAATATATAAATAAATGTATATTTATTTGTTAAATGCATGGCATGCATGCACAACCTTTTTGGGAGAAGTGCCAGATAATCATTTCTCAGATAGTTCGAGAGCCGCATGGGTAAAACTGATTAAATTATCGACATTTTTGGTGTAGATAAATTTAAAATTGTATTGATTTAAATTATTCTTCCATCGTACGTAAAAAAATTGAATAAAAAATGTGATTGATATGTGTTATTGCGGGCCGCATGAAATGTCATTGAAGTCCGCAAGTTGCGCATCACTGGTCTTAATCATCAAATAATCCAAAAAATGTTAACTCTGTTGTGAATATTTTTAAATTGATTCATTTTAATTATTTGAGATTTAAAGCGGACCAAGTTCATAAATTTTTATTTCGGATAAAATTTTATTGTTTTATTTCACAAAGACAATTTCATATAAAATAACATTCGGAAACAAGTCTTACGTTGACTTACTACAACACATACGTATTAGACTACAAACATATGTACTTCTAGCGTATGACGTACGGAGTAGTAGAGTATGCTAACAACATCATGTACATATATATGTACATAGAACATGCGCTTTTACATCAGTAGCGGCAAAGTGTATCGCTTTTCTTTGTGAGATAACCACAACTTTGTACACTATATTGTTTTTTGGTACAGTATTCTACATTTTTGATCGAATAATGTGGCTTCTATTTTATATTGTATGAGAATTGTGCAGATTTAATGAAATTGCAACCAAATTGCATACACTTTAATTGAGTCGTATAGTATCAAAAGCAGAACTATACAATATTTTTTGAAACTGAATAAATCAAATTAAAATAAAACAATAGTTTTTTTAAATTTCGAAGACCTCTTAACAATACAAGCTACTACACCAAAAACCAATTAAGTAAGAATGATCATTAACAATGTTAATACAACAGGTAAGGTGCATTTAATAAATAGTAAATTTTACTCTTAATGACCGTAATGTGTAATTGTCCGGCGCAGTGTTAAAAATCTCTAATTCTTTTTTTAAGTATTGACATTGAACACATTAAAAGTGATTTAAGAATTTATTCGTATTGTGTCAAAAGTATAACTATCCCATATTTTTCAAAACTGAACTAATGCTGTCACATTATTCTTCTGATCATATGTAGTGTATGGCTAGCAATAAAATATTGGCACAAAAATCATGTACATGTGGTATAAAAACGTAAAAGAAAATAATGGTTGGTGTCAAAATCAGAACGATTCATGACTTTGAAAAAAAAAGTATAATGATATACAATTTAATATATCTTCGATTTTTCCACGTATTGTGTTACTAATTGTGACACGTATCAATCTTTACGAATATATCTTGCTTCATTACTTAAGCATACTTTGCGATAGTAAGTCTGATGATGCCTCTGAAAGAGCCGAAACATGTGTCAAAATTAGTAATAATCAAAGTTATTTTAAATTTTATATTAAAAAAACTTCCACAAAGTTACCGCCGAATCCATCGAAAGTATTAAAAGTATAATGGTTTGGTCAATAACATTTTCGGCCTATTACAGTGTTATCCTAAGCGATGTTTCAATGTAGCCACTTGTACAAATTTTAAGTTTCAGGTTTTAATGGACTGTTGAAAATGTAAATATTGCCCAAAAAGCCAAGAAAACATTTTTCGTGTTTTTTTCGGAAAGCAAAAAAGTGGATAGTTCTACTTTTGATAATATACGACTAAATTATTTTCCTGGTTTATTCACTCACTGTTCATGCAACATGTCTTTTTTTCAATAAAATTCTGGAATGCAAGCGTCGACTTGTAATTCCGGAACTACGAGATGGTTGAAAGTTCTATGTGGAGGCAAGATGACTAACAAGAGACAAAGAGTCGTTGTGCTTATATTTTTCCGTCTACAGATAGAAAATACTTATGAAAGGATCGTTTTAACGTTATCTTTTCTGGCATTTTTTTTAATGAGAAGAATGCTTAAATAAGCTCAAATCACAACGCCACATAAATGAAACAATAGGAAAATTGGTAACAATTGTGTTATAGGCTATGAATAAAATTTTCAGTTACAAAAATTTATGATTCCAATACAATTGTAAAGTTAAACTATAACATTTAAATACGGCTTATGTTGACATTACTGTAAGTATCTCCATGTAAAATATTGAAATTGAATTTCCTGCTCAAATATTGTATTGATATACCTAAATATTCTCAATTTATCCTATACTTCTCGGCTCCACGGTGCAATCGTCAACGTCGTTGGCTTCCGTAACGGATTTCACAGGTAAGAGTCCCTGTACGATCAGCATTTCAGTCGATTTATTGACTCTATTTGAAGGCTTTTGTTATGTCTAAAAATTCCTTCGAAAATGACTAGAAAGCTAACCATTAGTCCTGTCTCAGGTTTATCCTTTCTATCTCTAGTCTCATCAAACTGAAGAGAGGTTAAGCTACTGGGAAAGTATAACTTTTCGTCAAAAATATGTTTAGATACATCCATTAGGAAAACATATACTCACATTAGTAGCACATTAGTAGCATACGTAAATTTAAAGAAGTCAACAATTCTGTTTTAAACTGTATGTTTGAACAATGTATAGGATTATGCAAATCAAAAATAACCTATTACGACGAAGCTAAGATTTTTAGATTATCCTAGTATTGCATTGGTGTAGGAATATAATATTGAACGGGAGTTGTGTAGCTTACCACCAAAGCTTTTATTTAAAGCTCCTACTAAGCTAGCTAGGAAAATCTAATATTTGTTTGTTTGTTCGTATTTTATGTGTTGCCATACCGTTCATCTGATTGCGATAAAACTTTGTCAACTTATTGCTTGCACTTGGGCGGAAGTTATAGACATCAACTTATAATAGTTCTTTTATATAGATATCAATGTTTTTTTCATATTTTATGCGCCGACCTACCGTTCATTTTGAAAACTTATTGTTGCACCTGCGCAAAGGTTATAGGCATTTTACGATTAAATTTCAGTTGTTGGTGCGTACGCAACGCAAACGGCAAATGTCATCGATACCGATCAATGTTAGTGAAATTAAATCGAAATTATTGTGCATATGAAAGCACTTCAATTAACACAAACACTTTCTTTCTTTGAGTGGCATAGCAACGCTTGCCGGGTACCAGCTAGTATAATAAAAAAAACATTCTATACTTAAAACAGTCCTTTACGAATTTTTATAAAGAAAACTTTTATTATTTCGATGAATTTTATGTAAAAAAAAAATCTGGCGTATTCTACAAATTACGGACTGGGTATCGTTACGAAAAAATGAAAGTTTTTTTTAACTGGAAAAATTTGAATCGTTGCTTTTTCATAAATAAAAATTAAAGTGGTCCAATGCCATATTTTTGAATACTTAAAAAAATAAGGTGGTGTTTTAAGTATAGGGGGAGGTAGGGTAGCAGTATGGTGGCTCTAGGTGTTAAGGTCTTACAGTTTACATTCATTCCGACGCTTTGAAGTCGTTTAAATTTTATGGTAATTTTATCACGAATAGAAATGCGCAACACTCACAGAAGCCAGATGCGGCAGGGGAACACAACCTTTAATCGTCTCGATACAGAAGTAAAAAAAACAAATATGAATCAATACTTATATGTTATCAACATTACGAGTCCAAGCAATCCAGTATGTTGGATAAAAACCGGTTTCGCTCAATCCAGGAAACACTTTAAAAGGGATAAATTTATTGATGTGTGAATTATTGACATAATCCTTTATTGTTTTGTATACTTTGTTATAATTCGTACAAAGTGTTATATGAACGTACCTTTTTTATTCAATATCCGGATATATTCGGCCCTTTTTAAGCTATTCGATACTCGGATATTTGCGAATAGTATTCGTTATATTTTACAAAATCGAGGAAAGATCACATTGCAATTTCTCCATAGTTAAAGAATAATTATAAACATCCCAGGTAGTGGTTTTTTTGCCTTTGCCCAACTCTGGTGCTATCAATATCTTATCATATTACTTGAGTTTGACGTATCATCTAGGAATCGGGGCTAGTAAAAACCTGTAATACCGTAATTTCATTAATTAAAGAAATACCGTTGCAATGCAGGTGCATATTTTAATACAATGTAATATGTATTTATATGTGTCTATCTAACATTTTACAGAAGCAGGAAAAGATTTAGTCTTATATTATTATAAAAAATGGTTGTCTGTAAAGTCGGTTTACGGACGATAGTTTAACGTGACAACGTCATAAGAAAACATTGATGAAATGATTGCATACTTTTATGAATAAAATGGAATCATTTTTATTGAATTATCATTATTTTGTATGGATACGAAGAAGGAGTGAAATGAAATCTACAATTGTTGTTGTAATATAAACAATGAAAACCACATTAACATTTCCCTTCACTTTATAAACAGTTGTAAACAGATCACGTGTAGGTACTGTAGGTGTATAAGTTGTGTGCTGCCGCTGTCTCTTTTCTACTCAGACGCATCGACCAATCGAGTGGAAGAGAGATAGATGCGGCACAACCGAATGGTAGGCCGATCGTGCTTCTCTATCGCTTATCCGCGCTCTCGCTCGCACGCTTGCCTTTGGCGTAACGCGACAAACGGGACAATGGGTCATGTTTTTTCGTGCGTGCAGCGGGCGTTCATCGATTTATAAGACGTTGTCACGTCAAAAGTATATATGTATGTAAGTGAACAAGGAAAAGTTGATCGTGTAACATCTCTATTTGCGTGCGAGTTATACGATTATTTATTAACAACTTAGAAATCGAGACCACTGTCTGCTTGCAAAAACAACTGAGTATTTCTTGTTTATTAAAATATGTTTTTTAATCATAATTTTAATACTATTGTTCAACATTTTAGCCATGTCAAAACTGTCCGGATATCCGAATATATCCGGATAGCTTAAGTTTAACTATACGATATCCGAATAGTTGATTTTGATGTATAATTGGAATCCCTAGTCGGGACTATTGTCTCAAAAAAGAAGTACATATTCCATCAAATAATTAGTATATATATGTACCTAGATGTACCTTTTAATGTGTTTACCGTCAATACTTGGTGGAATGGCATTATAATTAAAAAAATAACTTTTTACACGTATTATGTTAATAGTTTTGATACGTGTTTCGCCTTTTTCAGATTCATCTTCGAACTTACTACCGCAAAGTTTTTTTGAGTAATAAAGCAAGATTGATTCTAATTTTTTAAAATGATAAGTTACGAAATGTAGTTTGGTATTTTCCTTTTTACGGGAAGCAATGAATAGAAACAAAAAAAAACAATTAATTATTCCAATAATGAAGTTAGCAATACAAAATATTATCTAATTAGTACTACATAATGTGTTTTATTTTATAAATTAATGCCGTTTCAGGAAGAAGTGACAGCTTAAAACTAATTAATAGCTTTCAATAAACTTTTATCAAAATAATATACCTCTAAACGCATATAAATCACTATTCCATTAAAATTCAATTATTCTTTATGTGGTATTTAGACTTGTTAAGAGAAGCTCGTATGAGATGTAACCAATGCAAGCCAATACAATAAAATACAGATGCCCGCATTTCTTAATAATGAAGTAATTTTTTAATCAAAATATTTACCTATTTTTTTGTCAGAACTTGTTTTTTTTGAGTAGACAGTCACAAGGGTGGTTCGGCTGATCAATGCACTGTCTGTTGAGGTGGACAACTTCAGCAGTGATCTTGGTGCTTTTTTAAAATGTAATTACTATGTTTCTGTTTTTATATTTTTTAAATATTGTGTTATATATTATGTTATATATTAATTTACTTGTCAAATGCATGGTGAATAGGCATCAGCTGTAATCTCATGTATTGTACTTTGCTATTTTCTAGTAAATAAATAAATATATAATGAAAATACCAACAACAAAATATCCTGAAAAATCAAATCAATAATATCGAATATTTTCAAGACTTTTTTGTTTTGAGCTAATGGGCTTAGTTAATATTCTGAAATGTAATTCTTCTGAAAAACTTAGTAAATCTATTTTTTTTTTAGTTTTTTATATCTGCCGTAAGACTCCGAGCCCACCAGGGCTGATACAAGCCCCGTTCCCCCGCTTTGCCGTCTGCCTTTTTCAGAGAGAACATTTTTCAAGTTTTCTTCGCTTCTGTATCCTCAAATGCATGCATCTATCTTCAACCACGTCAAGTATGAAATAAACAAGACGACTTTTCAAAATTACGCTACGCTCTATGATTTCAGTCAATACGTGAATGTTTTACGAATTTTCTTTGTGTTTCTTTTATTTGCGACATTATGATAAATTTAAAAGTTGTCCCGGAAAATTTTAGATTTCACGCATTTCAATTTCTTGCGTATTTTCCAAAGTAAAAACCCAAACATAATGATATTCGCCACAAACGATTTACTTTGCTAATGATTACTCATACTTTATTGATTTTTGATGTAATAGCTTGGATCGCTAAGAGGTCTTCAATATTTAAATTATAATCTATTTTTCATGCACTTTGCTTCAATTTATTTGCTGAGTTGTAATACCAATCGTTTGTAATAACTTTGTATAAATATCACTGTTTCGTTGTTTTTCTTATCAGTTGACAATGCTTGCCATGAGCGAAACCGGTTCTGATCCAATAAATTTTATGTGGAATAAGCACTTAAAATGTTTTACTATTTTTATTATAATGCCATTCCATCAAGTATTTGACAGTGGACACCTTAAAAGTGACAAACGATTTGTAAAAAAAAAATTGTGCGATTTTCCGCGGAACGTATCTACCGCACAAAAAAAAGGTTTAGGTGTAATTCGATATTTTTCTCTATGTACAAGTCTGTCAACTGATATAGGGTGGCAGCTATACTAATTGGAAACTTCGATATTAGCCTTCCAAAATAATGAATGGCTTAGAATTCCCGTTGGTGTGAAAGAAACAAATGTATCTAGTGTTTCACAACAACGACTTAATTTTGGAAGATAAAAGTTGAAGTGACCAATAACTTTTTTTACCATGTCCGCCCCTAAATTGGAGCACATGGACTCCTTCTTGTTACTCAGTTGCTCCACCACTCATTTCCTAATGATGTAGGGATTAAATGGATACGAGGACAGGGTATAACTACGACAGGCTTAGTGGTTGGCTAATCGCTCTCGCTACGCGCCGCTTTTTGGGATCGGAAGACTGGGAAGGGATTTTTAACAACACCTTTTGTCTTTGAGAAGTATCGATTAATCGCCTGCAAAAATCTGCTCGCACCGGGACTCGAACCCGAGTGGTCCGTCACGGAAGCCAACGACGTTCACCACTGCACCATGAACCGGTTCTCATAATAGCAGCCATCCTATTTAATTTATTAGAAAGAAGTAATAGAGGTAAGTGAGTATCATATTGAAATTCAAACTTTAAAACTATTACATCAAGAAATGTGGTAATAAAATTGAACTTAAATTTTGGTTATCAGTCACTCATAAAATATAACTTAATCTTATGATTATTCGAGCAGTTATTCTAGCGAATAAAAAACTTAAGGTAACAACCATACTCAAATTTTAGTCGTTAAAATGAACTATCAAAGAAACGGATAAAATACAGTAGTATTCCAATGTTTAAATAAAAAAAAAATGTAAGATGTAAAACGGCGAAAAAATCAGTGACTTTCAACTTGTTTTCGTTTCAGACCATCGAGTGCTAGTGTTTTATATGTTGAGAATAGTAAAAACTAATAACCAAAAAAACACAAAGCAGTTTAATATTTTTTGAAATTATTCATTCTTTAATTCAAATTTCTACAATATGTTTGTTAGAAATCAATCTATTGTATGATAATTTACAATACATCTAGAACTTTTTTGAACGTTCAGTAAAATAGAATAAGATTATCGAATATCATTTTAGAATAAAGGGATTTCCTTTGAGGCAAAATCAGGGCTCTCGCATTTCATTACAATATCTAAAATCCACGCTTGTTAGATCGCGGCGCATAAGCTAGCATAAAGTTTATCAGTTTCTTAATCATTTATTTGCATCATAAAAAAGATTTTTCATTGGTATTGAATTTTAATCTGCAATTATTCAAAGATTATTCATTTTTGACAATGATGTAATGATGTGTACCCTTACTTTTGGATAGATTTTAAACGAAATTAGATAAGAAGTATTCTGTGGTATTCTGTGGTATTCTGTGGTATTCTGTGGTATTCTGTCCAGGTTTGATTGTTGCCTTTTATATATAAGTGTTTGCTTAACATATTTTTACTAATTGAATGCATTTTTAAAATTTGTTGAAATCTTCAACCCTTCAGTTAATACAAATCGGATATAGAGACATATTTCCTGAATTCAATTTCAACAAATGAAATATCGATAATCTCTAATAATCGCAAGAGATGAAGTTCAACCATCAGGCCAGGATGTACGGATTAAGGCAGTGAGTATATTATATATTAAGTACAATGCCCCATTGTTTTGAATCCTTATATGCTGACTTCCTCAAAATTTGTCAGACACAGTCTTGTGCAGCAGTCGTCAACCTTTTTGACATCTCAGACTTCTACACATTTTTTTTAGTTGATCATTTTAAATTAATACAGAATGGTACTTACATTTGTATAAGCACGTACGCCCGAACCACTTTTTGTACGGTTTCTATTTCGAAACGGCTTAGAAAAAAATTATATTGATTTTTTTGCTTTAAGCAAGGCTTAAAATAACTAAAATGAACATACATATATGTTTGTAAAATTACATATAAATCAAAAATAAGGTCTGCACTGTCGCTTATATATTGATAATAACGTAAGATAAGTTCACGTAAGAAGATGTAAATACTATACAAGATACTCCCGAAGATGTCCCTCCGTTAAATATTTCTAGCAATAAGAGTGATTTTCTCGTGAAACGGTTGTGTGAATTATCAATAAGTGATACTGAACTAGTAAATTTCTGTTGCCAAATTTAATTTAAATTGAAAAATATCTATGTCAATTTATCTATAAATCTTTTAAAAATATTTCGTTTACTATATTTTTTTTTAGTTTTGTTTCGTAATTTGAGTAATTTGATGTAACTAAATCCATCTACCATGTTTGTATAAGCAACTTCCACCATTATTTTTTGCACAGTAGTCTTTGAAACTTATCCCCGTGCAAAAAGATGAACGGGTGTATTTTTTAAAAATATGATTACATATTTCATTTTAAAATAACAATATTTTAATATCCCGGTTATTTCTTTGTGATAAGGGTGCATACATGATTATTAGCGTGAAATTTTTTTCGTTTTAAATACACTGTTTAATTCTTGATTCCCACAAATTCAATTCTTTTAGTAAGCTCCGTACTGGCAGTTATATTTGTATGAATTTCAGTTATAGTTTTTTTTGTCTTTCAACTGTTTATTTTTTCTCTCGTCATTACCTTTTTACAGCATACTAACAGTAAATGAAATACTTAAATGCACAGAAAGATTTCAAATTTATTTGCAATTTTTTAGACTGCGGAACACAAAAATAAAACAAAATTCTTTCACGTACCAATAGTTGGCCAACGCTGGACTATATTCTGCACACATCTGTACACAATACAATAGTATGACAGCCATTGATTTTCAATCCAATGTTAGATGAGTTGCTTTGCATCATATCGGTTGTCATGCGGAAACTCTTGACAGAATAGATTGATCACTTTTTTTTGTTCGACCATATCCACTCCACGAAATGAAAATTTATACTTATTATGATTAAGTGAATTGCTGTAGTTGTGAACTGGTTGTTTTATTTCATCAGCTGAAAATGCTCACCTTGAGCGAAACCGTTCCTGATTCAAATAATTTTTATGTGGAATATATACAAAAAATACTATTTTTATCCAATTATTTACGAGGTACTCGGTCATCGTTCGGTCGAATATATTCGAACCTTTGATTTTTCTAATATTTGATAAAATGTTCGATTTTGGAAGTCTTTTGGTTGTAAAAAAAATACCTATCAAGGTTTTAACTGTTTTTTGTTTCCATAATCTATTTTCAATAACATTTTTTATTTCTGTTTGTGATTTATTGAAAACTCGATAAAATAAAACGTATTGTTTCAGACGGATATGTAATAACGAACAACGCTTCCAAATAATTGTACCAAAAGATATCGACATCAATGATTAAATAACAAAAAAAAAATTTTTGGTCACAGAACGTATCGTTTATTCTTTCCATATAGCATATAATAACTTCCGAAGGATTCGGCGGTAATTAAGTAATTAAGAAAGATTGATTCTTATATTATAAAATGATAAATTACAAAATGGAGTTTTGGATTTTTCCTTTTTACGAGAAGCAAACAAATAATTATACTACTGATGACGTAAGCATTACAAAATATTTTATTGAACAGTAAAGATCGCGTAGAATCATCGTCACAGAGTGGTATCTATCAAATCTCTTGTGGACGCTGACAGACTTATTTTGTTGGGCAGACATGTAGAAACTTTAATATAATAATTAAAGAACATATAAGATATCTAAAACGTAACATTTTTCTGAGTTTGCCAATCACTTAATAGAAAAAGATCATAATTTTAATCAGAGTAGTAATTTAGAAATACTCCACCGAGTAAATAAAAAGGGTTTTAAAATGAATAGTTTAGAATTTTTAGAAATAAATAAAACTCTTAACGAAAAAGAAGTATCATTTTTTACGGAAGCCAAACAAACAAATAATAATACTACCAATGACGTAAGTAAGCAAAATTTGCGATAGAAAATTCGAAGATGTCTCTGAAAGAAGCGAAACACATTTCATAATTGATAACGCAATACGTGGAATAATCAAAGCTATTTTAAATTATAACTATAACTTTAATTTTCTACTACACGTTTTGGTAAAAGTAAAATACAGTTGTACCTGATATAACAATCTCGCATTCATCGTTTTGTTTCCACTGTACTTTTATTCATTTAATGGAAAATATAATCATGGGCTCTATCCCAAAATGCTGCACAAAGGCTCGCGAGATAAAACAAAATTACGCCTCGATAATTTTAGCTGCACACATGGACTGATTTTTTGATGAAAATTACTAACAGTGGCCCAATTCTTTAACAAAATAGCATGACACACTACTTTTGGTTTGAAATAAAAACAGTAAAGCAAAAAAGGTTACAATGTTAGTGGCACTTAGTGATTTTTGTTTGAAATCATACATTGGCAAGCTTTTTGGCCGGAGTCGGAGTTTGAAATTTTGAAAAGATTGAACTTTTTATTTTTACATATAATATGTAAAATTTGGCCATTGGCAGGATTGGTTGGTTGATATATAATTGAATACACATAAATATGATAGGTAGAAAAAAAACGTGACGAAATTAAACTTTTTTTAGTCGGAGTCTTTTTTTTGGTCAATGTTGGAGTCCACAGCCTTGCTTGTACCACATTAAATTTCTGTCGGAGTCGTAATTTTTTTACCGACTTCACAGTCCTGCTAAATATATTTACTTCCAATAAATCCTTTGTGCCAACATTCATAATTGTGCGACACAAAATATCCCATGTGACCATGATGACCTAGAATATTTTATAGGCTTTATTTATTTATAAAAATTAATCCTATGTGCTCAAGGAAAATTTGTCACTTGTCATGGAAATTTATACTTATTCAACAATTTTTTTTTATGAAAAAGGTGTTGAATACAATAATTTATAAAAAATGAAAAAAAACATACGTTTTGATTTTTTAAACAGTTTTTATTGACTATTTTCTAACGTGCTTTTATCCAACAACGATATATTATATCTTTACATGGAAGGTAAAGTACACTAGATATGTATGTCAAAAATGTAGCTGCGAAAATTTTATTAGAATATGCTGAAATTATCGCTATTAATACTTAGTGGAAAAAATTATATTTAAAAATAATAAAACATTTTTTTAATTTATTCTACAATAAATTTATAAGGATCAGGACCGGTTTCGTTAATCGCGAGAAAAAGTTAAAAATGCTCGCAATGAGCAACACCGGTCCTGGTATTTATAAATAATATTCTATTCAATTGTGAATAGTTTTGTTTCTACAATTATATTTCCGTTAAAGCATTCAAAAGTTTTTAAGCGTAGATATTCATTCAATGTCACATTACTTAACGTGTATTTCACAATTGTAAGGCACAAAATATTTTCGATTTATATTTTAAAAATCCGGAAACGATGTGTTATTAAAATTTATATTTATTTTTTATCGCGCGATACAAATGTGGTGCAAATATTTTCTTCGTTTGTATTCTCGGTTTTCCTCGCCAATATATACGCCGGTCTTTTCCTACTTCATCATGTGTGCGTGCCCAATTTGCATCTATCATGAGAAGTTTATCAAAATCGTGCTATAAAAAAAGGAATACGACCAGAGCATTGAATTGTGTGACAGTATATATTTTTTTTATGAAATATTTACATGAAGTTATGCATTGCAATAATATATCGGGTCCGTGGTCAAGAATTAACGTTGATGCGGAGCTCGAATCCCAGTGCAAGCTGTTTCATTTTTTAAGAGAAGTATTTTCCGGAGATATTTATGACCGTGTTGTCTAAATATCCTACCCACACCTACCCAATCATAAAAATGGGACACAATTAGATCGATTATTGAGCCATAAGTCCTCTTCTTTCTATTCCTACTCTCTTCGAAAAAGAAAGCTTAAGCAAGCAGTTCTCGTTGAAAAACTTATTTGTTTATTTAAATATACTATTTTGTATATACTATTTATAAGCAACAATTCAACAACTCTAATTTGCTTCGCAAAGAGGCAGTCAATCCAAAAGGCGAAACCCGGGTCGTTAGCGATAAAACTCAAGTAAATTTACACAATTCAAACGATTCAAATTTGATATTGAAATTCCATCATACCCGTTCAGTCGGAATTCTAAATAACTTACTGCTTGTTTAACCTTCGTAGGACTATCCTTGAAAAATGACTCTCAGGCCGAAGGGGGGTAAAAAAAGACCCCAGTGTTTTGGCCTTATTGGCATAGACTGCAATAAAAACATGATAGATTATGCTTTGACGTATATTTATACATCTCTCTGAATAAAAAAATCCCTATTTTTCCTATAATTATTCATATTTAAGTCACGCATGAAAACGACGACGTTTCCACTCCAACGGCTATGGCGGACTAACAAGCCAATAGCCGTGCGCGAAATCACATTACCTTATCTCTTATCTTATCGCTTATCGCTTTTTATTGTTGCCAGATATGAAATACTCCATCCATGTTATCTATGACTCACTATGGTCACATTCTCTTATCGCTTATAAGACTGAAAAATTCCAACTTCTTCTCTTTTTTAATCGATTACGGCGCAACTAGCCAATAAATAACATATTTTTTTTCTGCAAAAGGTGTAAAAAACTATGATTTAAGAATACAAAAGTTTAGACATCGTATCACTAGTATTAAGATAGATATTTAAGGTAAAGTAGCTGTTGGGACAACATCTATAGTGTTCGGGATGGCTAGGTTAAAAAGAAATTTGTTCAACCCCTTTTTTTATAAATTCTAAATATCTACTAAAACCTAAAGAAACACATCGTGTCATTTTTATCAAAAGTTTGTATCTTACTGCCTTCTTGCCTGAAAAGGCAGTATAGTAGTCACTTTAACCATTTGTATGCCAGAAACGTACATATACGCTATACAATGCCGTGAGCGCAGTGTCGGCCTAAGAAAATGCGCGTATACTCGACAAGGTCGACGATTTTATAATTCCAAATTTGTATACACATAGCGTCAACTCTTAGATTCACAGTTCTATACTTACCGTTCATATATTCTGGATGATTATCAATGTCATATCGATTTTAAAGAGAACTTCTTTGTATTCCCGAAATCGGTGCACGACCGTTATTATACCTACTGGCATATAATGGGTTAGTATAATTGAAATCGGTTCATATGCTTTTCAGATTATATTCTAGTATTTGGAATTGGATCACAAGTTGCTGATGATGACAAAACAGACAATGACAAAAAAGCGTTGGTTTTCAATGTAAGCAAACCAAAATATGCGTCGACTATTCTGACACAAAGATTGTTTTTCTAAATGAAAACGCGTAGTGAGCCGATCTCTTATTATTTCTTAGTAGACACCAGATCAAAATATTCAACGCTCTTCCACTTCCGGAATTCCAATCGTTGGAGCAAATTTCGAATTTTCAAAAAAAGAATATGGTGAAAAGTCGGTGCTTCATTTGTCGTTTATTGTAACGGTTTATTTTCGAACATTTTTGTTACCTGCTACGAAGAGTTTTTGCATCATACATATAATATATATTTTAAACATATTCGCTCCCAGCTTGGAACATATGGACCCCTCGCAGGGTTTATCTCAATATATGAATTATTTTTCTACGAAAACTGCTTGTTACTCAGTTGCCCAACTTATCTTTTTTCGAAGAGAGTAAGGATTAAAAAGATACGAGGAATAGTGGTTATTTAATCGATCTCTTCGGTGTGCGTCGCTTTTTGGGATCGGAATTGGGGAAAGAGATTTTAAACAACAAAAACATCCATTGCATTCAAATAGAATCAATTTATCGAGTGAAAAAATCTACTCGTAACGGTGATTGAACCCGGGAAGTCCGTCACGCAAGCCAACGGCTTTTACCACTACACCACGAACCTGGCAAATTATAATACAGTTTAATCCGTATGACCTTTAAAATTAAAGCTTAGTTATATATTTCAGTAAAAAGAATATTTTTTATAATTTGTAATTATTGTATTAAGTTATTCAATCAGAATCTTCAAGCCTTTATCGGGAGGTAGTTTTCAAATTGGTCAAATCCATTTGTTGACGAACTGACAAATTGAGATATTTTCATTACTTTTTCCTCACAGGTTTGTATTTACCAGCAATATTTTAAAAACGTGTTTTACAACAAGAATTACAGATAATGTGTAAAAATGAAAACTTTGCGTTGAAGTGTAATCTTAAATTGGCAGTTAAAAAATAATTTTGGAATCGACCATTTTGAAAATGACCTCCTGATATATGCTCACAAGCACACACTTCTGTGTTGAACCAATAATACGTCAAAACCCTTTTAAAGAAAGACGAAGATGACGTCTATGTACGTCCACACTCCATTAAAGATTAAAGAAATATTTCATTTATTCAAACTGAAAGCAAAAGCAATTGATACATAGTATCTCTAAGTAAGTAAGTCTTATAAACGTTGATTAGCTCAAGAAGATTACGATGAGAAACTAACTAACTAAACTATGAGAAGATATATACACAAATATAATATTAATATGGCCTGAATGGTATGACATCAAAACCAAGCTTTGATGCATTGAAGGGAAACTTTAGTGACTGCACACGACCTCATCATTCAGCTTCGTATTGAAACTGGGGATTTGATTATTAGTAGAAATGTCTCTTGAGATATTAAATGTTCAATAATGTAATATTAGACGATGTCCCAGTAATTGCGTATTTCGTATTTCGTATTAATACACAATATTAAAGTCGATGAGATAACTTCGCTTCCGAGTCAGTTCTCGTTATTATGTATTTGGTCGCATTTGAAGTATAATATTATATAATTGAGGATTTTGATGGAATTTCAATAGAAAATTTGAATCGTTTAATTCTGTTCTTTTCCACAAATATTTTCACATATATTCCGGGCTACACCAGCCAACAACTACATGCATTTCAAGTACACGAATAAACATGAACTGACGTTACAAGAATAGAAGAAAAGAAGTAATATCACTAGGTTTTGAAGGTAGTGATGGCATATATGTATTTACCCGAACCGTCTCTGACCGCCCAGGCTCGTGTCCCAGTAAGAACAGATTTTTTGAGTCGATCATTCAATTCTGTTTGATGGTAATGGGTCTAAAAACAAAGTGGCTTGTAGCAAGATCGATTAGCTAACTACTCGAACTGTTTTAGTCCTCTTTCGTTTGAATACCTACTCTCTTTGAAATAGAGAGGTTGAGCAACTGAGTAACAAAATAAAAGATCACTTGATTTAAATTTTGACGGTGCACACTGATTCAGTAAAAGAGTACCGATAACATGTGATTCCAAGAAGACGTAGCTGTGTTTTACACAGCACATGTCACGATGGACATTTGACACTTGTGAGCCTCTTTTTTGAAGGACTGTATATAAAACACATCAAAAATGATTCGTGCTGTTCTTCTTTAAAATAAATCAAATAAAAATCACGTATATACATCAAAAAATCAAAGCTTCATAAATTCAGTCTTGGAGAATCAAGATCATTATTGTTAAATTTATTATCATTGAGTCAGTGCTCCTCAGTATTTAAACAAAAGCATGGTAGAGAACCGTCATTTATATTACAAGCCTTACACTGTGGAATTGCGAAAGTCAATTAACGCTCTGTACTCTATTGTCTAACGGTATTACAGTTATGGGTTCACGTGTGTGAAATACATCTAACTAAATTAATATCACGCGTACGAACTGAGTCCGGCAACTGGCGAGAGACGATCGATATTTCATATTAAAGTAAAGCAACTAATTATTTGGTCAGTATCTAATTTTATAAACTGTAAGTAAATATGAAAAAATGGCCAGTAAAAAATACATAAAACGGTCAGTTAATAATTAACTTTGGTCAGTATATTACTCATTTATTATGTAAAATAGTCATTAATTTTTTTGTATAAGGGTTAGTATTTTTCTATAAACGGTCAGTAATTAGTATTTGTAGAACGATAAGGTTATCTTTGGGTTAAATTATAATTTAAACTTTCAAAAAATCATATGCATTAGACATGGTCATAGATTTGCTTCTGACCATCTTGTTTGATTTCACAAGCTGTCAAACTAAAACTAGCCATTTAATTAAAATAACAGACCATTTAATTCAAATACTTTCCTTTTGACATAAATTTCACCGATTCATTTAATAGCTGACCACATTCATACTGATTCATTGGATACTGACTTTTTTTTCAATATGTACTGATCAAAACTTGAATTAGATATTGACCATTAAATACACGTCTTACGGTAATCCCATTTTTTCCAACTCCAGGTGATGATACGATCAGTTTACTTTCTGAAAAAGATTAAAGTAACATCTAAAACAGTGCATTATTTAAACTCAAAAAAAAGTTAGATGCTGTATCGCATTTTTCAGTTCTTAAAGTATCATAAATGAAATGAGATTATTAAAAACACACTAAAATAGTGCATATAATAACAATATTTCTACGTAGTGTTCAAATGTTATGATAGTTCCACAAGTAAAAAGGTGATTGAACTGAAAAGTTCAATCGAAAAGTTGGATGAATATTTATATAAAAAAGTATTTTTTTTGCTGTTGTAAGTACTCATTCCTTATCAACAGTCGCAATATGTTTCACAATGCGAGATGTTTCATGAAAATCATGCTTTTGCTTCGTAACTAGATTATAAAGAATGAATTTTCGTTGATTACATAGTCAAACCAAGTTATTTCCATATTGGATGATAACGATTTGTATACATACATGCAAATTGTATCACACTTTGAATTTTTGCTTTATTTAAATTCACAATTCATCTTGAACTAATACGACACTACACATTTTCTTTCGTTCTTACTATTTGATTCTTATTTATTTTCAGATATATCATATAATTATTTTACGTACATTTATTTGGACTAAACTGTATTTTTTTCAATTGTATTGAAACTGCCCAGGCAATTTGCTAGACACAATTTGGTTTCCCCTTAGCCACCCGCTGTGTATATGCATCCAATGTGTCATGGCCGCCTTTCACAAGAATTTTTGGACAACTAGTTTCAATCTTTTAATTGAAATCAACATTGAAACAATACACTGTAAAAACATTTCTTTTTAATATAACATTTAAAAAATAAACGTTAAGTTAAAATTTATATTACATTTTTTAATGTAAATTTATGTAAAATACAGTGGTACCTCGAGATACGAGTGCCCTTCCAAACGAGATACAGTCATCGAGCGAGCAAATTTTTGCTTTAAAATACGAGAAACATTGAGATACGAGGAACGGCCGGGTATCTGTGTGCGCTTTGCGTATGTGTGGAAAGGGTTCATATAAATGTATTGGTGGCAAATCCGTATATAATATCTGTGTTGGTATTGGGTTCTACTTCGACTGTCAAACGCTATGGAATTACTATAAAAAACATACTCCATCTCTTTCGCACAACCAACAAATAATATACGTAAGACATAGATGGCGCTCTACAACTGCTCCAAAACGCCACATTATGGGGGCGTGATGGCATTTCAATTAATTTCAATGGGAAAACATTCTTTAAGATACGAGCAAGGTTAAGGCACGAAATAAACTTGTTTCTCGAGGTACCGCTGTATTAATAAACAAAGATATTTTACTATTTTATCTGAAATCTAAGACTGCTGAAAACTAATTAATATTGTCACGTTATTTGTTAACTCGTATTTATGAAAAGGAAGAAATGTAAGACTCAAAAATAAACACATTTTCTTTATCCCTTCTTGCAAAGCTAGTAAGCCAGCTAAGGAGAAAATGAAGAACAGTGTTGAAGTCTTTTTTCTTCAGCAGCATAAAATTACTAGATAGTGCATTAAAGAATTATTTCTTACCTCCTCTTTTTACAACATACTAGAATGTGAGCAAGCGACTTAAGGCGCCAATTTATCAAAAGTATGAAAAATTTGTTGGCAACATTCTTACTAAAAAGATGTGTAGCAAAAATGTCTTGTTTACGACAGTGGAGATCCAATATATTTTTCTGCTTTGCTTAAAACCATATTCGCTTTCGTTGTAGAGCATATGGTTTTATCGTGGAGTTTATTTGTGCAATTTTTTTTGGTGATCATTGTCAATACATGGTGGATAAACATTCATTTTTTGTACTTGATTATATCAAATTTAATGTATTAAGATTAGAACCCGTTTCGCTAAGTGCAATTATTTTCGTATGAATTTGATCCTCCCGTCATCTATGTTGTATTTGTCACATAGTAAGAACTTTATTATAATTGATAAAGAATTTTCACTGACGGTCCTTGATAAAATTTCAATAGCAACTTTGCATCACTTTTAAAATGCTGACTGCCTTTTCTCGGCGGAAAAGCATTATTTAAATTAAATAAAACACAATTTTGAAGTCAATAATGCTCGCTATGAACGAAACTGGCCCTGAGCCTTATCAAATTGTAAGTAAAAGTTTAACTAAAAACTGACCGTTATTCAGCTCAAGTTCATCCATAGACTTAAATGACAAAAGACTAATTCTGGATAGCTATTTATAAAACGTAGAGAAATGGTCAAATTTTAAGCTAATCGAATTTATCATCTTGACTGAAGGTGCTTGATGACATTTCAATATCATATTTGAATCGCTTGAATTTTGTGCTTTTCCATTAATTTAGTTTAGTCAGTTCAAGCTTTATTCGTGCGTCTGAAAATGCTGAAAGTTGAAATCCACGTCATTAGCGACAAAGCACATGGAAAAGAACAAAATTCAAACGATTCCAATTTGAACAACTAAATCTTCCAAATTCGCCATTATTGTACCCCTTTAAATAATTATCGTTTATTAATAATTCCAACACTTATTATCATAAATGATTAATTGAAATCAATCAACTCAGTAGCAATAGGTCGGATAAAGCCCAACATTTATTTTAGATATTCCTATGTTATTATCTGGTCATAATCTGGGCCCTGATACTTACTGATGTTACTTAAAGGCTGCAGGGAAATTTTAACTACCCCACTACTGTATTTGTTCAATTTAAGTTTAAGTACCTTCACTTTTCCTGAATGTTGGAGTTTGACCCGTATTAGACCGGTTCATAAAAAAGGCTATTTGTCAGAGATAACAAACTTTCGGCCTGTAGCAATTTTATCAGCACCAGCCAAGCTTTTTGAATCACTTTTGCATAGATATATCTATATGCATGTTGATTGTCAGCTAACTAATGCCCAACATGGTTTTAGATTAAAGCGCTCTACTGTAACCAATCTTATGGTGTATAGTGAGTATATTTCGCATTCTTTTGATTCTCATTGTCAAGTTGACGCCATTTATACGGATATTTCCAAAGCATTTGACCGGGTTGATCATGTTATTCTTATAAATAAATTAAAAGCAATAGGAAGCTCGAACAAGGTAATCAATTTTTTTCATTCTTATTTGTCAAATAGACGCCAATATGTTGAATATGCTGGGTGCGTACCACAAATTTTTCCAACATATTCTGGAGTGCCACAGGGATCAAACCTTGATCCTATTTTATTTCTCATTTTTATCAATGACATTGTGCTAAGTATGAGTGGAATAAAATATCTGCTCTTTGTTGATGATTTAAAACTGTTTTCAACCATCAGGAATAAGTCGGATTGTACTATTCTACAGCATAATATAAACTCGATTGTAAATTGGTCCTTAATAAACAAACTTGACTTCAACATTTCAAAATGTTTCTACATTTCATTCTCTCGTTCAAAATTTCCTATCAAATATAAATATGAGATATCGAATATGACTTTACAGCGTTTGTCTGAAGTTGTTGATCTTGGTATAACATTTGACTCTTCTTTCACGTTTCATTCCACATTTCTTCAATTACCCTGCAGGCTAGTAAACTTCTTGGATTCATAGTTCGGCAAAGTAAGCCATTTGAAAACCCTACTGTGTTTCGTACTCTTTATGTTTCTTTAGTTTTAAGCAAACTAGAATATGGATCTATTATTTGGGGTCCATATGAATATAAATTTAAGTCGCAACTGGAGCGAGTTCATAAAAAATTTCTGCGTTATTATTATTTCAAAAAATTCAACTATTTTCCGTATGACAATTCATTAATGGAATATTATCCAACCAAGTTTCTTTTAGGAATGCTGTCATTTCACTCGCTTGAAACTCGAAGATTAATTTCAATATAAAAACATTTTTCTCTTCTTCTTCGGGGCCAAGTTGATAACCCTGACATCCTTGAAAATTTAAATTAGCATGCTCCCAGCATTTACCTATGTGGTCGTAACAAAGACAAATCAATTTTCTTTGTCAAAACTTGTTTGTCATGTAGGTTTTTTGAATCTCCAGTTGCAAGGGCTATTCGGCTGATAAATGCGCTGCCTGTTGATGTGGACATCTTCGGCAGTGAACTTGATGCTTTGTTTAAAAATTATGTTTTCTTATGTGATTAATATGTTTCTGTTCTGTTTCTTATTTTTGTGTAATATTTTATGTAATCTTTATTAATTTCTCAAATGAATGGCGCATTGGCGCTTGCTGTAATGCCATGTATTTTATATAGTTTTTTGCCAATAAATAAATAAATAATTATTTGCGATACTACATTAAAAAATCTCGATAATTATAACAAACTGTTGCTGAAATGCATAAAGATGCATGCCGAAAAGTGAAAGCCGGGTCGTTAGCGACAAAACTCAGGGAAAAGTACAAAATTCAAACAATTAAAATCTGATTCCGATTTGATTCAAATTTATTCAAAAAAAGTTTTTATTTCCTTTGTTTTCATCATAACTTGTTTGGTATTTATTTTCGAAAAAAAAATAATGATTATATTTGAATATGCTCAAAAGCAATATAAACTCACATTGCGGAAATTTTGCACAATAGTACAGTGAAAAACCTAAAGGAATAGCATTCTGAAAACTTGTTTGTGAATGAAGCAGAGTGAAATGAGAGAGGAAAAACAAAAACATTTTTAAATAAATTACATCGGGGCAGTCAACATTATTAGGTACGTATAATCCCATTGAGATGAAAATACGCGGCCATTTTATTTATAAATAGCACAAAGGTTAGTGTAATTCCCACGTTCTCTAGAACAGCGTACTTCAATCTTTATACCACCCGCAGAGCGGTTAAAAAAAGGTTATATTTCAGCGACCAGATATTCAGAAAATAAAAAAAAACTCTTTTAACTTAAATAGATGTTGTATCAAATAAATTAAGAAACATTTTATGATGGTTGTTCAAAATAGTCTTTAATTTATATAACCTCTTTGTCGAGTCTAGCTCGACTCGTATAGTTAACGCGCTACTCATATGTAGAGTCCTGCTCAACATAAAAGACTACTAATTATTTGGTCAGTTTCTAATTCGATAAATGGTCAGTTATAAATACTTAAAACGGGCAGTTTAAAAAAAAAAGGCAGTTAAAATAATAAATGGTCAGTTAAAAAATAATAAATGGTCAGTTAAAAATTATAAATGGTCAGTTAATAATGAATTTTGGTCAGTGTTTTTTACTATAAAATGGTCAAAATAACCGTTTTTAATAAATAACTAACCATTAAAATATATTACTGACCGTTTTATTTAATAACTGACCACGTTCACACTGATACAATGACAACTGACCGTTTATAATATTAACTGACCATTTTGATTTTTAACTGTCCATTTATTTATTTAACTGACCAAAACTTGAATTAGTTACTGACCCATTAAATACACGCCAACATAAAATATGTTATTAATTTTAAAATATCCTACCACGATGATAAAAATAGCAATTTTATAATGAAGTTCTACCAATTAAATGCCGATTCAATCATTAAATTATCCGTATTTCAAAATCCGTATAAATTGGATTGTGTGTCTTAGTTAATGTTTATTACATGTCATAATGTGTTATAATTTTTCGATTTTTCGTTTTACCATGCTAATAAATACGCAAACCTTGTGATATCGATTAATTTATCAAATGTTTTAAGGAGTTGGTGTAAGTAAAATAGTAATATATTGAGGAGTAAAAAGGGTTAAATTGAGCAGAAAACACAAATGCTAGTAGAATGACTATTAAAGTGAGTTGGACGGCTATACTGCCGTTCCAAGCAAGAAGAGAGTAAGTGCCTTCGGTAAACTTTTGAGAAAAATAAAAATTATAATGTGTCAATTCAGAATTTATAAAAGTGGTTGAACCAAAAATGGACTGACCTCTTTGTAAACAAGAAATAAGTAGTTGTATTGGCTGCCTCTTTGCTAAGAAAACTAGAGTTACTGTCTAGACAGAGACTCTAGAGTCTAGAGTATCCCTATATCATTGAGGGACGATAGTCAAGTCGTCTCAATACGAAAGGAAGCTTAATACTAATGGATGGCGGAAAATGATAAAAAAGCTAAGATCAAGCTTGAATAGTGATAGAATTTTATCTCAAGCTTGTCGAACAAACTCCAGAGTCTAGAGTAGGGACTTCAATTACCCGACATCTCAACTACTCGAGTATCGAATAGTAATTTTTTTAAATACTCGAGTACTCGAGTATACTCGAGAAGTTTCAGATGTACCAAACTATATATTATTAATTAAGGATTTCAATTTTATATATTATTAATTCAAATTTGTTTATACATGCATAGATGATAAATAAATAAAAAAGCTTATTTTATTTCATTAATACATTTATTTCAACTTATGAAATATTCATGTCAAAAATAAAAGAAAATTAAGCGTCTAAAATTTTAATTTGGTTGAAAGTTTTGTTTTTTCTATTCCCCCAGTATAAAAAAACTCTCTGTTGTTGTGGACGTCGGTTTAAAAGTTAACAATCAATTAAATAGTTCTATCTAGTTTTTATGTCCGCTGTTCAAAACAAAATACAATTTGGAAATAAATCTTCATTTGTAAATTACGAGTATTTTTCAAATTACTCGAGTATCGAGTACTTGAAAAACAGACGAGTATACCCGAGTATCGAGTACTCGATACTCGAATTGGAGTCTCTAGTCCAGACCCATAGCATGTAAGTGATTTTATATAAAAGCTTAATGCTTTAAACCAGGACATATGAATACTAGATTATACGTACGTTAAATAGGCACTTTAATCATTTATGTATAACAGTTCTCAAGTTTATTCACGAGTTGGTGAGCAAAGCTACATTGGCTGTTTTGCTTCGAGTTTGTCCGATGAAGTTTGGATTGCAATTTCCTACAATCTTTATAGTTTTTTTTATTCAATATTACATTTGAAATCACTATTTATCTCTGGCTTATATTTCATTACATTAAACCCTCAGACTTATTCACAATGAAAACAGCATTTCGTCAATTATCGATATGCACAGTATTTTATATGTGAATACAAGCACATTAGGAGATAATCAATAAAAATTGTTCTACATTCAACACTTAATTCGTAACAGAGAAGTAGAATAAATCTAAAATTTACACTAAAACTGACTTTTTTTATTTTTCCTTAAATTTTTCACATATGACTTATTGTGCTTCCTGTTTACTAGATAGGTAATGATGACACTGTGCTGCGAAAAAATATCTATATAAAATAAAATTATGAATGTCGGCAAATAATATTTATTGGAAATCAGTATGATGAAGAAACGAAATAAAATATTCTCTTAAAAAATGGAGAATCATGGAGAAAAAAATTCTAATCCAATGGTGTAAATAACTCATTTTGGCCAAAAACGTCTCATCAGAAATAGTGTGCGGGAAACGAAAAAAATTGCAATGAAATGATATGTTATTGGAAAGAAATGGAATCTATTGATTATCGAAAAGAAACCAAATGACGGGAAAAAGACTGCAAAATACGAATTTTATGTTTATTGTAGTTTTTGAGTGTACGTCACGGAGTCACGTCCTGAGGATGTTTATAGAGAACCACAACATTATATCTTCTTCTGATCAGATGAATTCTAACGTTCTGAATGATTTTCAGGTACTATCCATAAGGTGAGCTCAACGTACTGAGAATTAATGAATAATTACATGTCATGGGATAAAACAAAGCAATTAGTGGGTGACAGAGTCTCAAATTGGCGCCGTGCAGTGTCCATGTGCTCCACATAATAAGCAAATATGGCCAAAGAAGAAAAAAAAGAAGACAAGTCTGCAAAGTTACAAAAAATATCCAATTATCTAATACAATTTTAATTCCATCCTCGCAAGTACCCAGCATGCGTTGGAATGCCACTCAAAGAAAGAAATTGTTTGTGCTTTAATTCTGTTTATGAAGTGCTTTTGGATTCACAGGTCACAAGTCGGAATATTATTGGCCGAAAACCATTCATATTGTCGCTAACAATTGCCAGTATTAAAGCTTCACTGCCCATACGCGATAAGATAACGTTATCTTATATCAAGCGCGCCTCTTTCAACGAACGTTCCAAATCAAATGATTGCTTTTTACATTAAAAGGTGTACTTAAGAAGTCGCATTCACGATTCGCATCGCCAGTCTAAAATAAACAAGAACACAATCAGGTTGTCTCATTCATGCGCGACTTAAAATATGAATGATTATAGAAAATTATCGATTTTTTAAAAAAATAAATATAGAACGATGTATAAAGATATTTCAAAGCATAATCAATCATTTTTTAATTGCAGTGTATGCCAATAAGGTCATACCACAGGGGTCTTCTTTAGACCCTTCAGCCTACAAGCTATTTTTCAAAGACAGTCTTTCGAAGATAAAAAAACCTTCGTGGGCGTGCACACAACAAATCACCAATGTTTTACCGCAATCGGATGAACAGTTTCGAAACTTATACGATAAAAACAAACTAACATTATTTTTACACATATACCTAGATAAATTTTATTCCCAAAGTAGGGTAAATTAGAACACGATCTGACAGATTTTCCCCCTCAACAAAATCTACCCTCGAGTATCAATTGATCGACTTGAATCAAGATGTTCGCCCTCATGCTCAATCGGAAGCGGAATTCCGCTATCGCTTTATTCGCTCGCGTCCCATTCGATATCTGTGATTGCTAAGCCAAGTGTTCCCCACACTCTTATTGAGTTCTAACGCTAATAATGCCTGCTTTAGCATGCAAAATTCTAACACAGTAACCTAAATCAATCATTGGAGAAATAAAATAGAATATCAATCACAGTATTATAAATGATAGTAGTAGAGCTTTAGAATATTTATTGTTTACGAAGAACATTTTGCAAGTCATTAAGCAATTAAGCCATTGCCCGGAAGAATGTTGTATAAACAACTTAGCAAATTTTAAAGATATTGTTAGGTCAGTGGTGCTGTTATTGGCTACCGTGACGCTCTTCACGTGCTCAAGTCCGAGTAACAAAAACATTTTTTTCGGTCGATTCTGTTGGATATCATGGGTATTTGCAACTAGCATGCGGTCGAAAAATTCCTTCCCAACCATACGATCCTGTATGCATCCTGGAGGCATAGTGAGAGTGATAAGCTCACCACTAGTCCTGTCCTATCTCTTTATATCCTTCTTCTCAGGGCTGTGGAGTCGGTGAAAAAAAGTCCGACTCCGAATACAGCATTTACCAAAACCACGACTCCGACTCTGACTCCGACCAAAACAAGTTCGATATCGTCATTTTTTTCCCCTAATTTTTCTATTTATGTGTATTCAATTAAATATCAACCCTATCAATGCGACCAAAAGCCAAATTTGACATAAAATGCAAAAACAAAAAGTTCATCTTTTCAAAATTTCCGACTCCGAGTACGACCCGGCCAAAAGCAGCGATGAAACCAACTCCGACTCCGGCCAAAAAGCTCCGACTCCACGACTCTGACTCCAACTCCACATAAAAGTAAAGAGAGGTTGAGCAACTGAGCAGCATGCAGTTTTTGCAGATATAAAACATGTGTAGATATCTCCATTAAGAAGCCATGTGCTTTAGAGCAGTGGTTCTCATGTGCGGCCACGGTGGCCGCATTCGGCCACCAGAGGATTTTGCTGTGGCCACGAACAGCTTGATAGTTTATATTGATATTTAATAAAAATTAGTTTTTACAAGTTAATTTGTCAACAATGACACTGAAATTTGATATTTCGGATGCATTGTATTGTGCATCAAGAATTGTCGCAAAAACTCAAATACATACATGTTTAGGTAGTTTGACAAAAAAGCAATTTGGTGCGGCCAGCAGACATTTTCGTAAGACCGCTGATGTTCCTAATGCGGCCACAGCCAAATTTTACGTGAGAACCACTGCTCTAGAGTGGACATGGCTTAAATATAAATAAATATGGGAGGAGACCAAGAATAGAGGCTTAGAAAAATTAAGTTAATTCATTAAATAATTAACGTTTTAATTACCAACGAGTTTTTCCGTACATAAAATGATAAATGGAGATTTTTGCCAAATTATTAACTCATCACTAAGCTTGCGAATTAATAACTAAGCGCGGTGGTTCTCTTGTTAAGTAATTAGAGTTTAAATGGGTTAAAGGGTTATGCTGCACATATACTATGGACGGGTCATTTAATAAAAAGGAATCTGACCGTATATTGGACTATGCAAATCCCAACCACCACCCGCCACGGCCTTACATTCGGTATCAGCGATCGTGTCCCGTGGCGTAAACAACGTTAAGCGTATCTGTTCTGTTTGCGAGTATGGAGTTGTCTCGGGAACATTTGCCCACGACTTGGAGGCCAAAGCACTCAAGTGTGCATTACTGACTCTAAATAATTAGCAAACCCTATACGTTACCGATTCTAGAAATGCTATTTAATGCTGTCATTAAAGCAATCAGCAAAGGCCCGTTACGGAACTATACGAATAGGTCCGTCCTTGCACCGTATGACGCCGCAAATTTGCTGAAGGCCAAATAATTATTTTTATTGGCTACCAAGTTGGCGTGGCCTACTGGCCCGACAGCTGGTCGTACCAACCTGAGTAAATCTTCCCGCTCAGAGGACATAAAAGGACAAATCCATATAATGTGATCAGCATCCATTATATCGCCGCATCTACATTTCGGCCCATCTACCATTCGGCCAAGTCTGAAGAGCTTGGCATCAAAGCATCCATGGCCAGAAACAAACTGGCTGGTCCAATGATTCACAACCAGACCGCTGGTGATTTCCATGCGCCATTTAATAGTAGGAAAGAATTTATAAGCCTGCCGCCCCTTCAGGGAGGCATCCCAACGCTTTTTTCAGATGCGAAGTGCCGTGTCCATCGCATGACCGCGAGCGGCGGCCAGGCGACTGTGCTGCGCCATATTGGCCAGTCCTGGGAGAGGCGAAACTGTGACGTCTCCGATCTTCACAGGCATCTCCGCCAAAAAGTGGGTGGTCGCACCCCGCACCTGTATGTGCAGATCAAGCGGTAGGATAGGCAAGGTGTCAGTGCTTGTGGTTCTATAGGCTTTAGTAATTGAAATCAGCGCTGATCGCTGCCCCAGCAATAATATTCTCCGTACGTAGAAGAGACTATACCTTTCGGACCATGCACCAGCTGCATAGCCCACTATACCCATAAAAATGGCGTCATATGGAATCTTAAGTGCTTTTACTGTCAAATCCCATTCGTCACTCGCTAACCGTCCCACCCTCAGAAAGGCTACGCCAGCCTTGGCTACTGAACTATTCAAGTGTTTTGAGAAATTTAATTTATCGTCTAGTACGAGCCCGAGATAGGTTACGCTTCTGCGCGCGCTAATATGCGTTCTATACGGATAGTGGGCGTTCTGGTGAGATTTAAATGGTGGCTGCCCTTGAGGAGGACCGATTCTGTTTTGCTCGGAGCAAAAGTGAGACCATGTTCGGAACCCTAGGCAAGAATAATTTGGATAGCCGAGTTAGCAGTCCACTCAACGCCGAAACGGCTGTCAGCCTCTACCAAAAGTAGGGCATAGGCAATAATACTGCAACCGCAGGAAAGTGGGGAGTTTATAACCAAATGTAACTCTAGCCTGTTAGCCTATTGCTGATGAGTTTTTTTTAAATTTTGCCCAAAGTGGGAAGCAGAGTTATAGGACAGTATGCCTTGTATGCCTTTGAGTCCGTTGGCGGATGACTGCCAGATTTAGGGATCACAATGATTTTACCCGTCTTCCAGCAGTCGGGAAAGGTACGCGTTTCGAAACATTCGCGGTAAATTTGGGTGACGTCACCCTTGCCCTGGGCCTAGACGTGCTTGACCAGCAAATTGTCAATGCAGTCAGCCGAGGTCGTGATAATGCGCCCGATTTCCAGTTCTGTTGGCAGCGGGGATCGCGCAGCGGTGTAAGGGAGCGCGATTTCAAGACGTGTTTGTCTCAACATGCGTTGTTCCCAACCACCAACCGCCACGGCCGTACGTTCTGGTTCCAGCAGACGTGTCCCGTGGCGTAACAACTTGAAGCGTATCGGCGTGAAGGGAATTGTCCGAGAGCAGAAGCTCAAGTACTTGGAGGCATGCACTTAAGTGTGCTGACTGTCTCTATCATTTAAATTTTAAAAAAAATACAAATGCAAACAGTGGAATGACTCTAGTTTCCAATTGCGAAGTGGGGGGACTATACGAATAGGTCCGCTCTGTTGCCGTACGACGCCGCAAATTTGCTGAAGGCCGCTTAATTCAATTTACTAGCCACCAAGTCCACATGTCCCGTGGGTCCGACAGAAGGTCTTACTACCTTGAGCAACTCTCCTCTTTCTCCCGACATTAATGGACAATCCCACAGTATGTGGTCAACATCCTGTATTTCACCGCATTTGCATGTCGACCCATCTACCCTCCGGCCAAGCTGGAAGAACTTGGCAGCAAAACCACCATGGCCAAATATGAACTGGCTGGCCCAATGATTAACAAAGATTCCTCTCGAGACTTCCATTCGCCACTTGATGGCAGGAAAAAAATTATAAGTTTGACGCCCCTTTAGGGAGGCGTCCCACCGCGTCTGCCAGACCCGAAGCGCTTCCTCCACCGCAAGGGCGCAAAAGGCGTCCAGGTGAAAGTGCCTGTCAATATTTTCAAGCCCCGTAGGGGGAGGCATCATTTGGTCTCCGATCATGGCAGATCTTCCCGCAAAAAATGGGTCACGCGTAATGTCGAATCCCGGTTTTTCGGACACCCATGTTGTCGGGTAAAACCGCCGACTTCAAGGTGTGTTTGGTCGCATCCGACGACTTCTCGACCCTCGTGGGGAAAAAAAGTACGCCGGGCATCGCAGACGACTGCGGCAATGCTGAAGATCCTCCAGCACTTGACCATAGGAGCAGTCGTTCTGCCGCGGCGAACAACAGTAGTCCAAGCTTCGGCGCGTACCGGGGCAACCGGAGCGGCCAGAACGACCGGCGCGGCCAGCGCAACCGGCACTGCGGCGAGCTTTTCAGCCGCGGAACGGAGGCAAGCCTCACCCTCTCCCCTTTCCGAGAGCCCCCTTACAGCCTCCGAAAGCATGCAGGCCAGCCTCGAGTGATTTTCGGCGAGCCCCAGCATAGCTGCCGTTATAACCTCCTGTAGCTCCCTGTCCACTCTCGTTGATCGCTTCGTCATCGCGGTCTGCATCGCCATGATGCCCGCTCCGAATATACTGTTCTCTGCATTTACGCAGTTTTGCATTCTCTCAAGTAGGTCACACGAGTGACCTTCAGCAACCGCGCTATTGAAATTATCCGTTTAAATCTGGTTTTGGTTCAACGCATCACCGCCCGAGGCGGCCGAATAGTCAGGCACCAGCACGTCCTCTATAAGTCTGTCCATTCTATCCACCGGTATCACGGGACCTTTCGCCAAGCTCCCGGGGAGCTCAGCAATCGACTGGAACCCGACCGGGGCAGTCGCCGGCGGCGTTTTTCGTGGTATTGGGGTTGGACCCGCCGATGACGATGACGACCGTACACCATTTCGAGACCGTGGTTTCGACATATTTAATAATGACGTAACGGACACTGAAATATAGGTACTTTATCGAATTTACTTCGGACAGAAAAATCTCGCGATATCTCCGCCTAAATACATTTTTTCTTTTGGTAATTGGTTTCCAACTAGTCCTAGTAGTATCCTCTGAGGATATCAATGATTTTAATGAAAAAAAAGTGTAAAAATTGAATTTACAAAGAGAAAATAATGGGATTTGGTTCTAGTGGTTTTTAAATTGCTGAAATATCAGCCGTTGCCAAGCAACACAAATCGACCTTCGCCGACGTTCGATCGATCGATCGATCGAACTTCGAGAAGCTAAAAGAAGATTCTGGAAATTTTTAGAAAAATCCAGATTGTTCCATACGTAACCAAGCAACAAAAATAACACCGAAAAAGTTTTCACAAAGCAAAAAACATCTAGGAATTCTAGAATTTCTGGAATCGGACGTATTTCATTTCGCTATATATCGATTTATTTCGTTTGCAAGTTGTTCAGATAGGTCGAGAGTCGTCGGTTATCTAATTTAATATTCGATTCGAGCTTTTTTAACGATTTTAGAGACATTTTTGTCAATCGGATTGGCTGTGATAGCTTACATATCCTCACTGTGCGTGATCTCAATTGGAAATTGATCGATCCCCTGTGATTATTTAGCTTTTCTCGCGATTGTGTCACATCAGGTAGATCAGAACGAAGGTACTCGGGTGTTTTATCGGTAATTTTTACCGAAAGTGATCGTATTTATCGTGTGTTTTGTGTGTGACATCGTGTGGAACAATCGTACATACGGATATCAGTGCTTCTAGAAGCTTAATCTCGCACATAGGGCCCCCCTTAGGGTCTTATTGCGCCAAGGTTTGTTCCTGCAGGTTGTGGCGAGGGCCCCTCTGACGGAAATTGCCTATTATTTGCCATTTTTAGTAGTTTTTTCAGTAGAATTTCTAGAATTTTTTTCCTTTGTGAAAATTTTTTCGGTGTTATTTTTGTTGCTTGGTTACGTATGGAACAATCTGGATTTTTCTAGAAATTTCCAGAATCTTCTTTTAGCTTCTCGAAGTTCGATCGATCGATCGATCGAACGTCGGCGAAGGTCGATTTGTGTTGCTTGGCAACGGCTGATATTTCAGCAATTTAAAACCACTAGAACCAAACCCCATTATTTTCTCTTTGTAAATTCACTTTTATTTTCAAAAAAAAAAATATATATATAGATTTTCAAATCACTTGCTGTATTACTAGATATACTTAATAGGACTGATCGTTAGTCACAAAAAAAAAAATTACACTTTTTCTTAACTTCAATTGCTTATCTTCTCAAAGGACTGGTTGATAGTCCAAAGAAAAAAAAATTTACACTTTTTTTCATTCAAATCATTGATATCCTCAGAGGATACTGCTAGGACTAGTTGGTAACCAATTACGAAAAAAAAAATGTATTTAGGCGGAGATTTCGCGAGATTTTTCTGTCCGAAGTAAATTCGATAAAGTACCTATATTTCAGTGTCCGTTACGTCATTATTAAATATGTCGAAACCACGGTCTCAAAATAGTGTACGGTCGTCATAGTTGTCAGCGGCTCCAACCCCAGTCCCACGAAAAACGCCGCCCGGGACTGCTACGGTCGGGTTCCAGTCGATTGCTGAGCTCCCCGGGAGCTTGGCGAAAGGTCCCGTGATACCGGTGGATAGAATGGACAGACTTAGAGAGGACGTGCTGGTGCCCGACTATTCGGCCGTTTCGGGCGGTGATGCGTTGAACCAAAATCAGATTCAAACGGATAATTTCAATAGCGCGGTTGCTGAAGGTCACTCGTGTGACCTACTTGAGAGAATGCGAAACAGCGTAAATGCAGAGAACAGTATTTTTGGAGCGGGCATCATGGCGATGCAGACCGCGATGACAAAACGATCAACGAGGGTGGACAGGGAGCTACAGGAGGTTATAACGGCAGCTATGCTGGGGCTCGCCGCAAATCACTCGAGGCTGGCCTGCATGCTATCGGAGGCTGTGGGGGGGCTCTCGGAGAAGAGAGAGGGTGAGGCTTGCCTCCGTTCCGCGGCTGAAAAGCTCGCCGCAGTGCCGGTTGCGTTGGCTGCGCTGGTCGTTCCGGCCGCTCCGGTTGCCCTGGTACGCGCCGAAGCTTGGACTACTGTTGTTCGCCGTGGCAGAACGACTGCTCATACGGCAAGTGCTGAAGGATTTCCAGCACTGCCACAGTCGTCTGCGAGGCTCGGCGTACTTTTCTTCCCCACGGGGGGTGAGAAGTCGTCAGATGCGACTAAACACACCCTGAAGTTGGCGGTCTTACCCAACAACATGGGTGTCCGAATCACCGGGATTTGTAACATCAGAAACGGCGGGATAATTGTCCACCTGCGAACGGAGGCCGAGGCCAAAGCCCTCTTGGCAGCCCCAGGCCTGTCTGAGGCGGGTCTTTGTGCTGAAATGGCAGGAAAACGACTCCCCAAAGTCATTATCTTCAATATGCCCTCAGCACTGACAGAGGAGTCGATAAAAGCGGCAGTTTATGAGTCGACCAATTTGTCCCTTGAGGACTCCCGCGTGCGAATCAGCCACAAGGCAGGGCCGAGTAATATTGGAAAATGTCATTTCATCATTTCTTGCGCCGCGTCTGTGAGGGCAGCCGTTATCGCTGACGACCGCTTATATATGGGGTGGGATTCTTATCCGGTCAAGGACTTTGTCGGGGTATTAAAATGCGCCAAGTACCACCTCTATGGGCACATGGCAAAAGCCTGCACCTCGAAAGAGCCAACGTGTAGCCATTGCGCGACCGTGGGTCATGACCGCGCGATAAGTCCGAACAAGGACAACGCCATGAAATGTGTAGCATGCCATAAGCATAAAAAAAACAGTGGACACGCTTCGGGCTCGTCCGGCACGGCCTCGTGGTCATTAATGATAGACTTTCACCTCCTACTTTCGTTAGCGCCAATGGGCAGTCTCACATAGACGTAACCATGGCTGCTGGTTCGATCCACCAATCGATCAGTGGCTGGAGTGTATGTGAGAATGCCTCAATTAGCGATCACAATTTAATCTTGTTTGAGCTGGGTACGTCGCGATCCTCCAATGTGCCGATGCCCCTACGATTCGTCAATCGCTTCCGAATGAGACACGATCATTGGGACAAGTAGGAAATTAGACCGAGCGGCGAGGGCCCCCTCGTTTTCAATTGCGTAAGCCACTTCACGACTGACTGATACTATAATTCAGGCTGCGGAAGCCACAATCGGTCGCATTAAGACCAGACCATCAGGGTTCCCACCCTGGTGGCATCAGAGCATCACAGACCTCAAGAGAGTCTTAAAAAGGGCAAGAAGATCCCTCCAAAGCGCTCGTCGCTCGGACGTCAAACCACAACGTATAGATCCGTTGGTGTCTAGGGCTCGGGTGGCTCATTTTCGTTATAAACACGCGATCATACACGCCAAAAAAGACCACTGGAAAAAGTTCGTCACGGAGATGGGCGGGTCCTCCGTATCGAGCGTTGGCCGAGCCAGTTAGGATGAGTCGGGTAATAAGCGGGATTGCTCGACCTCCTCTCCTTGGCGGCTTCACCAGTTCGTTGTCTGAAACGGCTGAGGTCCTGCTTGATGCGCTCGTGCCGGTGGACAATCCGTCTGCCGACTCTGAGCTGTTGCAACAGGCACGTCTTGAAATCGCGCTCCCTTACACAGCTGCGTGATTCCCGCTGCCAACGGAACTGGAAATCGGGTGCATTATCACGACCGCGTCTAACACCAATGCTTTTGATAACGCCTCGTGGCCTCTTATCCTATATAAACTTAGATTGCGTCAAATTCCAGCAGATATTTACATGCTCATTAGGAGCTATTTTAGCAACCGGGTCATCTTATATGACACTGGAGAAACAATATTTAGTCGCACCACTAGCATAGGATGCCCCCAGGGATCGGTTCTGGGCCCCTTGCTGTGGAACGTACTTTTTGATGACCTTCTGTCAATAAATTTACCGCGTGGTTGCAGTATCATTGCCTATGCGGACGATGCTCTACTTTTGGTAGAGGCTGACAGCCGTTTCACGGTAACTCGGCTATCCTAATTATTCTTGCCTGGGGTTCCGAACATTGTCTCACTTTTGCTCCGAGCAAAACAGAATCGGTCCTCCTCAAGGGCAGCCACCATTTAAATCTCACCAGAACGCCCTCTATCCGTATAGATGGCACGCGTATTAGCTCGCGCAGAAGCATAACCTATCTCGGGCTCGTACTAGACGATAAATTAAATTTCACAAAACACGTGAATAGTTCAATAGCCAAGGCTGGCGTAGGCTTTCTGAGGGTGGGACGGTTAGCGGGTGGTGAATGGGGCTTGACAGTAAAAGCACTTAAGATTGCATATGACGCCATTTTTATGGGTATAGCGGGCTATGCGGCTGGTGCATGGTCCAAAAGGTGTAGTCTCTCCTACGTACGGAGAATATTATTGCGGGGGCAGCGATCAGCGCTAATTTCAATTACTTAAGCCTATATAACCACAAGCACTGACGCTCTGCCGGTGATGGCGGGCATCCTACCGCTTGATCTGCACATACAGGTACGGGGTGCAATGACCCACTTTTTGGCGGGGAGGCCCGTGAAGATCGGAGACGTCACACTTACGCCTCCCCCGGGACTGGCCAATATGGCGCAGCACAGTCGCCTAGCCGCTCGCGGTCATGCGATGGACACGGCACTTCGCATATGGCAAAAGCGCTGGGATGCCTCCCTGAAGGGGCGGCAGGTTTATAAATTCTTTCCTACTATTAAATGGCGCATGGAAATCACCAGCGGTCTGGTTGTGAATCATTGGACCAGCCAGTTTGTTTCTGGCCATGGTGGTTTTGCTGCCAAGCTCTTCAGGCTTGGCCGAATGGTAGATGGGCCGACATGTAGATGCGGCGATATAATGGATGCTGATCACATTATATGGATTTGTCCTTTTATGTCCTCTGAGCGGGAAGATTTACTCAGGTTGGTACGACCAGCTGTCGGGCCAGTAGGCCACGCCAACTTGGTAGCCAATAAAAATAATTATTTGGCCTTCAGAAAATTTGCGGCGTCATACGGTGCAAGGATGGACCTATTCGTATAGGTCCGTAACCGGCCTTTGTTGATTGCATTAATGACAGCATTAAATAGCATTTCTAGAATCGGTAACGTATAGGGTTTGCTAATTATTTAGAGTCAGTAATGCACACTTGAGTGCTTTGGCCTCCAAGTCCTGGGCAAATGCTCCCGAGACAACTCCATACTCGCAAACAGAATAGATACGCTTAACGTTGTTTACGCCACGGGACACGATCGCTGATACCGAATGTAAGGCCGTGGCGGGTGGTGGTTGGGAGTAGTTTAGATTGACAACTCCATACATTTAAAACGTCCCCTTTTTTTTGTACCGCTCTTTGAAAAAACTTCAAAGTTATTGCCCCCCCTGCCTTCACTTCCCCCCTACCACCCCTTGTACTTCAGTACTTGAAATGAATGATATAAAATAAATAAAGGTTAAATAACAAGACATTCTGACATTCAACTTAATTTATTCACAACAAATATTTACATTATATGTACATAGAAAATGATGGCAACAAATTATACAATATTATAAAAAGGACCATTGCAGAGGATTATAAATAATAATAAATCAAATATAAATTCAAAGGCTTCTTTATGAAGACTCCTGCAGGTTTGGATCAGTGCTTTCTGGAAATCCAGTGATGTATATGGCAATGAATATACAGCAGTTGTCAAGTAAAAGTTGTATCTGGATGTTTTTTCCCGTCCCGATACCTAAGACAAGAGAAAACAACATTAATAATGGAATATAATCAATGTAATAGTCGAGGCACTGGCAGAATGATGTTTGAATAAAAGTATTATTATTTATGAGCCATCAACTTAATGCTGCTGTCATCCCACCTTTGATTTCCAGGGAAGCAGTTAAACCAATTCTTTATACAGCTGATGGAATATGTGCAGCCTCATTGAATTTTAATTATACATTTGAAGTGTGTGTAATCTATTATAAAGTAACATGCACATGATATAAACGTTAATATCGTAAATAAATTGTCAGGAACACGCACCTTCGAGATCCCCGGAATCCGCTGGTGTCATTTTTTTGGCAGGACTTTGGGGTTATGTATTTGGTTATGTTACGTATTTTTGCATGAAATCCGCGACAGGGGAAGGAAATTTTCAGGAAACGGGTCATTTCGGGAATATTTACCTCGACACCGCATTAAATAGCACAATAATAAATATATATTATAGTTTGTTAAGCACTCAGGAAACGTCACAATATGGTGGCAATAAGAACGTTTAATGGCGAAAGTTGGGTGGAAATACAAGCGTCCAAGTGTTTTAAATGGCAGCCAAAATGGCGGCTTACGATCAGCTGATCATGCCGACGGCAGCGCTAGCTGGTGATAGAAAAAAACCCAACCAATACCGATGTGATTGGTTGATTTTCGATGACGTTTTCATTCCTTTAAGTTACGAGCCGGTGGGTTCAGCTGACATGCACAGTTGACGATCTTTGATGCCACATATAAGCGAATTTTGATATCTTTAGATATTATGTATGGTGGTCAAGTGTTTTTCTTCCATTATTTTACTGTCATCTAAACATTATAAAATTATGTGAATTTAGCGTTCGCGTAGTTTTGAATTTCAATAAAAACTTACTCAGCTTATAATATTGTGATTAAAAAAACATTGTTTTTTATTTTAATTTTATAAAAAAAGTAAAAGAGTGAGACAACGATATAAAAAAGCATTTACACGCCAAAAAGAGTCGTATAGTATCAAAGGTAGAACTATCCCATATTTTTCGAAACTGAACTAGAACTATGGCTAGCAATGAAATATTTGCTTAAAAATAATGGTTATGTGGTATAAAAACGTAAAAGAAAATGATGATCAAAATCAGAAAGGTTCACGACATTGGAAACAAAAGTATAACGATTTGGTCTAGGTATCATACTTTCGATCAATCACAGAAATATTCTAAGTGATGTTACAATGTGGCCGCTCATACAAATTTTAAGTTTCAGGTTTCATGGGCTGTTTGTAAAATTGAAAAATGTGCATATGAGTCAAAAAGACAAGAAACGTTTTTCGTGTTTTTCTCAAAAAGAAGAAAACTAGATAGTTCTACTTTTGAAACTATACGACCCAATTGTTATTTGACATACGTATTATTAATCGACCTAAAAACTGAAACATGAAAATGTGTGTTTTTTACAACTCGATAACATTTTGTAAAAGCAGAATCTGAATATAAAAATTATTTAATGAGCAAAATCAACAAAAAACCATTTGTGTTTGAACGGCAGGGTAGTTTAAAAATGCAATTGCGTTTTTAAGTATGCTGTGAACAACCGCTTCAAAATGGAAGCTTTTTCAGTCGCTAAATAGCGTTAATCCTCTCCATCAATTCTCGGTCGCTCAATATGCTAAAATCATCGGTGCACTCTATTTTAAATGCGTACCGTTTTTCAAATAAAAAGCCATATTGCCACACATACAGCTAACAAATGCCTAAAAATATTACTTTAAAATCAAGAAATAAAATCGTTCAAAGATGTAGATTTAACTTTTGCGGCCGTTGGGTGAAACAATCGACCACCACTACCACTTAATTTTAATATTAGTGATGCAATGTGTAAACTTTTGGTATTCCTAAATCATTGTTTTTTTATACCTTTTGCATGAAAAATATGATCTTTATCGACTTGCTTCGTCGCAATCAAATAAAAAAGTAAAACAAGTCGGATTATTATTGACTGAAAAGCCTTTATACTGTCACTACTAATTGCCAGGATTCAAACTTCACTGCCCATACGCGATAAGATAAAATTATTTTATCTTAAACGCGCCTCGTTCAAACGTACATTTCAAATCAATTGGATGATTTTTACATTAAAATACGTGAGATGAGCGCTCACGCTCACATTTCTGATTACGCCAGTCTGTCATGAACATCAACGCAAATTCTTTCATGCGCGACTTAAAATATGAATAATTATAAGAAAACTGTCGATTTTATATATATTAGAACGATTTATAAAGATACGATGAAGCATAATATAACATTTTTTTATGCAATCTATGCCAATAAGGCCCCACCGCTGGGATATTTTTAGACCCCCCCTTCGGATCACGCGTAATCTTTAGGGACCGTATTTCGAAGGTTAAGAAAGACGCGGCCTCGCTGTACGGACAAAACAAAACTTTCACATCAATCGTCATGCACCATACTTCAATAAGTATTAGTGTGAACATGAAATACTTACCAGGGAAACTGGGGAAAGTATTTCGCTAAGAGGTGCAGTCGTTGTCTATCAATGGAGCCATACACTTGGTTATTTGCAATAAATCCATGGAAATTTTAGATCTATGATAAATAAGAGACTCTTTTTATAGTTTCACAACGACCCTTTAGAGCAGTGATGCACTACCGGCAGCCCGCGGACAGAATGCGGCCCTCAATGACAAATATCAGTCACTTTTTTTCTTTATAACTTTTAACGGACGATGGAAGAACAATATAAAATATTATAATTTTATATACACTAAAAATATCGATATTTTAATTACTTTTCCCCATGCGGCCCTCAAACTACCTGAGAGTTGATTAGCTAACCCTTCCAAATGGTTTGTGCTTCAGCGACAGAGACATCTTACTCATATTTCTCTTCTTTTCAGGAAAGCAAAAAACAGGTTTCACCAGTTATCAATTTTACCTATTTTTAACAGATACATTTTTTTAAATATCTTTGAAGGCAAAGCATCGGATCTCTGTTATAATACGGTTATTTATTCTTATCTGTTGTTTCGAGGTTTAGTGAAGCCATAAACAGTTTATTGATTTTATTATCTTCGATTCCACTTCTCTTAGACACATGACTTAACGTATTATTTCGCATGTATTGGAAGGGTTATTCATAACTTAATGAGAGTAGAAAACGAGAAACGTTTATTGTATCCTTAAGGGTCTAAAAATGAATATTGAAAGGTTTTATAATTCCCACTGTCAATAAGCCCTTAAAAATAGAATACAGTTATTTAATGATAGTAAAAGTATTCTATTGCAAGCTGGTTCAAATATCAACATGTCAACTGATACTTTTGTCCAGCAACTCGCACAATGCCCACAAAATTTGTGGTGAATCTGAAACGTGATCGGTTGCGGCCTTTTTGTCTAATTTTGTGTGGCGTGTAGCTTGTGCATTTTATTAAATATGGTCGTAAGAGACAAATTTATGACGATGTCCATGAAAAATAAGCACATTATTTGAAATTATTTCTTAAGTTCAGGTATTTGAAAGCTGATAATATTATTGTGTTACGTTTACGATATTTTTTTTAAATTTTGTCGTCTTTAATTGTTAGAATTATTATAATAAAAGATCCCAAAGAATACTTTGAAACATTAAGTATTCCATCAACTTGTTTTAATTAAGAGGAGAAAAAATGCATCATTTATAATTTTTAACCGACCATTTATTATTAGAAACTGACCAAATAATAATTTGCCATTTTCTATTTTAGGCTAATAATATTTTTCACCAGTTAGGTATATCTGTCGAGGATAATTTATCTATACAACTGATCATCCTAAAAATATTTTTAATAATGTACTCATGATTTAAATCAAATCGATTAATAGTAGAACTTTAGAAACTGTAAAAGTTTTCTATAAGAACAACCAACGTGTATCTCGGTTTTAAAAGCTGTTTTTTTTGTAGGGAGTAGCGATATAGCTGTACTAAGCCATGGTGAGTGGTTTTATTTTCGCTTGTGATACACTTTGTTATGAATTTAAGACATTAAATTGGGACAGAAATCCGTAAATTAATTGAAAAAAAAAAATTCACGTACCTGACTGCCTGAAAGGCAAGCCTGTGAGATCCGCAACGGAAACGAACAAAAATGTAGCTAACATGTACATATAATAAAAATAGTAAAACATGTTTAGTACTTATTCCACAATCAATCTATTAGATCAGGAACGGTTTTGCTCACAGCGAGCATTATCAACTGAATGAATTTAATGTAGGATAAATACTAAAAAAAAAATATTCCTATTTTAATGCCATTCCAACAAGTATCGACAGTGGACACTTTAAAAGTGACATATACATGTATTTATTGTGATGATTCTTAGATACTTTTGTTAATTTTTAAGTTTTATTGAAAACCATTGCAATTTGCTACGAGCGTATCGATTGTTCTTATACAGGAAACAAGTTAAGTAACGTAACGGTTATACGAGATACACGTAGCCCCATATAACCAAGCGGCCACATAAAATCATTAAACATAAGCCAGTTACGTTGGCACTGCGCCATTTTACTGCTGAAGTAGCTTTGGATTGAGAATTTATTAAGTATAATCTAATAACAATTTTTCAATTCATAAAATACTTTTCCAGCTACTTTATTAACCTCTGCTGGACACATAAAAACATCTAAATTAGCATGTCTTAATAATCTTGATGAAAATACTTTATTAACCTCATTCAATGGAAAATCATTGCTGTCTGGATTCTTGTTTAATTACAAACTACATACGTAATTACGTACAGAATGTTCATGCTTTGCTTACTGATGCTATACTTAAGTTACTAAATATTAATGTTACAAGTTGGATGTATATATTATTCATTGTTATTAATTAATGATTTAGAACTTATTATTTGGTCAGTATCTAATTTGATTAATTAATATGAAAAAAAAAAACAATAATAAATATTAGGTAATCCCGGAATTAATGTCGTTTTTTTGATATGCATCTTTGACTCAGTGTGTTTGGGTCTGTTGCATAGTAAAGACGTGTGTTATTGTTTTTCTCTTCTCTGTGATTCTTTACCTGTCTTTTAAACAAAAACAAACAATTATCCCCATCTACAAAAAATGGCAGAGACGTGTCCTTCGGAAACACATTTAAGAAGCTGTATGCTGATTTTGTTCCATTCAAAAAAAAACTGCAACAGAAGCATCGGAATCCATTTGTGAGATTAACGGTGATATACTGGACGTAAGGATGTGCCAACGATGGTTCAGAAAATTTCGCTCGGGCAATCTCGATTTGAAAGATAAGCCTCGAAGTGGACAGCGCAGTCAAGTGGATGAAGCAGCCCTGAAGGCGGAAATTGAAGCAGATCCGACGATGCCCATCGATCAATTATCCAAGAAGGTCGGGACATCCCGATCGAATACTCATCGCTATCTAGAGAAAGCCCTATTGTGTGTGTGGTGGGATTCAAAAGGCGTGATCTATTATGAAGTGTTAAAACAAGGACAAACTGTTACTGCAGCTCTTATTGTGATCAGATGGACAAATTAAACACAAAGTTACAAGAAATTGGACCCGCTCTTATGAATAGAAGAATGTTATTCTTCAACATGACAATGCCCGTCCGCAGGTTGCCGATATTACACGGAAAAAAATCCAGGTTTGGTTTGGTTTTATTGCATCCGCCCTATTCACCGGACTTGCCACCAAGTGACTATTACTTGTTTCGTTCTATAGAAACGCAATTAAGGAACAAAAAATTCAACAATATTGAAGCACTAAAATCAGGTCTCTCGGAGTTCTTCGAATCTAAACCAAAGACCTTTTATGAGAAAGGAATTTTAGAACCTGAAAATAGATGGCAAAGAGTCATAGACAACACTGGTAATTACTTTGTTTAAAAAAAAAAAATTTAAAATATCAAATTTGAGTTTAACTGTAAAAAACGACATTAGTTCCAGGATTACCTAATACATGCATGCATACAAAGGTAAATAATTAATTTTGGTCAGTATATTATTAGAAAATTGACGGTATTTTTTTGAAAATGGTAGGTATATACATCACAAAACCCCTTCACATGTACATTCAATTATTTTCATATTTTTTTTTGCCGGCATGATTTATAATTATTACAAGTATGAATTCACTTTTGCTTTTTTGCTGAAAAATATTTTTCTATTTTCATTTAAGATGTCCGTTTTATATGTGTGGACTCAAAATATATTTAATTTCAACAAAACCGATTCTAAGAGGAAGGCTGCTTGTTATTCAGTTGCCCAAACGCTGCTTTTTGTAGAAGGTACAAAAACAGTTGTTAGCTAATCACTCTCACCGTGGCGCGTTTGGATCAAATAAAGAAGAATTTATTCAACACAAATAACGATATCTTCGAAAATAAATGTAAAGTTTAATTGAAAAATGAAGTTTCCCTGACTGGGATTCGAGTCCGTGAACTCCGCAACCGAAACTAATGTCACTCGACCACGGACCCGACTGCCTTCGTCTGAAATCAAAAATACGAATATATGTTTATAATATACTGCATATATTTTAATATATCCCACATGATATGTATGTATGTATGTATATTCAAAATAATAACCGAACACATTAAAAATCGTTCAATAAAAGAAAATAAAATATACACTGACTGACGAAAATATTCTCTGCAAATCGCGACAATAGAACCAAGCCGTAATGAAAAAAAGAATTGACACACTTAAAAGCTTTCTACATAATGAATATATTATCATACAAGTGAGTTATTGGATATATTTTAACAAAGGTACCAAGGTACTTTCCCAATTTATTTTCATTCAAAAGATATTTTCTTAAAAATATTAAAATTGTCGCATTATATACTATTTCCGCAATATTTAAAGGAAACGTTAAGTGACGCTCAATTTTGGCAAAGTTCTTAAATCAAATTAAATTTTACTCAAATTTAAATTGTATACATTTTGTAAATCACTTATGATTTGGAGTTTAATTAATTAATTGCCATCTTTAAAGGTATATAATGACTGGAAATTAAATTTTAACTAGTCTATGGTGATGAAGTTTCCATAAAATTATTGGTGTATATTGGAAAAAATACAAAAATCACATTACAGCTGACGCCAATGTAATAAATAAATAACAAAACATTAAAAAAATATTGAACAGAGAATTGCATAACATTAAAAAAACAACATATTAATTAGATAAAAAAACAGTACGAGTAAGAAGAAATTTAAATCTAAAGCACCAGGTTCACTGCTGAAAATGTCAATCTCAATAGGGAGTGCATTGATCAGCCGATTGGCCCTTGCGACTGGCAATTCAAATGACCTTTGCGACGAACAATTTCTGATTAAAAAAATGTTTGGCTTTGGTTGCGACCACGTTGGTAAATTAAAGACGGAAACTGCTAATGGCGATGATCCTGGTAACATTTTTAGCCATTATTTACCAACTGAAGGTCCATTAAAAAAACAAGGAATATTTTATACCAACCCGCAGTATAAAAAGGTTGGTTAACTCAGGTTCAAGCAATATTCAACGAAATCACTTCGAAGTATTATTCATTGGTATGAGTGAGTTCATGCAAATACTGGATATTTTTTTTTTCGGTAATTCATTTCCAATTTTGTCTTCAAAGATTTCATTAGAATACATACTTGCTTTCGACAATGGAAAACATTAAAAAATGAGCAAATTTGGTAATGCGTTTTTGCATTTTCAAAATTGGAATTGATTTGAAATTTATCAGTTCAAATTTTGAATAGAAAATATTATGAATTTTACGAATAGTATTAATGAGATATTTTGTATACTGTGCAAACAATTCGGATGCATTTTTGATATTTAAAAACATACAAACGTGACAGATATTAAAGTAACATTATTTTATTCTACTCCGTGTATTTACAATCGTGTCATACTTGTATCAAAATTACCGCAGGAACAATGACCATACAATTTAAAAATCATTCCGAGTGCTTTCCACGTGTCAAATGAAATATTTTTCTAAAAACATCGCAAATTATGTTATTAAAAAAAATCGCGTCTGCTGTCAGATCCGTAGATACAAATTAAACAAAATGCACACAAATAAGTTGATGAATACTGTGCCTCGAGCATTATTTATTATCAGTAGATATATGCCAAGTCAATATGATTATTACATATATGAATAATATACAACACAATATTCAATTCAAAGAAATATAATATCGAAATATAATCTATAATATATCTTGAAACTGGAAATATCAAGAATTCTTATTTTGAGTTGATTTTAAGTAATGGAATCTCATCTACCATTTTTGTATGGGCACCTAATCGGTTCTTTTGCACGGTAATCTTTGGAACGTATTCCCTGTGCAAAAAGAAAATCGGGTGGATATACAAACATGTACATAGCAATAATCACAAATTATAAGATTTTGCAATGTGAAAAAGAGAAAGAGAAAAAAAACATAGGAATTTGGCAAAGAAGTCAACCTAGTGAGTTCCGACAAAATCAAATATATTACATGAAAAAATGTGGTCGTCTGAACTCAATCACGTCCACGTGAAATATGTTGATAAGCAAAGCAAAACCACTGACAATTGTTAAAGATCTCCCTAGTGGCATCCACATTGGCAGGCTGGTTCTACTCCTTGTAAGAACAAACAACGCAGGAAAAAAGAAAATCAGGAACATTTAATTTAACATTCTCACAAATTACGTGGAATATTCAAAGTAATTTTAAATCAATTTTAATACAAATAACGAACAAAAATAAAACAAAAACACGACGATGGAAATACAATACAATGGAATCGATATTCGGAGAGGTCGCGGTTTTAAATATACATATTTATCACTTTTAACCTTCGAAAGACTGTCCTTGAAAAATAACTCGTAAGCCGAAGGGGGGTCTAAAAAAGACCCCAGTGGTATGGCCTTAATGGCATAGACTGAAATAAATAAAATGATTAATTATGCTTCGACGTAACTTTATACATCGTCCTATAAAAGAAATATACGAAAATCGTCAATTTTCCTTTCACTATTCATATTTTATCTCGCGCATGAATGAGACAACCTGATCGTGTTCTTGTTTATTCTAGACTGGCGATATCAAAACTGCGAATGCGACTTCTTATCTACACCTTTTAATTTAAAAAGCATCCATTTGATTTGGAATGTTCGTTATAAGAGGCGCGTTTGAGATAAGATAACGTTATCTTATCGCGTATGGGCAGTGAAGTTTTAATCCTGACCGATCAATTCTTATGATATAATGTGTAATTCTTTTTATATACACTCTATAGTGAATAAAAATAAACCTAATATTTGAAACAGGCTGTTTTTATACCATAATGTTAAATAAAAAATGTATTATTATTTTTTGTATACATATTTATATTATGTACTGCTTACAGCCATCTGCATCCCTGGTGCTTTACTCATCGCATCTATTCAGTTCGAACTTAATGTTATGCATGAATCTGAGGCTCCATACTATGGCAATGTTCGGAAAGTTTCCAGCGCGGCGACCGCACTGCAGTCGGTCGGGAGCGATCGCGTCATTTATCTTGGACTAAACACCGGTCGGGTAACTGCGTGGTGTAGAGCAGTCAGCGGTCCATTCGTCTGCCAACGGGTATCGGACGCCGCACACCAAATGCGGACAGCGAATGCCGCTAAATGGACAGTGAGAACTTGCGCTCAAGAGAGGCTTAAGTCTAAGGCAAGTAAACATACTTCCAATCAATTATCGTGTTTTGAAAATTCTTCCAAAGGGCGTATTACTATAACATAATTTTGTCATGCAGGGCTTTTAAGCAAAAAGATTTCGATAAAGTTTTAAAAAAATTGAATGGATTGGAATGACATCAATCAAAGCCAGTTAAAATACTTCTTTCTATCCAATTTCACGAAAATCTACGCAAAAGATAGGCTTGTCACAAAGAAATTGTCAAAAAATAAACATTCTCGCTTTGCAGATAAAAATTTAATACTAATAAATTAAAAACATTATTAATACTGAAAATAAATGATCAAGTAACTGAAATGGTCGTTAGTTCGCGACGCGGATGCGAGATATGGTAATGAAATGCGTGAGATCTGATTTGCCGCAAGGGAAGTCTTTTTATTCTAGCGATATATTGGATAATCGATGTCTTTGTTATTGGAACTTTCTAGTATTTACTCGGAAATAATGATGTTTTTGGGGCTCCCCAACCATGAATCTACAAGTCACAATTGAAGCAAGTGAATAAGTCATTTCTGCGATATATTTGTTTCAATCAATATTGATATTTCATTAGAAATATATATAAGACAATACTACTATACATTACCAGTATACAATACTAGTATACAATACAATTAAACAACACTAGTACACAATACGTAGTACAAACCAATGCCCAACATTTTTTTCCATCAGAGCTTGTTTGTCGCGTGGGTCAGTTGAGACACCAGTCACAAAGGCCGTTCGGAATGTTCGGATGCATCAGGAATTCAATGCGATCAGTAAGTGGAAATTTTCAGTAATGATATTTTTCTTTACTCTTATAATTTAAATATAAATGATATAGTTCAATAAAAATTTGGGCCCTTGATGTGATGAGGCTTTTTTGACAGCTTTTTTTTTAAGAGCCTTGTGACAAAACCTTGCAACGAAAAAAGATAAACGCTTAGTGTTACTAATAATGTCATTATTAAAAAATATTTGAAAATTAATTGAAACAACGATCAATATAAATATTTTCCATGCAAATTTTGCCTAGCATGAAAAAATTGCATGTTTCAAAATCTTCTTTGTCAAATCTGCAATTATTTTCTGCGACGTTAGTTTCTGCACTGTGTAGTTATATTTATAATAACTGCAACGAAAAATTGTTTTTATCAATATACATATATGCATTTTCAATACAAGCTATTTTTCCATTCAAGTAGGTATTTTACAATTGAAATATTGTTTGCCTGGCTGAGTGTGAAACAGTCGGCCACCACTGCTACTTTATCTTAAATATCCATCTTAATATTTGTGAAACAATGTGCAAACCTTCATATTCTTAAATCATTGTTACTTACATCTTTTGCAATAAAAAAAATATGATTTTGATTGACTAGTTTCGTCGCAATAAAAAAAAGTAAATAAGTCGGATTATTATTGGCCGAAAACCATTTATAGTGTCGCTACCAATTGCCAGGAATAAAACTTCACTGCGCATACGCGAAAAGATAACGTCATTTTATCTCAAACGCGCTTCTTTCCACGAACATTCCAAATCAAATGGATGCATTTTACATTAAAAGGTTAAGATAAGAAGTCACATTCACGGTTCGCATCGCCAGTCTAGACTAAACAAAAAAACGACCAGGTTGTCTCATTCATGCGCGACTTAACATATAACTAATTGTAAACAAATTATCGATTTTCATATATTTTTTTTTATATAACGATGTATAAAGATACTTCAAAGCATAATCAATCATTTTATTATTTCAGTCTATCCAATAAGGCCATACAACTGAGGTCTGTTTTAGACCCCCCTTCGGCCTACGAGTTATTTTTCAATAACAGTCTTTCGAAGGATATAATCTAACGACACTTTTATAAATTTAAAACATTATATGTTTTCACAATTAAAAATTTGAGTCGTTGTATTCTCTATTATTGTTAAAATATATGTATTATTGACATTCAATAAGTTCCTTTTTTTATTTGTCATATAAATATACACAAATTCGAATTAAAAATATATATTTTGGTACACCTGAAACTACTCGAGTATACTCCAGTAATCGAGTATTTTGAAATTTTACTACTTGTTACTCGAGTAGTTGAAATGTCGAGTAATTGGAGTCTCTAATACCAACCAACCAATGCGGAGAATAACCAAATTCGGCATATTATACCGGCCAAAGGGCCACGACAACTCCGACTCCGACTCCACAGCCCCGGTATTTTATTTTATTTTAAAGGTTTCCACTAAAAACAAATTCAAAAAAATAATAATGATCCTAAAGATCTAATGATGGAAATAATGTTGACAATCTTAGAACTTTGGTGAAATATATTGAGTAAAAAAAGTGTGCAGATGCAGTTCAACTCCGGAATTCTACTTACTCCGTTATTCAACCATAGATTATTCTGAAATTCATACTGAGACGACCTGGATTCGGTCTCCCTCGTTAAATGAGAGGGAACCTCTGTCCGTCACTCTAGGGGATAGGGATTAGGGATAGGATGTGGAAAATAGGATGCTCAGTGAAACTATCTCAAAGTGTCAACAATAGTGCAAAGCACACACACATTTATTTATAAATTAAATACAAGAAGTTATTACATGAGGTTACATTAAGAAAATACTAGAAGTTACTGTTCAAGAATTTAAGACCAAGACCAAGACCAAGACCAAACGATGCGCGACGATTATATAGGCGACGGCTATATGGCGACGATTATAGCCAACGGTTGGCAGCCAGTACGATTGGCGATTTCGCGGTACCGGTTTTAGGATCTGGGAATAGCGGATTCCAGGGGGAGAAGAAGATTTCGAGTCTGGTGACACCGCTCAAGACTTGGCTTTCGCCAAGATTTACAACTCGCAAGGTGCTTCCCAGAGCTCTAGTCTCTGACTGGGGAAGGTTTCCCGGAACAGAGGGCAACTATTCCAACTCCTTAATTATGGCGCGGCTAGGGCCATCGACCAAGTTAAAGGCTTTATATGGCTTTAATAGTGCACACTCCAAGTTACCGTAGAAACCTGACAGACCGAATGAATTAAAAACGCGCTCTTATGTGCCCCATATCGTTCGGTTGTAGCGAGCGACGCCTCCATAAAAGGTGGTCTGAGTGGAGCGGGAGTTGCGTCCACTGTACCATTTAGAGGAGGCTGCGTGAAATACCACGTATCTTACGCAGCCCGGGTGAAAGAGATAGAGCGATAGTTAGAGCGAGAACGCTGCTCCATACCTATCTCAGGTGTCGTTGCACCTGGATGTCGCTTTAGCAAAGATTTAAGGGAGAGAGAGATAGAGCGATAGTTAGAGCGAGAACGCTGCTCCATACCTATCTCAGGTGTCGTTGCACCTGGATGTCGCTTGTTCCATTTCAAAATTTAACGGTTTTTTCACCCCTATATTGGATCGCTTTAGATTTCAATATAGGGCATGTTAGACTGAATTTAATGTCTTGATATTGGTTTAACTCATAGACTGAGGTGATAATTAGACCGTTCGAGAGAGTTCTGATGACCTTACACATATGGCGGTATCAATACATATGTACATATTGAGAACGACCTTGATTCGGCTCCCTCGTAAATCGAGAAGGAGCCTCCTATCCGACACTCAGGAGAGGAATTTTGGGAACGGAGTAGGAGAAACATGGTGCTCTTATAAACAAAAGACGATCTCAAAGCGTTATGTGGGTGCGGTTAGCACCCATTATTTAATTGTTTATAGTTTACACACGAATTTTACAAAGATAGATTAACAATACACGTTACGTTCTACAGTACATAATACACGACTATTAAAATTGCGAAGGCGATATCAGGAATTTACTATAATTTATTCTTAGCGAGAGGATTAGGAGCTTGAAGGCCGCTTCCAGGGCTTACAGTTAGGAGAATCCCCTCAACCACGACTGTAAGACTTATTTGGCAAGCACGTGCACACTCAACGCTCTCCAATCTCTTACTAATTCAATGAAAAAAAAGCGGTTCCTTTAGGTAGCCAAACCGTTACAAAAAATACCGTTAAAAGTCCACCCGATAACCCATTATTTATGGTCCATCGAACTTTGCATGAGATACCTCGTATCTCATGCACTCAGGGCAATACCATTCCGGAACATCGTGCATAAATGTATCTTTTACAAATTTGAAATTACTCTATATTGAATCGCTATAGATTTCAATATAGAGTATTATTAGAATGAATTTATTTCCTGATATCGACTAAACCTCATAGACTGAGGTGGAAAATAGATCGTTCGAGAGAGTTCTGATGACCTACCATTTAGGGCGGTATCAATATATATGATAAATTGCGGTAAACACAAATTTCCCGACCAAAAGGTCATTTTCATAAAAGGACATTTCAAAAATGTCAATTGGAACCTTTTCAAAGTAAGGTAACGAAGTGATAAATAGCTCACCCATCGGACTCCTGATTTTTTCTATTAGAGATCTCAGTCTCAGTGGTTACGAGTAGCGAAAAATTTAAAAATGGATAATTTGTCCGCCCGCTGTGAAATATATTCTTACAAGAATTAATATCGTTCAAACTCGTGAAACTTTTCAATTTGAGCCTTGCATCAGAGTCCAACCATCGTGCCAGGACTGAAAAGTGCCTAGAGATGCAAAATAATATTAAATGCGCTGTATAAAAAGTTATATATCTATTTGTCCGTTATTTCCAAGAGCGATGAGAAACGAAGGAGTCACACGTAATAATCATATAAACATATGTATATCGTCGTATACACCGTAACCTTTTTTGTGCGGTAGATGCGTTCCGCGGAACATCGCGCAAAAACTGTTATGTCTGAATACGGGAACATTACATGTACAAGGACGCACGTTTCAAGGTCACATTGTAATAATCAGGTGAAACACTGAACTTTGCACGTACAGTATGTGAAAAACTCGCTGTTAATTACGTTACAACATATGTTCATTTATTTCGTCCCAAAAGTTTATTCTCAAAAAATATTGCATTAAAAAAACCGCATAACTTTGAAATCGCACAAATAGAAGTTTGAATGTACATCGACAAATTTGATATCTGCTTAATAAGCGTTTTCGACTTTTTTGTTTAAATTATAAACCCTACAAAAAACACCCTTACGTCTATATGACATTCGAAACTTTAAAAAGTTATGTTAAAGGTAGTACACAGGCGATACTCTTTTTACACGGAGAATACGCTCCAAACACTACCGTGCAAAATAAAAACGTGTAAAACTGAAAATCAACTCAATATCATAATCGTTGATATTCGTTCTTTTTAAATGTTATATGTAGAAGTAATAAATTTAAATGCTTTTTGTTTAAAAAAAATTAAGCAAGAGAAATGTATTCATTTAGTGTTGCTATCTGAAAATAGAACTATTTTTTTAAGAATACAAATAATAAAAAATAGTTTGTACTGTTTTTATGATCCGTGTTATTTCAAATCGCTGCAAAAATAGGATCGGTGTTATATTATAAATGACAAAAAAAACACGTAATTACATATTATGTAATTACGTGTATTTTTTGTTAGTGTTCTATTATGATAAAGTTTTTTTAGCTGTTTTTATTTCTGTACGTAAATTATTGATTTTACTGATATGTAACATAGTTTTTACAGAAATAACCCTTTAATGTATAGTTTTGTAGGAGGTAGAATGTCCAAAAAATAAATTTCACAAGATATTTTATACCAACGTCAAAAAACAACGCATAGTATATTTAAAATGCCGTAACATACATATTTTAAAGATCTCTCATCGGGATTACACGTCCTCCACAATCGTACCATATATAAATTATTATATGAGCCCTTAAGAGGTGAAGTGAGCCAAGTCTAAAAATGGTGAAATATTTTTATTAAACTTTTGAGTTCAATCTCGTTTTTACTTCGTTTTTTTGTATAGTTATCCTAAAACTTTGGCATTCGTGGAAGCTTACTAAATAAATGTGAAAAACAGTAAAAAATATTTCAGGGAAATAATTATTGAAATAGTGTTATAAAATGGTGAGATTTGTTCACCGCTACAATACCAGTTGAGCTCTTGAGAAGTGAAGTGAGGCAAGTAGCAAAATGACGAAACTTTTGCATTACCTCAGAGCATACTTTTATTTTATGAAAAATACATTATTACAGTGTGATTTTAATAATCTCACTTCACTTGAAGGATACTTTAATACCCGAAGAATATGATTCTGCATCTAACACAATTTAGCTAAAAATGCCACTTGGCTCACTTCACCTCTCAGGGGCTCATATATACCAGAATCGGACTCAAACCCGTGCCATCTGAAAGGAAAGTCAACGACGTTGACACTCGACCGAAGATCCTAAAGCAGCCATACTCAATCTGCGGCCCGCAAGCCGCATGCGGCCCAAAATAATTATAGTAATTATAGTTACACTCTGTGAATTATTGACATATTCTTAAATGAATTATGCTTAGAGCGTACATATGTATATAGATATCGGCTTACTGATTCTCACCTAAATAATGAATTAATTAGGAGTTTTGACGAAGCCTGATTTGACGAAGATAGTTAAAAGTTTGACTTAATCTCAAAATTCACAATCATTTTTAAGTACACGATTTAAGATTTTTGTGTACTTTTTATTTGTTTTGTTGTTCATTGATATTTTTTACTTTGAAAAATACATGAATACATAAATGTATACACTTGGGCCTCATAAAACACCTAAAAACGTATAAAGCCTGTTGTATAAAAATATGTCACAATTTATACACCCATGCTGTATAAAACCGTGTTATACGAGTCCCAAGTATATTTACAGTTAACTATAAATATGTTGCGGCCCACGAAGCAAAGCAAAAATTGAATGCGGCCCCGAGGAAAAAAAGGTTGAGAATGGCTGTCCGTATAAGTGATTCCATTTTTCGAATAAAACAGCAATAAAACAATTATTGAATAATACTCACTGCAAAATGAATACAAATGTTCTAAAATTACCCATCGTCCATACTTTCCACAAAACAGTACATAATACGGCTTAGTACAGTCATAATAAACCTTTTAATTCGGCCAACTACATCAGCTTGCCACGTTGGATTGGACGTTATTGGATTGATTTTAAAACTACAACAATTCAGGTAGTTCGCATCCTTTTTTGAGTGCTCATTAATGATTTTAAAATAGTCGTAAATTGAAAAAAAAATCTATTTGGAAACAAATTACGTTAAAGCAATTAGTTTTTTTATTTTAAATGGCTATGCGAAACGTACAAAATTCAATAGCGATGGATAATAACAACGTATATATATATATATATATATATATTTTAATTCATGCTTCACTTCAATCCCGTATTGACCCAAATACGGTTTTATATAATATAAACTCTTATGTAAAGTCCAGCTCGACATTGTACAACTTGGTTGCAAAAATATATTATATATTTTTTCTAAATTATCCTACAGACATTCTGTAAAAATTGCAGTAGGACTTAATATATTGATATATTTTCACCATGTTATAATGGAGTTCTACCAAGTAAATGGCAATTCAATCAATAATTAAATTATCCTTATGTCAAAATCCGTATATATTGGATGGTGTGGTAAATATTTGTTACATGTCATAATGTGGTATAATTTTCGGTATTTCGTTTTACCAACTACGCAAATCTTGCAACAATAATCAAATCTTTTGAAGAGTTGCTGAAAGGAAAAAAATAATATATTTAGGAGTGCAAAAGGTTAAATTTTGATACAGCATCACCTATAAATGAGAGATATACATATGACTTTAATAAAATCTCATTTGAACACTATTTTGCTCAGTACAAACTTTGCAGAGCAGATATGGTCTCAGTGACGTACTCAAATAGTTGACTATTTTTTTCATCACGTTTATCCTTTCCTTTACTGTCCCAATCCCTGCACTTGTTGTACTGTCTGGACGTGTTTCATTTTGCTCTCGAATTATTTTATATATTTTTGCGCATTTTTTACGATTTATTTATTTATTTCGTTTGTGAGTTGTTCGGGCAGAACGCGAGTCGTCGGGTATCGTATTTATTATTCGATTCATGCGATTTTAACGATTTTAGAGACATTTTTGCCATCGGTCTGGCCGTGTTAGCCTACCTAACTTCACTGTGCGTGATCTCAATTGGAAATTGATCGATCCCCTGTGATTATTTAGTCATTCTAGTGATTGTGTCTCATCGTTTAGATCGGTACGAAGGTACACGTGTGCTTTCCCAGTAATTATTACTGAAAGTGTTCGTTTTATCGTGTGTTTTGTGTGTGACTTCTTGTGCGACATTCGTCTATATGGATATCAGTGCTTCTAGAAGCTTAATCTCGCGCATAGGGCCCCCCTAAGGGTCTTAGTGCGCCACGGTTTGTTCCGGAAGGTTGTGGCGAGGGCCCCCCTGACGGAAATTGCCTAATTTTTGTCATTTTTAGTAGTTTTTTAGTAGAATTTCTATGTCCCCGCTTTGGGCTCCGGTGGACCTTCCCTCGGTGGGCGGACCCATCGTTGAGGAAATGATTGCCCGACACTGCCTCACAGTGATCAATGATTGCAATAGTCTGCCGACTTTCTCGACCGCCAACGGGGAGTCCCATATAGACGTTACGCTGACCGCTGGTCTGATCTACCGGTCAGTCAGCGGCTGGCGGGTCTGTAGGGACTCCTCCGTGAGCGACCACCGACTTATCACTTTTAACCTAGGAATGAAAAGTACCAACGCTGTGTCTGCATCCCCGCGACTTCCCAAACGTTTTCGGACGGGAGGGGACAAGTGGGAAAAGTTTGAAGAGTGTATGGTTCGAAAACTCGACCGAGCGGCCAGAAACCCCGTAGATTCAACAGAATTGTCCACCTCTCGGCTCACAAACATAATTGTTCAAGCGGCCGATTGCACAATTGGCCGGCGCAGACCCGGAAAATCAGGGCTTCCGCCTTGGTGGAACCGGAGCGTTACAGACCTCCGCAGACTCTCCAGGAGAGCTCGGAGAGCCCTTCAAAATGCCCGCCGCTCGGCTCGCACACCATATCAGCTCGACTCTCTCATTGTTTTGGCAGCCGCGTACCGCTCATCGTCAAACGCATACAAGACAGCCATCCAGCGTGCGAAGCGCGATCACTGGCGAACTTTCGTCACAGAAAAAGGAGGCTCAAACCCATGGGGCCCGCCCTACACTGAACTGACCTGTTCCGCTCGGATGAGCCGGGTCATCAGCGGCGTCGCTAGACCTCCGAGCTCGGGGGTTTACGAATACAATGCTGGAAACTGCATCGGTCCTGTTGGACACCCTTGTACCTGCCGATGACCCCACCACTGACACGGACCTAGTGAAGCTGGCGCGAATATCTACCACACAATCACCCGAGACGCCAAAATCACCGCTGCCCACTGAAGATGAACTGGAAAAAGATTATCGCTGGATTACCACTGGACAAGGCCCCTGGTCCTGACCGAATAGACAACATCCTCATCAAGCGAGTCTGGGCTCTGGCTAGGGCCGACATGACGAACGTCATCCGCAACTGTTTCACAGAACATCTCTTTCCCGACTGCTGGAAGACGGGTGCGCTAGTCGTTATCCCGAAATCCGGCAGTCGGCCCCCCTACGGACCCCAAGGCTTATCGCCCTATCACCCTTCTGCCTACGTTAGGCAAACTCTTGGAAAAAACTATGTAACAGGCTTGAAACCCACCTGAATAGAGTCTCCCCTTATCTCGGGTCCAGTTTGGATTCCGACCGGGCAAATGTACGGAAGATGCAATACAACACGTTATGTCCACGGTTCGGGCGCACAGCCCGCAAATACGTGCTGGGCGTCTTCCTGGACATCGCCGGTGCCTTCGACAACGCTTCTTGGCCTCTTATTTTATACAAATTAAAGCTCAGACAGGTCCCGGAAGACCTTTTTTAAGCTCATTCAAAGCTATTTCACTAACCGGGTCGTCCTCTACGATACCGGAGAATCCGTAATCACGCGTAAAACCAGCATGGGTGTCCTCAGGGCTCCGTCCTGGGCCCCTCTACTCTGGAACGTCTTATTTGATGACCTTCTGTCACTGTTGCTTCCGCAGGGTTGCGGCCTCATTGCCTATGCGGATGACGCCCTTTTTATGGTAGAGGCGGACTCCCGCTTGGGCCTTGAAACAGCCGCCAACCAGGCCCTTAAAATCATTGCTGCCTGGGGTACCGAACACAAGCTTACATTTGCACCAAACAAAACCGAGGCTCTCCTCCTCAAGGGGAGCAATTCACTTAACATCCTTGCTAGGCCGCCGAATATCCGTATGGGCACCACCTCGGTTAGGACGGCCGAGATGGTCACCTATCTGGGGATTGTATTAGACAGTAAATTGAGTTTCTCACGGCACGCTCGAGTCTCGGTGTGCAAGGCCAGTCGGGCTTCCTCCGGATCGGGCGCCTGTCCGGGAGCGACTGGGGTTTGAAAAAACGAGCCTTTAAGGATAGCATACGACGCCATTTTTATGGGCATTGCAGGCTACGCGGCTAGTGCGTGGTCTGACAGATGTCGGCTCAAGTTTATACGTAGAATCTTAATAACCGGACAACGCACGGCGCTTATCGCAATGACAAAAGCATATCGCACGACTAGCAACGAGGCCCTGCCGGTAATGGCAGGCGTCCTGCCGTTGGACTTGCACATACAGGTTCGGGGCGCTGTGACCCATTTTATGGCGGGAAGATCTGCCATGATCGGAGACCAGATGATGGCTCCCCCGGGGCTTGCAAATATTGACAGGCACCTTCGCCTGGACGCCTTTCGCGCCCATGCAGTGGAGGAAGCGCTTCGGGTCTGGCAGACGCGGTGGGACGCCTCCCTAAAGGGGCGGCAAACTTATAAATTTTTTCCTGCCGTCAAGTGGCGAATGGAAGTCTCAAGAGGACTTTTTGTTAATCATTGGACCAGCCAGTTCATATCTGGCCATGAGTGAGTTTCTGCTGCCAAGCTCTTCCAGCTTGGCCGGGCGGGTAGATGGGCCGACATGCAAATGCGGCGAAATACAGGATGTTGACCACATACTGTGGGATTGTCCATTAATGTCGGGAGAAAGAGAAGAGTTGCTCAAGGTGGTAAGACCTTCTGTCGGACCCACGGGACATGCGGACTTGGTGGCTAGTAAATTGAATTACGCGGCCTTCAGCAAATTTGCGGCGTCGTACGGCAACAGAGAGCGGACCTATTCGTATAGTCCCCTGCTTCGCGATCGGAAACTAGAGTCATTTCACTGTTTTGCATTTTTAATATTATAAACTTAAATGATAGAGACAATCAGCACACTTAAGTGCAAGCCTCCAAGTAGAGCTTCGCTCTCGGACAATTCCTGCGATCAAAACTGAACAGATACGCTTCACGTTGTTACGCCACGGGACACGTCTGCTGAAACCAGAACGTACGGCCGTGGCGGGTGGTGGTTGGGAACAACGCATGTTGAGACAGGCAAACCGGACAAATGTACGGAAGATGCAATACAACACGTTATGTCCACGGTTCGGCGCACAGCCCGCAAATACGTGCTGGGCGTCTTCCTGGACATCGCCGGTGCCTTCGACAACGCTTCTTGGCCTCTTATTTTATACAAATTAAAGCTCAGACAGGTCCCGGAAGACCTTTTAAGCTCATTCGAAGCTATTTCACCAACCGGGTCGTCCTCTACGACACCGGAGAATCCGTAATCACGCGTAAACCAGCATGGGGTGTCCCCTCAGGGCTCCGTCCTGGGCCCCTACTCTGTAACGTCTTATTTGATGACCTTCTGTCACTGTTGCTTCCGCAGGGTTGCGGCCTCATTGCCTATGCGGATGACGCCCTACTTATGGTAGAGGCGGACTCGCTTGGGCCTTGAAACAGCCGCCAACCAGGCCCTTAAAATCATTGCTGCCTGGGGTACCGAACAAGCTTACATTTGCACCAAACAAAAACCGAGGCTCTCCTCCTCAAGGGGAGCAATTCACTTAACATCCTTGCTAGGCCGCCGAATATCCGTATGGGCACCACCTCGGTTAGGACGGCCGAGATGGTCACCTATCTGGGGATTGTATTAGACAGTAAATTGAGTTTCTCACGGCACGCTCGAGTCTCGGTGTGCAAGGCCAGTCGGGCCTTCCTCCAGATCGGGCGGCTGTCCGGGAGCGACTGGGGTTTGAAAAAACGAGCCTTAAGGATAGCATACGACGCCATTTTTATGGGCATTGCAGGCTACGCGGCTAGTGCGTGGTCTGACAGATGTCGGCTCAACTTTATACGTAGAATCTTAATAACCGGACAACGCACGGCGCTTTTCGCAATGACAAAAGCATATCGCACGACTAGCAACGAGGCCCTGCCGGTAATGGCAGGCGTCCTGTCGTTGGACTTGCACATACAGGTTCGGGGCGCTGTGACCCATTTTATGGCGGGAAGATCTGCCATGATCGGAGACCAGATGATGGCTCTCTCCGGGGCTTGCAAATATTGACAGGCACCTTCGCCTGGACGCCTTTCGCGCCCATGCAATGGAGGAAGCGCTTCGGGTCTGGTAGACGCGGTGGGACGCCTCCCTAAAGGGGCGGCAAACTTATAAATTTTTTCCCTGCCGTCAAGTGGCGAATGGAAGTCTCGAGAGGTCTTTTGGTTAATCATTGACCAGCCAGTTCATATCTGGCCATAGGGAGCTTTGCTGCCAAGCTCTTCCAGCTTGGCCGGAGGGTAGATGGGCCGACATGCAAATGCGGCGAAATACAGGATGTTGACCACATACTGTGGGATTGTCCATTAATGTCGGGAGAAAGAGAAGAGTTGCTCAAGGTGGTAAGACCTTCTGTCGGACCCACGGGACATGCGGACTTGGTGGCTAGTAAATTGAATTACGCGGCCTTCAGCAAATTTGCGGCGTCGTACGGCAACAGAGCGGACCTATTCGTATAGTCCCCCGCTTCGCGATCGGAAACTAGAGTCATTTCACTGTTTTGCATTTTTAATATTTTAAACTTAAATGATAGAGACAATCAGCACACTTAAGTGCAAGCCTCCAAGTACTTGAGCTTCTGCTCTCGGACAATTCCTGCGATCAAACGAACAGATATGCTTCATGTTGTTACGCCACGGGACACGTCTGCTGAAACCAGAACGTACGGCCGTGGCGGGTGGTGGTTGGGAACAACGCATGTTGAGACAGGCACGTCTTGAAATCGCGCTCCCTTACACAGCTGCACGATCCCCGCTGCCAACGGAACTGGAAATTGGGCGCATTATCACGACCGCGTCTAACACCAAAGCCCCTGGCCCTGACTGGCATTGACAATTTACTGGTCAAGCACGTCTGGGCCCAGGGCAAGGTGACGTCACCCAAATTTACCGCGAATGTTTCCCGAAACGCGTACCTTTCCCGACTGCTGGAAGACGGGTTAACTCATTGTGATCCCTAAATCTGGCAGTCGTCCGCCAACGGACCCCAAGGCATACCGTCCTATAACTCTCCTTCCCACTTTTGGCAAAATTTTAGAAAAACTCATCAGCAATAGGCTAGAGTTACATTTGGCTATAAACACCCCACTTTCGGAAAACCAATTCGGCTTTAGATATGGTAAATCCACAGAGGATGCCATTAGATTCGCGTTGGCCACGGCAAGGCAGTCAACGCGTAAATACGTGTTGGGTGTCTTCCTGGACATCGCGGGTGCTTTTGATAACGCCTCGTGGCCTCTTATCCTATATAAACTTAGATTGCGTCAAATTCCAGCAGATATTTACATGCTCATTAGGAGCTACTTTAGCAACCGGGTCATCTTATATGACACTGGAGAATCAATAGTTAGACGCACCACTAGCATGGGATGCCCCCAGGGATCGGTTCTGGGCCCCTTGCTGTGGAACGTACTTTTTGATGACCTTCTGTCAATAAATTTACCGCGCGGTTGCAGTATCTTTGCCTATGCGGACGATGCCCTACTTTTGGTAGAGGCTGACAGCCGTTTCGGCGTTGAGTTGACTGCTAACTCGGCTATCCAAATTATTCTTGCCTGGGGTTCCGAACATGGTCTCACTTTTGCTCCGAGCAAAACAGAATCGGTCCTCCTCAAGGGCAGCCACCATTTACTCGCCAGAACGCCCTCTATCCGTATAGATGGCACGCGTATTAGCTCGCGCAGAAGCGTAACCTATCTCGGGCTCGTACTAGACGATAAATTAAATTTCTCAAAACACGTGAATAGCTCAGTAGCCAAGGCTGGCGTAGCCTTTCTGAGGGTGGGACGGTTAGCGGGTGGTGAATGGAGTTTGACAGTAAAAGCACTTAAGATTGCATATGACGCCATTTTTATGGGTATAGCGGGCTATGCGGCTGGTGCATGGTCCGAAAGGTGTAGTCTCTCCTACGTACGGAGAATATTATTGCGGGGGCAGCGATCAGCGCTGATTTCAATTACTAAAGCCTATAGAACCACAAGCACAGACGCCCTGCCGGTGATGGCGGGCATCCTACCGCTTGATCTGCACATACAGGTGCGGGGTGCGACGACCCACTTTTTGGCGGGGAGGCCCGCGAAGATCGGAGATGTCACAGTTTCACCTCCCCCGGGACTGGCCAATATGGCGCAGCACAGTCGCCTGGCCGCTGCTTGCGGTCATGCGGTGGATACGGCACTTCTCATCTGGCAAAAGCGCTGGGATGCCTCCCTGAAGGGGCGGCAGGTTTATAAATTCTTTCCTACCATTAAATGGCGCATGGAAATCACCAGCGGTCTGGTTGTGAATCATTGGACCAGCCAGTTTGTTTCTGGCCATGGTGGTTTTGCTGCCAAGCTCTTCAGGCTTGGCCGGATGGTAGATGGGCCGACATGTAGATATGGCGATATAATGGATGCTGATCACATTCTATGGATTTGTCCTTTTATGTCCTCTGAGCGGGAAGATTTACTCAGGTTGGTCCGACCAGCTGTCGGGCCAGTAGGCCACGCCGACTTGGTAGCCAATAAAAATAATTATTTGGCCTTCAGCAAATTTGCGGCGTCATACGGTGCAAGGACGGACCTATTCGTATAGGTCCGTAACCGGCCTTTGTTGATTGCATTAATGACAGCATTAAATAGCATTTCTAGAATCAGTAACGTATAGGGTTTGCTAATTATTTAGAGTCAGTAATGCACACTTGAGTGCCTTGGCCTCCAAGTCCTGGGCAAATGCTCCCGAGACAACTCCATACTCGCAAACAGAACAGATACGCTTAACGTTGTTACGCCACGGGACACGATCGCTGATACCGAATGTAAGCCGTGGCGGGTGGTGGTTGGGAGTAGTTAGTTTGTCCCAAAAAGGGCATCCGATCCGGTGATGTATAGTCACTACACTACATGCAAATGTCATGTTTTAATGTGATTTTTTGCAAATAAATATATCATTCATCAGTTGATAATGCTTGCCATGAGAGAAACCGGTCCTGAGCCAATAAATTTTATGTGGAATAAGTACAAAAAATATTTTTTTATTTTTAAAATAAATATATTCAATGAACCAAAATCCTTTGCAACCATGCAGCCTTTGTTGCTTTGAAAAAAAAACATTTGCGAAAAAAAAAATGATATTCAAAGCTTACATAATGATAAACAAAGGTTTTTTCATACTGATCCATTTTTTTGACGCTTAAGATATAATATTTTAAAAATAAGTACAACGTTTTGGTTGAATGAATTATTATTCTACTTAAAAAAAGAAGAAACTATTATCGCACGCCACTGCTACTCGGTACAATAACATATATTGTACCTACTTCGATTTTACCAACTTTTTTTATATTTTTTCTAATAAATGGATATTGCTGTATCAAAATAGGAATCTTTTAACTCAAAATTCCCCAGAAATGATTTATTAACTAACCACATTTTTTAATTACAAAAGTTATGAAGAAAGTATGAGCTTAAAAAAATGTACTTCCATGCCACGAATGATTACAAAATATGATAAGTTAATAAAAAAGCTCATTTTCGATAGAATGATAAAGATTCTCGGTAACCTTCAAAAGACAGTCCCTGAAAAATAACGCGTGATCCGAAGGGGGGCTTTAAAATACCCCAGTGGTATGGTTTTATTGGCATAGATTGTATTAAAAAAGTGTTATATTATGTTTTACCGTAACTTTATACATCATTCTAAAATAAAAAGTATATAAAAATTGATAGTTTTCCTACATTTCTTCATATCTTAAGTCGTGTATAAAAGAGACAATTTGATCGCACTGATGTTCATTACAGACTGGCGTAATCAAAGCATTGAACGCCAGCACTTTTCACATCTTCTAATGCAAAAAGCATCCAGTTGATTTTAAACGTACGTTTGAACGAGGCGCGTTTGACATAAGATAACGCTATCTTATCGCATATGGGCAGTGAATTTTTAACCTGGCAATTTGTGGCGACGATATAAAAGATTTTCGGCCAGTAATAGTCCAACTTATTTTATTTTTTATTTAATTGTGATGAAACAATAATTTAAGAATACCAAAAGTTTACAGATTGTATCACTGATATTAAGATATTTAGATATTTAAGATAAAGTGACAGTAGGGGTCCTCTATCTAATTCGAAAGGAAGAAAAAGTTAATATTGATCAAAAATCTTCTTATTCTTTTTTTAGAACAAAAGGGATGTAAAAAACTTGTTATGAAATGCTGAAAAATCATTATCTGTATTTAAAAAATGATTTGGGCTATCTTTCGGCATATCCAAACATTTAAATGATTTTGCTCACATCACTTAAGATCAACTTGAGAAGAAACAACATCACAAACACCCATTATCAAGATCTATACTTTCAATGAGTCATGAACCGATACCTACTTCAATAGGTCAGACACCCACGGTAAAAGCCTTAATTAATATGAAACTAAAATAATATATTATGTTTTCATTATTGAATTTTCTCAAAATAGGACCTGTTTCTCCAGGCTTCAAAAATATTATGCGGTAACACTGGATATTCTTTGTCAATCTGCGTGGGTTTTTCTCTTTTCTTTTACTCCTGGCTTGTAACTACATCGCCAAGCTTGTGTTGCTATTTCTGCGTTACAAAATAACAGACTTTTTATTTTTCGATATAACGAATAACATTTCAAAATAAAACATTGACAAAAAGATCAGGCTACTAAAATATTCAAAATATTATAGAATACAAAAAAAGGGTGGATATACGATATCAAAAGATGTTTTCTGTGAAAAATAGAACAAACTGTCAATGTCCAATTTTAAAATAGAAAAAATAAGATTCTTCTATGTTTGTTACACTGGCGAGTACCGGGTATGCGTTGCGTTGCCACTCATAAAAAAAGAGTTTGTGATGTAATTGTATTTATTGAAGTGATTCTAGATACACAATATTTTATGTTTTTCTGTCTGGTGCGTATACGAATTAATCAAAAGGTTTACCAACGTGTGCCAAGCTACTACATACAGCTGTCCATGTAAGAATGGAGGATTTTTCAAATTATAGTCCCTACATTGATAGTGATTTTGTTTGTGCTTTGGTGATGGTCATTACAAATGCGAGTTGCATCGAAAAAAATTATTCGAATGGCATATCAGTCAGAATCATTGGGATGCGTGGTTACATTCATTTGTAAATAGAGAAGAAAGATAACACATTCAATATTTAGTTGGCTATCTGAGTGCGATTTGTGCCAAACAATCATTTAAACCTAATCTAACCTAACCTCACCTAACCACCAGACCTGTCCTACATAGTTCTCTTTCCTTTCAATCCATACTTTCTTGGAAAGAATAGAGGTTGAGCAACTGAGATGCAAGCATCTCTCGTTGGCAAAACATGTTGAGAAAAAACTCCGTCAGGAGTCTATATCAGTGGTTCACACGTAAAATTTAGCTGTGGCCGCAATAGGAACATCAGCTGTCGAACGAAAATGTCTGTATTTTTTTTTTTTTTGGATATCAATTTGACGGAGCATAAAGTTCTAAGGCGTGTTAGCACAAAAGTTCTTCCAGTCTCCTTCGTCTCTAAATGTCTTAAACTCTTAAATTTTGTTTGTTGACATTCTCTTCCTATCGCTGCCGACAGGAGGGCGCGATCACTACAGTTGAGAAGTCAGTTTACCTAGGGAGGGTCATCGAGAAGAATAGCTCTCGGCCTATATCGATTCTCTGATGCCTTCTCGTCATAATTCTGCTAGCAAGAGATTGTTGGGTTATCGTGAAGGCATAAGTTGAATCATAAAGCATTTTTGTGTAATACTCTAATCCGTTATCCAATTTAATTTGTCTATCTCATATTGCATTTCAAAAATAAATTCATCTTACAAAACAAAACAAGCTCTCACTTTTAATTAATTAACAATAAATGGAGCATTTTAATACTCACGCCTGTAATTTGTATGAAAACATAAGTTATTCTACGCATGAACAATATTTATGGCGAAATTATACTCATAGGTATCTACGCAAAGTTCAAAGCGTTAATTCTGTGAGTAAACAAATTCACGTTTTAATTTATTATTTCTTCATTCCGCCGCCCCGCCCCGCCAGTGACGTCCACTGTTCTTTTGAGGATGCTGGAAAATAAAAGGTAGAGTATATGTCAAATTTGTACGTCTGTACATGGCAATGCCGGTATTCCGAGTACGACAAGAAAAACAAAAATTGTTGCGAAGTTTTCCCTGCGGCGTGACAGTATTAATATACGTAGGATTGACTCGCTACATAACGCGTTACAAAGTGAGGGGTATAAAAGCAAAACCGCTACTTTCAACAAAGGAAAAAAAATCAGCAATCGAAAGAAACTGTATTAATGTTCATTTTACACTTTTTGAGTGTTTTTAAATAGTATTCACATTTTCTTCAAGTTTTTCTTCGATTGGATATTCCAAAGAAGCCAATTTTAATTTTGATACTGCAAAACAATACAAGCATGCTATCGATAGTGTAGGTCATAGGTTCCCAAACTTATTTGACACAGGGCCCTCCTTTCAGACACAAAATTGTACACGGCCCCCCTGGATATTTCCTTCATGTCCACAATTTTGCTTCCCATGACTCTCCTACTCCCCCTGGGGGGCTTGGAGGCCCACTTTGTGAACCTGTGGTGAAGGTTTTGCAGCTTAGCCTTATTGAATGTATATAATTATGGTGGATTTTCATTTTAGTATGGTTTTTTTAACTGTTTCAAGACCAAAACTTCAAAATAAATTGATTAATTTCATAAATTGCAAAGCATAAAACACAAAAATGTTTGTATGGTGACAGAGAACGGCAGCCATATAAGATTTGCCCTAAGTAAGTGTTTACTGGCTCCTGTTTGGTGCATTTAGATTGTGACGCTTTTATAATTCAAATATAGTGTAAGAGAGGCAGTTATACTTTTGATCGTCATTTTCGATGTCAATTTTGGAATGGTTCCTAGGGGATTTTCTTTAGTTTGAATGTAGGGTATATAACGTATGGAAAAGATCGTTGATCAACTATTATCTCAAAAATGATAAGATGCGGACAGTGGAAATTTTGCTTTTATTCTCCTTAAGTCAAGTATCTCATTGGAAACAGTATGTTTTTTATTATTTGTTACAAGGAGAACAAAAAAATTTGAAACCGCGAATCGAAAATTAAATTAATTTCCATAATATATATATTTGGAATTCACAGAGGATATTAAGTTCACTTTCAATGTGTTAACTGTCAATTAAAAATAAAGCAATCATCGCGAGCAGATGAGTAAAACCCCTCCTGATACCAAAATACCGTCTTAAGTAAAATGGTTCTTAGCACCATTTTTTTTACATGGAATGGGTTGGGTTTATATTAAGTAGCAAATAAGCTATGGCTCGAGAATTATAGATTTGTTTTACATTCGATCAACAGATGCCTCTAAGTCAGTGGTCTCCAAACTCAATAAGGGTGTGAGCTACTTTCAGACATCGAAATTGTCTGATGAGCTACTTATTTACATATGAGGGCTTTGTAAGGAAAGTAAGCGTTTAAAAAAGCACAAAAACTATTTTTATCCCTATTTTCCCTAAGTAATGGTCGGGGCTCATCCCACATCACATCTTGATTTTTTTACCTACATACATATATAGAAAGAGAGTTTTTGCTAACTATACGTAATATGTATTAAAAAATCCAGTCAATGTGCCACACTTTTTTAGATATTTAAATTATAAATGTTGATATTGCTGCATTTGCTTAAAATTTTTCAAGTCTGCCGTTTTTGAGCCGATTGATAAAATTTGATCCTAGGCAAATTTATAAATATGGTTTAATATCGTACACGAGCTACTGAAAATACCACCACGAGCTACTGGTTGCTCGCGAGCAACCGCTTGGCGATCACTGCTCTAAGTAAACGGTTAATAAAGCTAGTGACACGGTGAAAAAATAGCAATGTATGTTAGTTCTACAGAAATTATATGATATAGATTGATAGGTATCGTCAGAACTATACTTAAAAATACATTTACTTATCTACCATTATATACTGGTGTAAACAAAGATAGCAATACATCTTATCTCCCGTTCTCACATCTTATTGTTATGCTGTAGTAATAAGTATTTAAATGTGACAAATAGATATAATGTAATTCTCGAAGTGAAAACTAATCTAGGTAATCTTTATTGAGTGGGAAAAAACGTAAATTGATTGCATTAAACTTCTTTAATCACTTGAGAAACGGTGATCACTAAAATTATGTGTTTTATGTTGTTTTTTGTACAAATATAAAACTCATTTTTCTCTTGTTTTTAGGAGAGCCAAAAAACTGGTTTCACCCGTAATCAATGGTACCTTTGTTTTAATAGATACAAAAAAGTTATTTTCATCATCTTTAAGAGCGATGTTTTGGCTTTCTGATTTATTTGTTAAATATGGAATAGTCATTTGTTCTAATGCGTTGTTTTAAGGATTAATCTAGCTCTGAACGATACAGAGATAGAGATTTAGACGTATTGAACTACATATATAAAATTTTAAATAACTGAGATTATTCCACGTATTGTGCTACTAACTGTGACACGTGTTTAGCTTTTTTGAGAAGCATCTTTGGACTTACTATCACAAATTTCGCTTAAGTAATGAAGCAAGATTGATTGTAACATTTAAAAATTATGAAATAAAAAAATGGAATTTGTTTCCGGTAAGCAAAACGGGGGTGATTATCGAAACAAAGCAAATAAATAATGATTCTAATGAGCTGCAATCAATCAGATTGGGATTTATTTAAGGGAAGCAAGGTGGGGGTTATAGAATCTAAACAAAGCAAACAAATAATTATACTTCTAATGAGGTTAAACATTACTAACTATTAAACTTATATACATACTAATGAGCTGCAATCAATCAGATAGGTTAGTGATTACTCTATTAATTGGAAACATTTTAAGTAATGGCGAGCAACCTGTCCTATAAAGAAATTTATTTAATGAAATATCTATTTTGTTAAGAGTTTTATTTATTTCTAAAAATTCTAGACAATTCATCTTTAAGCCTTTTTTATTTACTCGGTGGAGTATTTCTAAATTACTAGTCTGATTAAAATTATGATCATTTTCTATTAAATGATTGGAAAACTCAGAAAAATTGTTACTTTTAAGACATCTTATATGTTCTTTAATTCTAATATTAAAGTTTCTACCTGTCTGTCCAACATAAGAAGCTGGACAGTGTCCGTAAGAGAGTCGATAGATGCCACTCTGTGACGATGAATCTACGCAATCTTTACTGTTCAATATTTTTTTCCCTAAATTACTTACTGTATAAAACGCAGGTTCTATATTGTCTGGCAAAAACTTCATTAGAACCATTATTTTTTTTTTGTTTCGATTCTATCACCCAATCCTTGCTTCCCGTAAAAGGGAAAAATCCCAAACTCCATTTTGTAATTTTATCATTTTTTAAATGTTACAATCAATCTTGCTTCATTACTTAAGGCAGTATTCCGGTCTAGAGGCTGAATTTTTAGGTGTTTTTGCCAGTGCTATAGAAAAAAAAGTAATGACAATTTACCGTCCATTTTTTTACCAGATATTTATTAATATTTTAAGAATAAAAAAAAAAATATTCAAACCAAAAAACTAAAAAAAAAAAAGTTACAGGCTGGTAAAGTAGGGGGCGTCAAAAAAATTACGCTCCATAGTGGCCATGATCCCAACATTTTTAGTCAAATGAAACAAAAAAAAAGTTATATTCGTAATCAGTAAAGATGCAATTCTAGTATATACTAGAACCAAGTCAATAAAATATATAAAATGGCGGAGGTTTGAAAAATAAAATCTTTTTTTTTTCCGTCTTTTTTCTTTGATTTTCATAATTTTTAAAAATAGTAAAAATTGAATTTTTTTTATAATCCTAGTATAAGCCATAAAATTTTATTTAAAACGGATAAATATCAAAAAAAAAAACTTTTCCGAAAAAACGGTTTTTTCGGGCAGAAAAACCGCCCATCCTCTACGCCACAAAGAATACTGTATATCTCAATATATTTTTAAAGATTTAAACATTAAAAATATGCATTTAAAAAAAACGGTTTTTTTCAGAATCCTAGACCAGAATACTGACTTAAGCAAACTTTGCGATAGTTAGTCAGAAGATGCCTCTGAAAGAGGCGAAACACGTGTCACAGTTAGTAGCGCAATACGTGGAATAATCAAAGTTATTTATATTTTATATTAAAATGAACTTCCACAAAGTAACCGCCGAAGCCATCGAAAGTATTGAACTATCTTTAATTCAATACTACTCGTTAATAATTTCACTTTTTTCATGTAAAACAGTTATGGTTGTAATGTAAAATTGATAAATAATTAAAGTTCAAAATGAATGTCGATATGTATTATATTATTAAAGTACAATATAAAACAAATGATAACGTTCCCAATAATTCTGCCTATTAAATTGCACCATAATTTCAAATTAAAACGAAGAGATATAAAATATTCTGCAGTGTTATAAGCGTGAGATGGGGTGAAATTTCCTTCTGAATAAATTGTAAATCACAGCTTATACGTACACCTGCCGAGTTTAATATTTGTTTTCAATAAGTGAAAATTTAACTATGTACTGCCAGGTATGTAAACAGACGGAAATGAACAATATCTGTAAAGTGGCAACAGATGTGAATGAGATGTTTACCCTTTTTGGTTTACCAGCAAACACTTTAGACAAAATTTGCTCATTAGTTATGTAGCTCCTTCTTACTAATTAAAATAAATAAAGTCACGTTGCCACATTCACAAATGGCAATAACAATATCATTATTATAATAATTATTTCTATACATTTATAAACAGTGCTGAAATTTTAATATAAAGTTTATTGATATCAATATAGATAAATGTATAATTATTTCGAGCCGGTACTGGTGTCATTGTCAATAACGGCTTCGGTTGTTGAGTTCATGGGCTTGAATTCCAATACGGAAACCCAAATAGACTTACCGCTCTTTTAAGAGAACAGTAATCATCATTTTAAACATAACAATGTATTGTAATTCTAAAGAAATTGTTTTATATATTTGTTGATAGCTAAATCAGCTTACGTCATGGCGTAAGCCGATATAACTATCAACAAATATATACAATAATTTCTGTAAAATTAAAATATATCGTTATTTTTTTCACCGTTTTATAATGGCGTTTTTTAATACCAAGAAACATGATCATGGCAAAAATATGGTTTTTTTTAAATAACATTTGTATTAACAAGAAAACGGCAATAAAATTGTGTTTCAAAAATAATAGAGAATTAAACGTCTCAAATTTTAAATTGGTTCGAAGTTTTGTTTGTATATTTCTAATGTTAAGACATGTTCTCGAGTATCGAGTATTTAATACTCGAATTGGAGTCTCTACTCCGCAACAAAGACCAGCAACGATGACACTCGGCTAAAGGATTTAAATTAAAATATTCTTGATAGTGGGTTTGGTGAGGTTGTAACATCTGCATTGGGCCGTTACTGAGCAATATCTAGGTATCTTGAAATGGAACTTAACCCTTTGATTAGTGAGTTGATTTTATATGGTATACACCTCGGGAGTGAGTTAATTTTGAAGTATTTATTAATTTTTATTTGATTGATTTGATTAATTAAATTATGAATTTATTAATTTTTCAGGATAATTAATTTTGTACCTTTTTTCTGATTACATTATAAATTATATTTGGAAAAATCAGCGGTCCTCAACATTTACATGAAAGAATTTTTCAAGACATATTTAAAAAAAATTATAAGTGCTAGATTATAAGAAGAAATGCATTTTCAACTATACATAATTAGACCAAGTCAGTGGTTCTCAACATTTTTTTCATACATTAAGTTTTTCAAGAAAATATTTTCTTTAATTTAGTAGCGCTAGATTATAAAAAGAATCGTTCAATTATAATTTTTAGTCGGACAAGGTCAGTGGTTCTCAACATTTTAGAAAAAGTTTTCGAATAATTTTTTTTAAAGATTTATTAGTGAGAGATCATAAAAAGAAATGTACCTTATAAAAAGATAATTTAAGTAAAGTGTCATTGTATAAACTTACCCGAAACCTAAGAAAATAATTGTACACTGCGTTTGTACTCACACTATTGATTTATACACACCTATGTATATTTTTATAAACACACTATGTGTTTATATATACACTATACTTTGGAATAAATAATAGGGAAAATAGATTTTTCGATAATTGAAAATTATTACGAGTAATCGGAAAATAAAATTGTTTATGAAGTAAGACATGATAAGTTTATACAGAGATAATAGGAAAATAGGACGTTAAAATTTTCTTTTCGTGTGGTGTTCCTCAAAACACGGATATGCACAGTGGAAAATCACATCCAACACACATAAATCCAAGAGTCGAAAGATTTTTTTTTATACCACCTTAGGGATTTCCTTGAACAATCCATGAAACTAATCATCATATCCGTTTTGTCAACAATTCCCATGTTTAGATTATAATCGAGAACAGCTTCTGGCTTACTAATGTTTCCCCTTATTGAATAATTGATTGCATTAGAAATAACTTTTTTCGGTTTTGGTTTTGAGCATATACACCTCCCGTTTGTCCTTCCATTTTATAGCTAATAGTCCAGAATGCAAATATTTCACATAGCCACGAGTTTGCTTTCCTACTGGAAATTTCGGAAAACTTTTACGATTAGGTCGGACAGTACTGCTAGCTTGAGTTTGATTATCAAAAGGTAATCAAATAATGCTGGACTCGTGTACCAATTATCAATAAATAATCTATGTCCCTTTAGCAAATTATCATGGGGCAATATTTTTACAACCGATCCAGATATACATACATTTGTATCAATTTCCATATCTGTTGCGGCTCCCATGTAGACAATTATATCCAATACATAGCCCGTCTCAACATCGCAAAAAAACAAATATTTTTATTCCGAACCGATGCCTTTTCGATAAAATATAAATTCTGAAAAGACAATCGCCCTTTTCAAAGTAAAAGACTTTCATCGATGCATAAATTTCGGAACGGATGAAAGACAGCTTTATATAATGATTGTATTGGATCTAATTGTGGCCTGATTTTTTGTAATCGATCAGGGCTGCGGATGGTGTTATCTGCAAAGTGAAGTGCTCGCAGTAACAGAAAAAAACGATCTTGGGAGAAGAGAACTCTAAAAAAGGGGTAACAATTATTTGTTGACCAATAATCTTTCATGGATTTTTTTCCGACCAAACCTGCAACTTTATGGTGGCGAAAAAACGTACATCTCCCTAAATGTCCGTATCGACCCATTTTTGTAATTTAGATTTTGAAGTAATGTTGGTTCTCATTTGACATGCATATCGATTAGTTTCCGTCACCATATAACATAACATCATCATTGAAGAAAAGTGTAAAAAAGCTCAATTCAGTGTCCCTTTGATACCCTGGCTGAATTCCGGATGTTGCACTGGTAAAAAGAGAAATCCGAGGGGAGAAATCTGCCTCTTCCCACTGCCTTTCTTCACGTCGAGGACGTCGAGCTGGTGTAGGTTCAACTTCATCTTCCGAATCAGTTTCTCCAGCTGATGAATTGTTCAAGTTGAGACACAAGTCATCGATATCTTCTATCTATTTCCTGTTCACTCAATCTTCGGTAAATCAAGATAAATACTTCGATACTTTGAAAGTCTTTGATGATAAGATTATGTTTACTACCATTTTTTATCAATCTATTTTCATTGGATTATATATGTATATAATACATCTAGGACGTCATCTGAACCGCTGACAAAATCTTTATACATTTTAGAAAAAATAAATTTTACTAATAATTTTGCAAAATTTTGAATACGATTATCTCTAATTCAGGCCTGGAATTTTTGATAGAACATCTGTTTGTGGAGCATAATTCACGATGTTTCTCAGTAGAACATACAAAGGAAAAATAAGAAGTTTACGAAATTCGATTTTGTTCGTAATATTTGCATTTATTTCAAGCATTTGTTTTCTCGCTAAAAACGAATATTTTGTTATAAAACGAAGAAAAATGATTGACAAATATATTTGAGTTATCTATAAACCAAATTTTAATTGAAATTAGAAGCCAGGCGCACAAAAATTTGTATGAAACCGCGCGGCCGCACATACGCGGCGATACTCTATACGGACCTATAGAGTGCCGCCGCATACGTGCGGCGATACTCATCAAAGGGTTAAGAATGTGTTTGCTTATCGAAACCTGATAAAAAATTATCGCGTGCAAATTCTCTCTTTTTCGCGATGACTTTATTTATAAATCCAGCAAGTACTGTTCACTTACACGCATTGTGTCATTTGCTGCTAAACATTTTATGAATACCATTCGTTTGATTCAACTTTCGTCAAAATGAATAAAACAGTACATAATATCAGGGCTGTGGAGTCGGAGTCATCGCGGGGTTTTGGCCGGACTCGTACTCGGAGTCGGAAATTTATTAAATTATGGACTTTAAGTTTTGCGTATAATATGTAAAATTCGGCAATTGGCTGGATTGGTTGGTTGATATATAATTGAATACAAATAAATAGGAAAAGTAGGACAAAAACATGACCAAATTAAACTTTTTTTAGTCGTAGTCGTAATTTTTTTTAACGACACCTCAGCCCTGTATAATATTGTCGGTATACTGACCGAAGGCTTCAAGCAAAGAGTACTCATTTCACTTTGGATTTATTGATATAACGACCGGCTTCGCTCAGCGCGAGCATTGTCAACTGAAATGACATTATGAATAAAAATGAATTATCGCCAGTTGATAATGCTCGCGATGAACGAAACCGGTCCTGATGTCAATATCCATCCAATGTGGAATAAGAACTAAAAAAGTGTTATTATTTTTTAACCAATTGTTCTTTTGCTGTCCCATACTAAAGATTTTATTCTTTACGAAAAGGACATGTTGAATGACTGAATAACGACAAGTTAATTAGACAAGTTTTTGTAAAATAGCTCATGTAGAGATTTATTTATTTATTCAAAAAAATGCCATTTGACGCATTTGACAAATGTATTTATGTATACAAAGATGCTTGTATATACATCTCAAATTGTAGTCAGAGAGAAAAAATTAATAAAATCACACTAGTAATTTTCAAAGAAGTCAACCGAGTGAGTTCTGACAAAATCAACTTTTATTCATAAAATAAAGTATTCTGAGATGCTCCATTAAGCGTTAAAATTAGTGGTCATGGCTTAAAAAAATTATTCAAATAATACAATTGATATTGTTTGTTGTAAATATTTTCATGGCGATTAAAGTGTTCGACATTGTTCGGAATTCGTCGACCGTAAAATAATATTGTTCATTCATGTAAACTTCAAAAGGCTCGTGCATCGTGTGTTCAGACTGAAATTGGCGAATTGTTCGACGCCGAGGGGATTTTGCAAAACATACCAATTGTTTTCATACACGGTTGACAGGCATTCGCGTGACTGTAAAAATTAGCCCGAGGTTGCATTTGGTTTACATTTAAACTACGTACACATATTTTAACTACACAGCACCCTCTATGCTAACTAAAATGTCGACTGCGATTTGCTAATGCTTCATAATAGCACAACAAAATGTTGACTAGTGGCCTTCGACAGTATTTGTATTCATGGAAGCACGCATTATTTTTTAATAGCTCTTATTTTACGTAATCAAAAATAGTGTACGTTTTACTAGTTAAATCTATGAAACGTGTGAAAAAAAATGAGCAGACCAGAGAAATACATATTTTGAAATTGAAAATAAAAGTTTTTCTTTTAAAATTGTCAAAATATTCCTTTGAAAAACCTTATGAGTGTTTTGGAGATCTTTAGTTTGAAAACAAGAACTGTATTTCATTTGTTTTCATTGTTTTTTCATGAGTATTAACACTTTGTTTACGGCCCATTTTAATAACTATGGTAAATACGCACAAATATGTGCACACCGTAAACAATGGAAACAAAAAATACATTTCTCGTTTTCATGCTAAAGATCTCCAGAACACTTATCAGGAGGTTATTTTCAAATTTGGTCAAATCTATTTGTTGAAAAACTGAGAATGTGAGATATTTTCATTACCTTTTCGTCATAAATTTGTGTTTACTACCAATATTTTTAAAATATGTTTTAAATTAAAGAATTACAGATAATGTGTAAAAATGCATTTTTTTACACGTGAATAAAAAGAGTCCCAAAAGTTCAATCTACAATTTATTGTCAGTAAAAAAATATATTTTGGAATTGACCACTTTCGAAAATTACCTCCTGTCATAAGGTTTTACAATGGAATAGTTTGCTAATTTTAACCGAACTTAATCTTCGAAATTTACCATTGTTATACCCATTTAAATAGATATCATTCGATATAAACTCAAACACTTGAAATCAATCAATTCAATAATAACATAAATTTGCCAGTGTAATTTTCAAGCAGTTGTGTCTTATTTAATGCTCTATTTTTTTATTAAAATGTTTTAATTATAAGTATTGCACGGTAATGTTGCTGCACAAAGGAAAACATATGCTACAAATTGGGAGGGCAAATGGTGAAAAAATATATTAAAGAAATCGTAATTAACGTTCACTGTCAATATTTAAAACAACGCCGTTATAGGTATATTGTTAAAGCTGATACTCCACTGATGAAAACAACCAAATTATCAAGTATCAAAATTAATCATTTATGAAGTTGTTTACTGCAAGACACGTCATTTCCTATCTCACTCAAATAATTATGTTAGCATAGAAGATGGAGGCTTGACATAATAATATAATTCTCCTCTATCCAACACCACCGAAATATATTTATATAAATAGACGAACCGCTAAATGTCGATCGGCTTTGAATGAATTAATGTAAGTCATGTTGGAGAGACTTGACTCATATAAACTAAACTATAAGCCGACGAATGTAATTTATTACTCTCGGATGAGACTAGATTTATGGGACCTTTCGATAGTAACAGGGACTCCGGTTGGAAATAGTTTCAACAGGGTGTTATCTAATATTCATACGCATATACGCACGAAACTTTTCTTCATGTGTATTGATTTAAAACATACATTGCCTAAATGCAGCTAAAATTTGATTATCAAAAAAACTCGGTAAATTATGAATATACGGTCACGGGCAGAATTTTTGTAAAGATTTATGAAAAATGAGCACATTAAATGAAATGAATGTAAGGCTTACGATTGTTTTCTGAAATGTTTCGTCTTCAGTTTTTAAATCTTATATATAAAACCGAAACGGCGTATGTATGTCTGTAATTCCCTTTTGCATTGTTGTTGCAAGTTGCAATATATTAATGTTTATTATTTACGTGAAGGTATTATTTGACATTTCTTTGACAGCAAATAAGATTTTTTCCTTGAATTTGGACATTTTAATGGGCGAGAATGGGGCTGTCATCAAATTAAATAAAGTTTGTGATTTTATTTCAACTCTATTTTGGATATTAGATTTTGTGATATAATTATGTCAAATGATATAACATTAAATAATTATTGGTCGCTTAGTCCGAGCGACGCCAGGTAACAATACTAGTTTATTATAATAGAAGATCGTTAAGAATAAATACTTCGCAATAAGAATGAATTCGAATTGTTTTAATTTACAGGAGCAAAAATGCAACCACAAAATACACAAATAATAATATTATACAGATAGAGACAGTCACATAAGTTTATTATTTGTTGAAAATAAAAAGAATAATTTTATTATAGGCTAATATTAAAAAACAAATTCTTCATTCAGAACTCATACAATAATCAGTAATATTCTTCAGATTTAATCATTCTGATTCCACATTTTATAATAATCCACAAGAACTCAAAGATTAAAGACAAAACCTAAAATTATAAGCCAGTATGTATAAATTTTTTGAGCTTAGCTCGAGAGGATTGGGATTCTGTCCCGTGACCAAATATCCATAATTTATCAAAAACTTGATTAGAAATTAGCTGAATCTTGTTTTTTTTAATCTATTGAATGGAGACTTTAGGAGCATTGCCGTCAATCTTGTTCCCGTCTCCTTCGTTTTTGAGTTTAGTTTTTCATATTTAATTTACCTTTCCTTCCTATCGTTGCTGACAGGAGGACGTGATTGCTGCAGTGGTGAGTAGAGACTCCAATTCGAGCATCGAGTATACTCGTCCATTTTTCAAGTATTCGATAGTCGAGTAATTTGAAAAATACTCGATTAATACTCGTAATTTATAAATGAAGAATTATTTCCAATTTTTTTTTTATAAACCGCAGACAGAAAAACTAGAAAGCACAATTCAATTCATTGCGAACTATAAAGCTGACGTCCACAGCAACAGAGAGAGTTTTTTCTACTGCGGGATTAAAAAACAATCATGCGAAACAAATTACAAAAAAAAAAAAACTTCCAACCAAATTAATATTGTAGACGTTTAATTCTCTATTATTTTTGAAATATGTGTTTTATAAAATGAAATAAATGTATTGATTAAATAAAATAAGCTTATTTTTTTTATTTATTATCTATTTATATTCACAAATTTGAATTAATAATATGTATTTCTTTTTTTAAGGTGTTCACTGTCAATTCTTGGTGGAAAGGCATTATAATAAAAATTATAACACATTTTTAGTACTTTTTCCACATGAGATTTATTTCATTAGGACCGGTTTCGCTCATGGCGAGCATTATCAACTGATAAGGAATACAATAAAACAGTGGTATTTATGCAAAAGTTAAGTATGAAAACAATGTATGACAAACAATTGGTAAAACAACTAAGCAAATAAATTAAAGCAAATTACAAGAAAAATAGACTAAAAATTAAATGTTCAAGACCTCGAGGTATGATGAAATAAATCTCATGTGGAAAAAGTACTAAAAATGTGTTATTATTTTTATTAATATGTATTTTGGTAAATTTTAAACTACTCGAGTATACTCGAGTACTCTAGTGTTTTTAAATTTTACCGAGTAGTTGAGATGTCGAGTAATTGGAGTGTCTAGTGGTGAGCAATCCATAGCAAAGCAAGTTTAATTGGTTAGCTTATGCATCCATCAGTGGTTCTCACGTACAATTTGACTGTGGACGGTACATACATGTGTTCGGTCTGTTGTATTGCCATTCATTTTTTCTCACTGTTTATTTCTCATCCTCCATGCATTTAATAGCAGTTGTGCTAACTTATACTTCTTGATGCACAATACAATGCATACGACATATTTTATTTGAGTGTTTGCTGAGAAATTAGCTTTTAAGAACACAATTATTTAATACCAATATTTTCTACGAAGCTGTTGGTGGCCACAGCAATATCTTTACGGTGGCCGCATGAAACTCATCGTATCGCTGCAAAGTGGTTGTAAATTAGAATCACTGGTTTAAATGGAAGCTGACAAGACTGGTGGTCTCTTCCACGTTCGCCTCTGCTATTAGAGAAATTGCTGTAAGAGAATGGAGGGTGAAGCATTAGGTTTGGGTCATCATGATAGAGAGGTAGAGGCTCTGCTTCAAACTTTTGATGAATCTGGCTCTGTGAAGGCGGGAGTCTCTCCGATGACTCTCATATATTATGCTACATCTCTTTTTTAAATATTCACAAACCTTTAAAATAATGGAATAATCTTATTTTATACGAATTTCAAACAATAGAATTACTCATATTTTTTGTAATTGTGAATTTTTGTTCGATCAATGCATCAATAATTGAGAATCTGTTGGTCTCAAAAACAAAATAGCTAGAATGACAATAAATTTATGAATAAGGAAAAAAGTACCATCTTCTAACACGTAGAGAGTTCAATCGGAAGCTTTTATAAATATTCATATCAAATAATCTGAGGGATGTTTTTTTTTTTTTACACCCTGATTTTCTGTGACTTTAATATACACTTTCGTATTTTTAGAATACGTGTTTTTATGATGGACAAATAAATGTATCTAATTTTATTTGTTTTATTTCAAAGTTTAGTACTTCCATTTTATCAGTGGTTATGACAATGAATAATTTAAAATGTCCTCTCTATATAATAAAACCTATGTGCCATAATTCGTTTACATGACAAATAAAATTTTATTTCAACGCATAAATAATATATCATCAAGCAAAGTTCAAATTATTTTGAATGGTAACTAATACACCTAATGAAAATATTGTTTTTAGCTTTAAAATAAACACCATCTATTAAATTAGTTCACAGATTTTATGTATGAATATGCTTTTAAGGTGTTGACTGTCCGTTATCTGACACTGACACTTTTTTTTAATAATTTCATAAAATGACCTGGATCAATTTTTTAAACAACTTCTGAGTATCCAGCATGCGTTGCAATGCCACTCAAAGAAACAAAAGTGTTTGTGTTTTAATTCTGTCTATTGAAGCGCTTTTGGATACACAATATTTTTGTTTTTTCTCCTGGTGCGTGTACGAATAAATCAGAAGATTTTACAACGCGTGAGCAGGCCACATACAGCTGTCCGTGTGAGAAGCATGGATTTTCCAAAGTTAGTCCACATTTATACACGTTTGTAGCGATTGTTCCTGAGCTTTTTTGATGGTCATTACAAATGAAACTGAAACTGAAACCGGAAACTGCAAACGTTTAATTCTAATGGCATATCCGTCGAAATCAAAGGATGCGTGGTACATCTTCTTTAAATTTTCTATTCAAAATTTTAACTTCCATAATATTGTTCATTATCTTTTCACTGAAAGCCTGGTACTGTTGCACAGTCGTGCTGGATTTATATTTTGGAGAAGAATCACAACAACTCAGCAAAGCTTTATCGCAATCGGATGAACGGTATAGGAACGCATATGGGAAAACAAACGAATAAACTTTCTTTTTTGTATAAATAGTTTTTTTTCCATTCAATTAAAATGTATTTTAACACTAAACGCCCGTTTTTTGTGACAAAAATTTGCGAAAAGACTTGATTGCTATTGTCTGGCTGCATTGTGAAAAGCAAAGACACACGTTGTCAAAACTGTTTTTGGGAGATTTTAATTATTTTTTTTTGTAATTCATTGTTAAGCAAAGGAAGATTTACAAATTTTCGTCATGAAATTGAATAAAATCATTTTATTCGAATACACGCTGAATAAAAATAAATGATTCAACACCAAAAATAGATCGGTGAGATGATATTGAACGAACTTTAAATGTATTGTTTATATATATTATTACAATTGAGATCGATAAATCGACACCATACTTTGAAAAAAAAAGGAAAAAGTCCTGTTTTGAGATATGGCCGTCTGAAGTTTGAATTGATCATATTTTTTCATTCAAAAGATAAAATTCACTTGTAACAATGAGCAAGTAAAAATGTTTCAAAAGCTTATTTTTTCACAACTGAAACCATTCGACTGAGAAATAATGATGGAAATAATGATGCCAACCTCAGAGTTTTATCAAATAAATTTAATAAAACAAGTGTGCGAGTTCCGGAATTCGACTCATTCCGTAATTCCGTACCTAACTTTTGATAATGTTCGCCATGAGTGAAACCGGTTCTGATATAATTAATTGAATGTGAAAAAAATTATGGTTTTTATTTTTATTTTAAACAATTACATATATATGATTCTAAAGTTATCATATACATATGCTAGAATAGGGATAATTCAAAATTTTCAGACCAAAAGGTCTTTTTTTGTCAAAATTTCAGTTAGAACCTTAGTAAGTAAGGTGACGAAATGTCGTACATAATAATCATTGTACCTCCTTGAAATCGATGCCTTCTTTTACATTCTGATACTCCGTGAACTAGAGGTATGCACGGGCTCGAGCTTGGCCCGCGGCCGGGTAACGAAGGTTTGGATTCGGGCCCGGGCCGGGCTCGGACGCAAGCATACAACAAAATATAACAAAAATCGGGCCACTTCCGAATGAGCTCACCATCATCGTAAATCTAAATTTAATACTATAATAAACTTCACGTACTCGTATTAGTCATCTTTTCAACGCCTTGTTCGTTATTTAAAAACATTCTCTCATGACCACCATTCGAAAGAACAAAATGCATTGTTCTTAAGTTAATGACTTTTAACGCCGTTATTTTAGTAATTGTTAATGTCTGCTTCATCGGTGTTTGTACAATACGCATAAATAATTTCATAATATAATCCTGATTTCAGTATGTCTTATATGGTTATTTCAATCAGTCGCAATTCGATTTGTTAGGTTGATTTTTTTTAAATTTACCGGCAAGAAATGGGCTTCGAAAATATCAAGTCAAAACTGAAGAGTGGAGAATATATTTCTTCAGTAAAAACCCATGGGAAAAGTGAAGTGTGGAAATCATTTAGTGAAATCATAGTATACAAACAAAAAAGTTGGATGTAAATGTATTATCAGCTTTTCTAGATCAAAAATTCTCACTTGAGTCGTCATTCCTGTAAAACAAGCAAAAACTAATTCTAATTAGGAAGAAATGTATTTCGCAAAACTACACACACACGATAGTTGGGGAGTCAATTTTTAATTTTTATTTGAAAATAAAAATTCGGATTTTTTTCGGGGAAGGTTGAAAAATGTCGGGCTCGGGTCGGGTTCGGGTAAGATTTTTGGAAACTAGTCTCGGGCCCGGGCTGGGCCGAGTCGGAGGTCTTCGGGTTCGGGCCGGGTGAAATTTTAAAATTTCGGCCTGTGCAGACCTATAACGTGAACTAATGATGTATAACATTGAAACACATCCTTTGTGTTTGTTGTACATCGTTATTTATCTGGCGCGATACATTTAAAATAAAGGAAAACAAAGAATTCTTTATATCTGTTTATTACGTGATTCAGACAAACATGGATTCGAGCCTTTGTTATGTGATTTATCATTTTATATACATATATGAAAATTGATGTGAATTTTCTCAGAATATTCAATTTTTGCGGGCTTGTCACTTTTTCTATAAAAATATTGCGATGTTTGTTTTGTCACGAGTGTCAAAATAAACGTCAAATTGGAATAAAAATACGAAGTTTATTTTTAGATAACTAATTTTTTTAGTTTAAATGGCTTCTCTTTATGAGGCACTCCTCTGTAAACTTCTATAATTTATTAAATTTGTTTATTATCTCACATTTGTATGTCGGTTGGTAAAAAGATTAAATAACTAAAAGATAGATATTTTTTAGAAATAAATAAAAGTATGTTTTAATAATTTCCTATTCCTATTATCCTAAATTTGACAGGTTGCTTACCACTGCCAAATTAATTTTCAATGGGTTTAACCATTTCCAATTGATAACATCTCATAAGATAATATTTTGTAACGATAACCTCATAAGAATTATAATTATTTGTTTTTTTTGTTTCCTACTTTCCCCCCCCTCACCAAACTTTCAGTAAAAAGGAAAAATCCAAAGCCTCATTTTGTAATTTATAATTTAAAAAAAATTGAAATCGTAACTTTATAACGATAGCAAACTATGCGATAGTAAGTCCGAAGATGCCTCTGAAAGGGGCGAAACACGTGTCACAGTTAATAGCTCAATACGTGGAAGAATCATTTGATTAGCTTTCATTATTCTAGGTATTGTGTTACTTATTATGACACAAGGCAGGAGACTCTTAAAGCATCAAAGTTTGAATCCTGGCAATTTGTAGCGACGATATAAATGGTTTTCAGCCAATTATAATCCGGCTTGTTTTCTTTTGTATATAATTGTGACGAAATCAGTCGAAAAAAATGATTTGCAAAAGGTGTAAAAAACATTGATTTAAGATTACCAAAAGTTTACACATCGCATCACTAATTTTAAAATAAATTAGCAGTGGTGTTCGACTGTTTCACCCTCCGGCTGGTAAAAGTTAAAAGCTTTTATAAATGTCTTGACAAGAAAAGCTGATTACGTGTTATTTCTTCAACTGTCTCATTTTTTTCACCCCAGAAGCTTTCCATTTAAAAATTAACTGTTCTTTTTTTAAAAAGAATTGTATGCATTGTAAAGTAAAAAAAATATTTTTAAAACAGACGAAAGTTTACATTATTGTCTTACGAACACAAAGGTTAACTACTGTTTTCATACAGTCAGAGTTTTCCATACTTTTTATGGGTTTATTTCTTACGATAACACGATAGAATGTCAAATAAAAAGACTATTTAAACTTAACCCGTTAGATTTGCATAGTGAATGCATCGAAAAGATAGTATTTTTCAAGTGGATGTTCACTTTAACTTTTTCAATTGCATGTGTAAACTAAAAACGTATCTTAACTATCTCTATCTTTGGAAGTGAAACAGTTTTTTAAAAATATCAATTTGATATTATAGATATTATTAAAAAAAACATTTATGTTAATTTCTTTGAGGGTTTCAAAGCATTAGGAGCAGTGGTTCTCACGTGAAAATGTCTGGTGGCCGCACCAAATTTTTGTCCGAGTCTGTTGTGCTTGAGTTTTGTCAAATGGGCCTAAACATGTGTGACGATTTACTATTGGTATTAATAGCATTCGAAATGCTTCATTTTCAGAGTACAGTTAAACCCCCGCTAACACTATAGTCGGGACCGTGGTATAAGAAGTAGTGTAAAGGGGGCGTGAATCTCATACAAAATTAGGGACTTCGTCTTTTTCCGTGAAAAATGCAAACTAAGATTATATATGAGTTTTTGCAAAAAAATATTTGAACGAAATATTTACGTAAATATATTTGGTTGCTAGGTGATACAATACATAGCGCTCGCAAAATGTAGCAAGCAGGAAGTCAGCACGCCGTTGAATATTGTCTGGCACGTGTTGTTTGAGTGTATGCGAGAGTATGAACCGTAGAGACGGCCAGCCGTTTGTTTGGCTGTGTGTGTGCATCGGTCACTGCGGAACCCATTTTTTATCGACATCAGTCGTCCGAGGAGCACCGTCACAAATGATAATGGAATGGGACCGTGCCATCGGGGGATTTGCGGCGAAAATTGTCGGCCAGCGTGTTATACGGAGTAGTGTTTTCGAAGGTTTGACTGTATCTGTAAGCATTGAAAATGTTGGGCTTTATCCTCCGTACTACCAAGGACTTTCCAGGAGTAAAAATTTTGATACTAATGTATAATTCTTTAGTTCGAAGCCGGCTTGAGAGTGGATCGATTGTTTGGGCCCCAAGAGGTGCGAAATATGTTCTTATGGTGGAGAGGGTTCAGAAGAAGTTTTTGAGAATTCTCTATTTGAGGACATACGGATACTACCCATGGCTTTATCCAACCGATTTTCTTTTAGGCATGCTCACGTTCAATAGTTTGAATACTCGAAGAGAAATGTACCTGGCCACATATTTCTTTCGACTTATCCGAGGCCAAAATGAGAATTCCACCATTCTTAAGAATGTTAAATTGAATGTCCCTGATAATTTATTGAGGAATCGTGAACATGAGTTGTTTGTTCTTCCAAGGGGTAGAACCAGTCTGCCAATGGGAATGTCACTGGGAAGGGCTTTAACAATTTTAAGCGGCATTGCTTCGGATGTCGACATATTTCATATTGACGTGAGTGAGTTCAGATGATTACTATATTTTATGAATAAAAGTTGATTTTGTCAGAATTCATTCGGTTGACTGCTTTGAAAATTTCTAATGTGATATTAATAATATTTTTCCTCTGTTTTTTTATGACTATTGTAATTTTCATGTTATTTTTAATTTTTAATTAATTTGTGATTTTTATTATATATTTACATGTATGTATGTATATATATATAAATGCATGTATTTATATTTGTCAAATCCATGGCGCATTGGCGTCAGCTGTAATGCCATGATTTGCTTTTTCTTAAACAAATAAATAAATAAAATAAAAAATCTTGAAGCTTAAATCGCTGATGTCCACATTTTTGCTGCCAAAATGGCACTTTTGACAGCCACGCATGACTTATGTATTGTGTGCGTACATCCAGAAATATGCGGTCAATGAAAGTTTTTTTGCGAATTAACGATTGTGCAGAATTAGTGGGCAATTTTATACATCCATTTTTATCGACATCAGTCGTCCGAGCAGCAACGTCATATATATGTTGTCTATGGTCACATAGCAACGACAATGGAATGCGAATGTGCCATCGGGGGATTTGCGACGAATATTTTCGGCCAGCGTGTTTTACGGAGTAGTGTTTTCGGAGGTTTGACTGTATTTGTTGACAAATTATCTTGTAAAACCACTTTTTTTCATTATAAATATTTACTATTAAGCTGCTGGTGGCCGCACATGAGAACCACTGAGCTAGAATGTCTCGATTTTTTTGTAATTTATTGCTTAGTTATAAAGTTCTCCATCTGTGATAACATCACAACTCTATTTAAGTTCAGTGTATTAATTTAAAGATCAACCAATCTATCCGGCCAAAAGTCATATTATACATGCTATAAACGTAAATAAAAATAAAACAAGTTCAAACTATGTAAAAAAAAAATGAATAAGCACCGCGCCAAAGCACCGCGACTCCACGACTCCGACTCCAAAATTAATACAAAAATAATTCACTGTCAATACTTGGTGAAATGGCGTTACAATAAAAATAAAATATTTTTAGTACTTATTCCACGTTACATTTATTAGACCAGGACCGGTTTCGCTCATGGCGAGTATAATCAAATGATAAGAAATACAATGATACATTTGTATAAATATCGATGAACCGTTGTATATCTTGACAGTTGATAATGCCCGCCATGAGCGAAACTATTCCTGATCTAATAAATTTAATGTGAAACAAGTACCATCAAACGGAATGAATAGAGACAAAAAGAAGGATTGAATTTTAGCACAACTTTACTCCACTTTACTTTACTCAAGTATCCAATGTTATCATTATGGTTAAGAAAGTTTCTTCACAATGACTATAATATCTCTCGAGTGACAAAACCAAACCAACAAAATTTTCGGCCAAAATTGATACAAACGTGTTTAAGTTCGATGCCTGTGCATCCTTACCTTTTGACCCCTTATAACCTTATCTTTTATTGCACGGAAATTAAAATCAATCATGTTTTTTTTGGTTAATAAGAACCATAAAATGGAATGAATAAAGAATAGAGGTTCATTTATTACAATCTGTTTTTTTGTCTCAATTCACTCGATTTACCCTCTCTCGTCTCTATTCGCCCCGATTCAATGTGAATAGAGACATCGAACAAAATTGACTGTGTCTTAATAACGATAGAGAATATTTGATCATGAATATTTTTAATATTTGATAAATTTTGTCATGAATGTGTAGTAGGGACCATGGAAACACGTTTAAAGCCATTTATATTTGAAATATGTGGCGCAGGTATGAAGATACATAGTCGTGAAGGGTAAAAAGTGTCTCTATTCACCCCGATTAACGGTACTAAAAATTTTCATTTTTATTTTTATCAACTGCTTCCGTTTCGTACAAGTTAACGCACTGATATTTAACATATCAAAACAAAAATCTGGAATCAAAGCCTACAATGGCTTTCATTTATTTTTAATGTATGTACATGCAGTGTGACCTGTCTGGTGTATAAGCTAACAGCTGTGTGAAAAATTTTGAATGAAACTGCTTAAAAGGGTGTCGCTTGGAGAATGTTTTCGAGCTGAAAAGCGAAATTTCGGGCCTTCAGTTTGAGAGTGTTGAGGTCGCTCCGCCGGCGTCTTAGTTGATTGCTGATGATATCTCTCACGCCACAGATTCCCAAACTTATACTTCCTGAAGCGATTTAAATTACCAACTTGCTACGTGCGTGATCAGTTTGTGAAAGTGTTGCTATTAAGGTATGGAACTCACAATCGTAATAATTTCGTTTGACGGTATTGATTAGATGTAATATATTAAATTAGTAGACTTATACTTAGAATTCAGGTCGTTAGTTTATTTTGAAAAGGTTCTAACCAACATTTTGACAAAAAAGTGCGTTCACTAGCATATATGATAACTTTAGAATAATATATTATTGTTAAAAATAGTAATAAAACATATTATTTTTTCCACATTAAATTTACTAGATCAGGACCGGTTTCACTCATGGCGGGCATTATCAAAAGGAAGGTACGGAATTACTGGAATGAGCAGAATTCCGGAACACATCTGCACACTTGTTTTACTACATTTATTTATTAAAGTTCTAAGATTGGCATCATTATTTGATTAGATCATTGAGATCATTATTTCCTTATTTTGATATGTATTAACCGTATTCAAGCATATTTGATAACTTCAGAATCATATAATATTGAATTATGGAGTTATCAGAATTCCGGAGTTCAACTGCACACATTTTTGTACTAAATTTATTTGATAAAGTTCTCACGTTGTCATCATTATTTCTATCATTAGATCATTGGGATCATTATTTCTCAGTGTAATGTTTTGAGTTGTGATAAAATATGCTGAAAATAAGTTATTTTAAACATTTTTACTTTCTCATTGTTACAAGTGAACTATATCTTTTGAATTAAATTATATGACCAATCCAAACTTCAAACGCTCATATCTCAAAACAGGGTCACCCAAGGGTTGGTTAAGGTCTGTTAGAACCTTTTCAAAGTAAGGTGTCGAGGTACGAAAGTGATATAGCAATGTTTCGTCTCAATTGATCAACATCGAAATAATAATATATTATTTCCTTGAAGACATAATTTTTGTTTCAACGAATTTTTGAGCCTGTTTTGTTTATTAATAATATATTGCCGGTCGCATTGCCAAGTTGTCAATACTTTTGGGTGTTCGTCGTATTTGATTGAAGTGTCCATGAGTACGAAGTACCTTTCTAATAATTCAATTACCCGATTATTGGATTTATGTTGAAACGCTTATTTATTGTTTATATTAGTTATATAGGTTGATGCAAAAGTTATGACCGTTTTTTACATATACAATTAAACATTTTTACTATTTATTTAATCAATTATATAATTCCCATCCGTTCTTATAACCTTCTCCCATCTTTCTATCAACTTATTAATACCATAAGTGTAAAATTCCGTGGATTTTGATGCGAAAAATGTAGTAAGGGATGTTTTTACCTGCTCTATTGTATTAAATTTTTTATCATTAAAATTTTTTTGCAGTGATCGGAATAAATGAAAATTGGAAGAAGCAAGATCTGGACAATACGATGGAAGCTTGATAACATCCCAATTCAACTTATTTAGCTTGTTTTGGGTCATCATAGCCACATGTGGTCGCGCGTTGTCGTGATGAAACACTACCCCTTTTCTGTTTACCAATTCTGGTCTATCCTTTAGAAGCGCGATGTTCAATTTGGATGATTGCTGACAATATCGTTCTGCTGTAATTGTCTGATTGCGTTCCAAGAGTTCAAAATACACAATACCCTTACAATCGCCGCCTGGTACGTGGTTTATCATTTAGTGAAAAATCCCCAGATCGGAATTTTGTAAACCATCTTCGTACCTGTCGAACTTTGATGACATCTGCTCCATACACTTCGCAAATGTTTTTAGTTGCCACACTCGCGGTATTGTCTTTACGGAATTCATAAAGTAAACAATGACGTAAATGCACTTTATCGACCGACATTTTGAAAAAAATACAAGGGCTCTTCACTGTACTCTGGCCAGGCCAAAACTGAATATAAAGTAGAGGAAAAGCATCCTTTATACAATGGAATCATTTAAAAGAAGATACTATTCATCATTTCAGAAGATTTTTTTTTTACCTAGGATCATAAAAAACGGTCATTACTTTTGCATCAAGCCATATTCCTTTGTAACTTATTCTGCATTCAACCCTGAAAGTAAGAATGCAGAATAAGGTTTTATCTCACAATAAGTCTTATTCTAATTAATTGCCAGTCCTCATAAAATCGCATTATCCATGATGTACATATATAACAAGTACTTAGGTGGGAGAGTTTTTTTCTTTGCAATGTCCGCTCCCAGATTGGAGCATAATGACTCCTCACGGAGTTTATGTCTACATGTTACTCAGTTGCTTAACTTCTCTTCTTCGGAGAGAGTAGGGATTGAAAGGATTAAAGGACTACGACAGGACTAGTGGATAGCGAATCACTTTTGGGATCGAAAAGTGGGAGGGATTTTGTACAACACAAACACTCATTGCCTTTGAACAGAATCGATAAATCGTAAATTTTTGTATGTATTATAGTTGATTTAGTCAAAACTCACTCGGTTGAGTTCTTTTTCAATTTACAATGAATTTTTTGCAACATTTATGCAGCCCAAAATGACAAAATTTGCTTGTTCCAGTACTAGAATCCCGGGCGGTACGTCACGGAACACAACGACGTTGACTACCGCACCACAGACCGGGTTATTACCGAGAGTTAATACCAACTTTCAAAGTTTTCAATTTTTTTATTATTATTAACCTTGTCTGGTGATAAAGTTAATGTTCCAATTTCTTCCTCATTGCATGACATTATATTTTATTTCAATAGTCTTACCGGCAAAATTTCCTGAACTGATGAAAACGATAAAAAGATAAGATTGGCAAGACGATAAAAATTTGAAATTATTCAAGACTTCGAGAGGTACAAAAGTCACCTCTTTTCCCACAAAATCCACTGCGATATTGTACAGCTGAGTGAATTTAACCTTCGAAAGACTGTTCTTGAAAAATAGCTCGTAGGCCGAAAAAAGCCCCCCGTGGTATGTCCTTATTGATTATGCTTTGACGTATCTTTCAACGTTCTATAAAAAAAATATGAAATCGATAATTTTCCTACAATTATTCATATTTTGAATACATAATATCATGAATGAGACAACCTGATCGTGTTCTTGTTTATTCTAGACTGGCGATATCAAAACTGTGAATGCGACTTTTTATCTAGACCTTTTAATGTAAAAAGCATCCATTTGATTTGGAATGTTCATTGAAAGAGGCGCGTTTGAGATAAGATAACGTTATCTTATCGCGTATGGGCAGTGAAGTTTTAATCCTGGCAATTGGTAATGACTATATAAATGTTTTTCGGCCAATAATAATCCGACTTATTTTCGTCGATCAAAATCATATTTTTTACTGCAAAATATGTAAAAAACAATTATTCAAGAATATTAAAAGTTTACAAATTGTATCACTAATATAAATTAAGATAGATATTTAAGATAAAGCAGCAGTGGTGGTTGACTGTTTCACCCTCAGTCTGGCAAAAGTTAAGTATAATTTATCATTGTCAAAAATTTCATATGAAGCTCTATTACGAAGATAGTTTTTTTTGTTTTTTCGATAAAACCAAAGTGGCAGATCGTTATTATATTTGGAATAAATCATTTCATCGTCTTCACTGAGCGTTATTTAAATATTCGTGAAATTTTAAATTCAAATTTTACATATTTTTTTATAATATTACGTCCAAACGTCTAATGCAGCGTTGTCAAACAGAAATCGTTTGGTGGGCCATATTTCTGATAAAACTCATGTTTATTTCCTTCAAACATGCATTTTAGCTCGATGTGTGATTGGATGTTATAGACAAAATGCTGATATAAATTCACGCCCCTGCTTTGTTCTGTTTGATTTATGAATTACAAAATTTAAAATATATATGTAGAAGGCTGCAAACCCCAATAGAGCGGCAGAAAATATTAAATTGAGCCGCTGATAATCTTAAATTGGGCCGCATGTGGCCCGTGGGCCGCGTGTTGGAAAACGCTGGTCTAATGGAATTCTGAGAAGGTCGATTGAATCATTACTACAAGTCGTTTCATATCTCCACTATTTTTTGATTACCCTCTCTAAAGATAAGCGATACTTTTCGTCAAATAACATTTGTTCAGATGCTCGGTGAGCTATGTATTGAAAGTCATTTTTAATGTGAACTAATATTCTTTTTAGCTTAATACAAACTCAAATTTAAATCGTTTGATTTGTGTACTTTTCCATGAGTGTCCATGATGATTTGGGTTTCGCCTTTCGGCTCGTAAGTGACAAAACTTTTAGAAAAGTACAAAATTTAACCGATTCAAATTCGATATTGAAATTCAATCAAGCAACTTCAGACAAAATCAATAAAAATGAAATTACCCGTTATATGCCAGTAGGTATAAGAACGGTCGTGCACCGAGGGTCGCAATTTCCATTAAAAAAAGACGGATTTTGGTAGTACAAGAAAACTCGATATTACATTGATTATAATACTAAATATGTCAACTGTAGTGTAGGACCGTGATTCTAAGAGATGTCGCTACGTGTATAACATGTTTGAATTATAAAATCGTCGACCTTGTCCACTATTGGTGGGTGTAAAGTGGACCGTATGTATTCGCTCATTTTTTATGGCCAGCACTGCGCTCACGAAATTGTAGACCGTATATATACATTGATGGCATATAACCGGTTAATATCAACGAATACAAAAAATATCTCGTTGGATAACAAAAGCTACGCTTAAGTTTAAAAAAACACACAGAAACACCGTAAGAACAGCTTCAAGAATAGATGTATGCGCCGTTTATTTGGGGTAAGGTGGTTTGATTTCGAGAGGAATTCGGAAGCTAGGGAACGTACCAGGCAGCGCCTTGTTGGAACTGGCTAAGTCACATGCTGGAGATGCTTCCAGAGCATGTGCGCCCACCAGAGGATTTTTCTGCAGCCACCAACAGATTCATAGTTAATATTGGTATTTTAAAAAAATGTGTTTTTACAAGTTAATTTGTCAACAAAGACAATGAAAATTAAATATTTCGTATGTATTCTATTGAGCATCGAGAATTTTTAGTTAGCAAATTACATTTTAAAAAACTTACATTTAATATCTTTTTGACAAAAAGGACTCAACACAAAAATTTGCTGCGGCCACTAGACAGTTCCGTAGGACCGCTGATGTTTCTTATGCGGCCACAGCCAAATTTTACGTGAGAACTATTGCTCCAGAGCGTCTCAACCATGTCTGCCTCTTCTTCCAACCAGTATGATTCCGACGTCTTGGATGACCGCTGGATACTATCCATAGTATGTTCTTAGCGGAACTGAGGGTTATTGGAGTGGGAGTAAGCAAAGCAACTGGCGGGTGACAGGGAATCTTAGAGTCGTGGGGGTAATATGCTCCACATTAGGAGCAAATATAGTCAAAGAAGCGTACAATAAATAGAATGAGGCTTGGTCATTATTAGTAATTTCAAATACTTAAAACCATTACGTATCTTAATTTGCGTTTTAAGCGCTTACATAACTAACTACATTTCATTGCGCTCTCAAATAAGGTGAACCTTTAATTTAATTTTATTATATTTACGTAATTAACGTGTTAATTGAGAGGTAAAATTCACATTATGATCCCATTTAACCACGTTTGCTTTGTTCATGTCTATCCTTTTTATATTATATAGTTGTGTGTAGTAGGATAGAACTTTACATAATCATTAATTTATATATTTTTTTTTGATATAATCTCTAAACTTTGAGACTTTTTTATACTGAATTCTTTGACGAACGTCATATAAAATTGAATGTTTTAGAAGTATTAAAATAGGTGTTGTATTCAATCAATTAACAAGATATGAAGCTTAATATATTTAATATTAAAAATAATAACACATTTTTAGTACCAACATATTCCACATTGAATTTATTGAGATCAGGTCCGTTTTCATTTATCACGAGAATTTTCAACTGAAACAACTGTTGAGTTGATAATGATCGCGATGAGCAAAACCAACTTTGATATCAATAAATCTATTAATTAAAAATGTTTTCTTATTTTTATTATAATGTCATTCTACCAAGAATTGGCAGTGAATACTTTAAAATAAGTTAAAAAAGTCCGACTCCGACTCCAGTATTTACCAAAAACACGACTCCAACTCCGACATTGACCAAAAATACGACTCCGACTCCGACTAAAAAAAGGTTAATATCGTCACTTTTTTCCCTAATTTTCCTATTTATGTGTATTCAATTAAATATTAACTATATCAATGCGGCCGAAAGTCAAATTTGACATATTAAATGCAAAAATAAAAAGTTCAAACTTTTCAAAATTTCCGACTCCGAGTACGACTCCGGCCAAAACGCCGCGACGACTCCGACTCCACAGCCCTGCTTAAAAGTGATCAAAACATATTCGTTAAAAGGTTTCAGTATGAATGACTTGTAAAATGAGTTACTTATAAGCTACACTCAAACATTCTAAGGGTTTATTATTTCAATATTTACAAAATAATAGAGATGTCTTAAATCTCAAGGCAGCCAGCCAGCCACGTTCTTGGCTCAAATATTAAATGCGAAAAAAGCACCACGATTTTCTTTTTGAAAAGTCTCATAAAGCTTAACGTTTTAAATTCACTGGCCGCCAGCTTATTAGAGATTTCACAAAAACCTAAATTAACATCCCCGTTCTGTTGATTGTGCCAAACTTTTCGTTTACACTTCCTATTTTTGTAAATGAACGGGGCCAAAGGAGTTACGGTAAACGGACAACTCTTCGTCGCCAAATATTTTAAATGTAGAATATATGTACCTTCCATATAAAATTAAGATGGTGGAACAGAGAAGTAGATGTATTGTGTACCCTGCCTAGGCTAGGTATATAAGCTTGTTCTAATGCACGTTTAAAACATAGTTCTGATGAGGGCGTAAGCCAAAATAGCTATCAGCAAATATATAAAATAATTTCTGTAGAATTAAAATACATTGTTATTTTTCTTACCGTAAATTGTTGCAATCTGAACTAGATGACCGAACAGCAAAATAGTAATACATGCAAAGTAAATTTTTGAAGCTGATATTTTTATTTCATTTAACTATTCAAACACGTTAACTGGAACATAATTAATAAACAAGCATATGGTGCCTAATCCCGTCGTCCCGTAGCTAAACTGAGTACGTCTTATGAATGGCCATTAGAGGCCATCCATGGCAACGAAAAGCAATCGGTTGGTAGAAGAGACAGGCAGAATTCAAGCTCCCTGAGGATGATGATGACATATCCAAGCCACTTAATGATCCATCGTTGCCTTTCTTTGAACACAATAAAGGACTAGTTTGATTGTCCTTTATTGTGAACATATTAAATATGTATTGCTGAATAATTCTGTACCTGACTTCCATAACCTGCGGAATATGTATTCCTGAATGATAACACGCCTATTGAAGTGAAGTGAACAATAAACGAACACTTCTATTAAAGAGCGGTGTTACATGAAACCACTGTGAGTTGACAAGCAACTATACGACTCCTACCCCAACCTTTCATTCCGAATTCCTCGGGCAGAGCTACCGCCCTTTATTCTTAAGAGACGGACAGTGAGGTCATCACAATACACGTTAAGGAATGATAATATTTATTTGAATACATCCGGTGGCGAACTGTTGCGCGAGATATTTTTAAGCATCTAAAGATTGTGATGGCGAGAAAATTTTGTGTCTTTATTCAGTTTCTGTACGCTTCGCACAAACTTTACAAGAAATATGAATATTTAATTTCGCTACTGACTGTCACAATATTTTCTACGGTCATTAACTACTTAAATGAGCTATTAGACATTAAGAAAACTTTTATAATTTCATTGCTCGAGTACCAAATTTGTATACGACAAACTAAACCCTTTATTGTATTAATTATTTAAATGTTTATTTTTAAAATACGTACAAATACGTACTAAGATGTAAACTATAACTAATCATTTTAAAACAATTGATACTTCCTCACCATCTAATATGTTAATGATCTATGCTATATTTTAGCATTTCTTAGCTTAACATATGTAGATCAAAGATCTGTATAACATTGTTTCTGTTTTGTATTATTCTTTTTGATCTGCCAACATTCATAAGCTTGTTTTTAATCTATAATGTTTTATTTAAGGGCTAACTCATTTCTATTGCTCAACGCAGTGGTCCTTAAACTTTTTGAAGACACGGTGCACTTTTGAACAAGAGGAAAAATTGCGGTGCACCAAAATCAAATGGTCAGAAAACAAAGAAAAATATGCGGACATAACTTTTATTATAATTTTCATAAACAGTTTCAGGTGAAACAGTAAATATTATAAGATCAAATAGGTATCATCAATTCTTCTTCTTAATTTTTAAGTCTTGAGTTTCAGTTTTCTTTAGTTATTTTTAAAAACCAAGTTCACACAAATATCCTGTTTAAAGCTAAATTTAACCATTTTTCCTCGGATGTTTCCACTTTGATAATATTTGCGGTTCACTTATTAACCTTTAAAGGAGTATGGACGTACTTTTGGTTCAAACAGTAGAATGAATTAAATTCAATATAAAATTTGAAATAACTTCGATTAATTCACGTATTGTGACACGTGTTTCGCCTTTTTCAGAAGCATCTTCGGACTTACTATCACAAAGTGTAATTAATAATAAAGCAAGATTATGTTGAACTACATTCAGTATAGATTTGGTCACTCATTTAAAGGTTAAAAACCACTGGCTGAGTGTATTTGTTATATGTTTAATAATACACAATAATAGCAGAGTCTAAGTTCGTATAGGTATTCTTCCCCGCCGAATTTTCCACAGCTATCATAAATTTCGTGCACCCTGTTGAATTAAAAATTTGTATAATGAAATGTATGAGTGGAGAAGCACGCTACTGGCAAAAAATTGCATGTAGCGTGTATAATAATACTTTGTCATGTAGTGGTGTGCCATTATTCGATATAACTGCCAACCACCTTGTCACGTGACTCTTCGTGACGTCGTAACTGTCAGGCGGTAACTTACATTTTATATTGACCTTACTCAAATAAAATAATCAGGACATAAAGGATTTATTTAAACTACAATGGTGAGTAATTGTTTCGTTGAATTGTATTATTGCTGTAGATGAGATCGTAGTGATTTTTTTTTATTTTTAAATAAATTCAAACTGAGCGATTTAAATTTAAGCATTTTTTTGTTTAAAAATACATCACCGATGAAAATATTTTTTTAACCTTTTAACTGCTCCTCATTTGTCAATTTCCAATTTTTAAAAAAAAAAACAATTTTTATTTTGATGTAAGTAACCTTGTTTCACTCTGTAGCTCGTAATAAAAAACTGGTCCCGATTTTTGTCAGAATATTGAGACGACCTGGATTCGGTTTCCCTCGTTAAATGAGAGGGAACCTCTGTCCGTCACTCTAGGGGATAGGAATTAGGGATAGGAGATGGAAAATAGGATGCTCAAGTAAAACTATCTCAAAGTGTCAAACAATAGTGCAAAGCACACACACATTTATTTACGAATTTTTAAATACAAGAAGTTATTACATGAGGTTAAATTAAAAATACTAGAAGTTATTGTTTCAGGAATTTAAGACCAAGACCAAAACCAAAAGATGCGTGACCATTATATAGGCGACGATTATATAGCCAACGATTGGCGGCCAGAACGATTGGCGATTTCGCGGTACCGGTTTCAGGATTCCAGGGGGAGAAGAAGATTTCGAGTCTGGTAACACCGCTCAAGACTTGGCTTTCACCAAGATTTACAACTCGCAAAGTGCTTCCCAGAGCTCTAGTCTCTGACTGGGGAAGGTTTCCCGGAACAGAGGGCAACTATTCCAACTTCTTAATTATGGCGCGGCTAGGGCCGTCGACCAAGTTAAAGGCTTTATATGGCTTTAATAGTGCACACTCCAAGTTACCGTAGAAACCTGACAGACCGAATGAATTAAAAATCCGCTCTTATGTGCCCCATATCGTTCGGTTGTAGCGAGCGACGCCGTATTTTTATTTAACGGGGACTTGGGCGGTAAGCCTAATCCCTTCCATCTTTGTTACAAAGATTTAAGGGTGAAAGAGATAGAGCGATAGTTAGAGCGAGAACGCAGCTCCATACCTATCTCAGGTGTCGTTGCACCTGGATGTCGCTTGTTCTTTTTCAAAAATTAACGGTTTTTTTACCCTATATTGGATCGCTAAAGATTTCAATATAGGGCATATTAGACTGAATTTAATATCCTGATATCGGTTTAACTCATAGACTGAGGTGATAATTATACCGTTCGAGAGAGTTCTGATGACCTTACATATAGGGCGGTATCAATATTTTTAGCCATGTTCACTCCCAACTTGTAGAGTATGAACTCATCCAATGCTTATCTCAACATGTTTTTCTACGAGAACTGCTTGTTACTCAGTTGCTCAACCTATCTTTTTGGAAGAGAGTAAAAAATGAAAGGATACGAGTACTAGGAGATTTTTAACAAAACACACACCCATTGTCTCCGAACAGAATCAATAAATCAACTGAAAAAATCTTCTCGTGCAGGGACTCGGACCCAGGTGGTCCGCCACGAAAGTGAACTACGTTGACCTCTGCACTACGGACCTAGCAAATATATTGATGTAGCAATAAAAAAATTGTTTATTTTTTTAAAATAATGGATTTCCACCGAGGATTGACACTTTTCACCTCAAAAGCGTGAAAAACATTTATCTTGTGTGGTTCGAATATAACGTAAAATTGTCTATTGATACGGTTATAATATGAAAATATAAATCGCACTATTTTTTTTCGTTTTAAAATTGTCAGTATTTGATTTCATATATTTCCACGTATCTTCTTCATCTCTTGAAGTAATTTAAAAAAAAACCTTACCGGTGCTAATTATAAAACTGATCGTTTTAATTAATACAATTTAGTATGAACTTACAAGGAAGGGTAGCGGTGTATGGTTACACGTTACACTCAAACACTTCACACATTCCTCTCCTATTGCATAGTCTACTTTCAACACTTACACTATCTATCCAGATGACATTGTTACAAAACTATCTGTTTGTTACTTGAATACACGGTCAACAGAAAAACAAAGCTTAATTTCACAAAGCACACAGCGATGGAAAGCACCGACTAAAACGAACATCCCCTCGAGTGGACTCATATTTAATTGAAGGTGCTTGGTAAAATTTTAGTATCAAATTTGAATCGTTTGAACCTTCCTTAATCACCCTTGGTATACCTTTTAAATAAATATATTTAATTATCATAAGTTATAAATTAAACCAAAAGAAATAAACTAATTCTTTTATAATACTGGATAAACCCCAACTTATAAATAAACAAGTATTTTCATTCCATAAGCTAGTAAAATGTTCATTAAATTACGTATACAATGCATTGAAACTCAATTATCAAAACTAATTCATCGAGATTGCGATGATATTAATTGTACTCAATGACTTAGTTATATTCCTCTACATAAGCGTTTCAAACTATTTACTTTAGTTCAAGTTCATTCGTGCTTTTGAAATGCTTGAAGAGGCCGTAAGATGACACCTGAGTAATTCACAGATAAGTACAAAATTCAAACGATTCAAATAAGATATACAAACTTACTGACTAGGGTGAAAAATAAATCAAACTAGTAGGTACTCGGTAAGCGTTACAATGCCACTCAAAGAAAGAAAGTGTTTGTGTCTATTGAAGTGCTTTCGGATGCACAATATTTTAGATAAATAGTTTCGATTTAATTTCACTAACATTGATCGGTATCGACGATATTTGCCGTTTGACGTTGGCTGTTTGTCTTTTGCTGATTGTCTACGGTACGACACACGCGCCACCTACTGAAAGTTAATTGTTTTATGTCTGTAACCTTTGAGCAAGTGCAACAAAAGGTTGTCAAATTTATCGGTATGGCGGCGCATAAAATATGAAAAAACATTGATTTTTTATATAAAAGGCCTACTGTGGGCTAATATTACTATGCCAAAAACCTCCGCGCAAATGCAAGCAAAAGGGTTTTCAAAGTTTCATTGCGATTGGATGAACGTTACGGCAGCGCAAAGGAAGCGAACACACAAACAAACAAACAATATTGATTTTCATAAATATATTAGATGGTTGAATTTTTCAAAGCTTAAAAAACCCCGGTGATTTAAAAAAAACAAGTTCTTAAAAGTCAATTTGAGTCGTGCATCTACCGTTATAAAAAACAATCCGATGCAAAAAACAATATTTTGATCTGCTCTGAAAACGATTCAGTCAATTGGACAAGACTGACATATATATTATACACATGGATATATTTAGTTTATACCATGCATCAAAAAAATGAAGCTTACATCATAAAAATCTTGCGAGTCCACAGATATGGGGAAAAGCCGAAAAATATCCAGATAAAAGAATATTAGCTGGCTGGTTCTAAAGGGAGGGTATGACTATGATGTAAATTGTATTTACGGCGCATCGGATGTATATTCTACATCGAACAGAGAGCCAGGCAGTCACAAGTTGACTGCTAATAAAATATTCACCGAATAAATCTAAAATGCAAGAACATGAATGAGCTTTAGATATTTGAAAGACACTAATACAAGATTTGGTGTTATGAAAGAGATTTGATTGTTACGTTGATAATAATGACACATTATTGTAATGAATACGTTAAAAAATTATTCATGTGCTTAAAATAACGTAAATAATAAAATTATAATACCTACATTTCAGCCTGTAAATATATACGTTCTGTATTCGAAGGAGACTGATACTCTCGTACATAATTTTTTTTAAGGAAAAAAAATATATTTTGCATTACAGCTTACGCCAATGCGCCAAATATTCTTATTTGCGAAAGTCATACGAGATTTACTCGATGATAAATAATGAATCAGTTGTGCACAAAATCAACGATAAATAGCATACACCCAGCCCAAGACCACTTTTTTCAATTGAAAAAATCTGACCTTGCCGGGAATTGAAACCGGGCCCCCTGATCGCCAGGAAAAAGCTCTTGCCACTAGACCACAGGGACCGACTTTATTTCAATCGCAATATTTTCTCTCTTCAGTAATGGATAAGCATCCGAAATATAATAATAATAAAAAGATAGTGACATCAATTATTTTTATTGACACATTAACATGGCTTATATTTAATTAAAATGATAATTATTGAACATTAAAAAAATATTCCAAAAAAAAATTGCAATCCCGAGATCAAAGTTTTGACCCGGGATTGGAAACCATGTGTGTGAGGATTATCTAATTCAGTCGTCAATTTTATTACTTCCGTACTTCTCTGACATAATTTTATCTATTGGTTAATGTATTATGATTTGGTCGATGTTGATTAATACCGCACGCCTCAAAACAAATAGGATTTAATTAATAGTGGTGTATTTTCCATAATCAAACATTCTATTGCGTTGGGGAACAATTATTATGAGCATACCACAACAACAATACACCATGTTTAATCCTTACTTCCCAGTATACCAATAATTTGAATACATATTTTGCTTTCATGAAAATTGTGTTAATATTTTAGTCAATCCACATCAGTTCATTTCGGGTCCATGATCGAGTGACAACGTCGTTGATCATCGGTTGCGGAGCTCACAGGTTCTTATCAAAGTCTTGGTAATTTAGCTTTTGATTTCTGTTCAAATAATTTGTTGTCTTAAATTCCCTCCCACATCCATCTGATCTAGAGACTCCAATTACTTGACATCTCAACTACTCGAGTATCGAGTAGTATTTTTTTAAAATACTCGAATATACTCGATTAGATAAATTCAAATTTGAGTATATAAATAGACGGCAAATAAATAAGCTTATTTCATTTCATTAACCGGATGGCTGCCTCAAACGTCTTAAGACGCGAAGTTTTCCGTGAACGGCACGCCAATCATACAAAAAAATTACGTCTTTGGACGCTCGCTTTAAGCGGGATTTTACTAAATAAAATCAATTGTAACTGATGAGTGATTGTTTCTTTTAATTTTTTTATTATGGATAAATGACGGCACAACCGCATCGTTATCGGCGCAGTTTTCATTTATTTGTTAAGTTTTTACAAATAAACATTTAAAAAAGATATATTTGGAAAGTTTTATTTTTACAATAAAATTTGCGGCGTGCGAGGTACCGCATACATGCACATGCTGGGAGTTAAGTTTATACTTCTATTTCAATTTAAAAAACATATATTTAAAAAAATAGTAGAGGACAACTCAAATTTTAAATTGGTTCGAAGTATAGTTATTTTATTTTGTCTCTTATCATCATAAACTTGTCGTCATTGATAAGATATGTCCGCAGGACCTAAAGCAAAACTAACAAAAAAAAGTCTCACATAGCATAGTCCAGGGGTTACCAACCTTTTTGTACCTTAGAGCACATTTTAAAATATCGGTAGGGCGGCGGGCACCACATATTTTTAAAAGCAAAATTTTGCTTTGAATAAATATGTTAAAAATTGGTAATAAATAATACACAAAAAAATATTTTTAAAATTATTGTTTATATAAAATAAATATATGTAAGTCAGTGTGATCTTTGGCATTGCATTTTATTGGGCAGCGCCTCATAATTGAGTATGATGACGTTCCTGTTAACTAGCAATCATAAAGATGTTCATCGGTGAGTAGAGATCTATATTTTGATTTTATTAAATTCATTGTTGAAAATAATGATTCACGAAGGAATGTGGAACCAAAAAATGCTCAATCTTATGTCACTTTTTTTAAAAATGGAAACTTTTTACGTCCACTGTATTCCAGAAGTCCTCATCTGATATTAAGGATTTTAACATAATATCACTCTGAAGGTCCAAAATCTCTAACTCTATTTCTTCTGCCTTTACTTGGCTCCTCTATTCTACTACTGGGTTACTCTAGCAGTGATCTATGTCGATTTATGCAGACAAATGAGTTCCAATTACGGAATTACGGAATTATTTAATTATTTTTTAAAATATTTTATTTAATTATTTTAGAGACTTATTCAAATATAATAAAATATATTGAGAAGACCTTTATTCCGGCTCCCTCGTAAATAGAGAAGGAGCCTCCTATCCGACACTCAGGAGAGGGATTTTGGGGACGGAGTAGGAGAAACATGGTACTCTTATAAAGAAAAGACGATCTCAAAGCGTTATGTGGTTGCGGTTAGCATCCATTATTTAATTGTTTATAGTTTACACAGACGTTATACAACACACAAATATTACGATAGCGAAGAAGATATCAGGAATTTGACTCGAATTTAATTCTTAGGGAGAGGATTAGGCGCATGCATTCTCAATGCCTTCCAATCTCTCACTGCTGTATGAAAACAAACGGTTACTTTAGAAAGAAGAAACAATGGCTGTTTCAAAAATCGTTAACACGTGCGCCCGCCGATAAGGGATTATTTATCGCCTAACGAACTTTTTATTAAGCACATGCATTGTCGGGCGTCAAGCGAGATAAGCAATTTTATTTATGGGTTATTGCACTTAATATGAGATACCGTGCACTCGAAGTGACACAGCCAGAGACATTTGGGAGCGAGCCGCCCGTATTACAAGAATGAATTTATTTCCTGATATATTAAACTCATTGACTGAGGCGAACAAAAGATCGTTCGAGAGAGTGCTGATGTCCTACCATACAAGGAGGTGTCAATATGAAAATTGAAATGAAAAATTGTTGTCGCGGTCGAATGGGAGCGGGTGCACACAATTCAGCACACGGGCGCCATGGCGCCCGCGGGTACGGGGTTGGTAACCCCCGGCATAGTCAATGAGTATCGAGTACTTCAAAAATGTACAAGTATTCTTGAGTATCGAGTATTCGATACTCGAATTGGAGTCTCCAATCTGATCCTTAAAACTGGACGCTGTGAGAGAGGTAAGTGAACTCGTAGTCATATATTTTCTATGAAAATTCTCTTCGAAAAAAAATGACCGATTAGGTCTCGTAAAAGACAAATATTGATATAAAATTCACTAAGAGTGCATATCGGCTCCTTAGGGTAAAAGAAACTTACTTGAATTTTGCCGGGCTTGAGCTATGGAGGCCACTAGACACAAAATAATGTGATACGTTATGTGTCAAAGAGACATACCAATAGTATAAGTGGATACGGAGATAATTGAAAACATTTCTTGTTCATTTCTACACTTAATCTCAGAACAACACCCTAGAATAAATTATTATTTTATATTTAATAAATAAATCAAAAATTCAAAGTATCGCCATTAAAGATAATGAATAGACAATTTGTATCTGTTTAATGGTGTAGCTTTGATTACTGGTGCAAATACGACACCTTACTTTGAACAGACTCTAACTGCTCTTGACACTGTTTTGAGATATGAGCGTTTAAAGTTTCAATTGATTAAAGTTCACTTGTAACAATGGGCAAGTAAATATGTTTCAAATTACTTATTTCAAGCATATGTTTCACTAGTCTTGCTGAGAAATAATGATCTTAATGATCTAATGATAAGAATAATGATGTCAATCATAGAACTTTGTCTAATAAATTAAGTAAAAAAGTATGCAGCTGCAGTGCAACTCTAGAATTCTGCTTACTCCGTTATTCAACCATAGGTAATTCTGAAATTCATATATATGATATAATCCGGTAAATACCAAACTTTTCCGACCAAAAGGTAATTTTAGGCAAAAATTTCAAATAGAAGTGAGAACTAGTCGTTACACTAGTTGTTTGGCTTTCTTGAATAGTAGATTAAAATGAATCAGGTTTCTTTGTTTTTTAGTGACCGATATGCTATATACTTGGAGTGGAAATAAAATATTAGTAAGCATTCATCGGGAATAATGAAAAAAAAAATCGCATCTACACTTCGAACTCGAATATCTACACTTCCCACTCATTTACATTACCTTTAATACAACCTATCTCGAAAATAAGCTCCTCGCGTGTTATTTCGGGGTGTTCGTAATCCCTGCGTCAAAATTAGACCGTATTAAAATAATTTGAAAAATAAAATTTCGTTTATGAACGCATGCGATTCCAGGACGAAGCTCAGCATTTGAAAAGTTGTGATAAGATTCCAGAAGAAGATGACTTGACAGTGTTTGAATTAATGAATTTATTATATGGGTATGCATTAGAGACTCCAGTTGGAGTATCGAGTACTCGAAACTCGAGTAATTTGAAAAATATTCGAGTAATACTCGAAGAAGATTTATTTACAAATTTTATTTTTCTCAACAGAGGACAGAAAAACTAGATAGCACTATTTAATTCATTGCTAACTTTTAAGTCGACGTCCACAGTGAGAGTTTTATCTACTGCAGGATTAAAAAACAAATCTTCGACCCAAATTAAAATTTGAGACGTTTAATTCTCTATTATTTTTGAAATATATGTTCCACAAATTGAAATAAATGTATAATTAAATAAAATAAGCTTATTTTTTTATGTATCGTCTATTTATATATGTTACAGTGAAGCTGTTTTCTCAGTGAAAATATATTCTTCTCCAAACTGTCATTGAAATCAAATATGACCGCCCTCTTCAGCCCTATGTTTGTCTGTGTTTTTCTTGGGTTCTCTTTTTATGAAAGAGACTACTTGCTGATTTTGTTTCACTGAAGCAAACCAAAATTTTAGGCTGGCAAATCATTGACTTGGGCCAGCAATTTCCCTGATCGTGACCAGTGAAATCATGTTGTCATACAAATCTATTAATTGATACATTTTCACTGAGAATACAGTTTCACTGTAACATATACACAAATTTGAATTAATAATATATTTAAGTTAGCGACAAAACTCAAACAATTAAAATTTAGTAATATATATTTTGGGACATGTGAAACTACTCGAGTATACTCGAGTAGTTGAGTATTTTCAAATTTTTGAGTCTCTAGTATGCATGTATTTATTTTGTTTGTTTTATATATAAAATAAGCCGATGTAAAACCGGGCCTTATTTTCGGGGAAACGCGGTACTTACATGGGTATAGGAGATTGAGAGAATCATTTGTTTCGTTTCTGTTGACGTTTTGTCGGTGATTTGTCGTAAACACAGGCCGATAGCTCACTGGCTTTTATTTCAAGTTCTTAGTTTGGTCTTTTGTGCTCTTCTGCCAATATTTTTTTTTGCTTTATGCATAGACTTTGACTATGCAAAATTTCATTTTTTCATCAGAGTTTGTTTGTTGCGTAGGTCATTTGAGTCACCAGTCACAAGGGCTGTTTAGATGATAAATACGCTACCCATTGAGGTGGAAATGTTCAGCAGTACATTAAGTAAAAAGTAAGTTTTGTTTATAATTTTAATTTTGCTCTTAAGCCACGATGTGCAGGCACGCGGAATTAGTCTAAGCACCAGGGCCACGGCGTGCAGGCACGCAAACGCCACTACGAGCTTATTTATAAATAAATATCTTATTTTTTAATGAGTCATATCTAATGCAGGCATATCTTTTCAGAGCAATTTAATTGTTAAAATATAGATACATTTAGCCATTTTTATTTTATTTTAGTTTAACCTAACAGATGTCACTAGGGCTTGCACCTTATAACCCTTAATACCCCTGTTTTATTTTAAATCTTACACTTTTGATATTCTTCACTCTTCCTTGAAAACCAAAAATATGTCGGATATTAAATGATTTGTCGGGAATATAACATGGCCTTTTCGTGGAACAATCCATAGTTGAAAATGGTGGCCTTTGGCAAAAATCCATAGAATTGGCTTGGCGAGTTGAAAATCGTTCAACAAAATATTGTACAAAAAACGATACATAAAAAGCTAGCTTAACGCATTTTTATGGATTGACCACTTTAATTCGTAAATAATTTTAAGTGCTAAATTGATATTAAATTCATTATTTTATATTGCAATGGTTGTGTAAAGTTGACACATGACACTCCGATTGCCCTCTCATCGCTCACCGTTCTTAATTGATTCATCACTGAAAATTACAATTTATTTACGTACATGTGTATCATTAGAGATATTTATGGATTACGGCGAGTAAATGAAGTCTTTGGCTTCAGATACAGTGCTCACAGGATCGTTCAGTTTCATAAATTGATTTTTTTTCCATAGCATATATGTATGTATGTCTTGATTGAGTAGGCATTTACTTGGTAGAACTCCATTATAATACGGTAAGAAAAATAACAATGTATTTTAAATTAATACATTGTTATTTTTCTTACCGTATTAAATGTTATGTTTAAAATTCGCTCTCGGTTACCCAATCCTAAAATATTCTTTCTATTCATACTCTCATTTAACTGAAGAGTAGTTGAGCAACTGATGACTAGCAGGCAGTTCTAGCAGAAAAAAGTATCTGTAAATACCTCCATAATGGGAAGTCATATGCTCCAAATTGGATAGTTAAATATATTATATGTATATTACAATTAACATTTGAATATTTGATCATAACACAAAACTTATGTCATATCTCTGAAAAAGTTTATACATACATAGTGTCCACTGTCAATACTTGGTGGGATGTAATCTTAATAGCGATAATAACAGATTTTAAATACTTTTTCGTCACTGGATTTATTGATTTCAGGACCGGTTTCACTCATCGCGAGCATTATGAACTGATAAGAAAATCGCTGATAAACAGTATCAACTGATAAAAAGTAGCGCTGTATTATTGTAAATCTTACCAGTTGATAATGCCCGCGATGAGCAAAACCGGTTCTGATCTCAATAAATCCAATGTAAAATAGGTACTTAAAATGTGTTATTTTTTACATTCTGAATAAATGATTGCCACCTCCTATACGAGATGGCTTGTCCATAATATTTATGTTATAACGATGCAGTTTACGGATGGACGAATCATTGATACTCGTGTGACAACGATGCCGAGCTTTTAGCATTGTTATCTTCCAAAAACGCTACAGCAAGACGATGCCGGAAGACGACGATAGATATTTTAATTGGCATTCCTTTCTCATTAGCAACTCGACAGCTGATATTTAATATTATCTATTTATAAAAACAAGATCTTGGTATCGTCTTTATAATTTAATAACGATAAGTATATAATTAGAATATTACACACACACAAAGAGTACCTTTCTTCTTAGATAATTTGCTTAAGTAACGTAAAGAAGAAATCATAATCCATATCATGATGCTTTGCCTGGCTTAACCTATAATCTCTAACGAGCTTAACTTGTCGTTTGATGCTTGCACAGACGTTCCGCTTAAGCAGGGTAGGTACATAGAATATGTTGTGGTTAAGGGTTTATAAATAAATTCAAGTTATTTTTTTAACTCACGAGTCATGCATGATTACATAACTTATGCTTTAGTAAAGATATATTAAGTTAAAACGTAAGAAAACCAGGATAATCTCAGTTATATACAAGTGCAAAAGTTTTTCATTTTTTTTTTTGTAAGCTCGATTCAAATATCATTCGCTAATAAAGCTTCATTTAAAATAATAAAAAAAACACATTTTAAGCACTATATCCACACATATTCTGATGAAGATCAGGACCAGTTTCGATTTTTCATTACACCATGGATCTGAAGTATGGTTGAAAATGCTTGCGATGAGAGTAACCGGTACAGAAGTAGTATTAAATGTATTTTATTCGTTTTAAATATGATCGGAATAACAATTTGCTTGCCCCGCCACCCTACGTTATGTGTATGCAGCCGCTGGCCGCCTTCCATAGCGCTGTGCGATCGAGAACATAATCAAATTTACTTATCATGCCTTTTTCCAGATACAAAGCTGCACGAGACGAATCTTTTAATCATGCAAAGAGAAATTGGAAAGATACAAATAAAATTATACTCAGCCATTTATTTTAAATGAAGTTATGTTAAGTATCCTACGTAGTCGTAGGAATTCAATTAGAATGAATAGTTATTTTAAATAAAATACCGCGGAGTAACTTAGAATACTGGCACATTTTTTAAAAACATCATTTCTATAGATAAAACGTGTTACCTACGTTTCTAGCAGTTGGTAACCGTACAAAACAGAACATGACAAAAAAGAACAATACTTTTCAGAACGATCGGCCTACCCTACGGACGCCTGAATCTGGCGCCTTGACACCGTCCGAGCGTGAGGTTAGGTTAGGTTAGGTTAGGCTGTTTTATCATATTCTGAAAGTTTTATCATGTTCTGGTTTGTCATGTTCTGTTTTGTCATGGAACCCTAGCAGTTGTTATAAATTTTCGGTAAAACTTTAAATATTAAAATAAATGAGATTTATTGATTGGTATTTAAATATTATTTTTCTTATATTTCTTAGGATACGGGATATTATTATTTTTTTCGTTATTCTTCGATAATTTTTTTAGACTTTATGATAAAAAGCTTTGAAATATACAGCTTTTAACTCTTTTTAAAATGAAAATGAACGTGTAGCCTGTTCATATAAAGCTTTTATAGATTTTTCTTTCCGAGAGTAATATTATCAGAGAAGGTTGAATTATTTTAAAATGTCTATATTCAAGATTCGACTTTTATTGCATCAACGTTTATTTATAGGCGTCAGCCGACACAGTTAGACAGACTTTGAAAGAGGCGTCTAAAAGCAAAAACCGATAGTTTCCACTTTGCAATATTAGTAGCAAACGAAGTTATTGACTTTTGACTGTGTCACACTTAAATTATTAGTTTTGTCGATAGTTATTTATTCCACGGTATTTAGCTTCCAATTAAAATCCAATCAGCGGTTTTTATAACCCAATCAACCGCAAAAAACCTGTAACCCTTTAGGTATATGGCAAAAAAAATATGTTGGAAATCGAATTGAGACGATATTTTAAAATAATAAAACATTTTTAGTACTTATTCCACATCAAATTAATTGGATCAGGACCGGTTTCGCTCATGGTTACCATTGTCAACTGATAATAAATACAACGAAACAGTGCTATGTATATGTTACAGTGAAACTGTATTCTCAGTGAAAATATATTCTTCTCCAAGCTGTCATTGAAATTAAATTTGACCGCCCTATCTTCAGCTCTATGTTTGTCTGTGTTTTGTCTTTGGTTCTCTTTTTATGAAAGGGATTACTTGCTTATTTTGTTTCATTAAAGCAAACAAAAATTTTAGGCCGGTAAATCATCGACGTAGCCCAATAATTTCAATGATCGTGACCAGTGAAATCATGTTGTAATACAAATCTGTTACTTGATTCATTTTCACTGAGAATACAGTTTCACTGTAACATATACATAAGTTAAGTAAGAATTACAAGGTATTACAACTAAGCAAATAAATTGAGGCAAAATACAAGAAAAATAGACTTTAATTAAAATTTTGAAGACCTCTTAGCAATGCAAGCTTTTACATCAAAAATCAATCAAGTCTGAATAATCGTTATCAAAATAAATGGATTTAATAAATAAACCTTAATGTCTTTCGGCCATTGCCCTATGAAGAGTTAAGCGAACGTTGCGTTATTTTTGTGGCAAAAAAGAGTTATTTTTAATCGTATGATTTTTGGGTCTTTGGATCACCACATACAATGTAAATAACCTAAATTAATTCTAAAGTATAAATACGTATTTAAGTAAGGTTTTGCCTGTATAAAATCGTTTGCCTTTAGACGCCTCATATTGAATTCTTTACATTTTGTTTTAAATCGCCATCTTTGACTCGAATGCAATAAAATGTTCCAGGAATTTGCAATATGCAATGCATTCCAAATTACCAATATAAATTCTACTTACTATCTTCTGGAAATTCAAATATGGTTTTGAATGCATCATTTTATGTATATATTAATTTACATACAAAAGGTTTTATTTATTGTAAATAACTTTTTTGAATTCAAATATTTATTTAAATAGCTTTTCAGTTCGAGTTAGATTTAATGAATCAATTAACAGTAAACTATTAAATATCTTTGATTATTCCACTTTTGGTGTTTCTTATTATGACACATGTTTAGCATCTTTGGGAGGCATCTTTGGACATACTATCACAAAGGTTGCTAAATTAATAATTCAAGATTGATGATAATATTCCAAAAAGATAATGATATAAAAGAAAAAATACATCTCATTAGTTAATAAACACGTGTCACAGTAAGTAACGCAATACGTGGAATGATTAAAGTTATCATACGGTAAGAAAAATAACAATGTATTTTAGTTCATAGGTATAATCAATCCAATGAAATTCTTAACAACCAGATTACTTCAGAAGTAATCTGGTTGTTAGAATGCATTTAGCTTAGGGCCGTACGATGTACGGGGCACCCTGTCTAGCATAGGTATATAAGCTATCTCTAATACACGTTTCAAACATAGTTCTGACGAAGGCGTAAGCCGAAATGGCTATCAACAAATATAAAAAATAATTTATGTAGAACTAAAATACATTTCTATTTTTCTTACCGTATTATAATGGAGTTCTACCAAGTTAATGCCTACTCAATCAATAAATTAAAGTTATCTTTTATTTTATACTTAAATGAACTTCCACAAAGTACCCATCGACAGTATTAACAGAAACTTCTTTTTAGAAGTCCACCGACCACTTCATTAACATACACACTGTCTTATTTTTCTTTTGTTTACAGGCTATAAACGGTTTTAATATTCACTTTTAAGGTGTTCACATACAGTGTGGAATGGTATTATAATAAAACATTTTTAGTACTTATTCCACATAAAATTCATAAGATCAGGACTGAGTTTATCGGTTGATAGTGTTGGCCATGGGCGAAACCGGTCCTGATCTAATAAATTCAATGTGGAATAAGTACTTTAAATGTTTTATTATTTTTGGTTTGAATTATTAAATCAAACAAAAAAATACCGAGGTATTTTATTTTATAATAAATTAAAATGAAGTTTAACTATCCAACATCAAGTTTCAGCCGTTTTAACTTGCCTGTCTCAAAATAAGGGAACAGTGAATAAAATAATGATTCTTCATTAACTTGCTAAAATTTGTATTTCAATAACATTTATACTTTAAATTGGAATATGCTTTGTTTTAATTGAAACACAGACAATTACTATCACAAAAAAGTCTAACTACCTATCTAACTTATTTTTAGATGCACTGCCGTCGTAATATTCACTCCGAAAATAATGTGGTATATAATAATTAGTATCTAGTACATATAGCTAAACCTATTTTTTATTTAAATCCTTTATTCATGAATATGACAGACTTTCACAAAAAAATATATGTTAACCTTAATCCATAAGTGATGGACAGTATTTGTCGTGAACTATGTAAATATTACGTAGTTCTTATTTGTATAAATGTCATATTGAAACAATTCACTTGATATAATATAATCTATTACTGAATTAATGAAATGCCTTCATCAATAGATATGTCACTCACTTTTGCGTAACATAATATCTTTTGTTAACTTAATACAACTCCAAATGGACATTAATTGCGTAGTTATTTACATAAAATATTTAGCCCATTTTTTTAAAAATTAGATTATTGCATTGACTTCGGTCAAAGTCATCAACTTTGAAAGATATTTTGTTGCATACTGCCGTTCTAAGCAAGAAGGCCGTACGTCACTCTGTGAAACTTCTGAGAAAAATGACATAACGGGTTTTTTGAAGTATAGGTATTTTTTTAACCATGTCCGCTCCCAACTTGGAGCATATCGAGTCATCACGGAGTTTATCTCCACATGTGTCTTTCTACGTTGCCTGTTACTCAGTTGCTCAACCTCTCTTCAAGAGAACTGGGATGGAAAGGATACGAGGACTAGGACAGGAATAGTGGTTAGCTAATCGCTGTCACTATGCGCCGCTCTTTGGGATAGGAAAGGTGGGAAGGGAATTTTAACAACACAAACACCAATTGCCTCTGAGCAGCATCGATTTATCGACTGACAAAAATCTGCTCGTATAGGGGATCGAACCCGACACGGTAGCCAACGACGTTCAGCACTGCACAAACGTTCACGTTCCATATGGTCCAAGTTAAGAGCGGGCATTTAAAAAAAAAAACGGAATACCGAAAAATATACCACACTATGACAACCAAATTTTAACTAAGGCGCAATCCAGTGAATACGGTTTTTGAAATAAGGATAATTAGGTATTCATAAAAATAATTTACTAACCAAGTTATACAGTCGAGCAGGAGTTGACATATTAGTTGCGCGTTACCTAAGCGATGTTGAGCTAGATTCAACATATGAGTTTATTTTATATACAGCCGTTTTTAGGCCAATACGGGATTGAAGTGGAGCATGAATTTTCTAGAAAAAGTATTTAGCAAATGGCATTCATTTGCGAGCTACTGCCATCTTCCTTGGAACTTCAGCATATCCTCCCATATGCTTTGAAGGATTAAATATACAATTTCGGTGACTTTAGTCCAAGCCTGACCGTGTAACATTATATATGTATGCATACAAGGCCGTAGAGGCCAGAGCTCTGCTGGCAAGTGTACGGGCGTGCAAAGCGATGTATGACCCCCCGGGTTGCTGCAAGTGATTTTCACCGGAGCAACAATCCACCGTGAAGCGGAAAACCGACAGTGTACTGCCCCGCAACTATGCGGCCCGGGTGAAAACCACCGGCCCCCGGGCTCGTCAAGTATCACATTACTGGGCATCAAATTACCGGGCCTTTGGTATACGGCCGGAAAATAGTACATAAGTACTTAGTTGATTTTTAATTGGGCGTCGGCCGGATGCACAGTATACCGATACAAGGTAACTAATTTGACTCTTTATCGACATCTGTTTGCGATTGAATTAATATTGATGAGTTATTAATTTTATTTTTATTTGAAAGATCTTATTGATGATACTCGATACCTTCTTTGTTTTCCATCAAAATAGCTTTTCCCGGCCGGAGAATGAAATAGTCAACCGACACTGCTACATTATCTTAAATAATTATAATACGGTAAGAAAAATGACAATGTATTTTAATTCTACATATATTATTATATATTTGTTGATATCTATTTCGGCTTACGCCCTCGTCAGAACTATGTTTTAAACGTGCATTAGAACAAGCTTATATACCTAGCCTAGACAGGGTACACAATACATCTACTTCTCTGTTCCACCATCTTAATTTTATATGGAAAAAATAAGTTATTCATTTGGTGTATTCATGAAGTGAAAGCTAATCTCGGTTTTATTACTAAGTGGGAATGAGCGTAAAATTAGTAATGCATCAAGTGAATTTATTATAAATTGCATTAGTGTTTATGGCTTAAGAAGTGGTGATGTGTTAATTGTGATCTGTTCATTAAGAATGTCATTGGATTGATTATACCTATTAATTTCTAGCTGGTCCAATGCATTTAGCAAGTGTTCTAATGCACTTTTAAAACTTTCTGATGAAGCCGAAATAGCTATCAACAAATATATAAAATAATTTCTGTAGAATTAAAATACATTGTTTATTTTTCTTACCGTATTATAATGGAGTTCTACCAAGTAAATACCTACTCAATTTATTCTATAAATTACTGACTCTTTCCTTACCAATTTTATTACACTCAATTACCTGACACATGTTGTTTTCAGGGCTGTGGAGTCGGAGTCGTCGCGGCGTTGTGGCCGGAGTCGTACTCGGAGTCGGAAATTTTGAAAAGATTGAACATTTTATTTTTGCATTTAATATGTAAAATTTGGCCATTGGCCGGATTGATAGGGTTGATATTTAATTGAATACACATAAATCGGAAAATTAGGGGAAAAGTGACGATATTAAACTTTTTAAGTTGGAGTCGTGTTTTTGGTCAATGTTGGAGTCGGAGTCGGACTTTTTTTTACCGACTCCACAGCCCTGGTTGTTTTAATTTCGTAATTTTACCAACTTGCTCGACAACTTTGATATGTTTGGCGAATTCAATCATTATAGCTGATTTATCAATCAATCATAGCAAAAACAAACGTAAAAAAAGTAAAATATACTCTACTTCAAACATCAAATCATCATAATACACATCATACTTCTGACTGAGTTTATCTACGTAAAATGAGCAATTCTTATTAATAACAATGAACCAAATCTATGTTTCGAATGAATAGTGTCACTCAGTTTTCTATATTACAGATAACAATTACATATGTACAATGAAAATTTCGAACTGAAAACTTTGCAATAATTTTAAATAATTTTTTTATTCTAATTTAATGAAAACATTTTATATACAATAGAATAAAAAAAAACAATCAACAAACTATTAATTATCTATGACCGTTTCTAATTAGGAGCATATGAAATCCTAAAAGTGCATGTTTAGGAGACTATATGTTATTTTAGTAAGTAGTTAATTTGACTTATCCATGTCGTGGAAAACAAATCCATATTAACGATTTCGACTGAAGGTTCTTGGAGGAATTTCAATATAAAATTTTCAACGTAAGAATTTTTAACTTTTCCATTAGTATTGCACTATCGACCAGGGTTTCGCCTTTCAGCATCTTCGCATCAAGCGCACAAGTGAACTTGAACAGACAAATTTGAGTGTCACTTTAAGTTCTTTCGTGCACTTGAAATTCCTGAAGATGCCGAAAAGTGAACTCCGGGACGTTAAAGACAAACTCTAATTTGGATTCAAGCCAGTGAACATTGAAACTAAAGAGGTCTTTTTTCTTGATGTTGTATTTTACACAAATATTATTTTGTAAACTCAATAGATACACTTAAGTAATTCTAACACAATCTTGTTAAAGGACTATTTAACATCATGAATATCTCACCGCCTAATGATTTGAAAAGCCTGTCCAAAACAGTTACTGCCGGCCAAATCTGCGGTCACCGCAGGGTTGAATAATTGAATCTTTTAACCAGTTCGGGCTTGAACTAGTCTATGGTTTGGCAACCTTTGATATCAAAGAGACAAGTGTAAATGAATCAACCATTAAGAATTCTGTAATAAAGCAAGTAAGATCAATTATGAATTTTTAATAGGTTAAGATAATTTCTTTTTTTCAGAAACTTTATCCTGCTTAAAAATCAAATAAAAATATTTTTCTTGCAAACTTCGTAAGAAAAAATATTTCAATACAGTGTAATACCATGTGAGCCATTCAATATGCCAGCTCTGTGGTGCAGTGGTTTACGTCGTTGCAATGACTTCCGTACGGACATCACGGGCTTGAGACTCTGTAAGAGCATATTTATCAGTTGATAAATCGATTCTGTTCGAAAGCAATCAGTGTTAGAATAGTTAAAAATCCTCTCTAATCCCAAATGGGTCGTGTATTGAAAGCGAGTATATAACCCAGTGGCGGCCGGTGACCAGAATATTAGGGAGTGCAATAAAACAACCTATTTATGCAAAAAATCCATCCTCCGATTCTTGGATTTTGAAAATACATCTATAACACGGATATTAAAGTCCGACATTGACGATACCAACTGCTTCTCTATACTTAGCATGGCAAGGGAATTGAGCCTATCTTGGGTCATAGTATTTCTTAAAAATGATTTAATTCTATTTAAAGTTGAAAAACAACGTTCACTTTCAACTGAAGTCATCGGAATTGTACAAATGATTCGTAATATTTTAACGCTTTCGCTAAAGACTTCGAGTAAATTATTCTTTGTGAAAAGTTGAAGAATGGACAATGCCCCATCGGTGACGTAAAAATCGTCCCTACTGTATATGACAGTAAGTTCGCTTTTAAGTTTGAGCTTGTACGCTGATGTTGCGATATTAAAGTCTGATATTGGAAAATGTCTGTTAAAAATTGGGAATTTTTCGCTGAAAAACAATTTAGCTGCCATCAAATGACCATGATATGCGAAACGATCTTTTGCTTGATTTACAATAGTATCGCATACTTCATTGCATATGACATAATGGGGCAAATCATTCGGTCTACGTTTTTTTGCAGGTTCGACATTTGCGAGGCTATTTTCCCGAATATTTTGAATTGAACGCGTAAAATTTTCGATGTCATTATTTATCTCTGATACGTCTTTAGACCTCGATTGAAGTTGCTTGAAAAGTATATCACAGTTTGGCATTACTTTGGCAAAGAAATCTAGCCAATAATTAAAATTATCTTCGTTGAGGTATCGTAACAACATTCCAGCTTGATTGATGGTATCGGCGTCTAAATTTACGGTTTCTAGGATGCTTTCCATGCACTCTTTCAATTGCTCGCGATAAGTGTGCACGACTGTGACTGTCCTAATATTAAAATTCCACCTAGTTGTTGGTGCCGAAGGTATTCTTTTATGAACTATATCTTTCAATACGTCAGCTCTCTTTGCTGATCTCGAAAAAAAAAATTGGGAATGACCGTAAATTAGCAAAAAATTACGAACCATGTAGTGACCCGAAGCACTTCTTTCCATTATCAAATTCAATTGATGCGCATAACAATGAATGAAATATGCGTATGGATACGAAAACACCACCTAATCGCCCACTCATCACTGCTGCACCATCATAGCTTTGCCCAATTAATTGGCATGGCTTAATGTCGAGATATTCCAGTTCTTTAAGAATCTCAGATGCAATACCTATCGCGGTGTGATCTTTTGGCGTCATAAATTTCCAGAAACGCTCATGTATATTCCCGCGCAATTCGTACCGTATCACTAAAACAAGTTGTTGCGAAGTAGCAACATCGGTGGTTTCATCTGCTTGTATAGCGACAAATTTGCTCTGCGAAATTTCATTTTTAATTTCGTTTCGACACACCTCCAAAATTGAATCTAGAATATCATTTTGGATTGTTTTGGACGTACCCTTAAAAACACTATTACTTTCTAGATGCTGTTTCATTGCGTTGTCAATTTCACTTACAAAGTCAATGAGTCCTCGATAAAAACCTGGATTATTTGAATCTACAGATTCATCATTTCCCCTCAAAGCTAACTCAAATAATCCACAAAATTTAATACAGTCAATTAATCTTGATAAAATATGACGATTTTTGTCTACACGTTCATTAAATTGTTTCATGGACGAACGATATCCAGAATCCAATTGAGATCGAATATCTAACGATCCTAAAACCGCAAGTTGCATTTCGTTTAAAATATGCTTTTCAGAGCTACTATGTTTTTTATTTTTGTTGACAGGTGTGCTAAATCTTTAATTCCACTTTCTGACCAATTCGACTCGCCCTTGAAAATTAAGCAAGGAAAACAAAAAACTCTATTAAGGCTAGTACAGCCACAGAGCCATGGAGCTTTTTTATAAATCGCTACATTAAAATACCGATTGACTACTTTAGTTTTGGCCGTACACTTCTGAACTATATTTAAAACTGGCAAAGGCCGTCCTCCTGCTTTGATTTCTAGCCTTTTAGAAAAATCTCGACGATTTTCTTTGATACAGGACACTGAGTTTGCAGGAAACATTATTGATTATTATTTAGTATTATTAATAAATAATAAATATATATAATAATATTCAATGCTATAATACATATATTAATAATACTTGTTATATTAATTTATTATATATGTTAATATTTATTTATAATATATGTTAATATTATATAGTAGATATATAATAATAAAGTTAAATTATATTGTAGAATATTATATAGTGGGATATTGTATTTAAAGTTATTAAACAGTTTTATATAGACAAAGCCTTTCCATATAACAAAAACTTACAAAGATTCATATTATATACGCTAATAGGGTTTGTATTAAGATGTCTATGAAATGAAAACAAGTATGAAAAATAATAATAAAAATGTTATAGTTGCGTGTTGCGTGAATCAAGTCGAAACTACAGATGAGGTTAGAATGCACTGTCACAAACGCACTTCACAAATCACCCGCAAATATCTTTATTTTTCCGTTCGTCAAAGGACCTTATCTGCCAAAATTTGGGCCAATACTGAATGACAGAATACAAATATATATGTTTTCGCTCAATTTCTTTACACAAGTCATTTTGGTGCATTGGGTCTTAATGCACCGGGTTAGTCGAAATTTCAAAAGATTTTTTTTGCATACGCCTTCGCCGTGTGAAATAAAGTCATGTTTTCTACCTACTTTTTTTATGCCAAATGGGACATTTCGAGAATTTCCAAGAAATGCACCATATCGAGGAACATCTGGAATCAGCTTATTTCGGGGAATCTACTTATATAATATTTGTGTGTTTAGGTCGCATGCGTGAAAGATCGTTTTATGAAACCATACATCGTTGGAATTTTGAATGAACAAATTGGTATATATATTTTGAAATTGATGAGCTCGATTCTTGGGGGACTAATGCACGTTTGCTCCTTCACACGAGCCGTCCCTGATATAACCACTAGTTTGTTTTTAATATCCCTACTCTATTCGAAAAAGAGAGAGGTTGAGTAACTGAGTAACAAGTCGTTGAAAACACATGTTATGACAATACACGTGAGCAGTCCATATTTTTCTCATTGGAAGCGGACATGGTTAAATAAACTAATGAGCTCGTAATTTTCAATATAAAGCACGGGCTTGTGTTAATCTTAAAAAGTTAAGATTTAAGTATGTTTCCATATAGGAATGAGTTTGGTTGTAGGACAAGTCATCTGAACTATAATTATTTCTTGATGTATTCAGAGTGTTTCGGATAACATGCATGTTATGCATGCAGTGGCGGTGATTTAAAATATTTAAAAAAAAATGGATTATATTTTATTATCAACAACATTATCTATATTATATCTTATATATATGTTTTTTGTATTTGTTTGTAAAATCAACTTACAGTAGGTCTTTTATATAAAATCAATGTTTTTTTCATATTTTATGCGATGATATACCGTTCGATTTGACAACATATTGTTGCACACGCGCAAAGGTTAAAGGCATAGTAAAATTAATTTTCAGTCGGTGGCCCGTGTGTTGTACTATAGACAATTGGCAAAAGACAAACAGCAAACGTCAAACGGCAAATGTCATCAATACCGATCAATGTTAGTAAAATTATTTATCTTAGATATTGTGCACCCGAAAGCACTTCAATGAACACAGACACTATCGTTCTTTGAATGGCATTGCAACGCTTGCAAAATATATGTTATTTGACTCACCAAATGAGGTTGGATTTCGGTTTGAAATCCCTCTGTCTTAAATGGAGACATTATTATATAAACCCAAACACTTTTTTTCTTTGAGTGGCATTGCAACGTTTTCCGAGTACCGACAAGTCTTTTATATAAAAGTATTTTCGGCAAACAAATTAGAATAAATAAAACTCTAAAACGGAATGAAGAAAAGTTATGAGATTAATACACGCTTAAGTAATTAATATCTTCATACAATCAATTTAAATTTATATATATTATACGATTTCATTAATCTTTCTTCACCTGGGGGTGCTGCAGTTCCGCAGTGTGTATGGACGAGCCATCACAACATATATGTCTAACGAATCATCTTGCAATCTAAAAGTCGACTGTAATAATTTCGCTTGTAAAAGACTGCTGCAATACGTCATAGATTCTTTGGTATTACATTGGTTCGAGGGTTAGTTCATATAAAACTACGTTTAACATTATAGATTATAGAAGGACCGCAGATTATTGACCCCTGCACTAGTTTAACGAAGAGAACCAATTATTGATTATTGGAGTTGAAATTTATTTCACTTAACCTACAACGAATAGAATTTTTAAATTATATGTATAGAATTCTTACACATTCTTATTATTTATTTATTTTTTAATAAATAAATAAAAAAATATTTGGCATTATAGCTTACGCCAATGCGCCAAATATTCTTAATTGTGAAAGTCATGCGAGATTAACTCGATGATAAGTAATGAATCAGTTACAAAATCAACGATACATAACATACACCCAGCCCGAGATCTCTTTTTTTCAATTGAAAAAATCTGACCTTGCCGGGAATTGAACCCGGGTCTCCAGATCGCTAGAACAAAGCTTTTGCCACTAGACCACAGGGACCGACTTATTATGTTTTTGCAATGTATTTGCCCGTTCCGTGGTGCATTAGTAAACGTCGTTGGCTTCCGTGACGGACCGCCAGGGCTCGATTCCCGGTACGAGCAGATTTTATCGCTCGATAAATCGATTTTCTTCGAAGGCAATGGGTGTTTGTGTTGTTGATAATCCCTTCCCACTTTTCCTATCCCAAAAAGCGATGCATAGCGAAAGCGGTCAACCATAGATAATGTAATTTCTATATGACTAAAATACAAAGCAATTTTTTCACCGTGTTATATTGGAATTCTACCAAGAAAATGCCAATTCAATCAATACCTATTTTAAGACTTTTTTATTTTGATTGAAATAAATATTTTTTTTACCATATCCGCTCCCAGCTTGGAGCTTATAGACTCCTCGCCGAATTTTTTACAACATGCTTTTTTCTACGAGAACTCTTTGTTACTCAGTTTCTTAACCTTTTTTTTCTAAAAGAGTAGGGATTGAATGGGCACGAAGACTAGGAAAGGACTTATAGTTAGCTTATCGCTCTTGCGATAAACTTACCTTTTTTTTGGATCGGAAAGTTTAGAACGGATGTTTAACAACGCAGACATTTAACGCCTTTAAACACACGGCAGCCAACGACGTTAACCACTGCACCACGGTCCGGACAATAAATTCTTATAATATAAAAATTTGAGAATGTTAGTTTTAATTTGCCGCAATCCATAAAATTATAACACGTTAAGTGTATAATTTTTCACAAAAATATTCAATGAGTGTCCATTCAAAATTATACCGCAAATATTTAAATGCAGGTAAATGAGTTTCAGACAAAATCGATAAGTGGAGCGCTGCAACGGTGATTGTTAAACGGAAGCGTCCTCTGTATTTTGGTTTTTCCGGCGAATATTATCACGTTGAATTACACGATTTTCAACTACAGCACTTATAATTAATAACGCAACATCGGCATAGTTAGTGAGTGCATAGTTCGTGTTTAGACTTCCGTGCGGGTTGCATTTTCGAGCGTATCGCAATCAGAGCTCTGAAACAAGAATTAAGCTTCATTAAAGCACCGTGTATTTTTTTTATTATAATTCATACTATATTCAACGAGCAGATTATTAATTAATGATTTACAGTATTTAGACTGACGGTGATTTATAAAATTTGAATAGTAAATGAGTCGTTTGTGGTGTCGTTAATAAAAGCATTGATCAAAAACACGACTCCGCCAAAAAAGTTTAATTCTGTCACATTTTTTTCCCATATTTTCTTATTTATGGCTATTCAATTAAATATCAACCAACCAATCCGTCCAATAGCAAAATTTGACATAGGTATTATATGCAAAAATCCACCGAAAAAACAACCGAAATCATTCATTATTTGCAGAAAATCCTCTTGTCATACACTCTCTTGACAGCAGATATTTCCAAATAATAAAGTCCCCCGTAACAAGCCATGTGACTTTTTTCATAAAATGTTTAAGTCTCAGATTCGTTATATCTATTTTCTTTTTGATAAATGCTGTCTGTCAAACATGCTATTGATTCATCATATTTGTGTTATGATTGTATTTGCTGTTATAACAGTCAGGTAGTCAGGCAAAGAATGAAATATGGATCGTACATATTTGACAGTTCAGGTGCCTTGTCAAACGACTCTTATATTTTTAGTTCTTCTTTTACTATTTTTAAAACATTACTATAATATTCTCCTTATTCGTGACTCGTGTATTGCCTCTATGTCTTTTTTTTATATATACATATGTATGTTACAGTGAAACTGTATTCTCAGTGAAAATATATTCTTCTCCAAGCTGTCATTTTAATTAAATTCGACCGCTCTTTCTTCAGCCCAATGTCTGTCTGTGTTTTTCTTTTGATTAAAAGGACTACTTGCTGATTTTGTTTCACTGAAGCAAACCATAATTTTAGGCTGGTAAATCATCGACTTGGGCCAATAATTTCAATGATCGTGACCAATGAAATCATGTTGTCATACAAATTTATTACTTGATACGTTTTCACTGAGAATACAGTTTCACTGTAACATATGCATAAATAGTTTAGTTTTGCTCGGTCCGTGATGCATGGTCGGTTGCTGTATACGGGGGTCGAATCCCAATACGAACATTGACAAAAAAGATTTTTTCGACGTCATGCTTTTATGGGATGACTCAAATATTAAAAAAATGTTTGAATTTCTTAACTTTTGCAAATGATTTTAAATATACATACTTGTCGAGATTCAAAACCAAATCTACTTTTTATATTGATAATTACGAAAAAAGGGTTTTCGAGGTATGATTGTGAGCTAATTCCTGAGTATGTAGTGCTGTGGAAAGCTTCGTTGAATTCCATGACGGGCCGCCCGGGTTCGATTCCCTGTACGAGTAGATTTTTTCGATCATTGATTCAATTCGAAGGTAGTGGGTGTTTGTGTTGTTCAATATCTTTTCACACCCTTCTTATTAACTAACCACAAGTCCTGTTCTACTCCTCATATTCTTTCACTTCGTACTCTTTTCGAAAAAAGATAAAAACTTATTATGTTTTATTTAACCTTGAACTACATATTTGCATATCGGTTTTACTAGTTTTTGTCATACTTTTATTAGAATTGTATAGATTTTTTATAAGCAGCACTGCATTTTTGTATTTCTTATCAGTTGATAATTTTTGCGATTAGCGAAACCTTATCCTGATCGTAATCAATATAATTTGAAATAGATACTATAAATGTGTTTGAAGTTTTTTGCAATGTCATTTTACCTAGTATTGACAGTGATAACCTTAAAAGTGATTTAACGATGCTATTAAAAGGAGGCAAAACACGTGTTCCTATTTTCAACGCAATACATACGTGGAATAAACTAAGCTATTTATAAATTCATATTAAAATAGACTTCCGAAAAGCTATCAAATTGATAACTTCTACCAGTGATTTATAATAATCAAACGATTCGGATTCGTGCTAAACAAAATTTTACAAACAATTTCCTGCTGTATAGCAAACAGATATTACCGTTCACCGCTTTAATTTTAGCTCGATTCGTTCCTGTTATTAATGTTACTTCCGATCTGTATCAATTAAACACAATGCGCACATACCAATATTTTATTTATAAACATATCATTCTGTATTTTATCAATCAATTTATTCGGTGAATTGATTCAACCACATCCCGGATAGTAACCACTTCAAGCAAAGCAAACTAAATTAACATTGTAAATTATCTACGAATATACCTTTGACGTCTTGCCAACGTGGGAAATAATATATTTTGGTATCTCAGTACAGTGAAAATATCTATTATGTCTATTTTTCTTGTTATTTGCTTCAATATATTTGCTTAGTTGTTTTACCAATTGTTTGTCATACCTTGTTTATCATACTTAACTTTTGTATAAATATCAATGTTTTATTGTATTCCTTATTAGTTGACAATGCTCGCCATGAGCGAAACCAGTCCTCATCATTTAAATTTTATGTGGAAAAGGTACTAAAAATGCTTTCCCGCGTGGTGCGTTCATTTTCTTATTCATTAGTCCCGGCATTTAGTTCATATTTAAAATTTTCCAGCATTCCTCGTTTCCCGCATAAATCGTCTGTTTTATACGGTCTCTTTAAAAACGTAGAATAGAGGTTTCACTGTATTTGAATCACTTTTCAGGTCACTTCAGGTGTTCACTGTCAATACTTGGTGAAATGGCATTATATTAAAAATAATAAAACATATTTAGTTATTTGTCCAAATTATATTTATTCGATCATGACCGGTTTCGCTTATAGCGATCATTATCAACTGATCTACATACTAAAAATGTTTTATTATTTTTTTACTATTTCAATCATTGTTTCCCTGAAATATATTTTTTTCTGTTAGATGAAATATTAAAATTTTAAGATAGTTTGACAAAATAAACGAAGTAAAAACGTGGTTTATCTTAAAAGGGGTACAGAAAAGTTTCACCATTTTTTGACTTGGCTTACCTCTAAAGAGCTCATAAATATCATATTTATTTAAATTTCAATGCATTTAAGACTAAAGTAATTCAGGTTGCCTACCCGGTTATAGTGGTAGACAGACAAATGATAACATTACGTATGTACAATTAAATAAACCTTCCCAGCGCCTCTATATATATCTATAGGTGAGTGTAAACAACGTAAATTTACTAATTTACATAGAAACCGTTACTTTGTATGCGTGCCTACCAAATTAAACATCAATAAATTATGCCTTACTTTAAACAATTAGGATGCGCAATTGCTTCATTTCATTAAAAGTAATGTTTTTATTTGATAATTTTTTACAATAACATTTAAATCAGGCATGGGCCACCTTTCTTAGGTCTGGGGCCAAATTGTCATTCTATCTCCGAGTCAAGGGCCGGACCCATTGGCGGATCCAAAGGGGGGGCATGGTTTTCCATAACCCCCCTCCACAATTTTTTTTTTTAATATTTATAAAATGAACGACATAATATTATATACTGATTACAAAATTATGTGTGGCCGAGTGTGGGAGTAAGATTTGCCTTGTACTTGAATTACGAGACAATATCAATATTGGCGTTAATATTGCTTAAGGATAATCGTATAGAATTTGAGAGATTTTCATGTGTTACCCTTGTTCGAATTTGGGTTTAGTGTGTTTCATCCTCGAAAATTAGAAATGATTTTTCTTGCAAATGCGAATAAATTTATAAATTTTTCTTCCACCAAATATAATTTATAAAAATCCGTCAAAGCAATGTTGTAAAATTGTGGTTTTAGCACTAAATCCCCTTGAAGCTTAATAAGTTCCATCTGTAAATTTGCTGGCACATTATTTTCATTTTCATCCAATGGACGAGCAAATATAGCGAACTTCGGAGTATTTGTTTTGGAAGTCAGAGAACCAAATCAAATTTCTCTATTAGTGCCTCAGTTCATCTCCATAATAATTATATGTGATGTTTGAATGAGCTGATAGACTAGGAAAATGGTTTAAAAAAAAATTTATCCCTCCCTGGAACTATTAATTTCTTTCTCTATTACTTTGCCGGGATGAATCAGGGCCGGACAAAATAGCTTGGGTGTTTGCCCATGTATGATTTAAATCATCACAAAGGCTCGATTATCATTGCCTTTCCGGTGGGTAAGACAGTTGAACACCACTGCCACTTTATCTTAAATATCTATTTTTTTTTGAATGCCATTATAATAAGACATTTTTAGTACTTATTTCATATAAAAATTTATTGGATCAGGACCGGTTCCACTCATGGCGAGCATTGTCAACTACTCGCCATGAACGAAACCGGTCCTGATCCATACATTGTATATCGAATAAGTACTACATTTTAATTTTTAATTTTTTTTAAATATCTATCTTAATACTTGTGATACAATGAATAATTAAACTTTTGGTATTCGTAAATCATTAAAAAAATATATGATTTTTATCGACTAGCTTCGTCGGAATTAAATAAAAAATTAAATAAGCCGGATTATTATTTTCAGAAAACCATTTATACCGTCGCTAAAAATTTCCAGGATTCAAACATCACTGCCCGTGCGCGATAACATACAATTATCTTATCTCAAACGTGCCTCGTTCAAACGTACGTTTCAAACTACTTACACTTTTTTTACTAAATTTATTTGACAAAGTTTTAAGATTGACATCATTATTTCCATCATTCGATCTCTTAGATCAGGGGTTACCAACCTTTTTGTACCTTTTAAAATATCGGTAGGACGGCGGGCACCACATATTAAAATTTGGCTTTGAAAAAATATGTGAAAAATTGGTAAAAAATAATACCCAAAAAAATATTTTTTTAAATATTGTTTATATTCTATTTTATAAAATAAATATAAGTCAGTGAAATCTTTGGCATGGCATTTTAATGGCCAGTGCCTCATAATAAGGGGAGTATGATGACGTTCCTGTTAACAAGCAATCATAAAGATGTTCATCGGTGAGTCGAAATCTATATTTTGATTTTATTAAATTCATTGTTGAAAATAATGTTTCACAAAGGTATTTGGAACTAAAAAATGACTTAATCTTATATGCCGTTTTTTAAAATGGAAACTTTATTCCCTCCACTGTATTCCAGAAGTCCTCATCTGATATTAAGGTTTTTAACATAATATCACTCTGAAGGTCCAAAATCTCTAACTCCAGTTCTTCTGCCTTTACTTGAACAAGCTCTGCAATATATGCAGCTATTTCCATTACATTCATTTGGCAAGTAAAAGGATTTTAGAGGTCAACTACTGGGTTACTCTAGCAGTTATTTATGAGTTCAAATTACGTAATTATTTAATTATTTTTGAAATTTAATCAAATAGAATAAAATATATGAAAATTGAAATGAAAAATTGTTGTCGTGGTCGAATGGGAGTGGGTGCACAAGAATCGGCCCGCGGACACGGGGTTGGTAACCCACGTTTTAGATCATTATTTCTTAGCAAGATGTGTAATTAAGTAATTTGAAGCATTTTTATTTGCTCAATGCTACAAGTGAATTTTAATCAATCGAAACTTTAAACGCTCATATCTCGAAGCAGTATCAAGAGCAGTAAGAACCTGTTCAAAGTAACGTGTCGATATTTCAATTCTTCATATACGTGGATATTGCTAAGCTGTTTATATTAATACAATCATAACGGTAAATATAAATATCCTATGCTAACAATCCAACCATACTACGAACCTTTGATAACCAAAGTGCAGCTCCAGTGATTCAATTACTTGCGATCAATCCGCATGTGCATCCATTGCATCAATTTATGTGCAACACAATAATGAAGAGACGAAGCTTTGATCTAGAGATCAACCACAGTATTGAAGGCATTACCTTATACCTGAGAGTATATTTACCGTATCTCCGCAGTAGTAGCAAACTACAGATGCTAAAGATACAACACTGATGAGGATTAGCACTAAACACCTTACTTTGAAAACGCTTCTTACTACTCCTGACACTGTTTTGAAATATGAGCGTTTGAAGTTTCGATTGATTAAAATTCACTTGTAACAATGAGCAAGTAAAAATGTTTCTAATTATTTATTTAAAGCATATTTTTTCACAACTCTTGCTGAGAAACAAGGATCGTAAAGATAAGTAAATGTTAACTTTTGATGGATTTGGAGGTAACTTTGTGGAAGTTCATTTTTATATAAAATTAAAATAACTTTGATTATTCCACGTATAGTGTAACGTGTTTCGCCTCTTTCAGAGGCATCTTCGGACTTACTATTTCATATTGCAAAGTTTGCTTATGTTATTAAGCATGTTGGTTCTAATATTTTAAAATGATACAATTACAAAATGATGTTTGGAATTTTTCCTTTTTACGGTAAGCAAGGAGAGGGTTATAAAATCAAAGCAAAGCAAACAAATTAGTATACTTCATATGACGTAAGCAATAACAAAATAATATATACTGAGATGCAATCAATCAGGAAGGGTTAAACCTATCATTTGAATAATGTAAGCAGTGGCAAGCAACCTGTCCTATCTAGGATATTATTTAATAACTCTTCTTTACTGCTAGTACTTTCAATTATTTATAAAAATTCTAAACTATTTATTTTTACACCCTTTGAAAAGGCGAAACACGTGTCACAATACGTAACACAGCATGTATAATAATCAAAGTTATTTAAAATGTTATATTAATTAAATGTATGTTTAAACATAGTTCTGACGATAGCGTAAGCCGAAAAAGATAGAAACAATAGATATACATTATAATGTCTGAACAAAAATATATAGTTATTTTTTCAACGTGTTACAAGTTACAATGCCATTGCATCAAGTATTGACAGTGAACACATTAAAAGTGATCATCTAAAAATATTTATTATTTTACATTAGCTGAGAGATTTTAAAAGCTTTAATGACCTTTCTTTATTCTTGTACTAAGTCGTATGTTATTTTATTTTCTTTATTAATCGCAATAAGCTATCCCTCACGCACGATAATTTTCCGCCTCAATCATTCGTCAGCGTATATTTGAGGTACAAAACTTTAAAATTCTTTGACACTCTCGGAAAGCCTTAGAAATTTGCTGTCTATGAACGTTAACCGATTGTATTTACCGACGGAAACATTGTTTGTCTACGCGCCAGACAACAGTCAACACGTGAGCCTCATATTATGGATGGATGGATTTATTCAAACGGGTGACGGAGCGTTCAAACGTCTACCTATATTAAAAAATATATTTTAACTTATTTTTTTACCATGTCCGCTCCCAACTTGGATCATATCCTCTTCGGACCCTGGGTATCATCTATGTCTATGATACTCATGGTTTTTATAAAATATTAGTCTGGTTGTAGAATTGCACGTACTGAAACCAAGAGTATCATATAATGAAGAAAACGGTCTTACCAACTGAATATATCCGAAAATTTTCATGTCAGTATAGAAGTCACTGTTGTTGAAGGAAGTTGGTCCTTTTTAGCATTTGGACACTTGCAATAAAAATAAAACAGTGTTTTTCCCTACATCATACATTATAATTTAATTTATTGCTTCAATAAGAATTACTTTAACATCTTGTTTATAATACAGCATGAAAAAAATAGTTTTATAAAAAGAAAGAGCTCAATTCACTGCTCACACATTATTTGAGCCATTGAGAAGTGAAGTGATTCGAAAAGCAAAATGATGAAACTTTTGTATTCGCTCAGAGAATACTTTTATTTTATGAAAAAACACTATTTCTTGTGTTTTTTTAACAACCTTATTTCCCTTGTAGAATACTGCAGACCTACAAGACCTGCAGAATATGAGAGTGCATCAAACTCATTTTTCTAATAATGTCATTTGGCTCACTTCACTTCTCAATGGCTCATCTGCTTAAATCAATTTTGGAAATTTATATTAAAAGCGCTTCATTTTGAGAACTCGCATATTGCGCATGCGCAGATAAAAGAGGGATAAGTTTTTAACTTACGGCACGTACCTACACTCTCCCTCAGTCTGCATATCGTTCGCAGTGTATTGTGCGAATTTAGACAGATGGCATCGTCATCTGGTATTAATTTATAGTTCTTGATTAAATAAATATCTCCGTTATAACTATTTTGAATGTAAATCTTAAAAAATATTTTTCGGAATATAATAAATACCATGCTGTTAAAACGCGAGGGAGTTGTAAACAATACAAAAATTCAATTTGATTTTCATAATAAAATTTTAAATTCACATTGTTGATGGAATGTTTATTTTTCAAACTGGAATCCCGTTTTCAACTTACATAACTCATCTAAGGATATTTTTCAGGGAAACAGAATAAAGGCTCGTCTTTAAAAATCAGGTTTAAATACTACGACGGAAATTATTTGCGTACCGTTGGTATGACTGATTACATCGTATCAAATCTGCATACTTGAAGCTAAAAACGTGAATATTAATTGTGAATTTTCTATGTATTAAAAACCCTGAAATTAATTATTGAGATTTCTTCAGAGCTTCTTCTCAGGTAAGAGTTTTTCTAAAAGAGATATGTTTTTATTTTCGTGGTAAAATTTCTGTGGAATATTAATTATATTTTTATAATATTCTTAATAAATGTGTATTATAGTATAAAAAAATAACCCATTTTTAGTGCTTATACCCACTAATAATGTTCGAATTGAATTGTTCGTCTGAATTGAGCAGTGTGATCTTGAAAGAACAAACAAACAAACATTGATTTTTATATATCACTAGCCGGTACCCTAGGGAAAGTGTTGAAATGCCACTCAAAGAAAGAAAGTATGTTTATTGAAAAGCTTTCGGATGCACAATATTTTAGATAAATAATTTCGATTTAATTTCATTAACATTTATCGGTATCGGTGACATTTTCTGTTTGTCTTTTGCCGATTGTCTACGGTACGACACATGCGCCACCTACTGAAAGTTAATTGCACTATTCCTATAAACTTTGCGCAAGTGCAAAAATAAGTTGTCAAAATGAACGGTATGGCAGCGCATAAAATATAAAAATCATTGATGTTTATATAAAAGACCTCTTATAAGTTGATTTTATTATGCCTATAACTTTTGCGCAAGTGCAAGCAAAAAGTTGACAAAGTTTTATCGCAATCGGATGAACGGTATGGCAACGCATAAAATACGATCAAACAAACATTAATTCATATAGGTATAGTATATATTTATAATATTGACTTTCCAATAAGGATATTCAGATTATATAATGCACTTCCTCTGTAATAAAATATCGCTGGGTTTTAAAATTCATAAAACAATTTTGAATCATAATTATTATTTATATTTTGAGTTGTGTGCTTTGATTTTTACCAAAACTTATTAATTTGTCATTTAATTTTTGGTTGGAATTTATATTTCGAAGACTGCAATATCGTGTAACTTTATTCGGACAAAGTTAACCTCCTGGGTATAACACATTTAACAGCGCGTTACATCTCCCTTCTCTCTGAAAACTGGCCAGTAAATCTCCATATTCATTAAGAATGGCTTAAATACCCCCCAAGGCTGGCTTAATTACTTAAGATAAACTTTAAACTTAACAGTTGGCAAAAGCCTGAATGCGTTTAAATCTAATGATAACAAGAGTTATGTTATTTTAGTTTTTACAGAAGCAGAAATAAATTGGCTGCTTCCAACGTTATCAGTATAAGAAGGTCTCTTTTGGAATTATATTCGATCAATTAATGCAGGTCCTCATTTGTGGATCATGACTAGGGACTCCAATTAAACGACATCTCAACTACTCGAATATCGAGTAGTGAAATTTTAAAATACTCGAGTACTTGAGTATACTCGTGTAGTTTCAGATGTACCAAACTATATATTATTAATTCAAATTTGTATATATAAATAGATAAATAAAAAAGCTTATTTTATTCCATTTATACAATTATTTTAATTTATGAAACATATATTTCAAAAATAATAGATAATTAAGCGCTCAAATTTTAATTTAGTTCGAAGTTTTGTTTTTTTATTCCCGCAGTAGGAAAAATCTCTCAGTTGCTGTGAACGTTGGCTTAAAAGTTAGCATTGAATTAAATAGTGCTTTCTAGTTTTTTCTGTCCGCTGCATAAAAATAAAATTCAGAAAAAATCTTCATTTATAAATTACGAGTATAATTCAAATTACTCGAGTATCGAGTACTCGATATTTGAATTGGACTCTCTAATCATGACCTATTTTAGAAAAAAAATATCAGAACTTCAAAACCACTCGACTACGGACTGTCAACATAGTTATATCCTAGTTTTATAATTAATTATGATTAATAACTTATTATCATCATATAAAACTAATATGGTGGAGCATAAAAGAAGATGTATTGTGTCACCTGTCTACAACGGTATATAAGGATGAGTAAATGTAGGCTTAAAAAAAGTTCTGACGATGGCGTAAGCCGAAATAGCTATCAACAAATATACAAAATAATTTCTGTAGAATTAAAATACATTGTTATTTTTTTCACCGTTTTAGATTAATGCATTTTCGATATATTTTTTTATATTTAAATCGTTTGAATTTTATACTACCCCAAACTACTTTTTGATAACTTATCATTTAGAATATAAGAATCAATCTTGTCTTGTAACTTAAGTAACTTTTGCGATAGTAAGTCCGAAGATGCCTTTGAAAGAGGCAAAACACGTGTAACAATAAGTAACACAATTTGTCAAATAATCAACGTAATTTTAAGTAATAATATTTTATAATATTATCCTTTTAAAGGCCTACGGTCCCGTGTGCTACCGGTGATGATGGTGCACTTCGATATCGCATTACACTGATTTACGATAATAGTTTTCAACATATGAATATTAGCTTGCATAAATAATGTTTTTGAGATACCGATTCATAATTTTACTTTCGGTTTTGTTAAAAAAAAATTCATAATGAGAAATATAAAAATCTGCGCTACAAGGTTGGCTTTTGGGATATGCGTTGTGTTATATCTCGTGGACCGTAATAAATCAGCTTTATTCACACCATACAATTTATTTCAATCCGGATACCTAGAAATTTATCCTTTGGGGTGACTGATTTTTTTTTCAAGATAGCTGTCGCGAAAATGGTTTTATTTATTTGTATACCTAGAGAATAAAAAAGCGTACAAGTGGCGGTGCTGTACTTTTTTTGTAAATTATAAGCGATTTTTTATTTTGCTAATGTTTTTTAATTTAACCACATAGGATGACATGTTTTAGAGATATAATTATTTTTATAATTGTTACGGGTCGGGCGGATATAACGCAAAAAATGCTCGAGCACTTAAAGTTTATACCTCTCCACCAAGTATTGGCAGGGAACGCCGTTAACGTGTGATTAATATTTCATAAATATATCAATGACAGATCAAAAAGCAGTAACGTATGGATCAGAGCAAAAAATGTAATCCATGAAAAAAAGTCCGGTCCGTGGCGCAGTGGTCAACGTTCTTGGCTTACGCACCGAACCACCCGGCTTAAATTCCTAGTACGAGCAGATTTTTTCAGTCGATAAATCTGTTCAAAGGCATAGGTGTTTGCGTTGTTAAGCGACGCATAGTGAGAACAATTAGCTAACCATTAGTCCTGTCCGAGTCTTCGTATCCTTCCAACCCCTACTTTCTTCGAAAAAGAGAGGTTGAGCATCTGAGTAACAAGCAGTTTTCGTAGAAAAATATATGTTGAGATTAACTCCGTGAAGAGTCCATATGCTCCAAGTTGGGAGCGGACATGGCTTTAACAAATAGTAAGTACTTACGCCGGTTCTATTTATCAAAGCAAATATAATTACTTTAATTTAAAGTTACAAATACCACTGTATAAAATGTACACAAATTTGCATGCAGTTATTGGGAAACAGATTATAACAAAATTCAAATAGTTCATCTGCATTGAAACAGTTGACATCATATTTATCAAACAAATATCTTTTGTATGTGCACTAGTAACTTCTGCGATAATGAGTTGGAAACTCGTTTTTAATACATCTCACCTGGGATACAACAACTGGGATTTTTGCACATGTCTGTTTTTCATCCAGGTTAGTCTAACTTCGTGAAAAGCCACTGATGTATATTACCGGTAAAACGGGGTGGAAAGAGACTGGCAGGTGAATAGAGACACAAACAAGGATTGAACTTTAGCAAAAACTTAATAAGTATCCAATGTATTTTTTACTATTTACATATAATTCTAAAGAATATTCGAGAGATAGTATTATCGTCATTGTAAACAATGACTATAAAACTATCACTCGAATGACAAAACCAAACCAACTAAATGATTGGACAAAAGTGAAACAAACGTCTTTAAGTTTGATGCCTGTGCATCCTTACTTTTTGATCCCTTATGAACTTCTCTTTTATTGCACGAAAATTGAAATCAATCTTTTTTTTTTTAGAATAGAGGTTCATATATTCCAAACATTACAATCTGTATTATTGTATCCATTCACCCCGATTTAATGTGAATAGAGACATCGAAAAAAATTTACTGTGCCTTAACCTAGCCATTCCGAACACTATATATTTTGTCAACAGCTACTTTACCTTAAATATCTATCTTAATACTAGTGATACGATACACCTTTTGCAGAAAAAAAATATTATATTTATTGGCTAGTTGCGCCGTAATCGATTAAAAAGGAGAAGAAGTCGGAATTTTTCAGTCTAATAAGCGATAAGAGAACGTGACCATAGTGAGTCATAGATAACATGGACGGAGTGTTTCATATCTGGCAACAATAAAATACGATAAGCGATTAGATAAGAGATAAGGTAATATGAATTCGTGCACGGCTATTGGCTTGTTAGTTCGCCATAGCCTCTCTATATATATTACTGCTTTATCTAGAGATCTAATTAGTTTAAATATATCGGTTTTATCAAATTAACAATTTATTATTACACAAGAACTAGTGTTGAATTTATTTTGTCAAAATTAGGATGCAATCTGATAATTAGAGTCTGACAAAATAATCGATAATTATAGTTTTTAAATCTTAATTACAATTTTTAAATTACTAATATTAAGAAATTTATAACAAGAAGATTATTAGCAATCTATTACATCGACTTAGACAGTAAGATGAAGAATAAAGTAGAGCTACATAATATGTATATGAAATATAATATATATTTTGCTTACCATGCTCGCTCCCAGCATATAGCATATCGACTCCTGAACATAATTTTTCATGTCGCTCAACTTCTCTTCATTCGAAGAGAGTAGGAATCGAAAGGATACGAGGAATGGGACAGGACTAGTGATTAGCTAATCGCTCTCGCATCATACCGCTTTGTGGGATCGGTAGGGTGGGAATGTATTTTTAGCAACACCAACACCCATTGCTTGCGAACAGAATAGATTTATTGTCTGAAAAACATCAGCTCGCACCGGGACTCGAGCCCGGCTGGCCCGTCACGGAAGCCAACGATGCTGACCACTGCACCATGGACCGGGCAATAACAATTAAATAAAAGAAATAAAATAATTTATTACATGCTTGGTTTTCAACTTTTTTATTGAATACCCAAATGGAAATTAGAATTTATAAGTCATTTTATTTCAATGATTTTTGAAATTATGGTTGAAATGAATTAAATTGTTTTCATAAAATCAATGTTTAAATTGCAATGATGTGAAAAAATATACGGTTATTTACAATAAATCTTTCGATGCATTTTACCATAAAGTTTTTCAGAATCGTGTAAGCATTAAAGTAAAATCGAATCCTAAGGGTTTGCATTAGAGACTCCAATTCGAGTATCGAGTATACTCGTCCATATTTCAAGTACTTGATACTCGAGTATTTTTCAAAATACTCGAGTAATACTCGTTTTAGTAATAATCTTCGATGTTTTTTCTACTGCGAGAATTATAAAAAAAACATCAAACCAATTTAAAATTTGAGTCGTTTAATTCTCTATTATTGTTGATAAATCTGTTGCATAAATGGAAATAAATGTTTTAGTAATATTCAATAAGTCTCTTTAATTTTTTTGTTATTTATTATACACAAATTTGAATTAAAAATATATATTTTGGTACATCTGTAACTACTCGAGTATACTCGAGTACTCGATTATTTTGAAATTTTACTACTCGATACTCGAGTAGTTGAGATGTCGAGTAATTGGAGTCTCTAGTTTGCATGCTAAAAATGACATGACTAATTAAACGTTCACTATTTCCGTCTAGTCACTAAATACGCGATGACCTTTTTGTCATATTCGTGAAGGACTAAAATTAGAATTCATTAGGCACCGATGAGATGGAAAGGTGTATAGTAAAATTGACGCGTCTAAAAGCAAAAACAGTAGAACAGACTGTACGGATTTTTCGAAATATGTCTCAAAATTTTGAGAGGTTTTATATACAAGTGTAACATGGTGAAAAAATAGCCGTGCAATTCAATCAGTAAAGATATATTGCTCTCGACACGTTCTGATGCTGTTCTATGTTTATGTCGCCATAAAGTGGTTTGATTACCAAGAAGAATTTAACTCAGGACAACGTATATGTCTTAAAAATATTCGTCATTAGGTAGCTCCAAAAAAGACAGACTGTAAGCAAAAATCAATAAAAAACAATTAATATTTCGGTACATATAATGTAAATCAAGACAAATATCTCATATTCATGTCTTTCCCTGTCAATTATTCTGATGTTTCCTTATCCGCACAACCTTCTTCCCCTTTTAGATCGGATAATGAATGTTCTAATGTACCCACAAATATTACTTTACAAATTCATATTATTATTGATGGATTAAGAGTTTCGTACCAAATAAAAATACGGTAAGTAAGAAAATAAATTTGATACAGCAGAAATATAATTTAAAATTTACTTTAGTCAGCGCAAAGAAGTTATCCGATATTTCACTTATAATGAGTGGCTTGTGGATACGATATAAATATTTATTTTCATTATTTTTTACTATTAACACGAAATGCATTTCATAAATCATTAAGGCTTTGCATTTCTTTTCTTGAGTAAACAATCTGTTCGTACCGGGAATTGAGCCCGGGTGGTCCAACACGGTAGCCAACGACGTTGACCAATGCACCGCGGACCGGACAGTAAAACGTGATACATAAAATTTATATAATCACAATTTGATTGGTGTGAAAAAATTAGTGATTATACAAATACAGAATAATTTAATGCATAATATCGCATTGTTTCTTTTGATTCCAAGAATGGGGAGCGTAGTATTATCCCTTTGGATTTAGATTTCCATTCACAACCTCTGACCAATCAGGTTGTTGCTTGATCCTTTTTACATGCAACCTTTCGTCGCAATAGTAATAATGTATGGTTGATCTAAGCCTTCGTTGTATGCTAAGGTTCGCTGCTGGGAAGTCACAAAGCCATACAAGCGATAACAAACTTTTTCGAACCAACGTAAGTTGGATGTGCATTCAAAAGAAATGGGAAAAAGAAAGCATTATTTTTCTACTACTATTTTCCATAATATACGGTGCGGGTTATTTGATGCTATGATTCGCAATGATTTTTCTCGGAAAATATAATTATACAGCTTAGAGCCCAAGATTTTAACAAAGTGAAAAAAAATAGAATGCATTGCGTTATCTTACTTTGAAAAGGTACTAACTGGCATTTTAGCCAAAAATTACCTTTTGGTCGAAAATTATTGTACAAGTCACATTCTATCAGGTGTGTTAACTTCACAGTCATGTGTTCCGAATTATGGAGCTTTATCTGTACACTTTTTCATAAATTTATTTGATAAATCTCTCACATTATCATCATTAAGATCATTTTTTACAATAAGAATGGTTTTAGTTATGAAAACCCCTGCTTAAAATAAGTAACATGTGAACATATTATTTGATCAATGTTATAAGTGAATTTTATCTTTTGAATAGCATAATTGAATTACTTTTGAATGCAATGGTTTGGCCTGTCACAAAAAATATATACCACAACCAATTCACACATTACAGATTTACAATGAAAATACACGAAAAATATTATTTTGAATCCAAAAAAATGATCAAGTAACTTATATGCGTTATGCTAGCTTATGCGTTGCGAACTTACAAGCGTGGATAATAGATATTAGAAAGTAAATGCGGCAACCCTGATTTTACCTCCAAGTAAATCTCTTTATTCCAGTTCGATAATTTATTTATTTTTTGACGTTTATACAGATTGAAATATTTGATAGTATTTGAAATGAAAAAAAAAATCATTTCGATAAACGCTTCAAAAATTACGTCGAATATATCGTTCGTCACGGGCCTTTGAAAGTTGAACTAAATATGACTATTTTTTCAATCAGATCCAATAATTATTCTCTGATGATTACTGCTTTTTTCAATACGGTAACTACGCAAGTTTTTGAATAATGAATTCATCTTGCAAACATATACAATTTGCAACATTCATGATTCCCTGAAGAATAAATAATATTAAATTATTTAAGTCTTATCGAAACGTTGCCACGACAATTTTCGGAATGCTTTCGCTAATTTACGCAAGAGGAGGACTGAAATTTCACATAATGTTTCATATAAAATACCAGTTTTGATATGCCATCTTGGGGGAATACATATGATACTCTTATATCATATTTTGAAGATTCCCGGAAGCCGTGTTTGAAGAATACATATAATAATAATAATAAATTTCCCCGATAAAGTTTCTACGCAGCGTAGAACACATATTGAAACACATTTTTGTAAAAAGTGCTTTGAAACATTCCATTTAATAGTGACAAAATTACTGAATCGTTCGCATATAACTTGTGTCTTGGAAGTCATTATAACAGCTTCACATTATTATGATATAAAAATAGTCAGCCTATGTGGCTTAGTGGTAAGAGCTTTGCCCTAGTAATTACGTGGGCTTTTCACACATAATTTATTTAAAACAAGTGTGCAACAATAACTATAGTTTCTTCATTGTAAATTGCTTTCAAAATACTGACGTAATATTTAAAAAAAAAAAAATTTGAATTGTTTGAATCTTGTACTTTTCCATGAGTTTTGTAGCTAACGACCGGGTTTCGCCTTTAGGCATCTTCAGGGATTTCAAGCGCACGGATGTACTTGAACTGACGCGTAGCACGAACAGTTTATATCGCTTATATACAAAAATAAAAGTAGATCACTAAGTTAAATTGCTATTAATATTTAACCTAGTTTTAATGAATTACTGGTATTGTTATAATTATTTTTGAATATAACATCGCAAATACTAATGACCAGATAATAACATAGGAATATCTGAAATAAATGTAGGGTTTCTATCCGACCTATTATTAGTTAGTTTGTTGATTTCAAGTCTTTGAATTAATAATGAATGATAATTCATTGAAGACGTATAACAATGGCGAGTTTGGAAGATTAAATTGTTCGTTTAAAATTGGAGTCCTGTTTATTTCCAATATTTCTTGATAAAAAAAATATTTTCGCCCTTGTTCATTTGTAATTAATCAATACTTGAGATTGGGGCTTTATTATAAAAAGAAAAAAAATATTTATGATCAAAGCAAAACCATAAAAACCAAAGAGCCAGCCAGATATCTGGAAATTTAAAAAATCACGTTAAATTTTTTTTTTTTAATGTTTTCACTATGACTTCTTGGTGGAAAGGCTTTATTTATAAAGGATAACTAAAAAATTTGTCGTGCTACTTCCACATATTTTCTGATAAAGATCACGACCAAGTTCACTCATCGCAAGCATTGTCAACTGAGTACTATTTCCACATTTAATTGAATACAGATCGGGATCGGTTTCGCTGTTACCTTTATCAATTGAACTTGATCAGTTAATAATGCTTGCGTAAATGACGTTGCGCAAATGACGTTGCGCAACTACTGCTGATCTTTGTCAGATCATATTTGGAAGTAGTACATTAGAAAGACAATACAAATAAATCAGCATAATTGGGTATACCAACTTTTTTCAAAAGAATAATTCATTATTTACCTTTTCAGAATATCTATACAAAAAAATATTACATTGAAATTTATATTAAAATTGGTATTCTCCAAAAACTTTCAGACCTATAAGCTCTTATTTCATCAGTTGCTGGAAACTGTATTGATATCACAATGAAAAAATTGCAAAATAATCTAGTTCGACAAATATTTTATAATATATAGTAGATAGTTATTTCGGCTTATACCCTTTTCAGAATTAGTTCAATTAATTAATAATATTTTAGTTAGTTAGCTAATTAGTTAATAAAAGTTCTGACGAGGGCGTAAGCCGAAATAGCCGTCAACTTATAATATCTCTAGAATTAAAATACTTATATTTGTATCAGCGTGTTGTAATGGAGTTCGATTGAAGCAAATCTTTATATCTTTGTTTAAATTATACATTTTTTTCAAGTTGTCTTAGCATAATATTCTGATAGTTATGCATATAGATGCAATTAAAAGCGAATCTAAAATTCAAAACACTTTCGTTTTTTTTTATTCAAATTATTGAATGTGAATGTGACATGTTTTTAACAAATTATCAATTTGAAATAAAATTTGAATCATTTGAATTTTGTACTTTTACATGAGATTTCGAGTTTCACCGTTCGCCATCTTCAGGCATTTCAAGAGCACGGATATACTTTAACTGAGTTGAACTGAAGATGTACTGTCTGTTCAACTACATCCGTGCACTTGAAATGCCTCAAGATGACGAATGGTAAACCCCGGGTCGTTCGCGACAAAGCTCACGAAAAAGTACAAAATTCAAACGATTCAAATTTGATATTGAAATTCCATCAAGCACATTCAGTCTCAATTCTTAATTATATTCATTTCATATCCACTGAAACCGTATAAATTGCTAAAACATTTTCCAACTCATTGGCAAGTTATTACCTCATGCTAAACTATGTACATATGTAGAATCTACTGTATTTTGCAACAGCAAATACATATTGTATTTTAAATATAAAGCATTAATCCACTTCTAAAGTCTATAACATAGAGTTCAATGTACCCAACATTTTAAATAATCCGTGCTTAAAATAAACACGTTTCATACCTAGATATTTAGTATCTAACAGAAAAATATTTTACTAAAAAACATCAAACGCTTTTTTAAATGTTACTGCTTCAAACATTTCATAAATACTAAAGATTGCTTTTTACATTGAATGCTATGTTGATATATATATATTAATTACGTAGGTTACATAAAATTCAAAGAAAATATAATTACAAAATGTACATAATTGGATATGAGTTTTAAGCCCACATTTATTTACAATTTTAAATAAGCTTTTAATTTTTTATTTTGATATGCAAATGGCTCACAGCTGTATATAAAAATATACCATTTTAAAACCATTTCCGCTCCCAATGTTGGGTATATAGCTTTAGAGCTTATCTCAACATAAGTTCTTCTTAATAAAATAACTGTTTCTTTCACAATTGCTCAACTAAAATTTATCAGGGATAGAGCAGCAATAAGGCAAGGCCAAGAATAGTGACCTTCTAATTATCAGTCTTGCCAAATTTTGTTTTGTGAATCAGATGGGTAGGAAGGATTTTTATACAATGCAAAAATCCATTTCTTCTAACACAAATCAATAAATTAACCGCAAAATGTGAATTCCCTGGCGCATCAAAAAAAAAGAATCCACCTTGTCCCGCTGAAGCTGCCAGCATAATGCGGTCGTACATGATTTTTTGTTCATAAGTGGGACATTTTGAGTTACAATCGCTGCAATTTCTGCAGTATTTCTGCAGTTGCTGCAGCTCACGATTCATTTCTGTGTCCATTAAATCAGAAGGACTTCGATTTGGCGAACTCATACCAAAATGAGTGGTAAATTGGCAATTACAACGCTAAGATCCTTGATAGCAATCAATGCTTCATTGTACAAAGCGTCGCTGAATGTAATCGTTAGATCGTTGCACCGTGTAAGAATTCTATGCAATATATCGTCAGTCATTGAGTCTTTGTGCTTATCCCACAACGTGTCTGCACGTCCCAGGAAACATATAGTCAACACTATAGCAAATAGTAGACAAATTTGTGTTGCTGTACAGCTCAATGCTGCTTCAGCAAGCATATCTTTCCAGTGATTGTCGTCTTCGAGCAAGCCGAGTGCAAGGCAATCTTTATATTTTGGATACTGTTGTCCACTCACTTTGCGTATATCTTGAAATGACAATGGGCCAATGACATTAACCAACAACAGTCGCAGATAGAAGCACTTAATTTGCCTTGGATTAACTGTATATACTCTGCCCAAAGTGTTTGATTTTAATAGGCCAGGGCACGCAACAATTGGTGTGCCTTGCTTGCGTGGCATCCATTTTTTTGATTGATTCCATATGAAATAGTGAGGCTCCGAAAGTATCCGCACGATAACGATAAAGTGTAGTTTTTGGTGGATTTATAGCACGCTTAATTACTGTCTCGTTAGTGAAAAATACGCGCTGGCCGTTTTCAAGATGGACGGCTAAATGTATAACTGATGATTCAATAACATACATAAAACGACGGACATCAAATATATTGAAGTCCTGATAGAAACATCGTTCACCTAGTGGAATGAAATATACTATACAACCTTCTCTCATATCTAACAAATATACATAAAAAATTTCATAATAACCGGTCAAGCCGTTTTGGAGGAATTCGACCACAAAAATTTGTGTCGAGATTTTTATATATATAGAGATTTAGATATATTCTTGTTTTTTAACTTGGGTAACATTTTTTTATACGTTTAGATAATATAGTTTTTGGGCTTAAATTTTACTAAAAATAAAACGTCGATAATAAATTTTATGTATAGTTTTAAATTTTGTTTTTTTTACTCCGTATATCAGTTCCCCTGATAAAACAATATATGGTGAAAAAAAATATACTATCGGTCTATTATTTACAGCCTAGTTCCTTTGTAATTTTCCATTTTTTTATATAAAGTATAGTTTTCACACCACTTTGTTTAAAAATTGTATACATTTTAAATAACTATCCGGGTCCATAGTGCAGTGGTAAAAGTCTTGTCGGAATTCACGGGTCCGAGTTCCAGTACGAGCTGCACTTCTTTTCAGTCGATGTATCGATTCTGTTCGAAGGCGTGGTGGTGTTGTCTGAAAATTGCATCTCACCCATCCGATTATATAAGCGGGCGTAGCGAGAGCAACTAGCTAACCACTAGTTTTGTTCTAGCCTGATTTTTTCTATCGTTACTCTCATCGAACTGAAGAGAGGTTGTAAGTAACATACCTTTCTTGTAGAAAAATATATATCACTCTAAAGTGTTCACTGGTAATACTTAAGTAATAACAAATTTTCAGTAATTATTCCACATAATATTTATTAAGATCAGGACCGGTTTTGATCTTCACCAGCATTATCAACATAGCTTACCTGGCTTTTGTATAAATAACGCTGTATTTTTTTATTCTTTATAATTTGATAATGCTCGCGATGATTGAAACTGGCCTTGATCTTAATAAATCTTATGTGGAATATCCAGGACGGTGGAGTCTGAGTCGGAGTCGGAGTCGGAGTCGGAGTCGTGGAGTCGGAGCTTCTTGGCGGGAGTCGGAGTCGGAGACGGCGCGGCGTTTTGGCCGGAGTCGGAAATTTTGAAAAGTTTGAACTTTTTATTTTTGTATTTAATATGTCAAATTTGGCTTTTGGCCGCAATGATAGGGTAGATATTTAATTTAATACATATAAATAGGAAAATTAGGGAAAAAAAGTGACGATATTAACCTTTTTTTAGTCGGAGTCGGAGTCGTGGTTTTGGTAAATGCTGGAGTCGGACTTTTTTTCACCGACTCCACAGCCCTGGGAATATCTACTAAAAAATGGGCTTTTATTTTTATAAAAATATGTTCTTAAATATATGTATATCTATCTAACCTAAATAATTTAGCAATTTCTTTCTGCAGTAGAGTTGTTATACAAATCAGTCATAAAAATGTATGTCTTTGTTAACCTCGATATACTAGCCATTGTGCTTGTATTTGGGATTCCAATAGAATAATCCATATTCGAATATAATTGGCTTAATACTTTCATTCGAACATTCGAGAAGAATTCCAATTTTATTATTTGATAAATTATTTTCAAATGTTTTGAAAATGCTAGTGGATTTTTTTTATTTAGTAAATATGTTATTTTTTTCTAGGGTATTCTACTACATTGTATTTTGATGTTACCAATAAATTCCTAACGTTTTAAATATTTTACAATAATTCGAGTGTTTTGATTTATTTTACGAATATTTATGATCTCTAGCAACATTGCATAGTTCATATTTTTTTTTACAAAAGGCCGACATGAAACCATGTGCTATGTTTGTTTTATTGAATATTTTAATTATCAATAAATGCGAAAGGCAATATGTTTCATATTTTCCCTTGCAGTGAAGTAAGAGACCAGTTATTTTAACATCACAAATTTATTAAACTATTTCTTTTATCTTGTAAATTGAATAATTTTGTGTTGTTTTATTTTATTTAATGAAATAAAACTCCATACTCGTATTGCTCAAGCAAATGTTCATTTATCAACGATCTCAAATTTATATCACATTAAGAAAATATTTTTCAATAATCATTACATACCAAAATGGACAGTTGGGAAAATTTCACAGTAAATCTGAGAACCCTGATATGAAAATTAGTAAAACCAAAATAGATTTGGAAAAGAAAAATCAATTACTCCTGAGACCAAATAAAAATGTATAAAGGTACGGAAAAACATAAAAATACTTTTTGAGACGATGTTTGGTAAATAAGTTTGAATCGTTTGAATTTTTACTTTTTATGAGTTTTGTCGCTAACGACTCGGATATCGTCTTTTGGAATCTTCAGGGATTTCAATAGCACAAGTGAACATGAACTGGCATGGAAAAAAAAATCAAACGATTCAAATTTGATGTTAAAATTTCAAAGCACCTTTACTCAAAATCCTGAATTTAGTAGGTAAGTGATTTATAAATATTTCAAACTGCTCATTTTTCAATCAAAATATTACTATTTTTCTAATTGTACCAAAATTTTATTTGGCCAGTGGATTTATTGTCCATTAATATTTATTTTACCATGTCGGCTCCCAACTTAAAGCATATAGACTTCTCAACGGGTTTTTTCTACGAGAACTGCTTGTTACTCAGTTGCTCAACTTCTCTTTTTTAAGAGAGTAAGGCTTGAAACGAAAAACGACTAGGACAGGACAAGTGGTTAGCTGATTCCTCTCGCTACGCGCCGCTTTTAGGGATCGGGAAAGTGGGAAGGGATTTTTAAGCATCACAAACATCCGTTGCCTTCGAACAGAATCGATTTTTCGCTTGAAAAATTCTCTTCGTACCGGAAACCGAGCCCGGGTAGTCCATCTCGGAGACCAACGATACTGACCACTGCACATTGGTTTTGGAAGTGGTGCAAATATTTCAAGCTGCTCATTTTACAATAATGAAAATGAATCATTAATTTATTTTCACCGGTGGATTTAATGTTCATTTAACTGTTTCTTTAGAATAAAATTTAACGCAATTTTACTCTGTTTGAGAATTGTAAATAAACTAGATTTTAAATGATATTTAAGTATTTGTCAAAAAACATTTTGATTTGTCAAAATTATTTTAATTCAACTGATATTTTAGTATATCAATAAAGAAAGAACATTGAACCCAAATTTACTTCAAACAAGAAACAGCACTCGAAAAAAAATTCGTATTTTCAATCGAGTGACATTTTATATCAGGATAACAAAGTGTATCATTTTCTCGTGGAAAATCCCCAAACAATACTTTACACCCTATGGATCGTAAAACGCGGGAAAGTTTGTAACTTTTAGGACTGAAATTTTACATCATTGGGGGGAGGTCCCTCGGCGCAGAAAAAAACACAACGTTTTATACACTGACGCACTCGCGGTGTATGTCTAGTGTATTAACTCTGCATATATAGGTAATTCGTGGGCAACATTTAAATTTTGCATGGTAAAAGCTCGCTGAAAAATGGATTTATTTTTAAAGGTTTCGTTTTGAACAACTACGTCAATATGTACTGTCAAATTTTGTTTGTTTGGAAAATAAATTTTTATTTTGTTTCGACAAAATAATTTTCTTCTATGGAAAATTTTAAATGATATTTCAATAAAGGTTTGTATTTTTCTAAAAACAAATTTTATTTGATTTATTTTCAAAGCTGTTCATTTTAATTCAAAATGTTTTCCATTGTTAAAAGGATTTAAGTAACTCGTTAGCTCGGTCGATAAAAATTCATTGCACCAAGTCATCTTTTAAGAGAGTATCAATTTTCAATAAAAACGACAAACATTTTCAATATGTTCTGATAACAAAAATGTTTATTTTAGTATTTTTTGTATGCAAAACAATTTGATTTTCCTTTCTAGTGAAAAATGCGGTGGTCTACCTCTATCTCAATATGGATACCGCTAAAATCAAAAAATATTGTAAAGGAGTAACATCGTTTTTCCCACTGAATCTATGAAGAGTCAATCTCATGAATCCGACACACCACATACGGACAACCCAAAATTCATAAGACTGACATTCCTATTAGACCGGTGGTATCCTTTAAATACTCCAACAGCCAGATTAAATGAATAACATATTTAAAGACAAACCAAATTTAAGCAAAACATGAAAACTCTTTGATCTAATAGCTAAAATCAAAGACGTTCTGACTGCCCACGAACAGTAAATTAATCTCACTAGACGTTACGAGCCTATTTTACGTTCATTCCCGTAAAAGAATGTCTTGAAATCCACGATTTATTAGAAAATCAAACTAAACTTTCGAATCTGAAGAGCTTTACTCTCTCACAAGTGTGCACCGAGACTAATTATTTTTTATTTAACATACTATCAACAAAACGACGGATTACCGATGGGATCGCCGCTAAGCCCATTGCTCGCTGAAATTTTTATGGATAATTTAGAACACAAAATTTTGAAATAGATAACAAAAATATCGTGTATTACTACCGCTATGTAGATGATATTATAATTTGTTGGCAAGGCACGGATAGGCAGTTAGATATATTTCTAAACAAGGCTAACTTGATACACGAAAAAATTAAATTTACACTAGAGATAGAGGTAGACCACTGCATTAACTTTCTAGATTTAACCATCACTAGAATAGAAAATCAACATAAATTTAAAATCTTTAGAAAACCAACCTTCTGTGATACTACTATTCATTCCAAATCACTTCACCCTTGGCAAATTAAACTATCTGCATACAATGCAATGATACACAGATTACTGGCTGTACCGATGAATCAGATAGATTATTATAACGAATTACATACTATAGAACAAATTGCGCGTAATAATGGCTATGAGAAAAAGGTGATAACAAACTTACTATATAAAAACGTTTAAAAAACTAGCTAGAAAACTTATTTACCCTAACTTAATACAAGAAAACCGCTTCTTTAAAATCAATTAACTACTTAGGGAGTATTAGTGAAAAAAAAATTCACCACGAGATTAAAAATTCAGTAAATGTAGCATTTAAAGTTAATAATAACTTAGGTACACATCTTAAAAATAGTAAAGACAGGATTAATAAACTTGATAGAAGCGGTATATATAAGATGACTTGCGGTACATGTGATTTAGTATATGTAGGACAGACCGGTAGAAAAAATTTCAATTCGAGCTAACGAGCATGTTAGATCCTTTAACAATGGAAAAACTGATTCACAATATGCAAATCACCTTATAGAATTAGCACATAATCCGAATTCGGTCCCGATTCGTTTACATTCCCTGCAATAAGGGCCTCAAACTGAATGCATTGGAACAGCTTGAAATTAATAGGTATAATCAGTCCAATGAAATTCTTAACGATCAAATCACAATTAATAGCTCACCTCTGTTAAAACCATTAACAAACAATAAACCTAAAACAATTTAAAATAGATGCACTTAGAAATTGCAGATTTTAAGTGCTCACCCCAAAAATACTCAAATTATTGTTTCCCACCATTACTTAAGACCAATAAATCAAACCTATTTAAATTCTTTCATGTGACGTCGGTATGGTTTCAACAGAAAGAGATTATGTAGGGAGGCACCCTGTCTAGCAAAGGGTATATAAGCTATCCCTAATACACGTTTTAAACATAGTTCTGACGAAGGCGTAAGCCGAAATAGCTATCAACAAATATTTAAAAATAATTTATGTAGAATTAAAATACATTGTTATTTTTCTTTCCGTATTGATAAATAAACTTATGAATATGTTCGATGGATTCGGCGGTAATTTTGTGGATGTTTACTTTAGTATAAAATTTTAAATAAATTTGATTATTCCACTTATTATGACACAATTAGTGGCACTATAAGTTATTTTATATTAAATTAGCTGGTACCTACCTGGCAAACGTTGCAATGTCACTCAAAGAATTAAAATGTTTGTGTTTACTGAAGAACTTTCAGATGCACAATATTTTATATGAATAATTTCGATTTAATTTCACTAACATTGATCGGTATCGATGACATTTGCCGTTTGACGTTTGCTGTTTGTCTTATGCCGATTGTCTATGGTACGACACACGCACCACCTACTGAAAATTAATTGTACTATGTCTATAACCTTTGCGTAAGTGTAACAATAAGTTGTCAAAATTAACGGTTTAACTCCAAAAACAAAAACCTCCACGCAAGTACAAGCAAAAATTTTGTTAAAGGTTCATTGAGATCGGATGAACGGTATGGCAGGGCATAGGGTGCGACCAAACAAATATTGATTTGTATATATATTACTAGCTGACCCGGCGAACTTCGTACCGCCTCAGAATCAATAGATGTGTTAACATATAAGCTGAATTAAATTTAGTTTATTATTAAGTCAAAATCAATACTCAAAATGAATATAGAAAATAAATGTGCAAAAATCAAAATGAAGTATTTTAATTACATAAAAATGAATGTAATTCACGTGGCAGCAAGGCATTTGCTTTATTGAAGAGAATCAAAATGATTCGCGTAGCATTCTTGCACTGCTTTCTGTTAAACTATTTGATGGATGGGTTGCACTCGGGCTGATCCCCTTCATTGAAGCACCTTATGACATGAGACATTTTTCGTGAATCACGTTCACCACCAAACGTGTTCCGTTACATAGTTTTAGTTGGTACAGATTTTAAAGCATGATGACTACCGAGCCAACCTTCAGTTGTAAATTGTATAATTCCAAGCCAGGGTGATCCAATGAGCTTGATCTAATGGGATATTTTGGGATGTTGAAATACTTATTCTGCTGTTCGGGACAGTAACAAAGCCAAAAAATGAAAGATCAACAAAATCGGTCCAGCCGTCCACTTATAAGTGGTGTAAATAACACGGCTTTGTTTTATATAAATAGATAGCTGACCCGGCAAACGTTGTTCTGTCATATAAATTATTTCAAGTGAATATTTTGGTTGTTAAGTAAAACATAACGAATGTATGAAAGAAAGAGGAATGGAGCGCTGTAGACGATAACCGCTGATAAAAACAAAAAACACCAACCATTCATTTTCTCAATTCAATGTATTTCATTAAAGGAACGGACATATTCATTTTTTGATCTCTTAAAAGTTAAATGTAAATTTGAAAAAAGTAATATATTTTTTATCCTAAAGTAGGAAAATGAAATACAGTAGAACCTCGATTATCCGGATTGGTCAAAATGAACAAAAATATTACAAATTTGCTGTTATGCACGTTGAATCAATGTTGAATAACAAACTTTTATGTGATATATTTTCATACGATTATGAAAAGTGCCTCTTGCGACTGCTTTGCAAAGCTTAAATTTAATTCGCTGTATGAAATGTCAAACTTCACGCGCGCCCTCTGTGATTTAACAACAAAAAAAAAATAATGACAGAAGTCAGAAATATTAAAATACGTCTTGATAGAGACATCCTTCACTTAGCGGTATAAAATATACTTTACAACCTTCTCTCATATCTAACAAATATACATACAAAATTTCATAATTATCGGTCCAGCCGTTTCGAATGAGTTTGGTGACAAAGATTTGTGTCGAGATTTCTATATATACATATAGGGATTTTTGTAAATCTTATCTTAAGTATAGCATTTTTGTTCATTTAGAATTAATCTCTATTTTTGGTGATTCTTTGCAAGAATTGAACCAAGACAATATTAGAGGGGTTTTTCTCATTTTCCCCCACACAATGCCCTCAGCTGACGAAAGTCAATTCTTAATTAGCTATAATCTGTAAGACGGAAACAAAGACTTAGTCTGTACCCAGCCTAGCAAAAAACATAATCAGAAAAATATGAGACCACTTCGCGGACTCCACATATAGTTTCAATGGGAAAGTAAAGATAGAAAAAAAAAAATATAGTATTTTATTGATGACTTTATTGTCATAAAAAAATCAGTTTTTTATTACGATATTTAAGGAAAAAGATACATGTTAATAGGGTGTACAAACTAGGCTGTATATTCTTTTGTCATTGTGGATAAAATTCAAGAGGTTAATTAAATTCTCGCTAATTTGTTGATACCATAAAATGGCAATCAATCAAGTTTGACAATGATCGTTTCTGATCTTTGGCATATACAATTAATTTTGAAAGCTTTTACTTTCAGACTTCAGTCACCCTCAGCAAGCCAAGCAATGCGTAAGAAGCCATAGTGGCTTTACTTACTGCAGCTATCGCATGCTGGTTAAGAGACAACTTATAAGCCAGGGGTGGTCACGCTTTTTTTCTAGAACCAACTTTTTAGTACAATTAATTATGGCGATCGATTGTTATCGCTTGATATTACATTTTATATATGTATGGCTTAAAGAGTAATGTTTTTACTTCAACATTTGGCTGAAAATAACTTAATAATGCTATCTTGTTGTATCATGCAATGTGCATGTCTCTTAAAATTTTTTTATAACCAAAACTTTATTAAGTGCATCGGAAAAACGTGTTAAGAAAATTTTATATTTCCACTGTCGTTCTTAAACCTAGACTGCTAATTATCCAACTCCGCTTTTTTGTATTGTCACCTGTCATTTATTCGTTGTTTTTCAGCGGTGGTACAAAAAAAATCGTTTGAGAGCGGTTTTTTTTTCATTTATAATTCTAAATTTTACATTCTCAAAATAATCTGTTTTTACCCTCTCCTGCACAATAGACAAATACGGAGAAAGCAAATTTTGTCTTTTAGCCATCGATATGTATGATTAGAAAAAAATTAAATCTCAATTTACTAAATATATACTAATACGATATTTCTTGTTATTATTTTAAAAGTATTTTCTACATTTCAAATAAACTACACAAAACAATCGAATAAACGACAATAATTCAAGTCTTAATTTTAAATGTATATTTTGTTCCAGGGAAAAGAAAATCAAGCAACCACGCCAAGTCATCTAAATTAGGATATTCAGTTCCTTTTTAAAATACTGCTTAAAAAATATTAGATCATACTTTGTACGATTTCCACAATTAATATACCTATTAAGATCAGAGCCGTTTTCAACTGAATATTTGAGTTTGTTACACCCATATTATTATTGCTTAGTTTTGTATTGATGTAAATTATCATCAGCTAAAAATACTTGCGAGGAGCAGAACCGATCTGAACCAAATGAATTTAATATTGAATACGTACAAAAACTCTCTTCTTATTTTTTTAATATAATACCATCCCTTATTGATTGAGTTGGCATTTGCTTGGTAGACTCCATTTTAATACGGTGAAAAATAAATGTAATTTAATTCTACAAAAATTATTTCATATATTTTTTGATAGCTATTTCGGCTTACGCCATCGTCAGAACTAGTTCTTGGACAGAACTTTTTTATTTTTTTCACCATAAAATACCATCTCACCTAGTATTGACAGTGAACACCTTAAAAGTGATTTATGAATTTACATTTATTAATATGGAGAATCAATAAACAAATAAAAACAGGAATTTCGAGTAATTTTGAATTGTGATTAACCCTGCAATACAAACAAATATGACTCCCGGGTATGTCACCTTTTTGGAAGCCTGGATCGGTGTATTACCCACGCGTAGAGGGGGCGGACTCCAGATGAAAAGTGGAGGTTTATTTTGGTAGAAAGTTTTCTGTTTTAACGGGTAAAAACCTACGTACATTGCCAAAATTGAGTTACGTGACACATTATATACCCTTTTATTAAAATGATGATTCAGAAAGCTATTTATGCAAAAAAAGTTTACCATAATATTGATTGTATTGATTGCTACAATATGTCATATTCTATCACCTCTCATTAAAATCCTATCGTGACGAAGCTGCCATGATCATTCCTATTTTTTTCTATTGGTATTTTACATTTTATATCCCGTTATTTATTCTTACAGGCTAAACATAGCTTTCCGTACTAATTATACAATTCACTTTTAAGGTGTTCACTGTCAATATTTGGTGGAAAGGCATTATAATAAAAATAATATTACATTTTTAGTACTTTTTCCACATAAAATTTATTAGATCAGGACCGGTGTCGCTCATGGCGATCATTGTCAACTGATAAGGATTACAATGACAGTGATATTTATACAAAAGTTAAGTAAGAAATACAAGGTATGACAAACAATTGGTAATACAACTAAGCAAATAAATTGAAGCAAAATAGAAGAAAAATAGACTATAAATATAATGTTGAAGACCTCTTAGCAATGCAAACTAATACATCAAAAATCAATTAAGCATGAATTATCATTATCAAAGTAAAAGCCCAAAAATGAGTGCATTTAATAACTAAATTGATCTGCATGTCCGTTAATCATAATTAGATGTTTTTTTTATTTATATAATTTTCCAAATAATCAGGATCTGTGTTACACACTGAGAATTTTTAAATGGCACAACAAAAACGATTTTTTATGTTGCGTGTTCCTGTTTTGGCAAATCCCTCTCTAAAGTTGAAATATGGCTTATCCAATACATTTATTTAATGACTTTTTATTGATGTAAATTATCAAAATTAAAAAATTTCCTCAACCCACCCAAGAGATATTAAGTGTTAGAATTAGAATTTCTATTTTCTTAAAATAGGTGCTTATTTAGGATTCAATTAAGAGTTAATAAGAGTGACTGTTATAGTGAGTTGGCCGCTATAGTTATTGGAAATTGCAACTTTAACTATCCAAAATAACTGCTTAAAATTATCGTTGGTGTGAAATACATTATACATTTTTCTCATTCACAACAACGAGAAATCTAGGCAATTCTTTAATTATGATAGTTAAAATCGAAGTGTCCAATAACTGTTGCCGTCCAGCTCACTATTGCTGTCACCCTAGGATGGAATAATATTTTACCCCAGCAGTAGCTCAAGAATAATAAAATTAATTGCTCAATCTAACGAAAAGTGCATAAGATTTTGCATCGCGTCTAATTTGTCTAGTAGTTCACCAATATTCATTTTTTGAAAAAATCAATGACAATAATTTATTAACATAATAAGTGGTTTCATATCGTGACGTTAAGCTTAGTTCATTAACCTTCGTAGGACAATTCTTGAAAAATGACTCTCAGGCCTAAGAGGGGTTTTGTGTGGAGTATTTTGGCCTTATTGGCATAGACTGCAATAAAAAAATGATCGATTATGCTTTGACGTATATTTATACATCTTCCTGAAAACAAAAATCTTATAAAAATTCCTATTTTTCCTATAATTATTCATATTTAAGTCGCGCATGAAAACGACGACATTTCCACCCCAACGGCTATGGCGGACTAACAAGCCTATAGCCGTGCATGAAGTCACATTACCTTATCTCTTATCTTATCACTTATCGCCTTTTATTGTTGCCACATATGAAACACTCCGTCCATGTTATCTATGACTCACTATGGTCACGTTATCTTATCGCTTAATAGACTGAAAAATTCCGACTTCTTTTCTTTTTTAATCCATTACGGCGCAACTAGCCAATAAATATCATATTTATTTTCTGCAAAAGGTGTAAAAAACTATGATTTAAGAATACCAAAAGTTTAGACATCGTATCACTAGTATTAAGATAGATATTTAAGGTAAAGTAGCTGTTGGGACAAAATCTATAGTGTTTGGGATGGCTAGGTTAAAATAATAATATATTTAATAAGGAAAGAAACGAACTTTTTTTTCTTTTACGTGGTTTGTACTGGGATAATTATGAAACTTTTGTTAGCAACTCGATTGATAATTCATTAGGCATGGGTAAAATATCATGGATAATACTCATTTTATTACCAGCAACTTTTTATTGAACGAAAAAATGTGCTCATACTCATTTAATATTACTGAACCAAGGAATTTTCAGTGTAGATTTTAATTAAAATCATTTATTCATTCCAGAAGTAAGTATTGATTCAAAAATCAATTTATGAAATTGGCCGTTACCAGATTAGTTCCCATTAAATCCGCAACCAGATGCAACGACGTTTTCTGCAATTCAAAATGTATTAGAATACACTTGTGACTACAAATACTCGACATCTCAACTACTCAAGTATTGAGTAGTACATTTTTTAAATACTTGAGAAGTTTCAGATGTACCAATATATATATTATTAATAAACCGTTCATAGGACAAAGGCTGAAATTGGTTAAAATATTAACCACTCGTGTTTATGTCAAAATATCCAATACCACACATAATAAAGTTAGTATTTCAGTGCATCGTCGATAGTATTGTATCGTCAGTAAGTTTGAAAAATGGCGGAAAGTTTGCGTTCTTCCCCGAAAATCGATGTCTTATCCGAGATTCTTTAAATCAGTGGTGTACAAGCTTTTTGAGAGAAGGGCCAATTTATCCATTTAAAATTTTTCGCGGGCCGCAAAGGGTAAAATTGAAGAAAAATATTGATATATTATACTAGATGAGAAACAAATTTTATATTTTATTTTTAATTTAATAATTACATAATTTTATCAGCAACTTCGATCCTTCTCCGTTCCACATTACGTGCAGATTTTCACGATGGAACTTAGAGAGATTTCTGACACTGTATACTGGCAGCAAGCATTTTGTTGTCGGGTTCAATGTTTGTGGTTGCTATCCTCAGTACAGCACTGAGATTATCATTGTTTAAGCGGTATCTGTGTTGAGACTTATTTAGTTTTAATATGGAAAATGCTTGCTCGCAAATGTAGGTGCTTCCAAAAAGACTTGCATAAAGCGCAGCTTTTTTACGTAGGGTATGAAACTGCTCTTCGGGGAGATATTTGTAAAAACTCTGCAGATGGCCTTCCTGATATTTAGATCTCAATTGATCGTTGTTCTGCATAATTTGTTCACATATCGAATACTATTTTATATCATATTTAATGAAGAATTATTTGTTATTTTGGGCCGCAAAAAAATCCATTTCGGGTCGCATTTGTGCATCACTGCTTTAAATTCACCATTGGCCGTTTGTGCGCGCTACTAACAGTTTTGGAGCACCGTATTGCATTTGGACCTTAACTATGAAGGCTGTTTTGCAATTTTCCTATAGATTTTTTTTTATAACCATTTCATATACAAATACATATAAATTTTATCGTCACGTTTGAAAGGAAAAATCTCCAACTTTAATGTCGCACATTTGACTTGTAAAAATTATTAATTGGTCAATATATTAACCAATGAAAATATTGATGTTTCTATTATAATTTATAATTTAAAATCGGTTGGAAGTTCTGTTTTTATAATTCCTGCAGTAGAAAAAAAACTCTATCTGTTGCTGTGGACGTCGGTTTTATAGTTGACAATGTATGACATTACACTTGTGTATTACTATTAAGTTTTATAAAATATGAAAATAAATCTTCTTTTATTAATGACGAGTGTTTCGATACTTGAATCGGAGTCTCTAGAATACACCCATGGTTGTTTGATATGATAACAGTGTTACACTGTTACATCAGTTATTTATTGTATATTATTCAGCTTGCTTATCGGTCTTCAAAGTAACAAGAAAGAATACTGTTAATTTAATTAGCCCACGTAAATATCTATTTTAAGTGAAACATAAAATTTTAAATAGTAATTAATTAATCTGGTATTTAAAATCCAAGTTGATGTTGCAGAGATTACATTTCTAAGGTGTGAAGAGTAGATTTTAATGATAATTTAGTCAAAAAGTGATCATCCTATTTATTTTTCAATTATTTTAATGATTGCTTACAATGTAAAATCCTTTATAGTTAAATGTATAATGTTTCATAAAGGCTGTAATTAAGATAAATGTTGTTTGATAAGAGAATAATTGTCGTTATTTGCGAGCTTTTCTTAGCAAACCCATTAAGCTTTACCTACCTCCATTTGAACACAAAGAAAAACAGATAAAAACCATTGGCCTTATCAACATTACTTCAAGTAAATAGAAAACTAAAAAAACTTTTCACGTAGTCATCATCTACGTAACAGTTTTTATATATTTTAAGCTAAACACAAAATTATGCTGAGAATAACTAAAAAGTTACGTACATAATGAATAAATTAACGATTAAAAAAATCATTTTTCTGATTCACAAGCAATTTTCCCTCTAAGCTGAATGGGTGGCTACGCGAAAAAATTCAAGGACTGAGCATGTCAATCCGAAAAATGCGCGTCATCATTTAAATCATCAAACAAATTCTATTAAAATGTTTCATAAGAGGCTGTATGCTCCACATTGGAAGCAGACATGAATTAAAAAATAAATATTCGTAACATACATATTATTAATTATTAATATAAAATTAAAAATAACTTTGATTATTTCACGTATTACATAACTAATTTTGTCAAGTGTTTCGCCTCTTTCGGAGGCATCTTCGAACTTACTATTGCAAAGTTTGCTTAAGTAATAAAGCAAAATTGAGTTACAAAATAGAGTTTGAGATTTTTTCTTTATATGATTAACAAGGAGGGGGGTTATAGAAAAATATAATTAATTAATGTCTCTCTATTATGTGGTTCTTTAAAATATGTAAAGCTTTATTTATAACCCTTGTCGCTAAATTTATGAACTATTGGAATGCGCGCCAATATAGGGTGAGTGCGTGGGGGTTTTGGAACAACTGCGCGGCCGCGACAGCAAGCAGCTTAGGGAGAACACTGCTCACAATCATTCAAAACATTATTAACGAAAAACTCTCAAATTTAGATTTTGTATCAGAAGGATATTTAACAGTATTTTTACGAGAAATTTCCCCACTACTTTAAAGAAAATCTTAATGTCAGCTTACAATTTTCGTTATTACTTTTAACGGACTCTCATTAAAAGTTATGTAATGGCATCATTTGCATATTTCAGATAACGCAGTTTCTTATTGGAAGTGAAAGCTTTGTCTCAGATATTCCGAATCATACGTTTAAATGGAACTTATTTTCTTAGATCATAATTGTCTTGATCAATAAATTTGATTATGGCAAGATCTTCAAAAGGATGTTGCATAGCTAGCAATTCTTTTTTTCTGAAGCGTTAGATGGATTTAATTATCAAAAAAATCCTCCAAATTTAGTAACCAAACTTATGTTATGAATCGATTTCATATTGCAAAGTATCTCTACTGTATAAAGCAAGAAAACTGATTAAATATAACAAATATTTAGTAGTATCAACAGTCTTTCAATTCAATATTTTATCAATATTTTTAAATAAGCCCTAGCGATTACCGACATGCTTTGCAATGCCACTCAAATTAATAAAGTGTTTAATTTATGGGCTCTTTGCGGGCGTTCGAACAACAACACACCAAAGTTTTATCGCAATCGGATGAATGGTGTAGTATCGCATATGGGTCAAAAAACATTCATTTTATTATAAATATAGGTGATTTAAAAACCATTGTGAGCGTCCACACAACAAATCACTAAAGCTTCATCACATTCGGATGAATGGTATGGAAGCACATACTATACGAACAAACAAACATTGGTTTTTATATATGAGATTGATATAAGTAAAAGCATATGCAATAAATGAGACTGAATAAATATGAATTTTATAAAAAAAAAAAAATATTTAGATAAATTAAATGTTTAATTGATCAAAATATCAAATAGATTGTGATTTCCGGAATATAATATTATCAGACGTTGTGCTTTTTTCCGTAGATTTTCAAAAGAAAAGTAATGATTAATTAGTTTATAATATCTTTAGTCTTCTAGGATAAATCTTGAGCCAAGTTGGTAGTTGATTACTCCCTTTATAAATGAAGATTGACTTCTTATAAGAGTTGAACAAAGATTTTTGAATGACTTTCTTTGATATATGAATAAAATAACTTTTAAAATGAAACTATCGTATTTTTGAAAAAAATGAGTTTAGAAAAAACATTCGTTATTATAATTTCCACTTCTTTATGGTGTTCTTTATCGAGACTGGTTTCATTCATTGCGCGCATTAATTAAATATTATCATATGTTATCAACTGTGTTTGAACTAATTTTTCCTAAGCGATTTATATTTTTGTGATTCACACATAAATTAAATTACTAAAACGAATAAAACTATATTTTTTTAACCATGTTCGCTACCAAATAGGATCATTAGAAAGAAGGGGTTGGAAAGGGACAAGGACTAGGACAGGACTAGTGATTAGCTTGTCGATCTCGCTATGCGCCGCTTTTTGGGATAGGAAAGGTACAAATGATTTTTTAACAATACAAACACTTTGAATAGAATCGTTTTATAGACTGAAAAGATCTGCTCGTACTGGGACTTGAACCCTGGCGGTCCGTCACGTAAGGCAACGACGTTAATCACTACACCATGGACCAGGAAAATCTTTACTTATCGGTTATATCAATTTGAATTAGAGCTTTTCTTTATACTTTTCACCAGCATTTTCAAGTCCAGAGTTACAGCTTTTGCAGTCAGATTCTGAAAGGTATTTTGTTTTGTAATTATTAGAACTTCAGACTAACTTGCGATAAAATTAACGATATGTATTGAGACGACCTTGATTCGGCTCCCTCGTAAATTGAGAAGGAGCCTCCTATCCGACACTCAGGAAGAGGAATTTTGGGAACGGAGTAGGAGAAACATGGTGCTCTTATAAACAAAGACGATCTCAAAGCGTTATGTGGGTGCGGTTAGCACCCATTATTTATTTTTACGAATTTTCACAGACTTTACACACGGATTTAACACAGATAGATTTACAATACACGTTACGTTCTACAATACATAATACACGACTAGTATAATTGCGAAGGCGATATCAGGAATTTACTAGACTTTATCCGTAGGGAGAGGATTAGGAGCTTGCAGGCTACTTCCAGGGCTTACAGTTGAGAGAATCCCCTCAACCACGACTGTAAGACTTATCTAGCAAGCACGTGCACACTCAAAGCTCTCCAATCTCTAACTAATTGAATGAAAAAAAAGAGGTTCCTTTAGGTAGCCAAACCGTTACAAAAAGACCGTTAAAAGTCCGCCCGATAACCGATTATTTATGGTCCATCGAACTTTGCATGAAATACCTCGTATCTCATGCACTCAGAGCGTGAAAGAGTCAGAGAAATTTTTGAGCGAGACGCCCGCAATACCATTCCGGAACATCGTGCATAAATGTCTCTTTCACAAATTTGAAATTACTCTATATTGAATCGCTATAGATTTCAATATAGAGTATTATTGAGAATGAATTTATTTCCTGATATCGACTTAAACTCATTGACTGAGGTGGAAAATAGATCGTTCGAGAGAGTTCTGATGACCTACCATTTAGGGCGGTATTGATATTATGAAAAATAAAATATTACATTCTTTTTTGATGATCATGATTTCTTATTTAACACGTCTTTCCAACTTCACAAATTGAGTAATACGTTCAGTGTATATTTTAAATATCTGAAAGGCGCTCTAACAACTCCGCTAATATTTATGTAAAGCTCACATTTTTTCATCTTTGAACAAAGCATGGATTTAAAAGTTTAAATCTTTTTCTTGCTACAATTCAACCAGACAAGAATAACCGATGACTCATCAGCAGATATGAAACTTTTAAATATGCACACCTATATATTGAAAGATTTAGCATAACATGGTTTTTGGACAATATAGGATAGAAAACAATTTAACGAAAATTGTATAATAATAAACGAAGTCGAATTGTATATTAATTGATGTTTATTCTGAGTTCACAGCATTGCCTTTCTGTTGAAATTTAGTGTGTATTAAATGCGTCAGTATTTTATTCAAGTTTTGGTCAGTAAATTAAATATATTTTCAATAATATACTAATTTGTCCAAATGGTCAGTAAATATTTAAAACAACTGTTAGAATCAAATGCATCAGTATTAATGAGGTCAGTTATTAAATTAAACGGTCAGTAATTAATGTAAAATGGTTGGAAATTCATGTAGAGCGTATTTAAAATAATTTATCAATTATTGCAAATAAATAGCTAGTTTTAATTTAACAACTTTTGAATTTTATGAAATACTAGTATTGCTACCCGGCGTCGCTCGGACTAAGCGACCAATAATTATTTAATGTTATATCATTCGACATAATTATATCACAAAATCTAACATCCAAAATAAAGTTAAAATAAAATCACAAACTTTATTTAATTTGATGACAGCCCCATTCTCGCCCATTAAAATGTCCAAATTCAAGGAAAAAATCTATTTTGCTGTCAAAGAAATGTCAAATAATACCTTCACGTAAATAATAAACATTATTATATTAATAAAATCCGGGAAAAGTTCTGTAGAAGACTAATTTATTACATTTTGACTAAATGTCTTCGCCGATAAAAATTCAATCATATTTTCTTTCATATTCGTTTTTATGGCAACTTAATGATTAACAGGGACCAAAAGGGAATTACAGACTCACAGACATACATACGCCGTTTCGGTTTTATATATAAGATGCCATTTTATTACCAAGTCAAAGAAAAATAAACACTTTAAATGAAATGATTCCTGATCTTAGCACATTTGAAAGCAGAAAATATTATTTTAATAAAACCTAATGTTAAAGATTTTTTCAAAAGGTTTGCTTAGAACCCAACCTAAACAAAATGTCTTCCCACTCCTCATTATCGACCATTTTAAAAAATATACTGATAATTTTTCCATAAAATACCGACCATTTTTTTCATATAAGTTCTTTCATATCGTTAACGGTTAATGTAATTATATACTGGTCAAATAATTAGTTTCCTTGAACATTAGATGTGGCATCCAGTTAATTAAAGTAGTTTTATTGACAAAGGACACAGCACATACAAAAATATCCTCGGGCTTATCAAATTTGTTGTTTTGTAATATTTCTTCTCATTATTTAACAACATATTTATTTCAGTAAAAAAATAATAAAAATTTATAATAGCGTAAAAACTTGATACGAATCCAGTTATTTTTATTTCCTTTTTATAACGTATATTAATTTTCTTATTTCCAGATAAGAGAATAGAAATATTATGTATCCGTACTATTTTTAGTGTAGCATTAAATCTTTGTTAATATGTACCGCTGCTACAATTTAGTAATACTTTGTTTACTCTGTATCTGATAAGCCGAAATAGCGGACAAATGAACTATATATTATATAATATTTGTTATAATAGAGCTCTACCAAGAAAACGAAAATCCAATAAAAAAAAAAATTCAAATTTGAATCGTTTTGTATTTTTCCATGAGTTTTGTCACTAACGATCCGTCTTTCGCTTTTCGGTACCTTCAGGCATTTCAAACGCACGGATGTACTGGAACTGACTTCGATGGAAATAAAGTAATTGATTTGTTACACAAAAACACGGGCAAACACTAATTGTTTTACTAAGAAATATTAGAAAGAAAAGGAGCCAGATATATCGACAAATAAATATAGAGTTTTATTTGAACTATTATTATTGAATTGATTGTTTTCAAGTGTTCCAGTTCGAGAATTAAAAATATTTAATTAAAGAGTTTCCTAGCTCCGTGGTGCAGTGGTCAACGTCGTTGATTACCGGGTTGAACCGCCCGGGTTCAATTCCCGGTACGAGCAGATTTTTTCATTCGATAAATTGATTCTGCTCCGAAGCATTGGGTGTTTGTGTTGTAAAGTCCCTTCCCACCTTTCCGACCCCAAAAAGCGACACATACTGACAACGATCAGTTAACCACTATTCTTATCCTAGTCCTCGTTTCCTTTCCATCCCTACTCTTTTCTAAAAAGACAGATCGAGCAACTGAGTAACAAGCAGTTCTCATAGAAAAAAACATGTTTAGATAAACTCCGTAAGGAGTCCATATGCTTCAAGTTGGGAGTAAACATGGAAAAAAAAAAACACTTGAGATTCTAATTCGAGTATAAGATACTCGATACTCAAGTATTTTAAATAATACTCGACTTATACTCGTTTACTAATATAATGAATGAGAGACATTCTTTTTTTAATTTTGCTTTGAGTCCTAATTACTTATCTTATCAATGACTAGTTTATGATGACTAGAGACAAAATAAAATAACAAAACTTTTTTTTTAATTTAAAATTTGAGTCGTTTAATTCTGTTTTATTTTTGAAATATTTGTTTCATAAATTGAAATAAATGTATTGATGAAATATAATAAGCTTATTTATTTATCATTTATTTATGTACATACTAACACAAATTTTATTTAATAATATATATATTTTGGCACATCTGAAACTACTCGAGTATTTTAAAATTTTAATACACGATACTCGAGTAGTTGAGATGTCGAGTAATTGGAGTCACTACTAGGGATTCCAATCCCGGGCCAAAATTTTGATCCCGGGATTTCGGGATTGCAATTAGTTAGTCCCGGGATCCCGGGACCAGTCCCGGGATCTGGGATATTTTTCTTATTTATTTAATACTAGTATTGCTTCCCGGCGTCGCTCGGACTAAGCGACCAATAATTATTTAATGTTATATCATTCGACATAATTATATCACAAAATCTAACATCCAAAATATAGTTAAAATAAAATCACAAACTTTATTTAATTTCATGACAGCCCCATTCTCGCCCATTAAAATGTTTAAATTCAAGGAAAAAATCTAATTTGCTGTCAAAGAAATGTCAAATAATACCTTCACGTAAATAATACACATTATTATATTAATAAAAGCCGGGAAAAAGTTGGTAGAAGACTAATTTATTACATTTTGACTAAATGTCTTCGCCGATAAAAATTCAAACATATTTTCTTTCATATTCGTTTTTATGACAACTTGCAACAACAATGCAAAAGGGAATTACAGACATACATACATACATACATACGCCGTTTCGGTTTTATATATGTATAAGATTAGCTAATATTAGCTATGTTATTTTATCGATAAAAATAGCTTAAAATGAATAATACAATTAATTTTGACATTTGTTTATTGTACAATATATAATGTACGCATAATTTTAGACTTAAATAAAAAAGTGACACAATTCATTGAAAAAATATATTTTGAATTAAACGCACGTAGTATGTAATAACAAAGCATCAAGCGTTTCATCATTTAGCCTAGATCTATTTTTTTTTCCCAAACAGCCTACCGCTGAAAAAGCACGTTCAGCCTCTACACTTGTCAAATATTGATATGCCAGTTCGAGGTGATGACCACGTGAGCCTCCATTATCAAATAACATCATTTCTTGGTTTATAACGGACATAAGCCTTGTGCAATTTTGAATTTTTGGTTCGCATGTCATCAAGCCTTTTGCGATTTCATCCTGTAACTGTTGTTTCATTGTTTCTTGTTCAATTGGGTGGGATGACTGCATTGAAGTAAATTCGATTGATGACTTTTCTAGTGGCTCTGATATTTCGATCAGATCTTGATCTTCTTCTTCATTTAATCTTTCAATAAGTTTTTGAATAGTTTCTTTTATAGTTTTACGAGTTATTTTGTTGTCATTGAATGATGGAGAATTTGAACCATAACGCTTGCCCCGTCTGTTACTATAGAAACTTTATCATTATTTAATGATATATGATGATCTTCCAGACATTTCATTATAAACAAGCCAAATCTTGAGCGAAACGCGTGCACTCCAGAGCATAGCATTTGTCGTACTGCACGCGCATGGAGGGGATTACAGACATCGGGTCTTATAAGTGGGAGTAATCTGATGCAACATACGCGTTTGTGTGATACGTTCCACAAAATATGTTTAAATAATTCGATCGTGCTTGATAAATCAGTTAATCCCGAAATTTCGGGATTGTGTTTTCTAATCCCGGGACTCATCAGGTACTTAAAAACGGCGGGATCCGGGATCCCGGGATTGGAATCCCTAGTCACTACTATACACTTTATTGAATTGAAGAGTGAACCTTTTCATTCGTCATACAATAAGGTCTTATTTCCTGCCCGTGAACACAGCAAATAAACATGAAGCCACGAGAGAAGCATTTGCTGTAACAAAATGCATCCTAGTATTCAAAAGGTGCGGTTCGCCTTTATAGCTGGAACACTGACACGTGAAAGCTGAATATTATGAAACTGCAAAGGTAGAATTTATATCGTCACACTAAAAATTTTCATTATTTTCCCTAAAAAAGTCACATTTTTTTCCTTTTAAATATTCATTAGATTCTTTTGCTGCTGCACGAAAATATTATTTGCTTTTATGTTTTGAATTTAAGCAATTTAAACAAATTTCTTGGTCTATTTGGTCAGTATCTAATTTGATAAATTATCAGTAAATATGAACGAAGTCGTCAGTAATAAATACATAAATGGTCAGTATATAATTAGTTTTGGTCAATATATTATTGGGAAATGATCATTATTTTTTTTAAAAGGTTAGTGCTTAAATGAACGATGTGTAATTAGTAGTGGTCGGATAATTTGGTTAGGTAAGGTTTGAGAGAGGCAATAATCAAACAGTATAAGACTTTGTTTTAAATTTGCTTTTGATCAATTTCACAAGTTTTCAAACTATAACTAGCCATTTTTAAAAAATACTGACTATTTAATTTATAAACCAACCGTGTTTTACACACATTACTAAACGTTTTATTTACTCACTGACCACATGCATACTGATTCAGTGAAAACTGACCTGTTTGTTTCTCAATAAGTTGACACTATATTTAACACATTTCGTTGAATAAAAAAAGATCTTTTTGAGAATTTAGACTGACGCTTTCGGTGTAAATCAATATTAAATTCTTTTTATTCAAAAAAAAATAGTTTGAATATTGTAATGTTCCTTTAGTTTTGTCTCTTGCGAACCAGGTTTCACCATTCGGCATCTTCATTTGTGCACTAAAAATGCCTGCAGGTGCCGAATGCCGTATGGTGGGTTGTTAGCGACGAAAATCCGGAAAGAAAACAAAATTCAAACGATTTTTATAAAATTTCGTTAAAATTTTGTCCTCCAAGTTCACGAATCTACAAAACGCCTGAATATGATGAAAGGCAAAACCCGGATCGGAAGCGACAAAACTCATAGAAAAGAACAAAATTCAAATGGTTTATTGAGTTTCCATCAAGCACCTTCAGTCGAAATTCTTAATTAGACTCTATTACTTACAGCTATTTTTAATTTCATTTTAAAGCCACTGATGAATCTTTAAACTGCAGAAAATATCTATTTTTAATTTAATAATTTTTGTTGGGATCGATTTTGGTAAGAAATATTTCAATAATTTAATGTTTTTTATAATATAACAGTAACTTACCCTAGCCCTTAAAATTGTATGTGCAAATATATGTATGTCATCTTTGGTAAGGTGTAAGGTGGCAGATTTCACTTGCATCGTTTGCATATCCTTTCGTAAAGAGCCTCCGAACACTCTACTTTCAAAATTTGCCCCCACAGCTCTACAAACAAAAGTAAAATGTATATGCCATCCCAAAACAACAGAAGTAATCTCCTAATGCAAAGGAATATCTTTGAAAATGTATTCATTTCACAAATGCGTTGTGATGGGTTTACCAGCGGGATTTTTAAAACGTGCTCGCATTGTGTTTCAACTCGCAGATGTCACGTGTGTGGTAACAAAAAAAATGCTGACATTTTCACAAAATGTATGTATGTACATATGTTTTCACGTAAGCCTAAAAAAACTAATTCATTTAATTGATTAGAAGCACATCACAAAAAAATATATCATTTGTATACTAGCAGAATGCTATCAAGAAACCTTACCTAATTTTTTAAGGCATCTTATTATTTGGTCAGTATCAAATGCAATAAGTGGTTAGTAAGTATGAAAGTAATGGTCAGTAATAGATACATTAAACGGTCAGCAAATAATTAATTTTAGGCAGTATATTATAGGAAAATTGTCAGCTATTTTTATAAAAGGGTTAGTAGATATCTTTAAACGGTCTGTAATTAGTTGTGGGATGACAATTTAGCTAGTTTAGTAATAATAAATCAATCATCATTTATTCACTACCGCAATTTATGTCCTCCACTTGTTTACCACTCTCATACTGTTTAATTATTTTACGTTTTATATATAAATCTAATAAAGTTCTCCTTTTTTACCAGTTTTTTAATTATTTTCTTCAAAAATTAAATGTGACCGAAGAAGCAATTAAAATTTTTAAAAAATCTAACTAAAGTGCGAATTGTCGTAAGTCGAGGACTACCTGTATTTGATAACTAGGTTTTATTTATAACGATATTGTAACGAATTCATTAGTATCATATAATTCATGAAGCATGAGCCAATAACAAACTACTTGAGAAACAGTTTGCTATTAAAATAATTATAATCAGTGTTTTAAAGCCTTTTTAAGTCAATTTTCTCTAAATAAATATGTAAGAAAAATATAATTCATGTGAAAAATAGTCATAATTTTTGAATAATTATGTTACTATGTGTTTTGGTTCAATAATGAAATAAATTATTCAAACTTCAATCAAATTTCCATTGGTTTAATTTACATATTATATAATTTTGAGCTGTTACCGTACCCTTCTGTTGAGCTTTCAACGTCTGTACGGTCTTTAGATTTTCAAATGTTTTCATAAATAGTTTTAAATGTTTTACAAAAAATGTGACCCAGTTGTTTAATTTGTTTCTCAAAATTACATAATTTTATTAAGAAGGTTAGTAGATAATAATGTAGGTCAAACATCAAAAAAACTCTAGGTGCCATACAAATTTACATTTAACCCGAGCATATAATCCAATAATACACATTTTTTTGTTGCATAAATGAATACAATTAAGAACTCAAAAAGTACACAGATAAAAATATAAGTGAATGGCAAACAAATGCCTGCGAAAAAAAATTTACCTTTATTTTGTAAACATAGTTTGTATTATTCATTGCTCGTCGATTTATTTTATCATTCACGAATTACATGACTCGAAATCGTAAACTTCTTATCGAGTTTTGAGTTAAATCTAATCGGTTGCTATTAAATAAAACTAACTAGGTTGAAAGAAATGAGGCAATTATTTCACCCAATCTAAGTGTATTTAAAAGATCTCTTTCAGAATGAAAGACTGTACTTGACTATATATAGCAGACGTTTTATAAAATAGTAATTTATACTAAGTCCGAATGGACGTGATCGTGATTGAATTCTTGGCAATTAATTTACAATACAGAGATCAAGTGGTTCAATATAGTGGTGGAGTCAAGTATATTGGACTTACCTTAGTAGGCTTAACACACCGCGATTAAAAAGCGCCAAGCTACCTAATGCTATAAAAGTGAAATTGTACTTTATGTTCAATACTAGGAGAAAACTTTTCCTATAGAGTAAACTTTTTCTTTATACAGTAATTAGTAGTATGGTGTACATAAATCAGTATAGGGTCAACAACAACATCTGAAGACTTTCCAGATTTTTCTGAATAAGTCATTACGGCAAATATATGCGTGGTTAGCTGTTACACATAGATTTAAGTAAGCCCACTATTCACGAGCTCGTTCGTGAAACCTCTAAAGCGTGGGTGGCCAATATTTTCAGCAGCCGGGCCAAATTTAAGAAATGAGATTTCTTATCGGGTCACACTACAAAATATTTTTTTTTATTCACAGCAAACAGGAAATATATATAGTTGTTTTAAGAAGATATTACAAAAATGTGAATCAAACATATTTATTATATTAGAGTTACGCAATAAAAAAAATAATAAAAAAAATAATCAAAATATAATAAATATTAGTAAGTCGTCTGATTTTGTTTGTCAGAACTAAGTTCATCAATGTTCATAACGGCTGATGTTGTTGCCACACGCAAAAAGTTTTCCAAATGTTCATTAGTGATTCGTGTTCTCATTTGAGATTTAATATACTTCATTCGACTAAAAAGCTGTCCACACGTGTAAGTGTTTCCAAAAAGCGAAATCATCGATAGAGCATGTTTGTAAAATGCAGGATATTTCTCCTTGTCCTAATATGTTTTGTAAAACTCTTCCTACCAACCTGATTGAATATCTCCTTTAACTATGCATCACAACACATTTCACAATGTTCCATTTGTAAAATTCCTGGCTATAAATTCACGTCTACGGAAAATGGCGTTGAAAATGCAGCAAAAAGCACACGATGCTTCTTAAAATCTTGAAATCGGTTTCAAAATCCAGGTTTAAGTCGTATATCATCGAAGCGTATTTATCTGCCGCTATTTGTATGACGTCTGGCTGCAATAACGATGTAGGAAAGTGAGTGAATATTTTTGTTCATTACTGTTGTTTCCAAAGCCCAAGTTTCATTTGGAATGCGGAAATAAGATATCACGTGTAATTGATATTTGCCTTGTTGACGAGTATTAACAAAATTTAGGTGGCTAACTATATCGACCAGAAATTCAAAGTGGCTAACCCACCACTTGTCTTCAAATTCTGGTATACTACTCGACTTGCTTGCGAAGAATGATTGCATTTCTTGCTTCAAATCAAACATTATTTTCATCATTTTGGCACGCGTTGGCCATCTTACTTCTGCATAAAATATAACGTCATTATACTGTGAATCCAAAGATTTGAGAAACTCTTGGAACTGACGGTAATTAAACCCCTTCGAATTAATAAAGTTCACTGTTTTGATGATCACCTTCATGACATGATCAATTTTAAGAGATTTGGAACATAATTCTCCGGATGAAAAATGCAATTAATATTTAGCATCGAAGTATAACCAACTTTGCAGGTATCATTTTCAATCAATTTTACTAAACATTCGTTTTTCTCAGCCATTGCCGGAGCACCATCTGTTGTTAAGACCGATAGGTCATTGAGTTATAACGAAAAGCGATGCAATGTCGATGTAAAAGCTCCTAACAAATCTCGTGAACAAGTTGTGTCCTTAAGTGGATACACTGCCGCTAATTCTTCTATTTTGTTCAGATAAACATCAACAGCCCTGATAAAATCGCCACTTGGGTGGTATCTGGTAGGTCTGTGCTTTCATCCAATGCTAGAGCATAAAATATGAACTTGGATATTCGATTTCTCCAATTATCTTCAATATGGTTTCTAATGTCGTCGACACGCCTAGTCATAGTTTGATTATACAGGCTTATTTTTGAGAAATTTACTTTTTTATAAAATTGGTTTTATGTACACTAATAGAAAAAAATGTGTGCATATGCTCCGCGTTGGCCACCCTTGCTCTAAAGTTTCACAAAGCAGTGGGCCATCACTGTAACCCAACGATTTCTTGCCTGCAGGATTATGACGAGAAGGTATCAGAGAAGAGTTATAGCAGCGATGGGAAGAGAATGCAGCATTTATATACGAACTTAACTCAGAGACAAAGGAGACGCGAAAAACTATTACGCCAACGCGTCATAGCACTTTAAACTCGATCAAATATATATCTAAAAATATACAAGAGTTTTACGCAAAAATACTGAAAATTCATCGGGATAATATATCAAACGCTGAATTATTTATTATTGAGTCAAACTACCGTCGATAGCGGATATAAAATATTTAGCTTTATTTACAGTGGTTTGTAATTTTATGAAAGTGTTTTCTATACGATATTTCTCAGTATAGTCATTCATTTTTTAGCTTTATACCACAATGCTCACTAGATGTTGGCAAACAAGAAATAATATTTTTGCTGGGAATACCACTTTGTTCTTCATTGGTTGTGGACCAGTGGATGTACAATGTTATCAATTTTATATCGAAAAAGAATTTTCACAGAGCTACCGCAAATCCATCGAAAATTTTACTTCAGTTGTTTTCTTGTTCTTTTTGGAGAATATTTTGTATATTTTTTCGAAGCATTTAACAATTGAATTGTCACTGACATGCTTCATCCGATATAATAAGAAACAAATAACATTTTTTTTTGTGCAACTGTCCTTCGTCAACATTTTAAGATGCATAGTTGTAACAGTTTCAAGCCATTGTCTACTACTATTTTCATTTTTGCGAGATCAAAAAACGTGCTTTACAAAAAAAAATACTTTAGAATACAGGTAGTCCTTGATTTTTAACGGTTCGACTGACTCTTTCTTTGAACTCCGACATTTATTTATACAAATAATAAGTCATTATAAACGCATTTGTAATTGTAAGTAATTGGTTTTTAGGCAGTGTCCATAATGGCTGGTAATCGGAATAGACGTGTTAGAAAAAAAGAGAGTTGAATTAGATTTATTATCATATTACCGCTCAAACAAAAAAGGGTGGATGGCGCAATCAGTTTTTAAATTTGTTTATTCTCGAAGCAAGACAATAGTTTAATATACTTCGAATTCTATAGAAAATGCACCTGGACATACACATTATATCGGATATTTACATCTTAACGTTAAAATCGTGCATTTACCCTCTAATACCACTAGTATCTTGCAATCCATGGAACAGGAACCTATTGTTAGATAATATTTATTGTATTTCTTCAATAAATAACTACAGTAAAATACAGCTATGTATATACATGATTTATCCATATTTTGTATGAAATTCGACATACGACCAAAGTTCAGGATTGTATTTTGGTCGTAAGTTGAGGAATGAATACCTGTATTAACATATTATGTATATCAGAATTTTTTTTCAATGTCGATACCTTACTTTGAAAAGGTTCTAACTGCCCTTGACACTGTTTTGAGATATGAGCGTTTGAAGATTCGATTGATTCACTTGTAACAATGAGCAAGTAAAAATGTTTCAAATTACTTATTTTAAGAAGCATATTTTTTTCTTTATTCTTATTGAGAAATAATGATATTAATGATCTAATGATGGAAATAATGATGACAATCTTAGAACTTTGCCAAATAAATTTAGTAAAAAAAGTGCGCAGATGCAGTTCAATTCAGGGATTCTGCTAACTCCGTTATCCAATCATAGATAATTCTGAAACTCATAAATATCAAAGAATGCGGTAAATACAAGCTTTTCCGACAAAATGTCATTTAGGCAAAAATGACAATTAGAACCTTTTCAAAGTAAGTTAAAGATATGTGTATAAAAATCATCTTTAATTATTAGCTTTGCTTTATCAACAAATACATGTATATTTCCTAGAATACTGTCTAGATTATGTTTGTTTCGTAGGGAAAAGGTCCCACGAAAGCGCCCACTATCTAATTGTTAGCTATAAACGAGCTGCTGATCAAATACTATTTCGGAGTTCCCAGTCTATGTGGGCGTATGAACTTTTAAACTTTAAGCCGTAGCAAGTCACAACCACCCGCATTATCAAGAAAACAATTCCTTTATCAGTTGACATCTCAATTTCGTAACGATTTTTGATTAAAAATAAACGGTTCATTTAGTTGTTAATTGTCATATGACTTGAATTTTCTGTAAATTCAAAAAACTAATCCTTTAAAGTCCTAATACTTTCTATGGATTTGGCGGTAGCTTTGTGGAAGCTTATTTTAACCCTCGAAAAACAGTTCCTGAAAAATAACATGTGATGCGAAGGGGATCATAAAAATCACAAGTGTTATGACTTTTTTGGCATCTTTCTAAAAAAGAATAGAACAATCGATAGTTTTGTTATAATAATTCATATATTGAGTCGCGCATTAACGAACAAGCAGTTCGTGTTGATGTTCATGACAGACTCAAAATTGTAATCAAAATTGTGAGTATGGTCGCTTATTTTCGTATTTTAATGTAAAAAGCATCCATATGATTTAAAACGTATGCTTGAACGAAGCGCGTTTGAGATTTTTGAATCCTGGCAATTTGTAGTGACGACATAAATGATTTTCGGCCAATAATATTACGACTTATTTTCTTTTTTATTTAATTGCGACGAAACTAGTCGATAATTTTTTTTTAACTGCAACAGGTGTCAAACATAAAGATTTAAGAATATCAAAAGTTAACATTTTGTATCACTCATATTAAGATAGATATTTAAGATAAAGTAGCCGTGGTGGTCGACTGTTTCACCCTCCGGTCGATAAAAGTTAATATTAAATTCAAAATAATAGATCATTCAACTAATTGTGCAACTGTTCGTGTTTTTTCGCTTTTACCGGGATTTACTTTCGCAAAGGTTGTCTTTCTCGTTCACTGAGGAATCGAAAATCGTCACAGCTTGAATTTATCGTGCTAGGCGATTCATCTCATCTATTGAGATTTCTGTGTTATTTAACATTTTCGTCTCGGTAGGTGAGGCAGTCGACCACCACAGCCACTTTTATCTTAAATTTCTATCTTAATATTAGTGATACAATGTGTAAACTTATGGTATTCGTAAATCATTGTTTTTTACATCTCTTGCAGAAAAAAATATGTTTTTTTCGACTAGTTTCGTCGAAATTAAAGAAAAAGAAAATATATTAGATTATTATTGGCCAAAAACCGTGAAATCGTCGCTCCAATTTTCCAGAATTCAAACTTCACTACCCATACGCAATAAAATAACTTTACCTTATCTCAAGCGCGCCTCGTTCAAACGTACGTTTCAAATCAAATGGATGCTTTTTACATAAAAAAGCGTAGATAAGCGCTCGTGCTCATAGTTTAAATAGTCTGCCATGAACATCAACGCAAACACGTTGTCTGTTCCATGCGCCACTTTAAATATCAAAAATTATAGGAAAACAATCGATTTTTATATTATTTTTAGAAAGATGTATGACGATACGTTAAAGCATAATATAAAAATGTTTTAATGCAATCTATGCTAATAGAGCATTTTTCGGACTTACTTGCTCACAATTAGTAACACAATGCGTGAAATCAAATCAATCAAAGCTATTTTAAATCTTATATATAAAACCGAAACGGCGTATGTATGTCTGTGGGTCTGTAATTCCCTTTTGCATTGTTGGTCATTAAGTTGCCATAAAAACGAATATGAAAGAAAATATGTTTGAATTTTTATCGGCGAAGACATTTAGTCAAAATGTAATAAATTAGTCTTCTACCAACTTTTTCCCGGCTTTTATCAATATAATAATGTTTATTATTTACGTGAAGGTATTATTTGACATTTCTTTGACAGTAAATTAGATTTTTTCCTTGAATTTGGACATTTTAATGGGCAAGAATGGGGCGGGGCTGTCATCAAATTAAATAAAGTTTGTGATTTAATTTAACTCTATTTTGGATGTTAGATTTTGTGATATAATTATGTCGAATGATATAACATTAAATAATTATTGGTCGCTTAGTCCGAGCGACGCCGGGTAGCAATACTAGTTTTATATAAAAACTAGCTGTACCCTGCGTGCGTTGCTCTACGCCAGCAACTAAAATAAATTTGAAGGAAAGACATTACACAAATATTCAATTCAATTTGCATGTATTCAATACTCGAGAAATTTGTAAAAAATTGATATCAATTTTTGAGGCGGAGGGGGGTTGTTTGGCGGGGTGGGGTTTGGGGGGCGTATGGGGGGGGGTATGCCAGAAACCTTCGAAGGAGTGAACTCGAAAAATTCGTAAAGTTAAAAAAAAAAATTGGAGGTTGGGGGGTGGTTGGGGGGTGGTTGGGGGGAGAGGTTGGTAGGCCAGAAACCATTGCGGAAGTGTACTCAATAAATATGTAAAGTTTCACATCGATCGGTCGAGCGGTTTAGTAGTCCATAGCGGAAATACAGACAGACAAACATTCATTTTTATATATATAGATGAACGTTCCCAATCTTACCTTCGAATCTATAGAAGGTATTTAATACATTATTTTAATTATTGCAAAGCTAGAACAGTTACTTTAAATTGTTTTTACTTTTTCTGTTGAATTGCTACCAGCATCATTATCATATTAATAAAAATTAGATATTTTTATGTTGAAAGAGTTGAAGCCCAAACTATCACTATGGTTAGGCAGATTGTGGTAAGATTTCATCACATTTCCCATGTATAACATTTTCGGCTTACATATATAATATTTAACATATAATATAACGGAAACCGATCGTGATCTGCATTGCACGTAGACCACATGTGAACGTGATAGATAGTTAAAATTCGTCATATTGTTTTCTACCTCTAAACGTATGCTCAACGAATACCAATTGACATCAACATATTTTAAAGCGTTTAAATACAAACTACTTTTAATACCAAAAAATAAATAAATAAAAATCTTCTGGGCTTTGCCGGATTTTTTGGCGGCCTTTCCGCTAGTCTTGGGCGGCATCTCGGTATTTATTTATTGGCGAGAACGTAGATAGAATTAATTGTCGTAATTCGATCATTTGCTGTGATTTTATTTTTGTAAGCTCCTTGTATAATTCTAGATAACGTGACTTCATCATTTTTTAGTATTTTATTTCGTTCGATATTGTCATCAATTAATAGAAAATAATATATGAGAATACGAGAATTACGCAATTTGTTAATTGATATGTACATTAATATAATATGTACATATTTAAAAAAAAGATGTTTGTTTGAAAGCCGTTTTGAAGCAAAACCATCAATGTAAAAAAATATGAAAAGTAATCGGTACTTTTTTTTAAATCATCTAATTTCGAAACCGTGTGAAAAGTAGATTGGGGGACACATATTTATTTTTTTCGGCTTTTATAAAGCTGTGTGAATTGTATACCACCAGCACATAATAAATATACAGTTTTGAGATTAACAAAATTTATAGTTTTCTTTATAAAATAAAATACAACTTTTATTGTACTGCATTTACTTGTTTAATCAATATTACACATACTTACAAGACACATAGGCACTTTGCGTTCGTAATTAATAGGAGCTGAGAAAATCTTTTTCGCAAAAATATGCTGTCATTAATGGAAGCAGAACTTCAAAAGCCATGTCGAAAATTTGAGGGGACATCTATAAATCAACCAATGAGTTGAGATTAAGCATTTCGAAGGGATAAAGTTCCTGTTGATTTTTCAGCATCGGCCACATAAGGATTTTGTGTCCATTTGTATTGCTCCGTAATTATTTTCATAAAATTTTGTCGGATGACATATGGTCAATACGTGTTTGACAGCTTCGTCTAACAATGGTACTCTTGATTGAATTGGCATTAACTTGTTTTAAATCCATAATAACAAGTTTTTCAATTTTTTAGCCACACAAAGCTCATGTATAGATCTTTCTACAGGTAGTCCTCGGCTTACTACTGCTCACACATACGACTGAAAAAATAGCATTTCAAACAAAAAAGTTGTATCTTCGAATTTGAGACATTTAATACTTTCGACGGATTCTGCGGTTACTTTGTGGAAGTTCATTTTAATATAAAATTTAAAATAACTTTTATTACAACATTTTATATCGAGACATTTATTTTTACTCATAATAAGGCATACTTATTTAATTTCTTCAGTGAATAATCAATAAATCATGCCGATAATAACTGGTAAACGGAGTAGATGTGATAAAAAAGGAAAATTAAAAACGTTAAATAATTTAACAATATTGGAGTGGTAAAATAGTGAAGGACATAATTTATGTAGCTCGCGATATGCAAAAACGAACGAAACCCCCTTTGCCTTGAAATCGTAAAGGCAAAATCGCGAAACTTTTTTGAAAACCTGACACGAAAGGAAAATGAAGTCTTCAAGACAATTTGGTATGAAATTCGGCTAAAACGTTCAAGAAGGTATCTTGGTCGAAAGTCGAAGACTACATGTATGCTATTTTAATAAGTGTCTCCCCGATAGTATGTGGTGTTTTCTGACGTGCAAATAATTTTGGAACTTGATAATTAGCTAACACTCAATAAAAAACTGTGACTGAAAAAGACAATAATTGCTTCAATTTTGATATTTACTTATAAGCCTGATAAAATATAATTTATTCTTTTTTTGCGTAACTGGGACGGCTTGAATTTAATTGCCGCATGAAGCAGTATACTAAGTTGCCATTGTTTAATTTATCTGTTCTTTGAAAATGATGCATTCTGGGCTTGGATTAGTTTCTTCACCACACCACGAAAATATATATCGAATACAGTTGTCGTTATACTTGCTGCTACGATTTTTTTTAACAGCTCTGCTCCATATGTTCATTATTTTTTGGTAAAGTCAAAATAATTAAAAATAAAAACTTGTCTATATTTAAAAGAATATAAATATAATAAAAAAAAAAAACATTTTTTTTGAACTTATTCCACGTTAGATTTATTAAGTCATTTATTTCACTCATTGAGAGAATTATCAAGAATAAGTACGAAGAATGTGTTATTATCAAGGCTGTGGAGTCGGAGTCGTCGCGGCGTTTTGGCCGGAGTCGTACTACGGAAAAATTTTGAACTTTTTATTTTTGTATGTAATGTGCTAAATTTGGCCATTGGCCGGATTGGTTGGTTGATGATTTAATTGAATATACATAAATAAAAATGTTGCGAAAAAAGCATGACGAAATTAAGTTTTTTTTAGTCGTAGTCGTGTTTTATGGTCAATTTTGGAGTCGAGTTCCGAGTCATATCTTATTAAAAGTGAATATAAATGAGTTTCACAATAATTAACATTAGCTCTGCAAACTTTATCAACACATTCGATAGCAAGGGTGAACCGGTGACCGAGTGATTCAAAATCGACGAATCTAACCATAATGATTCTTTCTGTATTGTTTACTTAATTTTCACTCCCATATTTCGTTTTCATCTGGAGACTGGTACATTTGTCGGTAGGAAGTGGATTCGCATACCAGAACTGCAGTAGTTTTTTTTAACCATTTTACGATTCAGTAATAGATATTCTTGGGTGGCGATCAAAATGTCAAAAAAAATATTGTGGAAAAGCATGTTCTTATAAATGCACATTTTATATGGTAGATTATATATAATATTTATATACGTATGCCATATTATTCCAATGAAGAAATAATTATTTCGGCTTCCCTGCGATTGCGTCTTTAGAAAATATTTTATATTGTGAACGAATTATTTGGTTTTTTTTCTTCCCTGGGGGAATTGAGCTGAGGCACACATAGCATCGCCTCACTGTATATCAGTTGTGGAGAACTGCCCTAAAGTCTAGCTATTTCCAGTATTTTTAAAAATTTATGATTTCAGCCGCTTCATCCGCATTAAAGTCTCAGATAGCAAAAATAATTATTTCTGCTGCCGTGTGATTGCTTCTCAAAAAATATGTTGTATTGTGGACAATTGTGGTATTTGGTTTTTTCTACTGTTATCAAAAAGTGGCTCGCGGCACACCTGGCGGCGTCTCGCGGCACACCGGTTGCGGAGCACTGCTTTAGAGATTGAAGATAAACCTAGCTCATTTTTCTTTACTTTAAGAAGAGCCAAAAAACAGGTTTTACCAGTGATCAATTTTACCTGGCTTTGAATTAGGGACTCCAATTACTCGTCATCTCAACTACTCGAGTATCGAGTATTAAAATGTAAAAATACTCGAGTACTCGAGTATACTCGAGTAGTTTCAGATGTACCAAAATATATACTATTAACATTTAAATAATAAGTATAAATAAATAAGCTTATTTAATTTCATTGATAAATTTAATTCATTTTAATGCACTTAACGTAACACATATTTTTAAAATATCAGAGACTTAAATGTTTCAAATTTAAGATTTGTTCGAATTTTAGTTATAATTATTCCTGTAGTTGAAAAAACTCTCTCGGTAGCAATGAATTGAATTGTGTATCTAATTTATATGTAATGTATAAAATATACGTAGTACAATAGTTATTACTTTTTTATCAATTAGTTTTCAATTAGCTTACCTTATATTGATTATAAAAATCCAGGCAATCATAAAACACAGAAACTTTCAGTAATTGGGTTGTCAAATTATTTTTAGAATAATTATGTTTCAAATAAAGAAACGAATTTAATAAAAAGGTTAATATTTGGGAAAAAGTCTGTGGCCATATATTATTGTGCATAAAAAAAGTTTCGGTCCGATTCGCTCACTGAAATCACCATCAATAGGGTGAAACAACATTCCACAGATGAATGCAATAAAGATCCAGACCCGAATTGGAAGTAAAAGCTTATCGATAATTATTTGAAAGTTATAACGAATTATTTCAATTAAAATTTTAAATTTGCGTTTTAAAATTCCGAAAAAAATATTAATATCTCAAATAATTAAAAAATTTCTTCTCAGATTTACGGATAACAGAAAAAATATGTTTTTTTTTTGTACGTCATTAATGGTTTTTGAAGCTTATTGAAAAAAGCCTAATTTAATTCAAAATAAATCAACACTCAAAGTTTACACCACCGTTTGCCGCGGATCGTTTTTTTTATTGACGACAATAATATTATTTTTACATTTATCGGAATAAACTAATAATTTAACACGACTAATATATTAATTAAAAATTAACCTTCAATTCACCCCTGATACGTGGCTGTAATAAATTTCTAAGAAATATGAAATAACGAGTATAGGCATTTAAACATTTTGAATTTATTATGTCAGCTGAATCTCTGCCGTCAAAAGATTTTTTTAAATATTTCATGTTGTTTTTGTCATCATAGACCTCGCCATCTGTTCGATCTTAATTTCTCTGACGGAATAGTAAAATTTATGAAAGGGGCAACTAAAACTGTAACAGGGATGGTTAACTTTTTACAGCGAGTAAGTCACTGATTACCAGTGATAGCATGCAAAATTCTCCGAATTTATTTTGTCACATCTGCAACTACAATAAAACGGAGAACCGTTTAAAAAATATTTCCTGATCCACGTTTTCAGCAATGCAATGGTAAAATATTGTATATATTTTTTTAAATAATAAAATAAAATTTGGATAGAGATGTTTTCGACGGTTTCGGCAGTAACTTTGTGGAAGTTCATTTTAATATAGAATTTAAAATAACTTTGATTATACCACGTATCGTGTAACTAACCGTGACACGTGTTTCGCCTCTTTCAGAGGCATCTTCGAACTTACTATCGCAAAGTTTGCTTGAGTAATGAATGCCTCTGAAAGAGGCGAAACACGTGTCACGGTTAGTTACACGAAACGTGGAATAATCAAAGTTATTTTAAATTTTATACTGGAAAGAGATGTTCATAAGCGACAATCGAGTATTACTCGAGTGTTTTTCAAAATACTCGAGTATCGAGTACTTGAAAAATGGACGAGTATACTCGAGTATCGAGTACTCGATACTCGAATTGGAGTCTCTACTTTGAATAGATTCTTCTTTTTTTTCATTATCATTAAAGGCAGTGTTTTGGCTTTCTGGTTTATTTTTAGGTATAAAATAGTTATTTATTCTAATGTGTAGAGCAGAGGTTTAGCTATGAAAAACAATGTGATTATAATACGTATTACAATATCTTTGTATTCACCTGTTCTATTTAAATGTCTCTTTGACACATAACGAAATAAACTATTTTTTAGCTAGTGGCATTGATAACTAAAAATCGATAAATATTCGAGATACGTTACTTTTATCCTAAGGGGACGAATTGAAGTTATGTATTACACAAATAAAGCATATATCATACTGTTTTATACTAAATGTACCCACTTGTTGTGATAACTTTAAAAAACAACTTTATGAACTAGGCAAGCTTTTTAAAAACTTTTTAAGTAAAGACTAAAAAGACACTACTTCCGAACGCTAAAGCAAAGGGAGTGCTAAAAAAACTGCCTTTTTTTTACCCGGTCTGCTTTTACGTGAGCAAATGGAGCCACGCGGATATGGTTTTACCAGATCTACATTATTACCAAAAGATTTTCTTGCACATCCGAAAAATTATAATACTAACCCATTATATGCCGGTGCAGTAATGCACCGAGGGCCGCAATTTTCTTTAAAAAAATAGCAATTGATTGTATAGGACTGTGATTTTAACCATCGAAAGACGGTCCTTGAAAAAAAACGCGTCTGGTGAAAAGGCGGTCTAATAATACCCCTGTGTTATGGCTTTATTGACATAGATTGCATTACAAATGTTATAATGTTATATTGTGCTTTAACGTATCTTTATACATCGTTCTAAAAAAATATATGAACATCGATAGTTTTCCTTTAATTAATCATATTTTAAGTCACGCATGAAAGTAAAAACCTGATCGCGCTCATGTTTATTGTAATGCCTGTAGACTGGCGTTATCATAACTATGAACGCTAGCGCTTATCTACAACTTTAAATGTAAAAAGCATCCATTTAATTTGAAACGTTCGTTTGAACGAAGTGCATTTGAGATAAGAAAACGTTATTTTATCACATATGGGCAGTGAAGTTTCAATTCTGGCAATTTGTAGCGACGATATAAATGGTTTTTGGCCAATAATAGTTTTATTTTTTTGTTATTATTTAATTGTGACGAAACCAGTCAGTTCAGTCACGACGTGTCCATATGTATAAAATGTCTGAATTATAAAATCGTCGATCTTGTCAGTTGATGTCAAGTGGACCGTATATATGCGCTCATTTTCTATGGCCGGCAATGCGCTTACGGAATTTTTGACCGTACATGTTTATGTTTCTGGCAAACAACGGGTTAAAGCGTGACTGAATTCCATATTCAAAATTTAATTTATCTCACTCGGAGCTAACTATTTTTGTATTATCCATATTTAGAATTGACGTAATAATTGATCTCTGAAATCTTTCCCTAGTATAAATGTTCGTATGTTTCGACATTGAAATGCAATCAAAACACCGTAGACAACCCTTATCACTTACCACATATGTCAATGATACTTACTAAAAGCTTTCAATAATTTAGAAATATGTTAAAAGAATGAAAATAAAATTAACGTCAATTAGAATAAACTACGTAGACTGATTTTAGTGTTCGTTATATATTATTTACAATACAAGTCTCGTAAATGAAAATTTTGAATATATATTTAAAATATTGCTGCTCTAGAACGGAATAAATATTTGGTTTTTTCCTTAAATACTCGTTTTACTGTAATGCTTTCTTTGTCTTACATATTTTATCTGTCGTGCTCGAATTTCAAAAAGTCAAAACCATACGAATGGAAAAGTCAGTAATTAGCAATTATATTTATATGGAAAACTTGAAAAACTACGTTTTAATAAGAGCGTTAGGATCGAAAAGATACGAGGACTAGGACATGACTGGTGATTAGCTAATCGCTGTCACAATGCGTCGCTCTTTGGGATCGCAAAGCGGGACCCATCGCCTCTGAGCAGAATAGATTTATCGACTGAAAAAATCTGCCCATACTAGAAATCGAACCCTGGCAGTCCAACACGGTAGCCAATGACGTTGACCACTGCACCACGGACCGCGCGATTCGATACTATACGACTCATTTATTAAAGAAAAAAAATTAAATCAAAATGTTTCAAAAACGAAAAAATATACGTTTTTCATATACAGCTCTTTAGAAACATTCCACTGCTTTGAAATATGATGAAACACAGACAAAATGAGCACCGCCTAATGTGGCCAGCATACAAAACATGTATAAACGATCTAGCCACGCAGACAAACACAAAGAAACAAACGTAGAAAAACAAACCAAATGCGCGAACGAAATTTTAAAAATGATTTGCCCGAACACAAAACACTGAGACGTTTTCAAATCACACTAAACCCAATTTCCCAGCAGCGGAAGCGTAGCTTTCCCGGGCTGTTGATTTCCAATCCCATGCCAGGCATTCCGGAAACGAACCCTCTACCCCGATGCGAATTCCTCCTTCTCGTTTTCACGGCAAAGCCTCCATTTTACCGCTAGCAGATTTATCTACTGTGTGTTTTTGCAACAGATGTAGCGGCATAAACGTTTTGGGCTATAAAAAGAAAATTAAAATTAAAAATATTTTTTTTGGTTTGATGGACATTATTATGTTTAATTTTCCAAATAATTGCTGAAGTTTAATGTGTTTTTGTTAATCTGCAAAGATATGTTTTATCCAACATATTTCTGCACATTAACAAATTTAAATACGTCATATAAAAACAATAACACATTTTTAGTACTTGTTCCACATTTCATATACGGGATCAGGACCGGTTTACTCATGGCGAGCATTCAGTTGATAATAAGTTGATAATTCTTATTATCAACTGATTATCAACATCACTTAGTGTAACTCTGTGATTGGTCGAAACTACCATACTTTTGTTTCTATACTATGTTTATCTCATCAAGTTTTTATACCACATTTACGTGATTTTTAAAGAATTATTTTATTAAACAAAGTAAAAGTCAAAATAGGTGCATTTAATAAATAAATAAATCTTAATATCTGTAAGTGAAATAAAAAGAATCAATTTAAATGCAAATAAAAATAATTTTACTTAAACGCTTTTTGATTATAGCATTAGATAATGTATTTTTAATTCCCGTGAAGGAATCACATCATGCTAATTTTATGGACAGGCAGAAGTTTTTTATTCATTATGTAAATATGTCGAATCTTAATGGTTTATTTTTAAATAATACTGTTACGATAAATAATTGTCCGCAAATGGAATTCTGTCAATTGATGAACGCACATACTGAGTATAGGTAGACAAATTTCTCTCACATGCCTTAAATCAGGCATGGCTAAACCTTTGTCCAATCGAACGCTTTGTGTGTATTTTCTTTTCGGGTCTTTCAACTTTCTATAAATTTTGCATTTGGTTATTCGTAGAAAACATTTGTGACGAATTATAAAACAATACAAGAATTTTATCCATGATGATCAATTTCCGCAACAAAAGAAATCAGCAAGGTATAAATATCAATGTAGTTGCATTTGGCACCACATATCGGATGAGTCATTTTTCTCAAAGTAAAAAATTGTAAAATTGAAGTGTCGGAACAGGTTGAATGAAGACGATTAAGCTAATCTACTGTGACGTACAAAACGTGCGAATTACCAGTCGATATTAAAAAAATATCATGGAATAAAAATATAAATCGGGCGGTAGATGTGATCAATGTGATCATTTTACTGGGTATTGAAGCGGTGAAAAAATATAATAATTTTAATGTTTGTTTTTTCAATGTTTGTTTTTTAGTATTTTATGCGTTACCATACCGTTCATCAGATTGTGATAGCACTTTGCCAACCTATTGCTTGCACTTGCGCGAAGGTTATAGGAATAGTAAAATCAAATTATAGTAGATCTTTTATATAAACATCAATGTTTTTTCATATTTTATGCGCTGCCATAACGTTCATTTTGACACCTTATTGTTTGTTGCACTGGCACAAAGGCTATATGCATAACACAAATAGCTGTCAGTAGTTGGCACGTGTGTTGACCCATAGACAATCGGCAAAAGACATACAGCAAACGTCAAACGTCAAATGTCATCGATACCGATCAATATTAGTGAAATTATTTATCTAAAATATTGTACATCCGAAAGCACTTCAATGAACACAGACAATATCGTTCTTTGAATGGCATTGCAACGCTTGCAAAATATATGTTATTTGACTCACCAAATGAGGTTGGATTTCGGTTTGAAATCCCTGTCTTAAATGGAGACATTATTATATAATTGCATAATATTGTAGAAATAAGCAATTTGTACATAAAATAACGATAATAACATTCAACTTCCATTCAGACGGTCGAGTTTTATTATTTATATTTAATCTGTATTTTTAATTAACATCATATTTTCGTTATGATGTGAAACTAAGGGCCCGTCCAAATACTCTAAGTATGCAACCCCATCATGTTGTCAAATTTACGTGAATACTTATATCTAAGTTCATGGAAATAGAATGCTATGAAGTCGACACCTTACTTTGAAAAGGTCTAAACTACTCTTGACACTGTTTTGAGATATGAGCGTTTGAAGTTTCGATTGATTAAAATTGACTTACAACAATGAGCAAGTAAAAATGTTTCAAATTAATTATTTGAAGCATATTTTTTCACAACTCTTGCTGAAAAATAATGATCTTAAAGATCTGATGGAAATAATGATGACAATCTTAGAACTTTGTCAAATAAATTTAGTAAAAAAAGTGTGCAGGTGCAGTGCAACTTCGAAATTCTGCTAACTTCATTATTCAACCACAGATAGATTTGAAATTCATACATACATATACATATATTATTGAATGCGGTAAATACAAGCTGTTCCGACCAGAAGGTCATTTTAGGCAAAATATCAATTATAAAGTAAGGTAGTGACTAAACACCTTGTTTGCTGATTTTAAACAGAAATATTATATTAACAACTTGTTTGAATTGGCATTTAAATGGTAGCACACCATTGTAACACGGTGAAAAAATAGCAATGTATTTTCGTTCTACACAAAATATATATATTTTGTTGATAGCTATTTCGCCTTACGCAATCGTCTAAACACCATAAGTTTCCAAACTTATTTGACCTATGGCCCACCTTTTAGACACTTTCAGGCCCCCCTGAGCTCCCTCCAGCCCGTCTCGGGGCCTGGAGGCTCACTTTGGAAACCTGTGCTCTAAGCTATCTTTGAACATATATTTATACTATTGTAGAAAAGAAGTTGTATTGTGTACCCTGTCTACAACAGTATATATGGATAAGTAAATATATGCTTAAACATAGTTCTGACGATGGCGTTTGCTGAAATAGCTATACCAACAATATACATATATTATAATTTCTATAGAACTAAAATACATTTTTATTTTGTTCACCATGTTACAATGCCATGTCAAATAATTTTAATACGGTAAGAAAAATAACAATGTATTTTAGTTCTACAAAAATGTATGTAGAACTTAAATACATTGTTATTTTTCTTACCGTATTATAATGCAGTTCTACTAAGTAAATGCCTACTCAATCAATCAAATAATTTTAGTAAAAAAAGTGTGCATGTGCAGTGCTACTCCGGAATTCTGCAAACTCCATTATTCAACCGTAAATAATTCTGAAATAAACATACATACATATATGAAAGAATGCAGAAAATACAAGCTTTTCCGACCAAAAGGTCATTTAAGGCAAAAATGTCAATTGGAATAAAGGTAGAAAGTAAGGTAACAAAGTGACGCCTATGGATATTCCCATTTTATCTGAAGTGACTATTCGCCATAATTACTTTCTATCGTGACTGAAATAGTAATTTCCCTGCTTATTACTAGCATAACTTGACTGCTGTTTTGCCACAAATGTCTTCTCTTTGAATTAACAAATTCAATTTGACGAAACGGAATTGAGAAAGACCGTCAGTTCATTTTGCATGCAATAAAACTTTAGTAAATGTCTAATTATAAACAAGCTGGCGAAACAGAAACTTAATATAAATTGAATGCTATACTTATAGTAAAAATGTTATTATTTTGCCGTTAATTGAATTTTGTATTTAGAAAACGTTACGAGTCACACTTTTGTAATTTGAATCGTTTGAATTGTGTACTATTCCATGAGTTTTGCTGTTGACGACCCGGGTTTTGCCTTTTGACATCTTCAGGCATTTCAAGTACACGAATGCATATGTAATACTCTTTCATAATAGATACATTTTGTATAACAAAATAAAGTAAAAAATATTATTCTTGAAATGCTCATTTTACCTCCTGTTCTCAGTGTTTTTTTTTATCCATTTTAGTTAATATGGATTTTTTTTTAGAATAAATTCGACTTCGAATTCAAGAATGTGCGTCGGTTGTAAGTCGGGGACTATCTGTACAGTGAAGTTGCAGTGCGATTAGTGAATATGAATATCCACAGTTTTACTCGTGATTTACACCTGGACATTGTCACAATATATTCAAGCTCTGAGTAGGTATCCCACACTTTAAATCCGGTAATACGGTTTGGTATCCTGATCACATCTTCTGTGAATCTTAAGATATGAATAACAAACGGTATATATATCCCAACACAATACGACAGTCGGGTATTATAATGTGGTTACATTACGAAGCACACAACAAATTCACGGCCCCTAGGAAGGGCCAGAAGATTTAAGCCCATAGAAGCTTTTGCATTATTCTCATCGTCTACTTTTTTTGCATACTGTAATGCATGCAACAGTCTTGAGTACCCCAAGAAATTTGCCCGGTCCGTGGTGCAGTGGTCTCCGTGACGGACCGCTTGGGTTCGAGTCCCGGTACGAGCAGACTTTTTTAGTCGATAAATCGATTCTGTTTATGTTTGTGTTGAAAAAATCTCTTCCCACTTGTTCGATCCCAAAAAAGCGACGCAAAGCGTGAACGATTAGCTAACCACAAGTTGTCATATCCTTTCAATTTCTGCTCTCTACTAAATGTTGAGCAACTGAGTAACAAATAGTTCTCGTAGAAAATAAAAATGAACACATTCACTGCGGGAATGGTAATTAATACCCGTTATTCCAACTGATGGTTAACTTTGGGAAGGGTATTTTTACCTTTTACATATTCTGCTGCTTAATGTCAGAAAAGGGTAGTGAAATCCGTTTGTTTCACGATAAACTCCGAGAGGAGATGACATAGTAAAAAATGAAAGGAATTTGACTGTGGTCGAGTGTCCCCGTCATTGCTTTCGGCTGTGAATCGTACAGGCTCAAATCCGACTCGGGGCTATTTAATTTTTCAATTCAATTATTTATTTCTGTACACGTTGTCTGTTTTCTTTAAAATTCCCTCTCACACTCACACTATCATTAAAACGTGACGTAGTGATAGCGAATAGCTAACCACTAGTGATGTCCTTATCTTACCCGTTTTCTCCTTATTCTCTTTTAAAAAGATAGATTGAGTTATTAAGTAACACGCAGTTTGCGTATAAATGTTCTGTTGAGATAAATTTCCATAGAGTCCATATGCTCCACATTAGAAGTGGACATTTCTCTTTTAGTGAATTAACTGTCATCGTGTAACTGGAAAGATATTATTTACATAAATAAAACAAATTATCTAATACTCTTTTAAATAACAGGAGGTACTTTTCAAATTTGGTCATCTACTTGTTGACAAAAAGAGAAAGTGAGATATTTTTATTATTTTTTTCTCATAAGTTTGTTTTTACTAGCAAAATTTTTACGTATAAAATAAATACGTTTTATCTCAAAGAATAACAGATTATGTGTAAAAATGCAAACTTTTCCATGTGAAGAAAAAAGGTCTAAAAGTTTAATCTAAAATTGGCAAAAACAATTTTGGAATTGACACGTTTTGCAAATTACCTCGAGAATTATATTCTTATAAAGATCTTGAGCGATCAGTTGACCATGCTCGCGATAAGTGAAAACTGTCCTGATCTTGAGAAGAATATATGTGGGAAAAGTATATACTATGTATATAACAAAGGTGGCCAGACTTTCGGCGAAGAAGTCAAAGCTGCGACCGGCGACTGCGACGGAGGATACCAGTGCGGTGAGTATTTCCCCTCCAATCCCCCCAACACCTTCCACCCACACCGACTACACTATCACTCCGCTAATCACGGATACACCCGAACAGTTCGCCTTAAAACGCGAACTGTACAATCTTCGGCAGGCACTCGCCAAACGCCAAACAATTCTCTTAACTTCTTACATTCAAAATGAATAGTAAAATCAAGTTAACATCATTTCAAACCGCCTTCTGGAACGCAAACAGTCGTTTGCGAACCGACAGGGCGGAAATTGAAATCTTTTACGTAGCCACGACCAGTGACGGCTGGTGACGGGGTGCTGGGGGGTGCAAAAGGAAGATTCAACTATTTTTCCGTACTACGGAAGAGAAACAGTTGGTATTGCGAACATCTGAATTGAAAGTCCATGCTATAGATGTGTTTGAAAATCCAATGAATAGGAAAAAACTCTTGCAAAAATGGTTGAATCTTCCTTTGCACCCCCCAACACCCCGTCACCAGCCGTCACTGGCCACGACATCGACATTTTACTCGTCGGTGAAACGGGCTTAAAGCCATGCCACTCTTATAATCTTGCAAATTACACTACACACAGAACCGATAGACTCACTGGTAGGGGCGGCGGAACCGCCATATTCATAAAATCATGCATCGAACACTGCGCAGCGACTCAGGTCGCAGCCGCAGCGACAAGCATCGAATCAACCGCGATCATAATTTCAACTAAGAACGCCGGACTAATTAGACTCGTGTCTATTTATGCTCCTCCTTCATTACCCCTCACTTCAACAGACCTAAAAAATCTGCTTGATGTCAATTTCCCATCGACAATAATCGCTGGAGACTTCAATGCAAAACATAGAAGTTGGAATAGCCGCGTAACTAACACGAGAGGTAGGATTGTCGACGCTTTCGCGATCAACAAACACGCCACCGTAGTGGCCCCTCTCGAACCAACTATTTATCACACCGGCACTAAGTCTGCCGATGTCTTAGATTTCGCACTCTTATTTGACATCTATCATGTACCTCAAATAAGAGTATCACCCGAATTAAATTCAGACCACCGACCGGTATTACTGTACTTCGGTGACCCAATCGACCCCTTAGCAATTGTTCAAAACACTGCTAAATTCCGTACGTCTTGGTTAGACTACGAAAATTACATCGCGGAAAATTTCACCCCGACCTCAAATCTCGTAACCACTGTCGACATCGAGCTCGCAGTTAAAAAACTAACGGACATTATGCACGCCGCGAAAGCATCCGCCTCCACGCCCATCTCCTCTGACGGGCATCGCCCCGATGTCCCTATCAGAATTAAAAACCTGATAAGGCAAAAAAATCGCGCTAAAAAGGAATGGCGACGAAATTATAATCCCATAGCCCGCGCCGAATACTTTCGCCTAACCGCGATAGTAATTCGTGAAACCAAACTTCAGAAAGAGAAATCTTTCAACGAATATCTAGCCGAACTCGAAAAGGGCGGACAGCCATTTTGGACACTAAGCAAAATCCTGCGATCACGTAAAAATCCGATAATTCCACTATCCGGTCCAAATGGCCCAATCTATACTGTCGAAGAAAAGTGTGAAACTTTCGCGGATTCCATAGAGAATCAATTCACACCAAACGACATAGATAATTCCGACCAATCGCTCGTACTTCGCGTCAACACGATAACCGATAAATACGCGGCTATCATGTCAGACGTATACGCGTCTCCCTCTCGCACTCCTATCGAACCCACTACAACGGGAGAGATAGAGACGCGAATAAAACACCTCGCAAACCGGAAAGCTCCCGGCCCAGACGAAATCTCTAACAAAGCGATCAAGCATCTCCCAGAAAACGCAGTGCTCGAGATCACTAATATTTTCAATGCGTGTTTGGAAATGCAACACTTTCCAGCCGCATGGAAAATCGCCGACGTAATCCTTATTCCTAAGCCGGGTAAGGATCACAAACTTCCACAAAACCACCGACCAATCAGCTTGTTACCTTCACTGGGCAAACTATTGGAACGAGTAATAAAATCACGACTCGATCAATTCGTACGAAATAAAAAACTTATTCCGGACGAACAGCACGGGTTCCGCGAAGAGCACTCCACGAACCACCAGCTTCTTAGAGTTGCTGACTATATCACAGACGGCTTTAACCGATATCTGCACACGATAAGGCTTGTTTCTCGACATATCCAAAGCTTTTGATAAGGTTTGGATTGAGGGATTAATCGTCAAACTCAACGAGGCCGGCCTCGATTTCCCGATGTTAAAAATGATAAACTCATTTTTAACAAACCGAAAATTCCGCGTCAAACTTCACGGAAAAAAATCTTCAGAACGCATCCCTACGGCCGGAGTTCCGCAGGGAGCCACCCTCTCTCCTCTATTATACAATTTATATACTTACGACATCCCGATACCGGCAAGCGACAGTCAGGCGATTCTAGCTATCTATGCAGATGACACCTCGATACTCGCCAGGTCGCTCAATCACAACAGAGCCACCGGTATTGTGCAACATGTTGCCGAGAATATCGCAACATGGTGCAAAGATTGGAGAATCAAACTCAACGCCGAGAAAAGCACGGCTGTCAAATTTTCTCGACGCTCAAACGGTCGACACCGTAGTGATACCTTAAACTGTATCACTATGTACAACCAGCCGATCCCGTGGTCGCAGACAGTAAAATATCTCGGCCTAACCCTCGATAAACGACTCACGTTCAATGCTCACATTGAACTCAAAGTCCGCCAAGCCACCCAGGTCACAGGCAGACTTTGGCCTACGATAGGGAGGAAAAGCTAGTTAGCCCTGAAAAGCAAATTGCTCCTATACACCGCGATCACCAGACCCATAATGACGTACGGATGCTTAATATGGCTTCACGCAAACAAAAACCACGTCGCACGACTTCAAAGGATACAGCGCAAGTCTCTGCGCTGCATCACTAACGCCCCATGGTTCGTAAGATCTTCCATCTTAGAACGAGACATGAAGCTAGACTCGATCGCCATACACACTCATAAACTCGCGAACAAACTCGCAGAGGATATGAAAAATCACCCGAATATTTCGATAAAATCGTTATTACACCCGTACACTAAATTCGCACACTTTGACCATCCTAGACCACTGGACGTCTTACTCCAAGACCCACCCTAGCTACACTCGGTACTCTTACCCTCCTAACCCTCCCCCTCACAGCCTACCCACTGGTATACGACGTCGCAAGACCCGGACCAGCCGAAGAAGATGACACCCGACACGGACTGTTGCGACCTGGCCTGGAGTGCAAAATATAACCACTCGAGGTCAGGGAGTCAGCAGCTCGTGTAACATCAAGAGACCTTCACTCATACCGACGACCACATTCCTCGCATGCGGCGTATCGATGTCCATCCACGCCGCAAACGAAGAAAGAAAAAAAAATGAGATATGTCAATCTATTTACATTCCTGCTTTCAAATTGTAAAAATTAATTGTTATTTAAAATCAATTGCTATTATAATTAAGAAACTGAAATGTAATTACTCGCAAAGATGGAAGGGATTAGGCTTACCGCCCAAGTCCCCGTTAAATAAAAATACTATACAAGCAAAGCAAGCACTTTTTTGCCGGCGATCGACTTTCGTTTAAAATTATTGGCGGCGATCGACCGACATTAAAAGTAGTAATTTAATGCCAACCCTTGTTTGACTCGGGTTTTAGAAAGAGATTTTCGTCGATAATCGGCTAGCTTTGAGATTTTAGCGTGCTGTCCCTGTCACACGACTTGTCTAAGGTATCTTGATCAGATAGGCGATGGACACTTTGGCCTCCCCTTGTTTATAATTTGTTTTATTTATAAAAAAAATGTCGTGTCTTTTTCAGATTTTGTCGCTCAAACACTTTTGTATGTTTCTATTATAAAATTGCTATTTATAAAGTACTAATTTAAATTGTTTACGATTCTTAGCGGATTGAAAGATTTCAAATAATCAGACAAGAATAAAGAAGAAAGAACAAAAACAGGTTCAAAATATTCCACTCATCCATTCATAAAACAAAGTAGAATGGAGAGAAGGTAACAAAGGCTAATTGTTAGCTATTTGCAAAGCATCTCAGTTTTTGCGGATAAGATAAGAGTGTCAGGAAGAGGTTGACAAGGATCAAAACAAAGCAAAAGCGTGTGCTGAAAATCGGGATTTTATTAATTATATCTATAAAATTAAAATATCATAATATAAAATTTTATAATTTACCTAATAAAACAAAAGAAGAGAATTAATTTTTCTATGCAATATTATATAAATAAATTATATCGGGAAATTGATAATCGTTGCATCTAATGAAGACCTTAATAGTTAATTTCTTTTTTATAGTTAATCGATAATTGTAATTTACACATACAATTACTAACCCAAGTCATTGAAATAAATTGACATTAAATCATTTGCTTATTCATCCATATTGCGATAGTAACAGACTAAATCACTTTTATTCTTAAATAAAGGCGATGCAAACTTAATAATACGCGTTAACTTAGTTTATTTGTATATTTGAATGCCTCAAGATGAAAGGCAAAACCCGAGTCGTTATCGACAAACATCATGAAAAGTAAAAAATTCAATCGATTTAATTTTCAAAGATCCATTACTTGTTTTCTCGCTGGAATACTACAACACAATCATTTTTATTGTGCTAACTGTCACTTCTAGGTGGAAAGGCGTTGTTTTAAAAAAATAGAACACATTCTTTTATCCTTCTTCCACATACAATAATCAATACTTTAGAACCGGTTCACCTCACCGCGAGCATTTTCAACTGATAAAAATCAGCATCTTTAATCAAAATCATCAGTTGAAAATTTTCGCAAAGTGAAACCGGTTCTAATATTTTTAAAATGTTATGTGAAAGAAGCAAAAGAAAAATATTTTATTCATTTATAATACTGCACGTTAAAAATGCCATGTTTTATATCGATGGACGAAACGCTTCCCATATCTAAATAAAGCGTTTTGTCTTGCCCATTCTTAACGTTAAAAATAAAACCTAAATTTTAAACAAAATATATTCATCGAATCAAATAAAAAATGTTTCTTGCAAAGTCGAAAGATTATTTTCCTCCGACTTTTTACTTATTTCAAAAATGGATGTGAGGATTTTTGGTACCAAAATGTTATTTCTTGTTACATATGCAACAACCTATAGAATATTTATTATAATTTGTTCGTAAATATGAATATAGGTAAACATTACAAAAATTTTAACAAAAACAAAAATTTACTACACCATTTTTATTTGAATATTATGGCTCATTTTTTTATACTTCCTTTTGTTTTAAAAATTACTTCCCCCAGAACAAGTACGGCGATTCAACTTTTGTAAATTTAACATTTAAATTGCATTTAAAATGTTATTTATTCATACATTAGTAAAGTCAACGCCATTGCTACGTTATTTTTTTGTCATAATTCTTTTCCAGATGTTTTTATGTTATATTGTGATGTTAAACATAATTCCTAGAGAGTAATCAAAATAAAGCTTTTCCAGCAAACAGCCCGCGGTAAAAAACCAAAAAAAAGCACTTTGCAAATACTGCGAAAATCTTTTCCTTCGCAAGCCCTGCATCCACACAGGGTTAAACTTGGAATCAGTGTTATCCTTAGACTAATAACAATATATGTACAAATTCAAAAGCGATGGAAAAAATTCATCTAAAATTTCCACGATAAGATTCCTAGATATATCTTAAAATTATAAGCTGTACAGTGATTCACTCAAGTTTAAGTCGTTCCGTTACCTTGCTCGTATGTCGAAACAATTTTCCCCATTGAAATTAATTGAAATGCCATTAATCCGTTCCAGCTCCCAAAAATGTCGGTTGTGCGAAAGAGATAGAAGTAGGTCCATAGCATTTGACAGTCGAAGTAGAATTCAATAACAAGACAGATATACATATACGGATTTTCCACCAACACATTCATATGCACCCTCCAGTGCTGTGAGACTTGTGACTTGAGATCGGATGTAATTGCATGTTCAGTGGAACCTCAATATACGAGTTAAATTCGTTCCGTAACCTTGCACGTATCTCAAAACAATTTTTCCCATTGAAATTAATTGAAATTAAACGTATGGGATTTGTCGGTTGTGTGAAAGAGACGGAGTGAAGTATGTTTTTTAAAGTAGGTCCATAGCGTTTGATAGTCGAAGTAGAATCCAATTCCAACACAGATATACGGATTTGCCACCAATATATTCATATGCACTTCTTCCACACATACTCAAAGCGCACACGGATACCCGGCCGTTTCTCGAATCTCAAATGTTGCTTGTATTTAAAAGTACAAATTCGCTAGCTCGACGGCTCGTATCTTAGGGCACTCGTATCTCGAGGTACCACTGTATTTCTAAACCCTTCAAACATACAAAATAATCAATTTATTCTTATGATATTAATACAAAAACGAGTTTATATTTTTTAATTTAATAACTTCAATTTGCCATATCACACAGCCGCTTGCTATTCAGTAAAATTAATACTGCCGTTAGTCAAAATTTCCTTAACAATATTGCAAGAGAAATGAAGTTGAATAAAACGATTATTTGATTTCAAAGTAAAATCATCTCTTCGCAACTATAATTAAGGTATTTTCTTAAAACAATATTAACGAGAAGATAATTAACTTATGTATTTTAGGAATTCAGTGCATTTTCTCTGACACTACAAAAAAAATCCTTAAAACAAAGAGAAAAATATATTTTCAGCCAAAGCTAAAAAATGTAACTTTCAGGCTAAATATTTTACTAATAGTGTGTAATGTTCATATATTTTCACAATGTAATGTAATAGTAGGCTATTTTTATGTATAAGTATTTTATATGATATGTCATTAGTTATTTTCTGATACGTCAGTGCATACCTATTTTGTTCTGAGAGTAAATATTTCAAGCTATTAAAAAGATCATTAATAGGGTGCTTACTATCACATCTTGGTAGAAAGAAATTATGCTATATAAACAAAAGACTTTTTGTGTACTTACAATATTTACAATAAAATAACCAGTTTTGATAATCCCGAGCAGAAATTTATACTGAAATATTTATTTATATTAAAATATCTATCCAACCAACATGAAAATAATACAGACTGCAAAATACATTTCTTTTAAATATATCATAGTTACTAGTTTTCCCAGTGCCTTTCAACATCCGCCCCTGTGGCTGACTAATCTTTAGATGTCACGACCAGCCTTCAGTTTCGCCAAGGGACAGACAATGCTGATTGAAAACAAACAGGGGAAGCAAAAGTTCACACTATTTTCCGAGAGGAGTGTTTTTTGCCACCCCCTCTAACACCCTCACAGACTATAAAATACATATAAATTTAAGGCGTGACAAAAGAGGCCGAACAAGATTATCTTTTGAAGGGTAGACGAACAGATTGAGCTAAAATATCGCAGTTAATAGGCAAAGGATCAGCATTTTTTTTTTGACTCGGCAGTGAAACTGTGTTTTTGTTTAGATCGTAGAAACGGCTGTGTATGAAATTATTTAAAGTCATTCTAAGCCAACAGTAAAAACTTCTTTAGTACCTCTTCCACATAAAATTTATTTGATCAGGATCGGTTTCGCTCATGGCGAGCATTGTCAACTGATAAGAAATACAAAACAACAGTGATGTTTATACAAAAGTTAAGTAAGGTATGACAAACAATTGGTAGAAAAACTAAGCAAATAAATGAGGCAAAAAACAAGAAAAATAGACTAAACGAAATTGTTGGCTCATTTGAAATAATTACCGAGATTTCCATCTAATTATGGTTGACAGACATGCAGATTTATTTTATTAAATGTACTCATTTTTGGGCTTTTACTTTGTTAATGATAATTCATATTTAATTAATTTATTATGTATTAGTTTGCCTACCTGGCCGATCCTGTGCGGACCAAATCCACAACCTTAGATGCCTTCTCCAGCAAAGCAATGAATTCAATAGCTCGCTTGCGTGTTGCTTTGTCGACTACGAGAAAGCCTTTGATAGCCCGCATAGGCCTTCCCTATGGGCCATTTTAAAGCTTTATGGGATCCCACCCAAGATAATCGCCATCATCAAATGCTTGCACGAGGGCAGTGAATGCTGCATAAGAATCGGTGACGTAACTACGGAATGGTTTGGCATCACTACCGGCGTCAGACAGGGCTGTGTTCTAGCTCCGTTCCTCTTTATAATAATCTTCGACTTCATCCTGAGGAAGTCAATTCCACCTGACCGAGGAGTAACCGTTGCTCCCAACCTGAAACTATGTGACCTCGAGTATGCCGACGACGCTGTCATCTTTGACAAATCAGTTGCGGGTATCCAGGAAACAATGGATAGACTGCAGAGCAACTCGTATCGCGTTGGCCTCAAAATCAACGCGAGTAAACCAATGTGCTCTGCAACAGCGCCTGTCCAGATCCAGACTACTCTCTGTTGAGTGCGGGGCAAGAAATCGAGAGAGTCGATGGTTTTAGCTTGGGAGTACACATCACGGGAGATGGCAACCCGCGTAATGAGCTCGCGATCCGATTAGGGATAGCTGGAGCAACATTTAATTCAATGCGGAAAGTCTGGGACTCACGGCTGTACTCGGTCAGAACCAAGTGCCACTTGTTCAACGCATGCATACTGACTGTGCTGCTTTACGGTTGCGAGTCATGGCACATCACAAAAAGCACAGGGTAACCGTATACTGTGCTTTGAAAACAGATGCCTGCGGCGAATACTAGGAGTACAGTGGTTTGACTTTGTCAGGAATACGGAGGTAAGAGAGCGGACAAACCAGCCCCTTATTACGTCCAAAATTAAAAGGCGACGATGGACCTGGCTTGGACATGTGCTGCGGATGCCCCAGGGGAGCCTGAATCCTGCCTGCCTCTTCTATCAACCTGATGGATCCCGACGCCGCGGAAGGCCTCTGATGACCATCCATAGGATGTACTCAGGGGAGCTAAGGGACGCCGGGATGACCTGGGAAGATGCGAGGAGGTTGGCGGGAGACAGAGAATCTTGAGGCACCGTGTGGCGGCCATATGCTCCAAATAGGGAGCGGATATGGGAAAAAAAAAAAAGTTTGCATTGCTAAGAGGTCTTCAATCTTTTATTTTTAGTCTATTTTTCTTGTTATATGCTTCATTTATTTGCTTCGTTTTTCTACCAATTGTTTGTCATAACTTACTTAACTTTTGTATAAATATCACTGTTGTATTGTATTTCTTATCAGTTGACAATGCTCGCCATGAGCGAAACCGGTCCTGATCAAATAAATTTTATGTGGAAAAAGTACTTAAAATGTATTATTATTTTTACTATAATGCCTTTCCACCAAGGATTGACAGTGAACACCTTAATAGTGCGTAAAAACTTCATTATCCAAATATCACGGCCAAACCTACTAAAGAACTTCTCGTAAATTTCAAGTCCACGGAAATGCTCGCGATAAGCGAAACCGGTTCTGATCTTTACAAATAAATGGTGGAATAAGTAGAATAGTGTCTTATTATTTTTTTAGTAAAATTATGGCCGTATAATATTGACAGTGAACATTTCAAAAGTGAGAATATGTTTATTTTATAACTAGGTACATACATAGACGAGTAAAAAGATAATATAAAATTTAAAATAACTTTGATTATTCCACGTATTGTGCTACTAACTGTGACTAGTGTTTCGCTTCTTTCAGAGGCATCTTAATCAAACTTTGCGATAGTAAGTCTGAAGATGCATCTGAAAGAGGCGAAACACGTGTCACAGTTAGTAGCACAATAAATGGAATAATAAAAGTTTTTTTTTTATTAAATGTACTTCCACAAAGTTACCGCCGAAACCATCGAAAGGAGTAAAAAGATACTTATTAATATATTATATTATAAAAGTTTGGTTAAGTTATTTTGAAATGAAATTTGTCATCAATAAATAATCAAAATAAACATGTCCGCTCTCAATTTGGAGCATATGAACTCTTGACGGTATTTATCTCAAAATATGATTTCTACGAAAACTGTTCGTTGCTCTGTTGTAAAACTTCTCCTTTTCAAGAAAAATATATATTAAAAGGATATAAAGACTTGTGGTGAGCTAATTTGTCAATCTACGCTTCGCTTATAGAATCAAATGGGTTTAAAGATTTTTTTAAGCAACACAAACACCCATGCCTTTGAACAGAATTGATTAATCCAGTACAAAAAAAAATGCTGAATTTTCGACCCGACTAATATATAAATTTACCATATCAATTATATGCAGTAATAAGAGTAATATTTTCAAAATGTCGACAGTATAAAAGTTTTTAAACAATTTACATATTGTTCGTTTTATAATAATTTCAAATGGTATGTTTTTAAGAATATTCCTAAATTGTATATTGTAGTAATAACATAAAGCGGACAACAGTATTTGCTTACCTGGAAAAATATTCTCTTTATGTCTTATTTGCTTTCACTGAAAATTTACTCTTAGTTAGGCAAATGTTTTCAATGATTTTTTCTTTAAACAAAGCATATTTTATTTATACGCTGAAACGAATCTTTGCCGCCTCTATGCCATCCGGTCCGTGGCGCAGTGCAACGGCTTTGACTTGCGTGCCAGACCGCCCGGGTTCGATTCCCGGTACGAGCGGATGTTTTCAGTCGATAAATCTGTTCAAAGGCATGGGTGTTTGTGTTGTTGAAAATCCCTTCCCACCTTTTCGATCCCAAAGAGCGACGCATAGTGACAGCGATTATAGCTAATCACTAGTCCTGTCCTAGTCCTCGTATCCTTTCCATCCCTACTCTCATCGAAAAAGAGGAGTTGAGCAACTGAGTAACAAGCAGTTCTCGTCTCAACATATGTTGAGATAAACTCCGTGAGGAGTCCATATGCTCCAAGTTGGGAGCGGACATGGTTAAAAAAAAAAAAGCAACTCAGTAACGAGATATTGTCATGATTGAAATATACACTGCTCTCTACAATTCTTAACAATTCTAGTGCAGTTTAATGAATAACAGTGGTTTACCAGCCGATATTGTTTGGTTAAAAAAACACATATAAAGCTGATAAAATTAGAACTATCTTAAATAAAAAGCTGCGCTGAACACATATTATACTGTTGGCAATTATTTGTTTTATGAATAAATCAAATCAAACGATAAGTTATGTAAAAATTGCATGCTATCATTTGTTTACAAATTCGTGTTCCAATAAGCTGCAAAACTGTTCTCACTAGCGAATGTAGTCTAAACCTTTGCCCTTTGAGTTGTGTGGCCGTACATGTGGTCCAACTATTTTGTCAAATTTCAATATGCCTTTTAAAATTCCTAAGGAAATATCAATACCTCAAATAGTTATGGATATTCTTCCCAGAACTATGGATAAAAAAATACGTTATATATTTTTATATATTGTTGAAAAAACAGTCTAAATTAACTCACCACTGAATGAATAATTAGTATTAGAACATTTTTCTATAAATAGCGATGATTTGTTGTTTATCAGTTAAGAATGCCCTTGATGAACGAAACTGGTACTGAACTTAATTGATTAATTGTGGAATAAGTACGAAAAATGTTTATTACAAGCTTGTGTTTATTATAGCAAGTATTTATTAACAGTGAACACATGAAATTCGAGTCATTGATTTTCTTGGCGTTAGCTTGGAAAGTATCAAAGGAATCGATTTATATTTGCTTACATAAATATATTGTTTTAAAAATTGAAGGAATATCTTTGACATTTAATTTGTGGTATATTTCAAGCGGTAAGAGGCCATATGGTAGAGGCCCGTTGTGTGTCTTTGGCAAGCTCTCATCTGGAAAATCGGAAACCGAGAGGGTGTGCAAACTTTATTGTTTAATGTCGATTCGGAATTTTCGTAATGGCGGATTATAAATGTTCTCACAAGAATCTCGCCGGTTGCTAGAACGCTTTCAAACGACTTTGGAAACTATTCGAGTGTGCATGAAATAAAATGCTCCGCGGGTTAGTGTATTTATATCTAAATTGCGTAACATAGATTTAATCACAGTCGTTTAAACTAATTATTAATTTGTCAAGAACAAGAATTTAATTGACCTTTCGTGGAATCACGTTGATTTCGTTGTGAAATATTTTATTTTTAAACCTATAGCCCAGGTAATTTTTATGAGTTATGTATTAAATTCAATTTAAAGTTAATAACTCAGTGAACTTCACATGAAAGTTTGCGTCATTGTATCAGGCTTCCAATTAAAAATGTCTAGACCATTCCTCGAAGGAAAAACTTTTTAATGTTGTACCAAAATGTTTTCACCTGCGCTTTAAAAAAAGTTTTTCTTAATAAAATACTTGTTGGCTTCTCTTATATAAATTTATAAGGAAAAGAGAATCTTTTCAGAAATTTATCGTACACTAGACGATACTAAAAGGTAAATTACGAAGATGTTGACGTTGTAATTATATTTTCCAGTCATGTAATCGAGTGGTCTACATCGTTGGCTTCAGTATCGGTACGTAAAACTATAAATGGATTTTCCAATCAATTTCTGGTTGTCTCTTCAACGGTATAGCTTTTTGTTGTGTCTCAAATTCATACACGCCCATCCAATCCTTAAAAAAAGATTTCGTGAGAACGATCAGCTAACAACGGGTTTTACATAATCAGTATCCTTATATGCTTACTGTATTTGTGGAATTAAAAACTGAATAACACGCAGATATTGAAGATTAAACTGAGATTAAGTCCAATACAATTCCATATACCCAACATTGGAAGCGGGCGTTTAAGATTCATTTTAATAATATTACACATTTATCCCGATTTAAGTAGATTTTTTTTACCCGGTTAACTTTACCGTTATGAAGAAAATGTATTTTATTTATTTGAGGCGTCCAGCATCAAACACGGCCAAGCCATGTTTTTGGCGATGTACACTTTTTTTTGATTCCGGTAGAGAATTTTTAAGCCTACAATTGTACATTTACATATTTCAGCTTAAATATCGTACTATAAGGGTACGAAAATCAACTTTCAATAATGATTTTACTATCAAAAGTGGCCAAGTCAACGGCATCTTATCAATAAGCAAGAAAGCGACCGTGAAACACATCTCAATAGAAAAGAGCCGTGGAGAAACAGAAACAGAAAGTTATTATTAAAAATTATACATTAAAAATGGACATTTCAATTCATTTCTGTTTCAAAAGCTGCTAAGTCATATATTTAAAGTGTTTTTTTTGAAAATACCTGACGTTTAAACGCAAATTTTAATTTATCAGTATTATTATTTACAGTATAAGCAACTGAAAAGATTAAAAAAAGTCAAAAAAATTCTTCAAAACGTATTCAAACAGAATTTCGGCTCTCTTATTAATTACATTTTTCTATTTACTTACTTACAATATAAACTTTGCATTATATTTACTTAGAATATACCTAGTTGTTTTCTATGTATGAACTTTCAATATAAACTAGAGTTGAGCATGAAATCATCGCGCTAAAAACTGATCCAAATTTGGAACGTGTTCGTAAATTCAGAGAATGAATTTACGATAAATAGAAAACAATCAAAGATGGATAATGGATTAAAAATAAATTCTCAAATATTTAAGACAACATGGATACTTCCACTAATTGTGAAATTTAAATGATCAGTGCTGCTAATGATGATGGAAGAGAACTCGAACCAGTCATAGAGAATTTATCATCGTTTTATGCTCAAGATTATAACATGTACCTACTACAATTTGAAACTGTGGAACGTTCTTTACGCGTATTTTTTAAAACGCACCTTTTAATTTAATATGAAATCAATGTTTTTATTGCACTACGTTTTTGTATGATTGAACCTTTATTATATTTTAATTTTTTTTGAGTTCCTTGATTTTTTACGCGGTTTCCATTCACGCGCCTAAGTTATAAGCGTTATTAATGCGTAAATCAAGGGGTTTATGTAAATTATATCTTTCAACTAACCACTGTGTACTAGTTGTAAGCTTTATGTATGTTTCATATTTTCACAAAGCTTGTTATAATATTCAAGCCGTGCAATGTATACATAATGTTGATCTGTTGTAGTGTATTGTATTTACTATCTATATCCTTTATTTATTCAACACAATGAATTATTTGCATGAAATTTCTATTGATGTGACCTTTATTTAAAACTAACAACAACGTGTGGCCATTTTGAAGGCTTTTTGCCAGGGCTGTAGAGTCGGAGTTAGAGTCGGAGTCGGAGTCGTCGCGTCGTTTCGGCCGGAGTCGTACTCGGAGTCGAAAATTTTGAAAAGTTTAAACTTTTTATTTCTGCTTATATGTAATATGTCAAATTTGGCTATTGGCCAGATTGGTAGGGTTGATATTTAATTGAATACACATAAATAGAAAAATTAGGAAAAAAAAATGTCTATATTAAACTTTTTTAGTCGGAGTCGGAGTCGTGTTTTTGGTAAATGCTGGAGTCGGAGTCGGACTTTTTCTTACCGACTCCACAGCCCTGCTTTATGTGACCTATATGTGGAATATATGTGGCCTATATATGGCCACTGTGTGGAATGTGTGTGGCCTACATGTGGACATTTTTGCTTCTTCAATAAAATTTACTTTAATAGTTTGAGTAGTTTTAGAACAGGTTGCTCAAACCTCCTTGAATCTTAATATCTGAATTGAATATGTGGGCAGTTGAGCTTCGTAAATTTTTAATAACATCACAAATTACTGCTCGGCTTTTGGTTGGTTGAGGCAATCATAAATTCATACGCAAGGAAATTCAAGGCGTCACGCAGAAATTGAAGTAACCTCGTAACGAGATGATATAATTTTAGGATATATATATTCACCGTTCATAATTGTTTTGAGATCATTTCAAAGATTTGCTCTCAATTAATGAAACATTTTAGCCAATTAAGACAGCAACATAAGCTTTTTAGATCAGTATAATAAATATAATTAGTATAAATAAATTGATTGTGGAATCAATATTTTACAAAAAATGTTTTAATATTTTTTAATAGAATGACTTACCACAAAGTATTGACAGTGAAAACTTTGAAACTTTTTTTTTAACCATGTTCGCTCCCAACTTGGAGCATTCGGACTCCTCACGGACTTTATCTTAACATATTTTTTTTCTACGAGAACTGATTGTTACTCAGTTGCTTAACCTCTCTTTTTCGAAGAGACAAGTGGATGGAAAGGATACGAGGACAGGACTAGTGGTAAGCTCATCGCTCTCGCTATGCGTCGTTCTTTGGGATAGGAAAGGTGGGAAAGGATTTTCAGCAACGCAAACACCCATGCCATTTGAACAGATTTATCGACTAAAAAAATCCACACGTACCGGGAACCGAACCCGGGTGGTCCGGCACGCAAGCCAACAACGTTGACACTGCCCACGGACCGGACACTGATAAGCTTTTTATTGTGATTTTTTTTACTTCTATTTTACTATTCGTTACTTTAATTTCATGGGATGAAATTTGAGCACAATTACTTACCAATCATTTCTGCTCCCAATGTTGAGCACATGGACACCTAACGGATGTTATCCCAACAATAGTTTTTCTCAGAGAACTAACCTGCCCAGTTGCTCAACCTCTCATTTTTTTAGAGAGAATATATAGAATGGATAGGACTAGAACAGCTATTATTGTTTGTTATCTTGCTGACGAAATCAAAATTTCAGTCTTTTATTATTCTACAATACACTTTTCTCTGTGAATGGTATAATTTGGGTCAGTTAGAATTGGAGTGAGTTTAAATGAATATTAATTTGTCCTTCAGGTGGTTGACAATTAACCACCACTGCTATTTTATCTTAAATATCTATCTTAATAGGAGTGAGACAATGTGTAAACTTTTGATATTCTTAAATGTTTGTTTTTTACACCTTTTTCGGAAAAAAAATATGATTTAATCGACTAATTTCGTCGCAATTAAATATAAAAGAAAATAAGTCTGATTATTATTGGCCGAAAACCCTTTATATCGTCGCTACAAATTGCCAGGACTCAAACTTAATTATCCAATTAAAAAAACTTGCGTTGTGTGGGGTGAGAAAATATGTTGTAAAGCTGCATGGGATTACCTGTTGAAAAGAATATTTATGTTCTGATATTATGATTCATTCGTAAGGCTGCACGTAATTCTCCCCAATGATTTTTGTGTACCAAGACTGTCAGTTTACCACACCTGACTCAATGTAATGAAGTATAACATTTTCTTATGTTTTTGTGCCCAGAATTAGGCTCTTTTATTTCTTTTTACATTTTAGTATTCTGTGCGGTATTTGTGTTTATTTACATAACTTGGGAATTATTTTTTGTGGCAACCATTTTTCCGCTTTGTTCCCAATTGTTCATTTTTACCTCTGCGCGTGATTTGGGGCATTTACCTACATCAAACACGTACTTAGCACCCCATCCTTTATCTGCCTTTCATGAATAGGCGGTTTTAACCCTTAAATGCTTGTTTTTTTTTACTTTTTAATGAAATAAAAATACCATTACGAGCAAAAGAAAATAAACATAAGAGGAACAATAAAATTGAAAAATATATGTTATAATTTTTTGATACATTTTTACGCAATAAGAGTTTAAAACTAATATACTAATATTGACTTTTTTTTTCAGCTATGTCCACTCCCAATTTGGAGCATATGAACTCCTTACGGAGTTTATTTTAACATATGTTTTTCTACAAGACCTGTTACTCAGTTGCTCAACCTCTCTTTTTCAAGGAGAGTAGGGATGAAAATGATATGAGGACTAGTGGTTAGATTATCGCTGTCACTATGCGTCGCACTTTGGGATCGGAAAGGTTAGAATGGACATCCATTGCCTCTGAGCAGAATCTGAAAAAAAGTTGCTCGTACCGGGAATCAAGCCCGGGCGGTCCGACAGGGTAGCTCACTGCACCACGGACAGGATATGTTTTAAGTTGAATAAAAAATAATTTATAAGTCATTTTAAGCATTACAACAAAACTGTTTTAATTTATTTTATCTCTATTATCAAGTCAATAAAGTACGATAAATATGTGTGTTAAGTTAAATGAAACGGATCAAAAAAACAATTTTTATGTTCATTCAGATATTGAGTACATGATAAATGTTTTCTTATTCTAATATTGTACGATCTTCTTGTTTGATCAATTTTCATGGTTTCCTTTTTTTCGTTTGTATCTATGTAAACTGTTTTCACAATTTATAGTTGATTAGTTGATGCATCAATACTTTAAGCTTGCATGCTCCCAGTTTTTACCTACGTGGTCGTTACCAAGGCCAGGCATTTTTTTTGTCAGAACTTTTTTGTCGCCTAGGTCTTTTGAGATGCCAGTCGCAAGAGCCGTTCGGCTGATACGTGCACTGCTTGTTGAGGTGGACATATTCAACAGTGAACTTGGTGCTTTGTTTTTAAATTTATTTTTATGTAATTAATATATTTCTGTTTCATATTTTTTTAATGCTGTGCTATATGATATGCTATATTTAACATATCATATTATATTTATAACACTTTTCAAATGCATGGCGCGATTTGGATCATCAATGCATGCTCAACTCATATTTTAATAGCAATTAAGCATAGTGATCTACTTTTATTTTTGTATATTGTAAATGATACAAACTGTTTACTACGCGTCAATTCAAGTAAATCCGTGCACTTGAAATGTCTGAAGATGCCGAAAGGTGAAACCTGGGCTAGCGCTATAACTTATGGAAAAGTACAAAATTCAAACAATTAAAATTTTATGTAGAAATTCTATCAAGCACCCTCAGTCGAATTTCTTAGTTAAATAAATATATGTTGTTATTTTTATAAACCCTCTCTTCAATCACGCACATTACTATACATATTCTATGTTCGTGTTTTTTTATTCTCATCAATGAAAAATTTAGGAATTATTATGTAAGCAGTTTCTGTATAGCAAAATCGCTTTTCGTTTTGCAAAAAAAAATAAACAAAAGCTCTCACTTAACGTGTGGGCTCAAGGGTTAAAACAACTCCTCTTTATGCTTTTAAGAGGTTTTCTTAGTTTGGAACGTTCGTGAGGTAGATTCAGGTTTTTCTCACTGGCCTTTAACGCGAAGCTTGACGTTGTTTTACCAACTAATATTTGTATTTGTTAAAAATCCGTTTATTTATTTAAAATGGTTACCAGGACAGGGCTGGGCTGTTGAGTCGTTGAAAACAAACACAACTTCAGCTTTAAGTCTGAAATTGAATCACAATTCCAACTCTGATGTCGCTTTTTATAATAATGTAAAATTTAATGTTGTTTCTACTACTTTCTACGATTCTCATGTTTCTCAAGCCAAGGCTTAGTAATAATATATAAGGACAAAAGGTCACCTCCATTATATTTTATGTCCGCTCCCAACATGGAGCATATCCACTCCTCGCGAAGTTTATCTCAACATATTTTTTTTCTATGAAAATTGCTAGATACTCAACCTCTCTTTTTCGAATAGAGTACAAATTTAAAGGAACGAGGACTGGGATATGACTAGTGGTTAGCTAATCGAACGTGCTACGCGCCGCTTTTTGGGGGAAGGAAAAGTGAGAAGACATTTTTACAACACAAACACCCATTGCCTTTGAACATAATCAATTTAACGACCGAAAAAATCTGTTATTATCGGTTAGACTTCAACGCAATAATAGTATTTTAACGAATTTAAAAACATGTGTAAAGTGCACCAAAGAGATCTAAATAATGATGAGCATGTCATGTATAATATATATTTTCTGAAATGATGATGAATTTCTTATTTAGCTTAGAATGCTGAACTCCAAACAGTTTTCTATGTGGCAGTCAATTGCTCTCTCACCCGGTAATAGCCTATGTACAACAATCAAAACCACTTAACCTGACTGTTCGTGCGTAAAAAATAAACAGGCTCTGAGTTTGCCAATAAAGTTTGTAATATTTTGTTATGTTATTCGGAGAAAGAAAAGGAAGTAAGCGGTGATCAAAGTAATGGCTGTTTCGATCAATAAATGCAAATTTATTTACTGCCAATCCGTCGGATTGATATTGTAGAAATTTAATAAAGATATCTTTACAATCAACGGCTTAAGATTTGTAAATAAAATATTATTTCTGCAATTTATGTACATGTATGTTACAGTGAAACTGTATTCTCAGTAAAAATATATTCTTCTCCAAGCTGTTATTGAAATTAAATTTGACCACCCTATCTATCTTCAGCCCTATGTTTGTCTGTGTTTTTCTTTGGTTCTCTTTTTATAAAAGGGACTACTTGCTGATTCTGTATCATTGAAGCAAACCAAAATTTAAGGCCGGCAAATCATTGACTTGGGCCAATAATTTCAATGATCGTGTCCAGTGAAATCATGTTGTCATACAAATCTATTACTTGATACATTTTCACTGAGAATACAGTTTCACTGTAACATATACACAAAACTCGTCATATTTTTTCATGAATAGAAATAAATGGTGTCGTCAAATTAATGATTAAATACATTCATTATTTATTTTTTAGTACTTTCAACTGATAAATATGGAATACATACAAAAATATACATTCTTGAATATTCAATGCCTGTCTTCACTAAGTATTTCTTTGTCTCTTAATACTCAAAAATGTTTAATAGTCCTATTTTTTTCATTTACCAATAAGACATTTACTACCTTCGATGGATTCGGCGGAAACTTTGTGGTTCGTGTAAGTTCGTTCTAATACCAAAATTAAAAAAAGCTTTCAATGTTCCACGTATTGTATTGCTGGATTATGAGACTTGTTTCGCCTCATTCAGGGTCATCTTCGGACTAACTATCGAAAAAGTTGTTTAAGTAATGGCAATTACTGAAGCAATCTTTAAGTGGCGTAACACGTGTCACAATCAGAAACACAATACGTAGAATAATCAAAGTTGTTTAAAATTATATATTTAAACAATTAATGTATATGTAATTCATTAGACTTGTGGGTTAAATGTATTTAGTTTTCATAAATGTATCTCTTATGAAAAAGCATTTGTCCTCCGTGTTATTTAAATTAAACTAAATTCTATTATGGGGTTAAATTTCAGGCCGTATTTGGTAAAAAAATACGTCCATGTTTAGTAATTCATAAGATTTTAGTCAACCAAAGAACCGCGTCAATAAATAATTCTGAAATGTTTGTAATAAAAATAAACCTAAATTTATATACATTGTATAAATAACAACTGTATGGAATGCAATATTTCATATATGTACATAACTAAATATTGAACATATTACTATTGACGCATCGCTGCATATTGAATCGAAAGAGCTTTATTCCAAAATGATTGTCAAAGATATACATTCATTCATTCTTTATAGTGCATTTTTTATTATTGATATAAAACACAGATTATTTATAATCAAATAATATATCATATTGAAATGTGTTACGCCGTTCACGTCCATATTTTTTTAGCATAAGCCTTCTTCTGTACATCATTATGTCGATAATTTATGATTATGACTTCTATGAGGGAATCCAACCCCGATCCAAATTTTAAATCACGGGATTTCAGGATAACAATTTAAGAATCCCGGGATTGGTTGAGGAGATGGGTTTTTTATGGCTTATATAATATTTGATTTTTACGAACAAAATTGATAGTATCGATGTAAAATGTAATTTTTTATATAATATTTATCACTTGTTTTACAATGTACGTAATATCTATAGAATAAATGATATTGTGATATAATATAACAATGTACATAAACAAAAAAAAACCACAGTTAAAATTTGCAAATATAATTGAAAATGCTTGATGAAAATTAAATATTAAATTAGAATCATTTTAATTTTGTAATTTTCAATGAGTTTTTTCACTAGCGACTCTGGTTTCGTCTTTCCGCATCTTCGGGCGTTACAACTGCACGAATAAAATAGCTGACATCGTCTGGACTGCAACACTACTGATCAGTTCAAAATACAAAAGATTCAAATTTTAAATGTTAATATTCCTAGTTCTCGTATCCTTTCAATCCCCTACTCACTTTGAAAAAAAATATGTTGAGATAAACTCAGTGAATAGTACATACATGCTCCAAGTTGGGATTTTGGAATCGAATGTTTCTTTATTCAGGTAACTTAAAATGTATGTTGCCAAATCATTTTAAAAGGATGCAAATTTACAAAAATCCAAAAATTGACCGTTATCTTGGGACAAGATTCTTAAGTTATGTATGACACGTTAATCATTTGATAAAATTGACTACTTTTTTTAAAATTGATTGTTTAACTGTTTTTTTATAGTAGGGCATATTTTCTTCAAGTATCTTTTTCCTTTAGCTATTCTTAAGCGGTTGATATGAAACTTTCTGTGGTGTGGAATTTTAAATATATATATCAATCAAAAGAAAAGTGAGTAGACTGCGCAAGCTTTAGGCAATCATGTCTCAGTTTAGCTTTTATTCTAAGACTGATGAAAGCTTATTTCTGCTAGAAGCGCTGTCGTATTTGTTCTTAATAGTTTACTAACTCTACTGTTTACGCTTTAGGCAGTTTTGATTCAAAAGCTCTACGTTTAGTTCATATGAAGTAACTTGAAAAATATGACGATTAAGACGGTATATATTTTATATACTTTGATGAGATACAAATGAAAATATTAAAGTAGGTTCTTAAACTTTTAAGGCCTTTTTTATGGGTATGAGTACAGGTATGGGACCAGTGATAATGGTGCACTTCGCTATCGGTTTACATTGATTTATGATGACAGTTTTCCACATATGAATATTAGCTTTCATAGATAATGTCTTTGAGATACCGATTCATAATTTTATTTTCGGTTTTGTTAAATATTTTTGTCATAATGAGGAATATAAAAATCTGCATTACATGGTTGACTCTTGGGATATGCGTTGTGTTATATCCGGTGGATCATAATAAATCAGGTTTATTCAGACCAAACAATATATGTATTTCAATGTCGATAAAGATTTTTTTTACATAAATAATGACAAATCAATCCTGAAAATTTCGAGATTATGTTTTCTAATCCCGGGATTCATCAGGTGGTTGGAAATCTTCGTGATACCGGGATTAGAAACCCTAGTTCTGACCGAGTAAGCTGAGGTTAAATATATATCCAACTATTTATTAATTGCAGACTTATGCATCCGCATAAAATTTTTGTTCACGTAATCGTAAGTATAAAAATATTATATTATATTTATAAGAATAAATAAATTTACTAATAAGATTGTTAATTGAAATAGTGATGGCAAACCTTGCAAAGGCTTCGCGGATAATCGGATTAAATGGCGGCGAAGGCATGAGAAGAAGAATATATTTACTAGAATGCGGTGTACATCTAAGAATTTCTCGCAAAAACATCGCATAAAATTATCAGAGTCGGGCTCGAACGAAAATATATCTAATTAATATAATGTATTATTAATACAACTTTTATTTCAAAGATTCATATTCCATGATATACGATATAAATTCGATAATCAAAAAAATGGATTACTTTAGTGTAACTTTACACCTCTTGATATCAAAATCTTGTTTATTATTTGAATTAAAATACAGTTGTTTTCATTACTCATAAAAATAGTATTGAAAAAATTAACGGTACCATGTTCAAATATATTATTATATATGGAACATAATTTATTTCAAATACTTTTTTTTCGAGTATGTCTCAAAATTTTAAGACAAATTAATCTAAAATTCTTACATTAGCGAATATCATTAAACAGTAGGCCATCACTAAAATAGATCAAGAATCATTCTTCTCGATGACTCTCCATAGGTAAAAGAAAAAGTGGTCTGGCCTCTTGAACTGGCTTCACTAGGGATTGTTCGCCACTAAAGCTCTTATCAACAGCGATGGGAAGGAAATGAAACTTGAAAATAAAAACTACGCTCAGAGACGAGATGGGAAGAACTTTCATGCTAATGCGCCTTAGAACTTACAGCTCCATCAAATAGATATAAAAAAAATCTCATCATTTAATCGATCACTTGAGTATGCCAATAAACAGCTTTATATATATTTCAAAAATCATCAATGAAGATTGATTGTTACATTATAATTCGTGATAGATTTTCAATTGTTAATCCCTAGACTTCTTTGTTTCGACTGGCAGGCAGTGGTCTATTAAGAATATTTGTATTTTAGATTCAAGGCTTACTTTATTATTGTCTCTAAGCCATATCTGTTTGAATATGGTAGGTTTTCATAACGTAAGAAAGTGTTTTTCTAAGCAATAAGGAATATTTAAAGATTTCAAAAACTCTAAGGTTAGTCAAAATACAGTGGTACCTCGAGATACGAGTTAAATTCGTTCCGTAACCTTGCTTGTATCTCAAAGCAATTTTTCCCATTGAAATTAATTGGAATTCCCAAAATGTGGCGTTGTGGAGCAGTTGTAGAGCACCATCCATGTCTTACGTATGGAATTTGTTGGTTGTGCGAAAGAGATGGAGTGAATTATATTTTATTACAGTAGGTCCATAGCGTTTGACAGTCGAAGTAGAATCCAATACCAACACACAGGGCCGGCCCGTGGATTTTCGCGCCTGTGTGCGAGGCGCCTTCGACGCCTCAAAAACCAAAACTCAAGGAGCAAATATATTTTATTTATTCAAATACAAACATGAAAAATAATAATAATAATAATAACTATTTTTTCCATTTGAAAATTCTGTAATTTTTAGGGCCAATCAGCTATGCTGTCAAAGTCACAGCTGCTAATTTTTTCTACATTGTTATTCAAAAAGTCAAAATCAAACAACTCAATATTTGAAATAACATAGCTATTTTCGTGATTTTTTACAGTATTTGATTCAAAGTTAACTAAATTTTCACCATTTTCTGCTTCAGTTTCATCGGCCATTATAATTTGGCCATGAACATGATCATCGTCTGTAATCATTGATTCAACAGCCCCAGGAGCAATATTTTAATTTTTTTCGTATATGATAAAACTACATAGAGTTTTCTGACATTTATTTTGAATTTTTAACTTCCTTTCTCGGTTTTGTTTGTTCTGCCAACCAGACATTTTTTTTTATCCATATTGTTTTTGGGGTCTGTAAATTCAATAAAAAATATTGCAGGAAATGTACTACTGTATTTTCTAGTATACTGCATGTGTAAAGGTACTTTTTACAACGACTTTAGGCGCGAATTTTTTTATATTTTCAGTATATTTATCGAAAGCTTTTGGCACCTTCGCGGGTCTATGGTATTTTATAGTTTATATGCGCCTCTCCAGAAAGGCCTCCCAGTTTGAAAGTCATATGTTTAATTAGAAAATAGGACAAAAATGGGATAAAAATTTACCCAAGTATTTGATGCTTTTTAAAGTAAAATAATAAGAACAATGAGCTCTTGCGTGAGAACAAATACTCCGCTCCAAAGTCAACGTCGCCAAACGTCACTCAGGGAAACTGCGTCGTCAAACGTCAAATTAAGTCTGCACTCCCGCGCCATTGACCGTATACCAACGCATGCCCCGCCCGCTTCATCCACGGGTGTCAATTACATGCATTAAATTTTAGGAGCGATCCACCAATTTGCGCCCTACTGAGAGCCGGCGCCTGTGTGCACCGCACACCTCGCACACGCTTTGGGCCGGCCCTGCCAACACAGATATACATATACGGATTTTCCACCAATACATTCATATGCACCCCTTCCACACATATGCAAAGCGCACACAGATACCCGGCCTTGCGTCGTCTTTCAAATGTTGAGCGTATTTCATACAAAATATCGCTCGCTCGATGGCTGTATCTCGTATGTTAGGGCACTTGTATTTCGAGGTACCACTGTATTTAGAATTAAAAACTGAAAATGTATATTCAGGTCTTTCAAAGTGGACGCTCAAAATTTGTTAGGTTATAGCAGCCATGTTTTTAAAGTGACATTTGTCAAATGTGTTGTCAATTGTTCAGTATACGGCAAATTATCATTGAAGGAAACAGCATTGAACAACAAATAAATTAGCCATTTACTTAATAGACCTTTGCTATAGTTAGTCCGAAGATGCATCTGAAAGAAACCAAAAACTTGTCACAATTAGCAACACAATACGTGGAATAATCCAAGTTATGTTAATTTGTATGTAGAAAGACCTTTCGTTTAGTCGTCAGATTTATACATAAACTTTATTAGTGGCTTTCTTCGTGTCACAACGAATTAAATCTAATTGTTATTGGCTTATAAAACACTATCAAATTTAATATTCTAAAATCAATGTTTGTTTGTTCGTTCTGTATGCGTTGTCATACCGTTGATCCGATTGCGATAAAACTTAGTCAACTTATTGTTTGTTCTTGCGCAAAGGTTATAGGCAAAGTAGAATCAACTTACCGTAAGTCTTTTATATTATGTAAAAATCAATGTTTTTTCATATTTTATGCGCTGTCATACCGTTCATTTTGACAACTTATTGTTGCACTTGCGCAAAGGCTATAAGCATAATACAATTAACTTTCGGTAGGTGGCGCGTGTGTTATACCATAGACAATCGGCAAAAGACAATTAGCAAACGTCAAACGGCAAATTTCATCGATACCGATTTTTGGTTTATCAAACACTATCAAATAAAAAAATAGACAGCGCTCCGTTTCTGGAGGCGCACGGCTCACAGCGCAGATTGGGCCGTATCCTGCAGACGCTACTGATAGTTTCGTATTAGTGAAAACGCGACCACCATCTCAGGCCATTCTTGATGCTTCCATCATAAATTTCCATGTAAGCATAGCGCTATTGTTATGAAGTAGTTTGCTACGCGCAACTTACAAATTTACAAGAACGTTTGTTATCATTATCATGGTTGTAGATTACTTGTAGCTACTTTTTGATACAGAGACGTCCCTTCAAAGATTAACTTATGAATTCATATTCTCATTAGTTTTATTTTTTTATTCGTTACCACTTTGCATAACAACCCTTTCAAGTCAAAGAAACATAACTCAGCTTTCTCTACTTGTAATGAGAACCAAAAAACAGGTTTCACCAGTAATCAATTTTACCTATTTCAACAGATACAAATTATGTTGATTGAACAAGAATTTACTTGGTAGAACTCCATTCAAGCCCTGTGAAAAAAAATGCCAAAGTATTTTAGTTCTACAAAAATTATATGCTATTTACCGTCATATAAATTATCTCAAACGTTTTTCCAATGTAAGCCATAATGTGATGTTGATACGTCTTCATTTCCACTTATCTAATTGGTATGTCTAGTCGACACATTCCGTAAAATATTATTAGTGGCATTTATATATCAAAAGCGGAAAAAATTGAGTTTCGTTTTATATAGCCTAAGGGGCCGATATACAGTCGACCCCCCCTAAAGCGTAAAGATTGGTACTACGCTAAAGAAACGACGTTATAAGGGGGCCATGCAAAAATCAAGTGTAGATTCTTTCAATTGTATTTTGTGAATTGTCCGAAATCAGAACATTTTTCTCATTTCTACCGGCGGAGTTTTGCCTGTCACAGAATACGTTTATCGAAATCAAGGGACGAACGGCTGCTGAGAAATACTTTTTCAATGTACGTATAGAAAATATGTTTCTATAAAAAAATGACGAAAAATTGTGTGTTATGTAAAAAAACGCTATAAAAGGGCATTCTATATGGGGGGATATCGTTATAGAAAAATGTTATACGGGGTAACGCTGTAGGAGATTACTGCTATACTTCCCTAAATTTCAGATACTTACAACTAAAGAGCTCTAGAACGATCCAGGGGGTAGTAGTAACCTCGGGTGCAATTGAATAAAAATAAGGGGGCGGTGGAAGCATTAAGAAAGATACGAAACTCTTGGCTCTTATGTAAATAATTTTATAATTTCAAGCTTTTGAGAGCTTTATTTGCATCAATATTCCTGCTAACAATGTTTTAAGTTAAAAATAGGGTAAGTGTGTAAAAAAAGAAAATCTATCTTCATTTAAAGAAAGTAAATTTCCTCGGGTGTCTTGATTACTTTTTTCTGATTAAGACATAGTTAGTATTCCAAATGGTTTGAAACATCTGCTGTAAGCAAAAGAACATTCAAACTTCACGTACATAATATGTAATTAGTAAATAAGTTTTGATAGGTAAACAATGACAGTGTCTTTAACTCTTTATATATTGCAGTCAATCGTGATGCTATGTTACTACTTTTAAAGTATTAACTATCACTTCCGGTGGAAAAGTATTATTGTAAATAAAAAAACACATTTCTTTGTTCTATTTCCACGTATCATTTCACTATAATCAATAGCCAGTTTCGTTTATCGCGAGCATAATCAACTGAGCATTTCCGGTTCAATCTTTATATATGGCAGTAATTGATTTTTATAAATATTGCTAAGCCCTGTTAATTAATTTTTACGATATCACATTTAAAATTCCTGATGGTTGTAATTTACCAATACAATCTAAATCAGGACCTATTTTGCTTATGTCAACGGACTGAGCATTCCCTGGACTTCTCACTTTTCACTATGGATATTTCATTACAGATAATACAGACATTAAGATGTATTTATTAAATGCACTTATTTTGGTTTTTACTTTTTTAATGATTGATTATTCATACTTAATTGATTTGTGATGTTTTTGTGATGTTATAGCTTGCATTGCTAAGAGGTATTAAAAATTTTAATAAAAATCTATTTTTCTTGTAATTTGCTTCAATTTATTTCCTTAGTTGTAATACCAATTGTTTTTCATACCTTGTAATTCTTACTTAACCTTTGTATAAATATCACTGTTTCGTTGTATTTTTTATCAGTTGACAATGGTCCCCATGAGCGAAACCGGTCCTGATCTGATAAATTATGGTGGAATTCTTACTAATAGTGTTTTATTACTTTCAGTAATGTTCTACCAAGTATTGACAGTGAACACCTTAAAAGCAATATGGATGATGTGTTTTATTCATTTAAAATTATGCCTTTCCACCAAGAAGTGATGATATAAAATAGATCACTGAATAATATGATATTTTTAGTCTTATTATATGTAATGCAACTAACGAGTCACTGTCATGTTTTATTTGGGCTCTACGTATCGCTATGAGCCTATAATAATAAGCTAAACTTATACGAAGCATTCCATTGTGCTATTAGTGAAACTGGGGTCTGATCTACTAGAATTCCTTCCTTACGACTGTTACCTTTACATACAGAATATTAAATTCACAATAATTACAAGTAGTGTGTAGATGTATCATATCATTTTATTGTAAGTGGTTATGTCCTTGGTTGGAGGATAGACAGCACAAAGAATATATATTCAAAAACATCTTATTACATTATTTTCTTATTCAAAGTTGAATGGAACCCTTTTAAGTTTTATTATAATATAAAATTTATAATAACTTTGATTATTCCACGTATTGTGCTAGTAACTGTTACACGTGTTTCGCCTCTTTCGGAGACATTTTCGGACTGACTATCGCAAAGTTTGTTTAAGTAATGAAACCAGATTGTTTCTAATATTTTAAAATGATAAAATTACAAAATTAAGTTTGGGGTTTTTCCTTTTTACGGGAAGCAAGGAGAGGGTTATAGAATCAAAACAAAGCAAACAAATAATTATACTACTAACGATGTTAGCATTAAAAATATTAACTAATGAGATGCAATCAATCCACTGCACCATGGACCATAATTTTGTATATTTATTTATTTTTATAATTGGAGCAAGTCTATGAGCATACATTTTGCTTCAATCGTACAAAATAAATCCTCAAGTTATTAACATTAAAATGAATTTTAAATAATCTTTTTTTTGTATGTCGTGATAATCAGACGAATAAACTGAAAAATTCAATACAGACATGTTCAATTTCAATTATTTTTTGTGAATTGCTTGAAAATATTTACAAAGCATTTATTTCACTATTTAATCAATAAACAAATGTACCTACATTTAAAAAAAGCAGAATCGTTCCATTTTTGAAATACGACTGAGGATATTCATACGTTTATATTTACAAAATACATTTTTCTTCATAAACTGAACTGCTTAAACAAAAATATTAATCGAGTATATTTTTTATATGTAAAATAAATGTTTTTCTTGTGAATGGTTCTTTATGTTCTCGAAGCGTATCAGATGGAATGGAATAACTGAATCTGTTAGAAATATTTTTTAAATATTCTTTGAGAATAAATCAACACAAAGCAAGACGATTTTATCGTTGTGTCATGAAAACAATTTCAACTACTTGGGTAGCCCATTTATAAAAACATGCCCCAAGTAGGTCATCAATGTAAGGAAAGTTTTATAAAAGCATTTTGCACTTTATTTCATTAAGAATTCACGTCACTTATCAACAAATGCATTAACACTGCAGTGGCATTGGACAATTTACAACGCGCTGTAAAACGTTGACTGAAAATGCTTTTTTATTCAAGCGGATGTAGATTAGAAAAGCTAAATTTTCTCGTCGTTAATCAATAAAGTCATCAGTTATTCCTGGTAATAATAATAAAGCTTTATTGATTTTGAATCCTATCCGGATCATTTCTTTACGTTTTAATTATTGCTTAGTATAAAATCGAAAATCGAAAAACTGAAATTGTTTATAATTAAATCATAAGCATATAATAGATCAAGGGTTCGTATTAGCATGTTCGCATGAGGACAATAGTGGCCGGATTTTAATTTAATTTTAACCAATCTCAAGTACTTCGTATATATATTTACTAACTTTTATCATTGTTTCATGAGAAGCTTTACACATGTGTTAAATTCATGTACTATTTTTTATTTTCCTTTTAAAAATTTAAAAAAACCGTACAGTTACATTCGAATGAAAACATATTCGAAAAATAATTTCAATAAAACAATATAATTCTGATAAAGTTTGATACTTTGTACACGATAATAGCTCTGCGGGAGCAATTGTGTCACAGGGTTAAGAACCCCTTTAATATAAAATAGAAAACAGCATTTGAATATAAAGCGTGCCACATTTTTCATGAAAATTTTACCTTTTTTCAATACCATATCCGCTCCCAATTTGGAGCACAAAGACTAGATGGATAATGTTACTCAGTTGCTCAATCTCCCTTTTCCGAAGAGAGTAGGGATATAAACAATAGGACTAGTGGATAGCTTATTGTTCTCCCTATGTTCCAATTTTATGATCTGATGTGTGTGAGAGGTAAATTCAGATAACGCAAGTATATTTAGTCTCCGAGCAGAAATCCATAATTCGATTGAAATGCAAAACTGTCTGGACTAGGATTTGAGCGCGTGCTATCCGCAACCGATGTAACGACGTTGACACTCGGCCACGGCCCTAACCTCTTCCGTTATATTATATTGAATAGAGTTATTTTGACTATGTACTATTTAAAATATTTTAGCTATGTTCTATAAATACTCACGGAGGACTTTCTCAACTGCTCTCGTGGCGTACGCATGTGTTCTATTTCTCTCCGAGACAACCTCGCTCAGAGTGCTCATATCCTAATTTAATTTAATTTTAATTGTTTTTAATGTGCTGAATTAGATTTTGTGTCGAGCATATTCCCTTGGAAAGCCCTAAGGCATCGTGAAATCAGTGATTCAGTGAATTGGTTATAAATATCATAATATTTACTAAGTGACAGTGTAATGGCTACGCAGTCTATTTGAACGAGAACGTTCTGGAAGGCAAGCGTATTCACTGGACATATACCTGAAACTACCCTAAACGCACGGAATATCGCACATGTTTCCAAGCTGACGTCACACGTAGTCACAGCCTCGCTGTCAGGTCGTATTCATCCATACACAACCTTTTTTTTTTATATATATTTTAATAAATGTGTATTTCATTTTTATTTTTGTAGATCTAGTTTATGTATAGTTGTTAAATTAACAAGGTATTAATATTTGTGACGGGTTTGACATGAGAAATGATTATGTCTAAGTAAATAGTATTTTTCACCCTTAACCGAGATGGCAAGCCCAACTGCTGCCCCTCGAAGTAGTCGGTCTACTTCGAAAAAAATAGCCGAATGCGGAGTTAATAACGAAACGCCTACACCTGAGTGGGTATCAGACATGGTTCCCCCACGAAATGAAATTGAGGCGATAGTGTCATCTCACTCACGATGCTCCGCAGCAGTGCTCTCAGAGTTGTCTGGGAGCACAAAATTACAACGCACACTCATGGAACGGATCATAAAAATCCACCATGAGATGCAGGACAATATGGCAAGAATGGCAATTATAAATGCAACCCTCGTAGGGAAAAACGAGGCAACGCAATCATACATTAAAGAAATTAATGATGCTTCTCCTCCTCCTCAACCACCTCCTGTGGAAAACAGCTGGAGTACGGTTGTGAGCAGGAAACAACAAAATAAGAGTCCATCAGATAATATGAACTGGCCTTCAATGCCACAGCAAAGTGCTGCACGACCCGGAGTCCTGTTCTTCCCGACACAAGAAGGGAAAGAGTCAGCTCAAACGAAAGCGGTGATCAAAAGATCAATCGCCCCCTCTGCATTAGGCGTACACATTACGGGTGTAAAAATGGTTAGGGGCGGTGGAGTAATTGTACATCCAAGGACTGAACTTGAGGCAAAGAAACTGCTTGAAGCCCCTGGGCTGAAAGAAGCTGGCCTAAAGGCCCAACTTGTGTCAAAAAGACTGCCAAAGGTCATTATTTTCAATGTGCCCACAGGCACCACGACTGAGGAATTACGCGACGGCATTCAGAACTCTACAAAGGAAGCGACAGGACTTTCGACAGATGCTTACGACTCGATTCGGCTCAGCCATAAGGCCGAATAAAGTGACAGATAAAGATTCTGTCCCGTGAACATATATCCATAATTTACCCTTCTTTTTATGAAAAGAATACAAAGACTAGGACAAGACTAGTTTGTTAGCTAATCGCTGTCACTATGCGTCGCTCTTTGGAGAAAGAAAGGTGGGGAGAGATTTTTAACAACTCAAACACCTATTACTCCTGAGCATAATTGATTTATCGTATATCCGTAGCCAACGACCTTGACCACTGCACCACGTACCGGGCATTGTGATAGTCCCGTCCCACCAACAATTAGTATAAATATTTTCTGATTCTTTAATCAGTGCAGAAAAAGTATCAGACATAGTATAGGGCATCTCAAAATAAATATTTTTAAATCCGTTGTGATCAAGGTTGTCTATAAGCTGCGCAGCAGCTTGAGAACCCTCGCGCGCTTAGTACCAGATTGGCGCGCACTTTTATAGATGATTAATGAAATTTATTAAATCACCTGATAAAAAAAAATTCCACAAGACGATTGATGAGATCAACAAGTGCTTAGAATAACTCCATGGTATTTGGTAATTACCATCCATGGTATCTTCCAAATTAAAAATATTACGGCCCAATCAATTTTTATGGTGCATTTTACGTATAAGAGGTTTATACGGGAAATATATTTTTGATTAAATACTAAATAGAAAATTTGCGGCTAAACCAAAATCAGAATCTGAAAATACAATAAAACCATTTTCATAAATATTTCTCAATATCAACAGCAACTAACTATATTGTTAAATAAATTTTAGATAAATTTTAATGTACCTCTTTTTAATATTAAAACATATGACATCAATATATCTTACTGAAACATGTTTCGCTATCTCGTCGATACACGTAAAAAATTACTTTGAAAGATCAATTTAACCTAGCCATCCCGAACAGTATAGATTTTAATAAGGTAAGAAAAATAACAATGTATTTTAGTTCTACATAAATTATTTTATATATTTGTTGATAGCTATTTCAGCTTACGCCTTCGTCAGAACTTTGTTTTAAACGTGTATTGGAGATAGCTTATATACCTGGGCTAGACAGCGTGCCCCGTACATCCTCTCTCTCTGTTCAAACCATACCAACGTCACATGGAAGAATTTAAATTAGTTTAATTTATCGGTCTAAAGTAATAATAGATTTGTCCCAACAGCTACTCTATCTTAATACTAATGATACGATGTCTAAACTTTTGGTATTCTTAAATCATAATTTTTTACACCTTTTGCAGAAAAAAAATATGATAATTATTGGCTAGTTGCGCCGTAATCGATTAAAAAAGAGAAGAAGTCGGAATTTTACAAACAATTGCTGGGAAGCGCTAACATAAAACTTCACGCCCATAAGCGATTAGAGAACGTGGCCTTAATTTTCAATGCATCATTGTGATAGAGTCATAGATAACATGGACGGAGTGTTTCATATCTGGCAACAATAAAAGGCGATAAGCGATAAGATAAGAGATAAGGTAATTTGACTTCGTGCACGGTTATTGGTTTGTTTGTCCGCCATAGCCGTTGGAATGGAAACGTCGTCGTTTTCATGCGCGACTTAAATATGAATAATTATAGGAAAAATAGGGATTTTTTTTCAGAAAGATATATAAATATACGTCAAAGCATAATCAATCATTTTTTTTATTGCAGTCTATACCAATAAGGCTGAAACACTGGGGTCTTTTTTAACCCCCCTTCGGCCTGAGAGTCATTTTTTAAGGATAGTCTTACGAAGGTTAAAATGGCTTAATCTGTTTAAAAATATTGCTTGTTAACGGTGCTATAGTTCAAATAATACTTTTTCAGATATAAGAACAATGATCCACACCAGGAACGGCAAAGATTTTAAGTGTACCGTGTGAAATGTATTATCTTTTTTCATGAAATAACAAATAATTTCATTCGCTTCATATTTCGGTTATAGAATGACAATTCGTGATCTTACTTTGAAATGTTTAGACATTTTTGCCAAAAATGACCTTTTGGTCGTCTGCACACTTGTTTTACTTAATTCATTTGACAAAGTTTTAAGATTTTCATCATTAGATCTTTAAGATTATTATTTCTCTGCAAGAGTTGTGAAAAAATATGCTTAAAATAAGTAATTTGAAACATTGTTACAAGTGAATTTTAATCAATTGAAACTTTAAACGCCCATATCTCAAAACAGTGTCAAGAGCACTTAGAACTTTTTCAAAAATCGAATTGACGAAATCGGCTATCTTAGAGACAAATCGCAGATGAAACTAAATACACTTATAGGCGGAATTCCAACTTAAGAGAAGCAAAGCCAATAGATTATGATGATTTTGTATGCAAACTTTTGTTGTACTCACATTTAACTATATAATTTTTATTGTGTCAAATTTACATATCATAAAATATGTTTATTACATTTATGTGCCATTTTAAAATGTGTCTCAATGCACGTAAAATTTATTTGAAAAATAAACAACTTTTCAGTACATAAAGATGAAGTTACAGTATTAAAAATATAAATTTTCGCATTCACATCACGTCTCTCACATTTTCAAACTAACTTAAAACATTCTCATACAACCCGAGCCCTAAATATATCAAAACAAAGTTGGGCAGTAAAACCCCCGTGGACAAAATCCTAACAAAAATTTATAGCATATTGTTTCACATTGTCTGATCTTACACTTAGTAGAAAAAGCGTTTGACGCAGCAGGTAGGAGGGGAAAATTCTTACAGCGAACAGTCCATAGACTATATCTTATTCTTTACGGTCGACACATCAAATTGAATTTTCCAGCAAGACGCCGACGTCAATCAGTATTGCGCCGGCGTCGCGACGGACCGACGCATGGGTGTATAGAAAACAAGAAAACTGTTATAAAACAAAATGCTTTCGTGATCATGCCTAAATTTTAAATACATTTTCTTACAAGCTGCGATCGAAACCTATTCCTGGATATCAATGTATTTATTGTGTCACTACCCTATATTGTGGGCACTCAGAACACTCTCGAGCGATCGACTTAGAACGATATCAGTAGTAAATTCTAAATATACCTACATTGCGATTTATAACGATTCAATGTATGGAGTTTTTAAAATATTTTTTCTTAGACATCTTAGAGTGGCGTCTCCAAGTCGATATAGTTGGTCTGTTCACCCACTGGGAACGTGCCCGTTAAAGTGGCCCCTACAAAAGTCACTGGGAACGTGAGATACGTGGCAAAGCGTGCAGCCTAAAAAATAGGTCCAGCTAACGCATCTTTTCACGGGAATCTTCTAGGATCAACCCGATATAAGGTCGGCGATCGCATCTCCCTTATTGGATAGGAAATATCGTGTATTTTGACACCGCCTTATGTGGTAAGTCATCAGAACTCTCTCGAACGATCTATTGTTCATCTCAGTCGATGAGTCAGTCGATATCAGGAAATAAATTCATTCATATAATAATCTATATTGCAATCTATAGCGGTGCAATGTAGAGTTATTTCAATTTCTCTTATCGCTTGACGCCCGACAATGCATGTGCTTCATAAAAAAGTTCATAAGGCGATAAATCATCCTTATCAGCGGGCGCATGTGTTAACGATTTTTGAAACGGCCATTGTTTTTTCTTTCTAAAGTAACCGTTTGTTTTCAGACAGCAGTGAGAGATTGGACTGCATTGAGAATGCACGCGCCTAATCCTCTCCCTCAGAATTAAATTCGCGTCAAATTCCTGATATCTTCTTCGCAATCGTAATATTTGTGTGTTGTATAACGTCTGTGTAAATCCTTGACGATTAAATAATGGGTGCGAATGAGCGCACCCACATAACGCTTTGAGATCGTGTTTTGTTTTAAAGAGTACCATGTTTCTCCTACTCCGTCCCAAATCCCTCTTCTGAGTGTCGGATAGGAGGCTCCTTCTCGATTTACGAGGGAGCCGGAATAAAGGTCTTCTCAATTGGCGCCCCACGTTGGGCGCCAATTGAGAAGACCTTTATTCCGGCTCCCTCGTAATCGAGAAGGAGCCTCCTATCCGACACTCAGAAAGAGGGATTTTGGGGACGGAGTAGGAGAAACATGGCACTCTTATAAAGAAAAGACGATCTCAAAGCGTTATGTGGTTGCGGTTAGCATCCATTATTTAATTGTTAAGGGTTTACACAGACGTTATACAACACACAAATATTACGATAGCGAAGAAGATATCAGGAATTTGACGCGAATTTAATACAGCAGTGAGAGATTGGACTGCATTGAGAATGCACGCGCGTAATCCTCTCCCTCAGAATTAAATTCGCGTGAGAAGAAAAAGTGAGAGTTCTCTCAAGCTTTTTTGTTTTTTGGAGATTGTATTCGTTTTTTGTTTCTCGGAGATTTTTCGCCTTTAAATCTCTTAAAGACTTATTGAAATGACAAAAGCTGTCACCTGATATTTCAAAGTAGATTATTTATTCTTTTGAGAATAATTCTTTGTGCTGGACTTTTTTTTATTAGATTTCAACCGTAACTTACAATGTCATTATGGGAAGACCTACTTCTATGAAATAATCTGACTCATTTTTTTAATTTTTGAACTCATAATACCAATAAACATGCAAAATATATTATCCCAACATTGACCAAAACGACGACTCCGATTCCGACTTGACGAACTTTAATTTTGTCCTATTTATATGTATTAAATGAAATATTAACCAACCAATCCGGCAAATATGTTAGTTTTTCCCGCCAAAACCCGTTGTGTATAAACAGCTTATGTTTCATGGCCGCCTTTCACAACGCTATCGACATAGAAAAGGGAGTTTACCGTCACATTCATAGCCCGAGCAGATCTGCACGAGATTGATTTTGAACCATACAATAGTGTGTTTGAAAATAGAAATTAAAATTAATATTAATAAAATAAATTGTAAATTTTATCTGTTATGTAAATTTATAAAAAAAAGTTCAAGCGTTTCAAAAGTTTTTTACGTTGACGACTCCGAATCCGACTTCAGCCAAAAAACCACGACTCCGACACCATAGCCCTGATTATAACAATACACTCAATATCTATGTTTTCAATAAACATTGTTTTTTGTCTTACTATCTTGAAATCACAAGAATTCACAATTATATTTTCATTTGTAATATCTTTTTTGTATTTAACCTATTGACTGCTAATGTCTTATCTGTCGAGATGCCTGATTGCAGTATGTTGTAAATTGATATTCAAAAATAAATATAGTTTACAGTACTAAAACTGTTGCGGAAAAGATTTTTCTCAGTCTAATAAGTTTTCACTGTTTGGTCTGATAACCACCATGCGTGTATTTAACACAATCACTGATGAATTAATTATTTGAATATTGCTTACTGGAATATTTGTAAATAGGCTCAGCAGAAGAGAAGTTAAACACATAATGACGTTTGATACGGAACTTCATTATTGTGGGAACTATAGTTTTGTAAGGCAAGTGCTATGGTTAACATAATCAAAATGAAAATCGAGCAGCTTAAAATCCTGATACACTTTATTGCTGGCGATTACGACCCCCGCTTAATAATCTCATCGATAACCTGTTTATGCTATTTTTACAATACCATTAATTTTGTGCAAGAGACTACTTTCAATTCTCCTGACCTATTCATTCAGGAAGCCATCATCATTTTGCCACCCAAGCATGGAGCCCTATTAACCACATCCGAAGTAGGTAATTCTATTTTGGCGCTACATACTAGGACTGTAATCCAGCAGTCGTCAACTCCCAGTCTGCGGACTATCAATGGCTCGCTAGAATTTATCAATTATCTACACAGTAGACACCTAATCCTTTTTTTAAACGGGGAATACGTTCCAAAGACTACCGTGAAAAAAGATGATAAGATATTCAAATCAGTAGATAAGTACCAATACTTAAAATCAACTCCAAATCAAATTTGTTTTTTATTTATGCTTGAAAATATTTTCAGTAGTAAAGTTATGTATACAAGAAATAAATGTACATAGGTTTCAATTTAAATTATATATGTATATCATAGAGAAATATATTCATTAAATTTCGCTACTTGATGATTAATGTCATTGCTATTTAAGTGTTTAAAGAATAAAATATCAGTGCAAAAAAATAACAATAAATTATCATTACTTTTTTCATGCCATGCAAAAAGAAGATTGGATTTTTTTAGATCTATCTTGTTTATTCAAAAAAATATATATACCGTCAAGCAGGGTGAAAAGAGACAAAAAACAAGGATTGAACTTTAGCACAACTTTACTAAGTATTCAATGTAATCATTATGGTTAAGTTCGATTCCCGTGCATCCTTACTTTATGAGTTCTCATAAACATCTCTTTTATTGCATGAAAATTAAATTAAATCATCCACACAATCCTGTTTCTGGCCCAGTGCTGTGATCTTGACTGGAGAAATGAGATCGGATGTATTTGCATGTATCTTGTTTATTAAAAAGAAAATATTTTTTTTTTTGCATTATTGAGTTGCATGTTGATAAAATACCTATTTTTAGCGATGCATTTTTGTAAAAAAAAACATCTTAAAGTGTTTCGATTTGCTTTGATGGCGTATCCTGTGCCAGACGCAGTGCTGTGAGATTTGCCTTAAGTGGAAAACGGAGCGACAACTTACTGTTGCATTGGAAAAAAGGAGATTTTTTTTTCTTTGACACGTTGATATACACTCAATGTACGATATTGACTTTTTTATTTTGCTGATAGATTATTTACGTATATATTTTATCATCACAAAGTCATTATGTTTTTTATTATATTAATTTCTACATTACTAGAAATACTCCACCGAGTAAATAAAAAAGGTTTAAAGATGAATAGTCTAGAATTTTTAGAAATAAATAAAACTCTTAATAAAAAAGATATATTATTAAATAATATTCTTAACAGGACAGGATGCTCGCCTCTGTTAACATTATTCCCAATTCAAAAGAGTAATCACCCAACCTAACTGATTGATTGCAGCTCATTAGTTTATAGTTTATTAGTTTGTAATGTTTAACGTCATTAAAAATATATTTGTTTGCTTTGTTTCGATTCTATAACCCTCTCTTGCGTCCCTTAAAAAGGAAAAATCCCAATCTAATTGATTGAGTGATTGCACCTTATTAGTATCATTATGTTATTGCATTGTTTTGATTCTATCACCCCCTTCCTTGTTTCCTTTAGAAGGAAAAAAACCCGTAATCCATTTTGTAATTTCATAATTTAAAATGTTAGAATGTTAGAATTTATCTTGCTTCATTACTTAAGCAAACTTTGCGATAGTAAGTCTGAAGATGCCTCTGAAAGAGGCGAAACACGTGTCACATTTAGTTACACAATACGTGGAATAATCAAAGTTGTTTTAAATTTTATATTAAAATGAGCTTCCACAAAGTTACCGCCGAAACCATCGAAAACATTGCAAGTGTTTAAATTGAAAAAAAATCGCGTGAAAATTGATAGCGCTCATATTGGACGAAATTGGTCTCTGAGGGTTTGTGTATCATTTTAAAGTTAAAATATTTTAATATTATAAATAGGAAAACAATCATGATTGCGATCCGTTGTATACATTCTTTGAGTTTATTGTTCCGAAGGTCACAAAGTTTGACGACCGCTGGTATTGCCTGCCTTATTCCCGAAACAGAGTTTATCAGTATAAATAACCAATATTAAAAAAAACCTTTTTAATATAAAACTTTTGGCTGTTAGATATTATCAGTGAAATTGCGTTTTCGTGAAACAGTCCTCATGTTTACGATATAGCCGACAACTTTTTGTCTACTGTCAGAGAGCTGTATATTAAAAAAAAACAACAACAACGCTCTTGGTTGTTTTCATAACCTACGTCTATTGTTGAAGCATTTTGTAATAACTAAAAATATATCTACTAAATTATGCGCTCTTTCACTAGCAATTGCTTACGTTTGAGTTTGAATGAAAAGCTTTAAATTTTGATAGGGTGACATCTATAAGTGATAAAAAAAGTATTTGCACCAGCCTACGTATATTTCATAAAATAAACTTAATAAAAATTAAAAACCTCAATTGATTGGGGCATTCTTGATTAAACTATTTCACTTATAAATCATTTTTTAGGGTGAACTCGGTACTATTGACGTTATAATAGATGCCTTTCATGACCAATTCCTTAAATAGGTTATATTTATTATTGAAAAATATTGCCAGCACTAGTGATAAGCAATATTAAAAAAAAATAAGACATTTTTCGTACTTATTCCACAGTAAATATACTTTAGATCAGGCCCGGTTACGTTCATCGCGTGCATTTTCAACTGATTATGTCAACAACGCTCGCAATGAGCGAAGCCTGTTCTGATCGAATTAGTTGAAAATATATATTTTTTAAATATTGATCTTTAAAGCGATTAGCAAAATTTTTAAATTACCAAACACTTGTTTAATTCGTTAAAAATCCGCTTGACAGCTGCTACGAAAAACGTATTATTATTATTTTGGCACCGTCTGTTAAACATGTGTGAATTATCTCTAGCTGTAATATTTGTACATTTATTTTGATATCACTTATTGCTGGAATATAAATGGGGAAACAGTGCACCAATGCACCATTAAAAGAACCATCTTAGTAGTATAATCTTGTGTACATCAAAAACAAAAATGTGCCTTAGTTAACGTTTTTCATATGTCATAATGTGGTATATTTTTCGGTAATCGTTTTACCATCCTAATAAATACGCAAACCCTGTGATATTAATCAATTTTGAAAATCTTTTGAGAAGTCGCTGGAAGGAAAAAAATATCAAGGAGTGCAAAGGGCTAATGACTGCTTAGCCTTCGAAAGACTGTTTTTGAAAAATAATTCGTAGGCCCAAGGGGGGTCTAAATAAGACCCCAGTGGTATGGCCATATTGGCATAGACTGCAATAAAAAAATGATTGATTATGCTTTGACGTATCTTTAAAGATAAACGCTCTATAAAAAAAAAAAAAATGAAAATCGATAATTTTCTTAGAAATATTTATATTTTAATTCACGCATGAATGAGGCAACCTGATCGTGTTCTTGTTTATTCTAGACTGGCGATATAAAAACGGTGAATGCGACTTCTTATCTACACATTTTAATGTAAAAAGCATCCATTTGATATGGAATTTTCGTTGAAAGAAACGCGTTTGAGATAAGATAAGATGCGCAGTGAAGTTATAATCCTGGCAATTGGTAGCGATAATATAAATTGCTTTCGGCCTACAATTATCCAACTTATTTTCTTTTTTATTTAATTACGACAAAACTAGTCTATCGAAATGATATTATTTTACTGTAAAATATGTAAAAACAATGATTTAAATTTACCAAAAGTTTACCCATTGTATCACTAATATTATTATAGATATTAAGATAAATTAGCAGTGGTGGTCGACTGTTTCTCCCTCAGCCAGACAAAAGCTTAAATTAGCGTTCTGACATTAGAAAAGGGCTTAAAATCAAAGCATTTAACTAAATTTAACTATTAAAAAATAGCTCTCCTTTTAATTATTATTTTGAATATATTCTGTTACAGACTACGCAGTGGAGCATCTTTATCAATAAAACTAATTGACAGAAATCTCATATCCATTGGGTATTCCTAGTAAAGCGCAACTAAGCGAATCCAACCGCATTTGACCAAGCACGTATTTGAATGGTCTGTCATGAACTATTAATTATTGTTAGGAATCCCAAGAGAACGCAAATACTTCAAGTACATTGCCTTATTTAGATGTAGACTTTGTCAAATCTAAATTTCGTTGCTAAAATTGTATTGTCTTTGTTTTAGAATTCAATAGCTAATGAACAGATCGTATTGATATTGTTGAACGGTTGACCAAATATTGTATCACAGATTGTATGAGTTTAGTTGTCAAAGCATACAAAAATCTAAATTTGACTATAAGTCAAGGGCGACTCCTTTGACTGGCAACACTAAAAATAAATCAATTTTTAGGTGTTCATTGTCAATACTTGGTAAAATAGCATTATGTAAAAAAATGAATAACACAACATTTTTTTTACCGTTTCGTGGTACAGTGGTCAACTTCGTTCCGTGCCAGAACACCCGGGTTAGATTCCCGGTACGAGCAGATTATTCCAGTCTATAAATCGATTCTGTTTGAAGGCAATGGGTGTTTGTATTGTTAAAAATCCCCTTCCCACCTATACAATACCAAAAAAGCAGGGCATGTAGCGAGAGCGAACATGGTGTAATAATAAGTATATTAGGATCAGAACCGGTTGCGCTGATCGTGAGCATTATCAACTAATGAGTTGAGAGAAGAGACAGCTCATCTAATCCTAATAAATTTAATATGAAATTTAATAAGTAAAAAAAAGTGCTTTTATTTCTTAACTAAAAATAACTTAAAAGCGTGTGAAGTAAATAAATCTTTATTCATAAAAAATATTAATTAAATCACACAAAATATTGATTGGACAAATATTTAAAACCACTAAACATGTTAAAAATTTCTATTGGATCTTTTTTATAATTTTGAAGTTGAGGGGTCTCATAAATATCATCTGCCCCGGGCCACAGTTTTTTCAATCAAGCCCCCTTCACCCGAGCTATAGCGAATTAAAAATAAATACATTCACATAAAATCGCTTCAATCAATTCTTTTTCTAGTCGACGAGCGGAAATAATTGAAATTTAATTGCTGAAAACATGAACAACCATCGGCCGAATGCCACAGACGCGGCCGTACAAAATACTTCAAATGGCAACCCGATTGCTTCTGCCATATGCTCGCGACAAATAACAGTCAAAACTTCAATAGTAACCATACAACTGAGCTTCTATGTCCCGAGTGCTTACAAGATGAGTATTCGGATATTTGCCGAACGATTGACCATTAGAATAATATTGAATTTATTCCATTTTGTGCACTCAATAAATGATTATCATTATAATGACATAGTTCACATTTTATTCACTTTTAAGGTGTTCAGTGTCTATACTTGGTGGAATGGCGATATAATAAAAACAATAACTCATTTTAAGTACTAGTTTACTTTGAAATAGCTGCCTTAAATGACCTTTTGGTTGGAAAAGCTTGTATTTACCGCATTATATCATATATATGAACTTCAGAATGATCTATGGTTGAATAACGAAGTTCCAGCTTAGCACTGGATTCATTGTTACAAGGTTATTTTTAATCAATTGAAACTTCAAATGCTCATATCTTAAAACAGTTTCAAGAGCAGGTAAAACCTTTTCAAAGTAAGGTGTCGAGTTGTAGATTGGATTTATTGAGATCAGGGCCGGTTTTGCTCATCACGAGCACTATCAACTGAAAATAAATAAAAAAAAATCTGCGTTAATTATACAAAGCTAAGCAAGCCTTATAACAAAAGACATGATTTTTTTAAATGTTTTAGCTTGTATTGCTAAGTGCGAAATGAAATTTATATAATATTATTTCTTTTAGCTTATCCGAGGCCAAAATGAGATGTTTACCATTCTTGAGAATGCTAAATGTTATGTGTTATTGATAATTTTTGAAGAATATTGACCATGATTTTTTGCTCTTCCAATGTGTAGAACCAATCTGCCAATAGAAGTGGGCACAAATTTTTCGTGGACGTGAGTGAGTTCAAACGAGTACTATTTTTTTATGTATTAATGTTGATTTTGTCGGAACTTACTTGGTTGACTTCTTAATCTATGTTTTTTTTTTTTTCATCACCAAAGCGATAAAATTACAATTTGTTTTTTTGTTGTCGTATGGGTGAACTCGAATTGCCAATCTGTTTAATTTTGCATTACTGATTCCCAATATTTATAAAATTCTGCCGTCTAAAAATAATTCTAATTTTCAATGTGTTTTTTTTATTATTATGAAAATAGCTATTTTCAAATTTGCATGCCATGTAAAACAATGTTGTGTTTATATTATTGGAAATTTTCGTTGCAACTTGAATTTGCTTTTATTTTCTAAAGCGGAGAAAAATTGCCTACTAAATATTCACATTTTCTATCATTCGTTGAACTCATGCATCTTATAAAAAGTTCGTGTTGTCTTAATTAATACGAATGAACTCATTTAAAGTGGAAAATAGTAGGAAAGTATGTATGTTTTTTATAAATTTGCAATTATTTATTCGAAGTGTATTTTTTTATAATTATTATAGTGGGTATAATTTGGTTTTTCTTCTCAGACAATCTTGAAAAAAATGTACAGTTTATTTTCCAGGAAAATGTACCTTTACCCTACTTTTGACAAATGCCATTCATTTACATTTAGAGTGCTATTCTTAAGCAAATTTTTTTTTTTAGTTTTTAAAAATGTTTTAATCAAGCACAAAAGGCTAATAAATTAGGCCCACGGGCTAGGGTGAAAGTATCTTGAAATTTTCGGGTTAGCATAGCATTTACCACATGGCATTTTCTTCCATTTCCAAATGCTTTAGATAAATATTTTCCTTATAAATCTTATAAATTTAATGTAACAGTGATAAATAAGGTATAAAACTGACATTTTGGTAATTTATTAGGAAATGAAACTCCTGAAGAGTTAATTTACAATGCTTTGTTCATAATAATTCATTTTATTTGTTCGTAAATAATTAAATTAATAGTTACACAGTTTTTTTGTTGATTAATGTATTATATCTTGTAACGCTATTTTATCGTTTATAAAATGAAAAATATTCCATGAAATATTTTACAATTCGGTTTATATTGGTCGATCTCTGTGGTTTAGTTGCAAAAGTTTTGACCTAGCAATCAGGTGGGTTCCATTCAAATCTGAAATCTTGGACATATGTAGGTGTATGTAATTTTCCCTTAAGTTTTTCTCGGGTGACTTTCTTACTTTCTTATTTCGTTTTTTTTTATGTTTGAGCCTAACGCGATATTTAATTAAAGAAATTATCAATGAATTAGCTTTTTTCAGAATTTTGACTAATCATCGACGTAAAAATGGTTTTCATGAGTTCAAATATTTATAGTAAAATTGTATCTGAAAGTAACATTAGACATTCTTTCAAACATCAGTTATCAGGTTATTCTCAAAAAACACCGAACGTTTCTACTAAATATATATCTTCTTCTAACGATGTATTATTTTAGCAATTTAATAACGACGTACTGATTGTTATAGTTGATTTGAGTTCTAGTTTTTTTTCCATTATTTTCAACAACAATGTGTTACAATAAAAATAATAAAACATTCTACATACAATTTATCAAACCAGGACCGGTTTCTCTCACGCCGATCATTATCAACTTAATGCGAAACCGGTCCTGATCCTGAAGTACTATAAATGTTTGATATTTTTTATTATATTGCCATTCCACAAAGTATTGACAGTGAACATCTTAAAAGTGAATAATGTGTTACATTAGTAAAAAATAGGTAAAGATAATTTGTCTCTATAATTTATAATTGATTCCAAAAAACATGCTCAAATTAAAGGATATTCAAAAATCTAATTTGAATAAAGTAAGAATATAACATTTCTCTCTTACATTGCCAAGACTTTCACACAATAAGTAACATATCTATTATATTCAATGTGTTTTATACACGTTGATAAAATCTGTTATTCACAGCGGTTGATAATGTGCTAATATTAGTTTACCTGAATATTTCCAGGCTTATCTAGTTGATCAAAAAACAATGATGACGTCAAACATTCCGCAGCTTTTTTCAATTTGTTTGAGTTGGTGCTCGTGGTCGACGCCAATAACTCACGATTTGTTGAATTATGGCCGCGATTAACCTGTCAATTGCATTTTGGTATGCCTTGAATGATAAAATCTATATAATACATGATAAAAATCATGTTCACGTCGTTGTGGACATACAAAAGTATCTCGACAGATTTATCGACTGAAAAAATCCGGGAATCGAGCCCTGGCGGTTCGCAACGCAAGCCAACAACGTTGACACTACGCCACGGACCGGAGAGCGGTATATGAATAATTAAAGAAATTACGCTTTTTTGTCAAGCTACCAAAGAACATTATAAGTTCAATAACGGTTTCAAATTGATACCTTAGCGAAAAACAAATTCATTATTTGTTTATAAAAGGAACTGAATTTTTTTTGGTTACATTTTAATTGTATCGATAACTTTCATGTATTCTAAAACATTAAATATATTTTGTAGGAACCTTTGTGCATGTGACACAGTGTTTTTTAAACGGAAAGTATTTTTTTCACAATACATTAATTTGAAACTGTTGTTCGCGATTCACGCAGTAATTCTTTATTGTAAAGAGTATAGGTAAATGGGCCAAAGAAGGACTGGTGCCTACCACAAGGCACCTATTATCATTACAATGAAAATTGTGATAATGGAAAACTTACCTCGTTACATTTTACAAAACAATTTTCATTACTTTGCGTATAGCACCCGTGTTGGCTGTTAGGGAAGAGCCAGCGAAGTGGTGGAGGGGTTCGACGAGAGAGGGGGGTTTATTTCAAATGGGTGGGGGTGGAAAATAAAACCACGGCTACGTTTTCAGGGATGGCACCCGCTTAACCGTTTCCGGTAGCGTTTAATTATTCATTTACTTGGTATAAAACATTAAAATTCTTGGTAATTTACGTTTTCGTTTTGCCTGTTTTTCGTATAATAAAAATGCCACAAGAAATCTGCAGAATTTCATTTAAACCATTTCCAGTTGGGCCTACAATTTTATTCACTCGGTACTAGACTTAATCCTTTTCGCTTTTTAATTTTAAAAACATTTGAGAAACAGAACGAAAATATAAACTGATTAATCCTACGGGTATTTTCTGATATATGAACGCATTTCTGATTATCTTTTGCACCAGCGTTGTGTTATGACACCATCGTATTTTTGCTGAAATTCAGGCTCTTTATCAAGTGGGTTTTTATCTTAGTCTTCACATGTCCTCTTAACCGTATGACAACTATCAGGGGACAAGCAAATAAGACTTTCCTGAGGTGATAGGATGCTTCTGTTCAATACTGGTTGACATGTTGCCGGTACTGTAAACAGTAATGTTTGAAAAAATATTTAGTTTGTTGACAACTTCAAACGGTAAAAGAGTAGATCTCAACTCATAAAAGATATAACCTGATATCCTTCCATTTTTGCTCCAAGGTGAAAAATAAAAAAATATATCTTAATGAATTTTTTAAGTAAGGTCGCCATTTTGCATGCCACTGGATATCACTTGAGCAAATAAATGCACAGAAAAGCAGTGGCGGATGAAGGGTAAAGAATTTTACTGAAAATATTTAAAGATTATTATAGATATCTCTATATTATATTTCAAATGCTTATACAGTGGTACCTCGAGATACTAGTGGCCTAACATACGAGATATTTCAGATACGAGCCGTTAAGCGAGCGAGGTTTTGCTTTGAAATACGAGCAACATTTGAGTAAGAGGAACGGTCGGGTATCTCTGTGCGTATGTGTGGAAGGGGTGCATATAAATGTATAAGTGGCAAGTCCGTTTATGTATATCGGTGTTCGTATTGCGTTCTACTTTGACTGTCAAGCGCTATGGACCTACTATAAAAAACCTACTTCGATCCATCTCTTTCGCACAGCTGACAAATCCTATACGCTGGAACGGATTATTGGCATTTCAATGAATTTCAATGGGAAAAATTGCTTTGAGGTAGAATTGGAATCGTATCTCGAGGTAGCATTGTATTTGACAAAAGTCAGCTAAAACGCAGCTTTTTAATTCCTTTTTTGAAACCAAATAACCGTATTCAAAATTTTTTAAGTTCCTTGTGTCTATTTATGATAAAATTATATTTTTCATGAATCTTTGCAAAAAAAATGTTCGTGCCATCACTGGCTCAATAATTAAGACTGATGATTCGCTTACTGCACAAACAATCAAAGGCGTAAAATAAATCGTCTTCCATTACTTTTCCAAGAAATTCTGACGTTCGACCAGACACTTAGCTAAGGAAAAGTTTTAAATATGGAAAGATTTATTGTTATATTATTTAAAGCGAAATACAAAATTACAAATTGTTTTGCAAAAAACATTTTTTAATCGCAACAGAAACATTCAAGTCTCTTGTTGTACTCTATTGATAACAGTTTTTATTTATCGCTTATTTAAACACTGCGTATTTTTACAAACAATACAGATGAAAACTCTTTTCAATTTAAAGTTGTCAACAATCTAACAATTCTTGATTTCTAGCACTACATTTCAATACATAAAACATCACATAATTATTTAAAAAAAAATGTTGCTTTGTTTTCAAGCCTGCAATGTTGTTTTTACAAAACTATCGATTTCACTTCATTATTTAAATGTCCGGTCCGTGACGCAGTGGCAACGGCTTGCGTGCCGGACCGCCCGGGTACTATTCCCGGTACGAGCGGATTGTTTCAGTCGATAAATCTGTTCAAAGGCATGGGTGTTTGTGTTGTTGAAAATCCCTTCAAACCTTTCCGATCTCAAAGAGCGACGCATAGTGACAGCGATTAGCTAATCACTAGTCCTGACCTAGTCCTCGTATCCTTTCCATCCCTACTCTCTTCGAAAAAGAGAGGTTGGGCAACTGAGTAACAAGCAATTCTCGTAGAAGAACATATGTTGAGATAAAATCCGTGAAGAGTCCATATGCTCCAAGTTGGGAGCGGACATGGTTAAAAAAAAGAATTTAAAAAATTTAAATGAAATCCAATGAATGTCACAAAAAATCTATCAACTATTTCCTCTGCTACACTATTAAACAAACTGGGTCTTTTGTTAAGATTTAAAATTTAAATAAATATAGCACAAGTTTTTATACTTCATCCACATTTTTTTTCAAATCAAGACAGGTTTCGCTCACTGTGAGCATTTTCAAATATGCCATATAAATGAAAAAGGGTTATTTATACGAAATAGAGAAAAATAAGACAAGGCTTAAGAAACAACTGGTGGAAAAAAAATGACGTATCATCGTCGACGTTATCATCGATTTATCAATTGTAATCATACGATTCTGATTTTTACGAAATATATGGGGAGATAGTTACGAAAAAATTGTATTTTATACAATCAAATGTAATTTAAGTAATACCAATGCAGCAGGAATCGACAGCTAGCACTTCAAAGGTGAACAATACAATTATTTTATTTGGTTGTCATATGAAAAAACTTAGTTGACGTGGTTATTTATCTAGAATCAACCATAATCATCAATTATTTCTAAATGACCAACCAATTATAAGAACTCATTTTTAAACAAAGCTCAATTCAGACATCGATACAACTATTTTTGTTCATTACAAAGTTATCTTGTACTTGTATTTACGCAAATGAATTTTTATCATAGTTTGTTTATTTATTCGTTCAGCTTAATTTCAGAAATTAAAAAATATTTATAATTTTAATTGAAGCCGGAATTCACTGCTTAAGCAATGATGAGAAATATATTTTTTAATTGGAGCGGTAACATTTTGTTACCTTTCTTTGAAATAGTTATAATTGACATTTTCGCCTAAAATGACCTTATGGTCGGAAAAGCTTGTATTTATCGCATTATATCATAGATATGAATTTCAGAATTGTCTATGGTTGAATAACGGAGTAAGCAAAATTTGCGCATTTTTTTTAAGATTGTCATCATTATTTCCATCATTAGATCTTTAAGATTATTATTTCTCATCAATAGTTGTGAAAAAATATGCTTAAAATAAGTAATTTGAAACTTATTTACTTGCTCATTGTTACAAGTGAATTTAATCAATCATAACTTCAAACGCTCATATTTCAAAACAGCGTCGATAGCAGTTAGAAACTTTTCAAAGTAAAGTGTAGATTTATTTCCGCGGATAGAAATATAACTTTCGTAAGTCAAAAATAGCATTAACTCTAGAAATGTTAAAAAATCGAAGCCTGCCAACTAATTGCTGAAGTCATAAATAGTTTTGAAATATATTTCGCTACATTTTTTTAACCAACTCGCGATAATATCTGTCCTGAATATTTGATAATTGTATTAACGTTGATAAATTTAGGCCACCCCTCTATCGTGCGACAGCGTCAATCAACATGAATGAACGAAAAATAAAAACGAATAAAAATACCACCCTCTCGAGGCGCCACTGATCACGTTCAGGGACGGCGGGTGTGAGAGAAATACTTTATTCGAAATACAGACATTTTTACTTAATATTACAATACCCGTTTAATGGTTAGCAAATAATCATTTTAAATTTATATTAATGTGTATCGATAGAAATAAAAATTTACTGTGTTATACTGTATAAGTTAACATATACCTTACATATTTACTAGCCATTTGGAGTACAATTCTAATAATGCTATTTTTCTGTAAATATTCAATTTTCCCCGATCCGTGGTACAGTGGTCAACGTTGTTCGGTTCCGTGACGGATCGCCCGGGATCGAGTCTCAGATTTTTTTAATCGATAAATGGAAACTGTTCGAAGGCAATGGGCGTTTATGATGTTAAAAATCCCTTGCTACCTTTCCAGTGATGAGGTAACCACTGGTCCTGGCATAGTCCTCGTATCCTTTCAATATCTACACTCTTCGACAAACAGAGACTGAGACAGAGACAGTCGGCACTCGTATGAAAAACTGGTTGAGATAACTTCCACGACTTGTTCATATACTCCTATAAGTTGGGAGCAGGCGTGGTAAAAAAAACATTGTTTGCAATAAATCATGAAATAATATAATAAAAATATCTTGCAATACATTGTATTCCGAATTTGCTCAATATATCAATTACTTGTATTTACATGAAGTCTATTTTGAAAGTTTAACTCTATCGCTTTTAAGGGGTTCACTGTCAATACTTGGTGGAATTGCATTATTATAAAACATTTTTAGACAATATTACACATCAAATTTTATAGATCAGGTCTGTTTTCGCTCAAAACAATTATTATCAACTGATAATTAAAATAAAAATACAGCTTTATATATACTAAAGCTAAACAATACTTAAAAGGTATGACAAACAATTGGTAATAAAAATATAGAAAATAAAACAAAATAGACTATAATTTAAATGTTGAAACACTCTTAGCAATACAAACTGCTACATTAAAAACTAATGGAGTACGTATTTTGTATTTTTTATCAGTTGATAATACTCGATTTGAGCGAAGTCGATCCTGATCTAATAAATTTTATTTAAAATAATTTCTAAAAATATTTTATTATTATTTTTAGTTAAACTCTACTCTAGAACTATATATATTTAATATTTTCACATTATGTATAAGCATCATGTATACAATATTTTTATATTATTTTAAACAGCACAAATAGAATAATATCCATGTTCATTTATTTTTAATGAAACAAACTTCATACATTTGTAATGTGTTGAGTAATTTGGTTTTGAAATTGTTTATAAATATGTTAACATCCTTTCCCAATTTTTATAAAGTTTAAGTACCCCTTACGAACACCCTGTAAAATATCTCCTAGACAAATTGTCCCAAAACCCTCTCAAGGCACCACTGATCACGTCCAGGGGTGGTGGGCGGCAAAGAGGGTGCTTTATCCAGCAGTAGTTTTTAGCCACCAATAAAGTTTTAAGCCTCACACGCACGAACGGCTGGAGACGGGGTTTTGGAAAACTGTTGACAAAATGTTCCCGGACTTCTTACTCTATTTTCTATTTTCAGCCAGTTACCAGACTATCTTCTATGCAAAAGTTTTATGATCACGTGTGTCGAAATGATAAATGCTTCATTTTTGGTTTGTTTACAATCTGAATCGGCATTTTTTTTATTAATGTGTTTATAATAAAGATACTTATTCCAAATTCAATTTATTAGATCAGGACCTGTTTGGAACATCGCGAGCATTATACACTGATAATAAATACAAATATACAGCGATATTTATACAAAACTTAAGCAAGACTTATGAGGTTTGACAAACAATTGGTATGTATTAAATAAATCAATAAAAATAAAAACAAAAAAGACTTTATAATATAAAATTTAAAATAACTTTATTATTCCACGTTTTGCGTAACTAATTGTGACACGTGGTTCACTTCTTTCCGAGGCATCTTCGGACTTCGGATTTTCTCAAGTAAGTAAGTAATAAGTAAATTTCTTTAGCAAACTTAGTGATAGCAAATATGCTTCTGAAAGGCAAATCACGTGTCACAATCAGTGGAATCAGTCAATACGTGGAATAATCAAAGTTATTTAAAAAAATTATATTAAAGGGAACTTCCTTAAAGTTACCACCGAATCCATCGAAAGTATTAAAATTGACTTTAATTAAAAGGTTGGAGACCTCTTAGTAAAACAAACTACTACATCAAAAATCAATTAAGTAAGTTTTTATCATTAAATGTAAAACCCAAAAGTAAGTGCATTTAATAAATAGGAAATATTTTAATATCAATGTTATTTAATTATATTATATTTAAAATATAAAAATGAGATACGTATCTTTGCTTCTAATGGGCCAATAAGACAGATAATTAGATTTTAAATATTATTTTCTAACATAGTGTTATTCTACCAAGTACTGACAGGGACCATGAATTTCAGCTGTTTAACGCATTACAAATGTACGAATCTATGAAGCTTGTTTTATTAAAAATAAATGAACATGGAAATTATTATTTTTTGTGTCTAACCTTAAAGGGCACGAAAAACGAATTATTCAGCCCAATGGATAAATTTCTAGGTATGGAAAAAATCTGTATCCGCATTGAAATATATTGTTTGGTGTGAATAAAGCTGATTTATTACGGTCCACTGGATATAGCACAACGCATATCCCAAGATTCAACCTTGTTATGCAGATTTTTATATTTCTCATTTAAAAAATATTTAACGAAAATAAAATTAGACATCGGTATCTTAAAGACATTATTTATGAAAGCTCATACTCATATATTGAAAACTATTATCATAAATCAGTGTAATCCGATAGCAAAATGCACCATAATCACTAGTCTTATACGGGACGAAAGCTCTACTTTAAAAAACTAACTAGATTATTTATGATTTGTTTTTTGTTCGAAACATAGTGTACGATAACAAATAGATTGATTTCTTTGTCAAACACAAGTAAAGTACCACTTACTGAGAAAATAAATGCCGTCAAACTTTTATCTAAGTTTTGTGATCTTCCCACGTATAATATTTGTATGCACAGGGATAGGTGAAATTTCTACGCTACTTCATTATATATTCTGTCTTTTCCTCTAAATTAAGTCTCTCTGGATAAAACAGGATCGCATATACGACATTATTTCTCCGTTCAAATTCATACAAGGCATTGTTGGCATCTTGATGTTTGACACCACAAGCAAAATATATGTAATAACTTAAGTATTTCGACTGAGGGTGCTTGATGGAATTTCAATATCAAATTAGAATTTTTTGAATTTTGTACTTTTCCATGAGTTTTGTCGCTAACGACCCGGGTTTCGCCTTTCGGCATCTTCAGGCATTCCAAGTGCACGGATGTACTTGAACTGACGCGTAGTAAACAGTTTGTATTGTTTATATACAAAAATATAAGTAGGTCACTAAGTTAAAAGGTTATTAAAATGTAAATTAGCGAAATTTGAATGAATACAAGTTTCTATGATTTAAGTGGGTTTGTTATAATTACGGGGATTTTTGAAAATATTAATGACCAGATGATAACATAAGAATATTTAAAATAAATCTAGGGTCCTATCCGTCGTCTCGTTAATGAGTTGATTGATTTTAAGCCTTTATTATTATATTACATTAATGATAGTAAGTGAATTGATATTTAATAATAGCAAGTGCTTGAATTGTAAATAAATGACAATTATTAATAAATGACAATAAATTAAAATTAACAATTATTTAAAGGGTACAACAATGGTGAACTAGGCAAATATAGTTGCTCGTTCAAAATTGGCAGACCGTTGAGCTGAGCTCGATTAATCTCTAAGATTTCTTGATAAAATAGTTTAAACTCACCCCTGTTAGTATGTAACAACTTAATGCCTGAGTCAAAATTAAACGTATGGTTTTCAAGAATTAAATGGTTGGCGAAGGTGGAGGTATCTTTTTTAAGCGAAAAGCGGCTAAATGCTCAGCCACTCTTATATTTAAGGTTCTAGCAGTTTTACCAATATAAAATCTGGGACACTCACTACACTGCAATCTATAAATCCCAGATTTGTTTTTTATAATTTATAACATCTTTATTATTTATCAAAATTTTACCTAAAGAGTTCTTACAGTAGAAAGCTGGTCTAACACTTTCTGAGAGCTGTTTCTTTATTTTTAAACTGGTGTGTCCTATGTAATTAATTCTCCGCCAAACCTCATATCACCTGAGTCTTTCGTTGTTAATCCCTTTGTATAAGATTTGTTGTGCTAACTTAATGCGTTTTTTATTTATTTTTATTTATTTATTTTTTATTTATTTATTTATTTTAATTTTGACTCAGGCATTAAGTTGTTACATACTAACAGGGGTGAGTTTAAACTATTTTATCAAGAAATCTTAGAGATTAATCGAGCTCAGCTCAACGGTCTGCCAATTTTGAACGAGCAACTATATTTGCCTAGTTCACCATTGTTGTACCCTTTTAAATAATTGTTAATTTTAATTTATTGTCATTTATTAATAATTGTCATTTATTTACAATTCAAGCACTTGCTATTATTAAATATCAATTCACTTACTATCATTAATGTAATATAATAATAAAGGCTTAAAATCAATCAACTCATTAACGAGACGACGGATAGGACCCTAGATTTATTTTAAATATTCTTATGTTATCATCTGGTCATTAATATTTTCAAAAATCCCCGTAATTATAACAAACCCACTTAAATCATAGAAACTTGTATTCATTCAAATTTCGCTAATTTACATTTTAATAACCTTTTAACTTAGTGACCTACTTATATTTTTGTATATAAACAATACAAACTGTTTATCGAAAAGGCGAAACCCGGGTCGTTAGCGACAAAACTCATGGAAAAGTACAAAATTCAAAAAATTCTAATTTGATATGTAATAACATCAAAAACAAAACTTATTTCTTGGATGACTTGGTATAAAATAACATTAACGCAAAATATATAGATCTCGTATAAGAATGCGGCTTTTTTGATTACTTCTTGAATACCAAAAATTGCTCATAAATAATTTTCCACGATTTCTTTATAAACGCAGTTATTCTCTGTTAGCATGATATGACTCAAAAACTTAAACATTTACAACACTTTTTTTACTTGTTCCAAGGATTCGTTAAAAAAAATACTACTCCGACTATTTTTTTTTAATTTCGTCACGTTTTTTCCCTACCTTTTCTATTCAATTCAATATCAACCAACCAATCCGGCCTACAGCCAAATTTTATATATTAAAAGTTTAAGCTTTTCACAACTTACGACTCATTTTCCAGCAAGTATTGACAGAGAACACTTCAGAAGTGACTTATAAAGATGTTAATATTTAAGATTCCGACTGGCTCAATATACCCATAAACTATTTATCTGGACTAATAAAACACATACGGGGTAAATGAAAACGTAGATAAACGACGCCTATTCCACGTTCCCAATGTTTATTGGAAAAATAACCGTACCTTCCAAGATGAAATTTTGTCAATTTCATTTTTCAGTATTTTCCAGTGCCATTCCTTTGACAGCTAGTTCATTGGAGAGATGTCAAATCTAATTAGTTTTTTTTGCCTTTGAGTGCATCTCGCATATCCGTTGCTGGTGTGCAGATGAAATTGAGTTGAGTGGCATAACGACCCACATAATATTTCTGGGCATGGGCAAGAATAAGTGGCATATGAGGTAATTGGAATTCGGTATTTCGTTATTAACGTGATAAGTTAATATATAAATAGCATACGGCAGCCATTTTCAGTCGCAATGTATGTATATGTTACAGTGAAACTGTATTCTCAGTGAAAATATATTCTTCTCCAAGCTGTCATTGAAATTAAATTTGACCGCCCTATCTTCAGCCCAATGTTTATCTTTGTTTTTCTTTGGTTTTCTTTTTATGAAAGGGACTGCTTGCTGACTTTGTTTCATTGAAGCAAACCAAGCCGGTAAATCATCATAATAATTTCAATGATCGTTACCAGTGAAATCATGTTGTCATTCAAATCTATTACTTGATAAATTTTCACTGAGTATACAGTTTCACCTTAACATTTACAATACAAACCTCAAAAAAAAATTTGAAGACTTCCCCACGATTTTAATATATTCAAAATTTAAAAAAAAATCATTTAACAGAGTGCTTTTATCTGAAATAGTCTTCAAGGATTAAATCATGTTTCAGGTCTGTGGTCGAGTGTCATCTTCGTTGGCTTTATTTTAAGGTTTACAGCATGGGTCGTGAACCTAGTCTGGCGTTAAAGGCTTCCGTGGTGGGGGATTTTCGCTTTTATCGCAAAATCTTTCACAATCATGGCAAAACAAAGAATTATTCTGTAAATCACTGCAAGAGGAGACCTTCGTTTATTTTTAACGAAAATTTAACCAGACAAAAAATATTTAGTCTCACAGCATCAGGCTGGATTTAAATAAAGCCGTGTTGGTGGGTGGTAGGCATAAAAGGTTGACGACCCTTGGTTTACAGGCTCAAGCCTCAGTTCAGACAGTTTCATTTTTCAATCGAATTATTGAGTTCTGTTCAAACACATGGATATTTTTACTATCTATAGCTACCTCCCACAGTTATCAGGAAGTAGTGCAAAAATTTGCTCAAATGAACTTGTTGACAAACTGTGATATTTTCATACCTTTTTCTGTATGTATTCTTTACCTTATTTAGAAACTTAAAAGGTTTCTGTCTAAATTTATAAATAAAGCAACCATAGAGAATGGCTTAAATAACTACATTTTACAATTTGTTTTACTTGCAATTTGTGTTTACTAGCAATTTTCTAACTATATGCTTAACATTCAAGAATTGCAGATAATGTGTAAAAATTCAACCTTTCTTTTGTAAAGAAAAAAACCCGCGAAACCCTGATCTACATTGGCAGTTTCAACTACAATTTTGAGTTGGCCAGTTTTGAAATTTACCTCCTGATGCGATTCTAAAAACGTAACATAGTAACTACTAGTTTTGTCTTGGTATTACCATTTCTATCACCAGTGTGTTCTAAAAATATAGCTTAAGGGGTTCCCCCCCCCCAATGTGATATTTTGGATTTTTTTTTTGTTGCATGAAATGATTCTTGAACACGTGTATAATATGCCGGTAAAGTGATTTTTCAATATTTAAAGTCGTTGGAAAGTTACTGCAGTTAGACGACACTTGTTTGGAGGCGGGACACCGTTCACATTTGACGCTTCGGCTTGTTAAATGAGAACTTTCAATACACATGTAATTTCAATTCATGAAACAAACCAAAATTTAAGCAAGAGCAAAGAAGCAATTATCTATGGGCCAGGCATAGCAAAATAATGGGGAGTAAAGATTTCATAGTTTAAATTGTATTTGAACTTTCAAACGCGTTTTTCTCAAAACTGTGTTTTCCTAACTGGTCACCATGATATCTCAAGAGCAGGTTGACTGATTAATTTGAAATTGTAATGGTAGATTAAAACATGCTTTGTCATCGTTTGAAATAGGATAGAGAAAAAATCCCAGCCGTTTTTTTAGGTAACAAAATAATCGAAAGAAATCATAAAATTTGAACGATTTTTACAGTTTTATAGATTAAAATGCCGTAAATTTTTTTGATTTCTAATAAGCCAATCAGCCAGCCAGATGGAGACCGTTAACCCCTTTTTTTCTTCATGGGTGCATTTGGAGTGGTGCACCACACATTGTGATGAAGATTTGAATCTGAAAATATATTGACTGACTGTTAAAATGTCAATAAATATATCATAAAAATTTCAAACTTCCATGTTATTGATGTTCGCCAAAAAATAATCCCAAAAAAAGCTAAAAAGACCGCCCGTCATATGGGTCTGCGACTGAGTAATAAGTCGTTCTCCTAGAAAACTTCTGTTTGTATAAACTATATCAGAAGCCCATCAGTCCATATTAAGAGTGAACATGGTAAAATAATTCTTCATTGGATTATCTGCCACTCGAATTAATTTGAAAAAATGTACTAAAATATGAATAAAACATTTTACTCTTAGTAAAATAATGTAAGTTGGGATATAAAGATTAAGAAAAATCCGTTTAAATATATTTCTGACAATGGCGTGAAGACGATAAAGTTATCGATCTTATCGTATGTTTCTTTTAGAACTAAAAACTTAGAAATTATCTCTACCTTATTCTGAAGTTTGCGGTAACTTATTTACTTTTTTACTTGAAAAATTTACTCGGCGACTTTATTTTACAAAAAAAGAAGCACTGAAATTATTCTTGATTTTAAAATGATGTTTCGAGTCAAAAAAACTTTTTCTATCATTTGACATTTGACGCGATTCATTAAATAAACATACCTATAAATTTTAAATTATTGTTTTATTTTGCAAACTTTTTTACTTTCGATCTATTTTGAAACTTTATACGAAAAGCAGAATGAAAAAAAGTTTTCATATTGTTAATTATTCATATCCCATGATAAAATATGTAAAAGAAGAATGACAAACAAACCGTGAAAGTTTTTTACTCTGACTTAAAGATATCACTTTTTCAAAACTCTTATTCTCAAAATAGTAAAGAAAAAAAGATTTGAATTGATGCTTACAACTTTTTATTTGACCCAATACCCTCTTTGTGTATTAATTTTGGACTTTATTATTCGACAATTATATTTTACTAGTATTGCTACCCGGCGTCGCTCGGACTAAGCGACCAATAATTATTTAATGTTATATCATTCGACATAATTATATCACAAAATCTAACATCCAAAATAGAGTAAAAATAAAATCACAAACTTTATTTAATTTGATGACAGCCCCGCCCCATTCTCACCCATTAAAATGTCCAAATTCAAGGAAAAAATCTAATTTGCTGTCAAATAATACCTTAACGTAAATAATAAA